>JANUWI010000018.1:0-600000 GCA_025504975.1 Plenodomus lindquistii
CTGACCCTAACCCTAATCGGTTAACCAGAACTATGAATACCAACACGCTCCCCTCGGGCCAACATCTCTACAGATAAGCCCAGCGAACGATATCCTTTGCTTGCCGCCGGTCCCACTGTAAAACCGGTATTCTGAGACAAGCCCAGCGCTTATCTCGGAGGCAAGGCAGACTCATCGGGGGAATCCCCCCGAGGCGATGTATATAAACTGCTCTCCTGTCGCTCCTGACGAGTTTCTTTCTGTAGATCCAACAAGAAACGAAAAGTATCTCCTCACAAGAGATATTTAGAGTCTTCATTTTACAGAAAGAATAAAATCCAATCGAGTTCTTCTTCAGTGGCTTTGTCACTCTTTAACCCTAACCCTCCTCAACAACAACTCCTTTGGTCACCATGTCCGCTTCACCACACACCCCTCAACGAGGACAGCAGAACCGCGCCAGGGCGGGCCCCTCACCCCGCCAAGACGATATGGAGGTTGACTCGTCAACCATTCCCGTTGAAACCCAATCCAGCGTTAATTCGGAATTGCATAACCGACGAATGGCCCTCGGGCTTGAAGTCGTTTCTGCCTTTCTGAAGAAAATCGTCAACTCGCGCAGCGTTGCACAACTGGTGTCTAGCGTTCCAGCCGTAGCACAGGACAGAACTCGAGTCAATCTTGACAACATTGTGCAAGCACACGTCAAGAAAGCGCTCGCAGTCTCCCTCCTCGCGGAATGGAGAGATTGCATCGCCAAAGAAAACTTCGACTCTATCCTGGAGCTTAAATCCCTCCGTGCTCCGTCCATTCAGGTCAGCAAGCTTGCTGAACACGGCGGTAGCATCCCGCGAAATTTCGATGAATCTCTCAAGGAAGCCAAAAAGCTGTCACTCACCCGCATGATCGAAATCAAGGACCTTGAGGTGCAATCCCTGACCGGTCTATGCAACCAGACACAGCAGGCGAATTTGCTACACAGAAGCTGGTTACCCATCGCTCAGATGGAAGGGGTGAGCTTTGAGGCTTCGGCTATTCTGCTCGACCCCGCCTGCTCTCTGTCCCTGGTACAATCAGCCATATCAATCGGAGAGAATACTGCGCAGAAACAGATGAGCCTTAGGGCAAAGAAATCTAGCACAGTGAAAAGAGCACGTAGAGACGGGACAGCCGTTATGCCAACGGACTCCAAAAGTCTCGAAATGTTTGTCAAAGAAATCGCGAAACGGCAAAGGCAGTCTGCCCAAGACAAAGCCAAAGCCAACAAGAAAAAATCGGGAAAAGGTCGGAGAGGGGCTGGTCCCTCCAAGACCAAAAACCAGAAGAATCCCAACAAAATTGGGAAGAAGGACCGCCAACGAAAAAGCGGAAAACGCGGTTCTTCCTCCAGAAGGCAGCCCAAGAAGCCTTAGATGCACCGGCTCCCTTTGCATCAGGCAAGCTGCCTTTGGAGTTCTACCAACTCTCAAGTAACACTGCACAATATATGTACATCTGGCGCACATGGCCGTCTCATTGGTTTGAGACTCTCATGTCATGGAAACCAGGTGTACACAAACTCGATGGTGTCAGACTTCCCCCGGACATCGAGTACACCCTTAGTGTAAACTTGAAACACCTCTTCCCTATTCGATATTCGGAAAAGGTTGCTGAAGATTGGTTCGAGGAACTTTGCCGCAAGGCCAGACTCCTCACCTATTTTTGGAAAAAAGGTAACGATCAAGATGACGTTACCCCCGACTGGGCGAAATCAATCCCGTATCTCGCTTCCGGTTGGGACCCTGGCATTGACGACGACTGGTTTGCAGATGGTATTCTTGACGGGAGGAAGACTCTGCGTCATGCGCTCCATGAGCGATCTATACCCCGACGAGATGTAAATGACGATGCTCTCTTTCATGTGACCGTCCATCCAAAAAACCTGCAAAGATGGCTGTCGGAAGCTCAGCTTCTGGCTTTCATCACCGACAAAAACCTGGGGATTGTCGTCGTCACTCGTGAATGGTACGAGGAACAAATCCAAGCCTTTTTGGATCTACCATCACCTTCAACAGCGCACCTCCCTCCCAGGGAGCGCCGTCCGCTGTTTGAGGTTCAGCATCAAGGAAAGGAAGCTTTTACCGATTTCTTCACGGGCTGCGTCAATGACCTGAACGGTAGAATGCTCAAGATGCCCAACGGCGAAGTTTTTCCGTTCCTTTCTTCAAAAAAGGTACAAAAATTCTGGCGTTCAGCGTATTCCAATACGACAATCCCTGTCTTCCATGGTATCCCAAAGATTCACAAAAATCCATGGAAGATTCGGCCAATAGTCCCTATGCATTCCTATGTGTTAGGACCGCTGGCCAGGATTCTGCACGCCCTTCTCTTACCGGTTCAACGATCTTTCCCATGGATATGTGAAAGCAGTCGGAATCTGTGTTCAGAAGTCGCAGATTTTAATAAGAGATTGGAAACTTCTCCACGTCTCCATTCTGGAGATGTGACGGGCATGTACACGAATATTCAATGGAGGTATTTTCGTGATGCCCTGCAGCTTATCTTATCTTCCGGCGACTGGTATGATGAGCAGACCAGGAACTGGATTTTAGACGCTGCCGAACGACTCTGGTTTAGCGCCTTGTTTCAGCTCGGACCATACTTGGTTAGTCAGACAGACGGAGTGCCAATGGGGCTACATTGCGCTCCAGTCTTTGCAAACCTTTTCATGGCCTTCTACGAACAAGGATTCATCAATGCGTCACCCTCTCTGTTTTACAGACGATACATTGATGATATCTTCGCCCTTGACCCTTCGGACGAAGCGCTAGATCGATTACGCGTCCCCGGACTTTCGATCCAATGGACGCATTCCGCCCACGAACTCCCGTTCCTCGACGTACGCTTCCACACGCACCCCGAGTCGGCGGAGGTGTGCTTCGCACCTTATCACAAGGCGCTTAGCCACCATCAATATATCCCATGGGCAAGCGCCCATCCCCTGTCGGTCAAGAAGGGGATGATCAAAGGCGAGCTCAGCCGGGTCCGCGCACTATGCTATAAGGAGTCATACTTTTTGACATGGAAGGCGACATTTTTGTCGTGGCTCCGAGCGCGCGGCTGGCCAAATCGGGTGTTACACTCCTGGGCACGGCAAGTCCAATGGCGATCTTACTTTCCCGGCTCCGGGCTGGAGAAAAGGGAAAGGACGAAAGCAATCATTGCCGTGTCCGAATATAACCCCGTATGGGATCAGGTTTCTTCGACCGCTATCTGGGAGAACATGAGGAAAGCATGGTTCCGTCATGGGCTTACGGACCTGCCATACCCACCAAATGTTCTTGTTGCCAAGAAACGCACAAAGTCCATGTGGGACTCTGTGCGAGCGGTAAATCGAAATATCCTTTTTAAGGAAATCGAAGAAATCGACATCGAGGATTTGTCGGTATCTGTGTCATCCTTAAGCACAGAAATGCCCTATCAGTCCCCTCGAGCTCTGACCTGAGCCTTGAGTTTCAAAGAAAGGCTGCTTCCTGCGTAATGCTTGAAGCCGTTGACACCCTTCTAGGAACCTCATACCACCTGAAGCCCGCCTGAAGTCTCCTCGCCTGTCAGCCGTGAATACTGAAGGGGTAACCCGGATGCTGAAGCGCATGGCGAAGGAACGGATAGGGGTGAATAGTGGTGTCTGGAACCTTTCCTGACCCTTGCTGTGTATCGCGACGCACTATGCCTAGCTTTCACACCTCAAGGAGCATCAACATGGCTGTCTTGAGAGGAACCTGGAAACTGGTTTGCCCCTTCTTAGTACCACACGAAACGTGCTAGTAGCTTCGGCGAAGACACAAAGTACTGTGCGAAGAGTCGGGAGATCATTTGCCCAATTCTCTTACAGCCATTTTGACGTTGGGGGAAGAAAGACAATTGGGGAAAGAACGAGAGGAGATTGGTAAGTCATTTCGGTGTTATTTCGATTAAGGTCGACCATTGCGGTTTCTGGAAACAGACGGAATAGGAGAAGGGCAAGCGCCAAGGCGCTAACCCTGACCCTAACCCTAATCGGTTAACCAGAACTATGAATACCAACACGCTCCCCTCGGGCCAACATCTCTACAGATAAGCCCAGCGAACGATATCCTTTGCTTGCCGCCGGTCCCACTGTAAAACCGGTATTCTGAGACAAGCCCAGCGCTTATCTCGGAGGCAAGGCAGACTCATCGGGGGAATCCCCCCGAGGCGATGTATATAAACTGCTCTCCTGTCGCTCCTGACGAGTTTCTTTCTGTAGATCCAACAAGAAACGAAAAGTATCTCCTCACAAGAGATATTTAGAGTCTTCATTTTACAGAAAGAATAAAATCCAATCGAGTTCCTCTTCAGTGGCTCTGTCACTCTTTAACCCTAACCCTAACCCTAACCCTAACCCTAACCCTAACCCTAACCCTAACCCTAACCCTAACCCTAACCCTAACCCTAACCCTAACCCTAACCCTTTTTTTTTCTATCTCTATTTACATTTTTATACGCTTTCTTTTTAGCCTAAATAGTATCTATATTAGTTATAGGCTAACTCTTTTCTCTTTTTTTTTCTCTCTTTTTTTCTCCCTTTTTTTCTCCTTTCTCTTCTTTTTTCTCTTCCCTCTCTTCTTTTCCCTCCTCTTTTCCCTTTTATTCTCCCTCCTTTTCTCCCTTTTTTTTTTCTTATTTCTCTCTAACTTTTTTTTCTTTATTATCTTCTACTCTAACTCTTTATTTATTATTAGTTTAATTTATAGTCTCTAGCTAAGTTTATAGAACTAGCCTAGGCTACTTAGTAGAAATAGAAATAGATTAGAGCACTCTCTAGGTAGTACTTTCTAGAGGTATAGCTATAATATATACGCCTTTTTACTAAGTCTATAATATAGCCCTTTTTTTCTATTAACCTCTACTACTCTCTATTTAGTTACTTTTTTTTTTTTTTTTATTCTTTTTAACTTTTTTATATTTTTTTTTTTTATTTACCTTTACTATAACTACCTCTACTTTACTTTTTTTTTTTTTATTTCTTTTTACTATAACTATCTCTGCTTTATTTTTATTTTCTCTACCTACTTTTTTTTTACCTACTTTTTTTTTACCTACTTTTTTTTTACTTTTTTTTATTTTAACTACCTTTTTTTTACCTACTTTTTTTTTATTCTTCTCTACTTTTTTACTTTTTTTTTTTTTACTCTTTTTTTTTTTAACTACTTTTTTTTTAAGTACTTTTTTTTTACCCTTTTTTATTTTAACTACCTTTTTTTTATCTACTTTTCTTTTATCCTTTTTTACTTTTTTACTTTTTTTTTTTTTACTTTTTTTTTTTTTACTTTTTTTTTTTTAATTACCTCTACTTTACTTTTTTTTACTATACTTTTTTTTTGCCTACTTTTTACTACTTTACCTTCTACTATAGTTGCTTTAAAACTAGTACTTTTCTAGGTATTTATATTCTAATTAGAATTATTAATATCTATAGAGTTATAAAATACTTTTTTTTACTAGTTTATATTAAAAATAGCTAGATTAATATACCTAGTACTACTACTAGAACAGTTATTACATTAGTAGGTGCTAAATTAATCTATAATTATTACTATATTAATAGCTTTAGTAACTAGTTTATTTATAAAGGGTATAGTAATATAGTTTGCTAGCTAAAATATATAAAGTATTAGATTTTCTAGAACGCTATAGACTAGTTCTATAGGCTGCTAGCGTGCCTATATAGCTATAATAGTAGAAAAGATAAATAAAATAAGCTATTTCTATATATAGTTTTATTTATAGTAAAAATCTAGTGTTTTTTTTAAAAGCTATATAGTAAATTTAGTAGTAGAGGTAATAAACTACCTATATTTTTTATTAGCTAGTATCTATCTAGCTACACTTATCTAGTTTTCTAGTAGATTTAAATTATAATTATATAGCTATTTTATACCTAATACTTTATATATTTTAGGTAGAATAGTAGTGTTTAAAGTATAGAAAATTAGTAAGTTACTATTTATATTAAAAGATTTATAAAAATAGTAAAACTTAGATATTTTATTATTTTTAGAAGTAATAGCGTGTTAGTTTAGGTACTTAAACTAAACTAGCTAGTTAAATATTATTAGTGCTATAATATTTATTATAGAGTAATATAGAGTAAAGTTAGATAGAAATATAAAAAGTAGATATAAAGTAAAAGTAGATAGAGGTAGTAAAAAAAAGTTAGTATTATAAAAAAATAAAAACTTTTTTAGTATAATAGTAGTTATATTTATAATATATTACTAGAGTAATACTATACCTCTATATTAGATTCTATATTTTTACTACTAATTACCTAGAGCTATAATAAATACGTTACGTAGTGTTACTAGAATAGTAAAAAAAAGTTTTATATAGAGATATTTTAAAATTAGTTAGCTAGAAATTGTTTTTACTAGATTCTATCTATTTCTAAGTTATTTTTAATAGTTTTAAATAATATATTGCTTTTTATAGGTTATAATTAATTTTAAAGTTATATAAATACGTTGTATAGTATTACTAGAATACTAGAAACTTTTTCTATATAGCTATATTTTAAAGTTAGTTAGCTAGAAATTTTCCTCTCTAGATTTTATCTATTTCTAAGTTATTTTTAATAGTCTTTAACTACTTACTACCTCTCTAAAAAGAGATTTTATTTAGAGGCAGTTTTTATTAATATAAGAGTATTACCTAGAGATTTATAGAAATTTCTATAATATATAATATTATAAGCTGTTAGCTATAGACTACACTTTATATATTTAATATATTAACTTTTTTTAATATTTATTCTATATACTATTAAGCTTATAAAAAGAACTATTTATCTAGTAATTTTATTAGATGTTAGATTTATATCTATTATATAAAAAAATTTATGTTATAATCTATATTTTATTTAGATATTTATTATACATTTACTTAGAGATATTTTATAATTTAAAAATAATAATATTTATAGTTAGAAGTCTATTTTAATTAGAAAAAAATTTGTTAAGATTTTTATTATAATTAAATGCCTTTTTCTATTTATATATAGAGAATAAGAATATTATTTTTATAAATTAAACCTGTAATTATATATAACTTACCTATTAATATTTTAATTACTAGTTTATTTTTTTTTTTTTATTTATTCTACTAATTTATAACTATAATTTAACCTATTTTTTTTTATACTCTATATAATCTATAGATCTAGTAGATATTAAATATTAAAGTACTATTTAGTTTTACTGTTTTTTATATATATTCTAGTTTATTAGAAATTATTATTTATTATACGCTATTAGTTTATATATAGATATATAGAATTAAGTTCTCTTTTTATATAAAGTAAATACTTATATTTCTAGAATATATAAAGTAATAACTACTTAAATTACATATATTATATTTATAATTAAAGTATTAGGTATAAAACTTTTATTTACTAATTTTACTTTTATTAAAAATTTAACTTTAATTATTAAATTTTCTTTATATTTACTTTAGTATTTAGAAATTAGTAAATTATATAAAACTTATAGTATTATTAATATAGATATCTATATTATTTTTCTTTTTTTATAAAGAAAAGTTAGTCTATAGAAAATAGGTAATAACTACGTTATATATATGCTATATTTTTTACTTAAAGTAATAAATTAAAGTTCTTTAATATTTAAAAAAAATTTTTATTTTATATACTTTTTTTTTATAACTTTTTTATAATATATAAATAGTTTATATATACTATATTTCTTGTTTATTTATAATATGCTATTAGCCTATTTATAATAATACCTAGAAATTTTTTACTAAACTTCTTTTTTTTCCTAATTTACTATTATTAGCTTAAACTTATTTAAAATATAATAGTAGATACTACAGTACTTTAGATTTAAAATAATACTAATATTAGCTCTATGTTTTATTCTATTAATATCTAGAATAATAGGTAAACAGCTAATATAATTATCTAATTATTATATTTATACTAACCCTGTAGTATTTATAAGCTCTTTACATCTTTTTTTTAGTAAAAAATATTTATAATAAATTTAAAATTAGAACTATATTATTTTTATATATAATTCTACATCTATAAAAATAGCTTTTTTTAATATTTAGTAGGTTATATAAATTATTGTTATTATAGTTACTAAAAAAGTAGTAGAAGTTTTAGAAATTTAGTATAAATATAGTTATAAAAGTATTTAAACTAGTTTATATATTATAAGTAATTTAAATATTTCTTGCTAGTAATTTAATACTTCTAATAGTTCTTCTTTTTTCTAGTATTAGAGGAATATTTATTTTTTTTTATTTTTGTAGTAATTTTATCTATAGTATTATTAATTTCCTCCTTTTTTTAGTAACTTCTAATTATCTAATATTTTTTAAGGTTTATTTTAATTAAGGGATATTATAGATTCTCTTTGCTATTATATAACAATATTTTATATAGATTAGAAAGCTTATAATTTACTTAAAAAATTAAATTTTAGTTAACTATAAGTACTGTCTATAAGCTCTAGCTTTTTTTATCTCTAGGCTAAAGCAGCTTCTCTATAGCTATAGCCTCTAACTACTTATTAACTCTATTTATATATTATATTATACTCTAAAAGTTCTCTAAAGAACTTTATATTCTAATAGTACTTTTACTTTTAATACTAGGCAGCTACTTTTTAATTAGAGTTTTTAATATAATTATTTTTTTAATCTCTAATATTTAAACTAGAGGAGTTTTATAGTCTAATAATTTAAAATTTAGATTATAAACCTAGAGATTTTTACTATTTTTTACAATTCTAACTATATACTAATCTCCTCTATTTTTTTAAAGTTTAATAATATTTATAACCTAACTATGTATAGCTCTAATACTTTTTTTTTTTACTAGAAATTTAGCTACTACTAGACTTAGTATAGCTCTAGCTTCTAGAATTTCTTTATATTCTAGATCTACTACGCTAACTTCTATTTTTTTTAATTTTAGGTCTTTATAGCTGCTAATATAGTTAGTAACTTTAATTTATAGTAAACTTTAACTATCTAAACTTTAAATTTATAATATTATATAGTAATTATTAGTTTTTTTAGCTAGAGTTAATGTAATATAGGCTACTATATTAAAAAATTTAGAGAATTAAAGGTATATAGAGTTAGATTTACTGTAATTAATAATATTCTATATAATATATAGATCTATATATAGTTAGAATAGATTATTATAGTACTTTATAAAGGTAATAGTTACTTTTTTAAAAGGAATCTGCTTTTTTAGTAGTAGATGCCTAAGGTATTACATTCTAATTATTAGATATTATAAAGTAGCTATAAATTATTAGTATAAAAAGCATAACGTTACGTGTAGAAATTAAACTTTCTATTTATTTATTTTAGTGCTTATAAAGCGTGTCTATAGTAATTATACTATATAGTATTTAGTTATTATATAGTGTATTTTAATAATTAAAAGCGTATTTTTAGCTTATAAATAATAGTATAATTAGTTGCTCTATACTTTAATAGTATTAGCTTTTAATTTATAAAGTGTAGGTATTAGAGCCTATAGTATAGCTTATAAAACTAAATATTATAAGTAGTAATAGAAGTTATATAACTAGAGGTTAGTTTTTAATAATAGTCTAGAAATTTTATTACCTATAATTTTAAAGTATTATACTAATATAGTTATAGATAGTTTAAAATAACTATTTATAATTATATTTATAAAATCTTTTTTTATTATTTAGCTATTTAAGTATAGGAAACTTTTAACTATATTATAAAAACTAGTTTTATATAAAATATATTTTTATTTATTATATTCTCTGTTATGTAAAAATTAAAAGGCAAAGTTATAATAAGTATATTTAAACTTAAGTATTAAGAATTATTAATCTAATTTAAAGTAATCTATTTAATCTAATATTATTAAAAAATTAATAATTTAAAGAATCTAGAGATCTTTTTAGATATAACATCTAATATAACTATTTTAGAATTGTTAGGTAGTTTAATAACTACTATATAAATGTCTAGTAATAATCTAAATAAGAATTTATAAAAGTATACAGTTAATTATAAAAGTAAATAACTACTATAATGTAGTATTTATAGCTTTTAGTTAAACTCTATAGATTTTTAAATATATATACTTTATATATAGTAATATATAGATTTATATAATATAGTAGTAAATATTCCTTACTATCTATAGTTTAAATTGTATTAGATCTTGAATTACTAGTTTAATAAAACTATAAATAATATAAAAGAGCGAAATATAGATAATATAAAAAAAGATTTACTCTACTATAGATTTTAACTCTTTATAATAAAGTTAAGTAAATAATATATATTATTAGTATACTATTCTCTATATTAAATAAACTATTTAAGCTAGTAGTATAGTATATTATAATTCTAGACGTAAATACAAAAGCTATAATACTATTAATTATTTATTATATATTTTTATTATATACCTAGATTACTTTATATTAACTTTAGTTTTAAGTATATTAATTTATACTACTAGAGCTATAGCTAACCTAGTACTTAGTATAGTTTAACTACTATACTTATAACTTATAATTTTATTTAAAAACTATAGATTAATTAGATTTATTACTAGTTTATAAAAAAACGATTTTTAACTACTTTATACTATATAGTACTTAAATTCTTTTTATAATATACTTAAGCTATATATATAAGTTTTATTATTCTCTATTTATAAACTAGCTTATAAATATAAAGTAAACACTAGTACTTATTTTACTTTAATATTCTATTATTTATTTTACAAGATGTTTAAGAAATTAGACTACTAGATACTACAAGTATAAATCTATCTTTTATTTTATAAATATTTATAAAATTTATATATAATTATTATAATATTATTACACTAAAGAGGTTACTAACTTTCTATAGTAGTTTATTTCTATAGCTAGGTACTTAGTAATACTTCTAAATTATTAAATATATCTTTTTTACTATTATATAATACTTAATTTTAGTACTAGTTTTTAATAAATTAATAATAAAACAAATAGGTGTATTAACTTATTAGCTTATATACTATTTTTTTTAGTTTTTATAGAATTTTTATTTTTTAAAATAGTTAGTTAAAAGCTAGCTTTAAATATATATCTTACTTTACTCTAATCTTCTAATATAAAAGATAGAGCTATTTAGTATTTATAATTAAACTATATTAAAAATATAGAATAAGTAATTTTATATTATAATAAAGTTTAACTACTAAAGTTTATATACTAATAGTTTAGATATAAATTAAAAGCTAATAACTATTTTCTCTAATAGCCTTTCTAATAATTATAGTATTATTAGTATATAGATAGTAAAAGTATTACTTATAGTATTAAATTAACTAAATTATAGAACTTAATAAAAAAATATTAAAAATACTTAGTTATACAGTTAAAGCTTTATTTTATTATACTAGACTAGTATTATAATATTACTATTATAGTATAAAATTACTTTTACTATAGTTTTATCCTTATTTATATATATATTTATAAAAAAGTTTAAATAAGTTTAAATTTATAGTTATATTATTTTTATAGTAGTATAGTATATTATATTATATATAGATTATAATATTTAAATAAAATAATTATTATAATAATAGTATAGTATATTCGTAATATTTCTAGCTTTACTAAATCCTATTATATAATATATTAGGTTTTCTAGCTTTATAGTAACCTTCGCTAACTATATTTATAAAATAAAAAATTAGTCTTTTAATTATCTAACTTAATAGATTTTCTACTAGCTTTTTAACCCTAAAAACTATATAATGTATTTAATTTAACTTATTTCTATGCTCTATAACTACACTATAAGTCTTTAGTTTATATAAAACAATATTACTAAATAGTTTATAATACTTAAATAATAAAGCCTATAGGTTTTAATAAATACTATAAAAGCTACTAAACTGTATTTATAGAAATAGAGGATTATCTAGTATCTTTTATATTTAATAGTTTAATATATATATATAAACAATATATTAAGTAGTTAAAATTAATATTACTAATAATCTTTATTAAAAGTTTAATTTCCTAAATTAGTAATAAAGGGCTATCTAGGGCTGTAGTTAGAAAAGAAAGTCTAAAAATTATTATAACGCTCTAGTATTAAAACTACTAAAAAATAGTATTATAAAAGTAAAAGTTAAAATAGTTACTAGTAGAGATAAGTAAACCTAAAACTATTAAAAGTAAAAAATATATTTTTAGATAAAAGTTTTTTATTTAATAGATAGTATAATATAGAAATATAAATATTTAAAATTAAAACGTATTTATATTTCTATTAAAGTATTAAAATTAACTTTAGGTAGATATTTTTAATATATCTTTTTTTTATTTAGTATAATATTAAGAAAAATAAGTTTAAAATAGTATATCTATTTTAAAATTAATAAACCTTTTAATAATTCTATATTTTTCCTAAACTAGTTTAGACTAAGAAGATTTTAAATATTAAATGTTTAGTTCTAACTTAGTTATTATAAATAAAAAAAGTATTATTAATACTAGCTAGGTACTACTATTACTATACCTCTATTTAATTTAATATATAATAATAATATAACTAATCTCTATTTTAATCTTTAAAAAGATAGTTAATTTTAACTTTATAAGCATAATCTAGTACTAAGTAGATTAGAAATTTTAGATAACTAGAAAAAATAATTAGCTAGTAATATAGAAAAAGCTTTATTACTTTATTATATTACCTTTAATATTATAATCTAATATATAGGTAATTTACTTAACTCTAAATATATAGTTCTATATTATTTAATTTTTCTTAATACTTAGATAGTTACTATACTTAAAAAAGAAGAACGTAGCCCTATTTTTTATAAATAGCTTTAAAATCTTTTAATACTAAAAAATAATTCTTAAAATATAATAATTATTCCTTTTTAATAATAGAATTAAAATTATTTAGTAATACTGTCTATATAATAGTAAATAGTAAGAAAAGCTATTTATAAAATATTAATACCTAACTATTAATATATATAGGTATAATTAGTTTATACTACTAAAAAATTAAAAATTTAATAAGTAAATAAAGTATAGTCTAATATAGTAGTTAGAAAGAAATTCTTAATATATAGTATACTTTTTAAAAGTTTACTTAAAATTAAAACTATAAATTACTAATTTATTTTATACTAGTATTATAATTATTACTTTAAAAAAAGCAATTTAAAAAGGTATTTCTATAAGCTTTTATAATAGTTTAAAATTCTTTTTTATAATATCTAGGTTTATTTTTAACTAGTTTAGTACTATTATAAATAGTATTTTTAGTAAAATAGTATTCTAATACTATATATAGCCTTTATAAATAGAGATTATTATAATATCTAATAGTAAAGAAATTATTATCTATTTTATATTATAAGCTATATACAGTAGTTAAAGCAAAAGCTAGGTTTATAGTAAAATTCTAGTATTATTTTTTACTAATAGCTAGATAAATATTATACTATAATAGCTACTATAAAAAGTAGATACTCTAAGTATATTTACTATAACTATTTTTTCTAAACCTATTAAAGTTTAATGTAAAATATAAGTTACTATTATGTATATTATAGTAAAAAATTATAAGTAATAGAGATAGTAGTATATAGTATTAATAAAATTTTTTTTTTATAATTCTATAAAATTATAGTATCTATATATATTCTATACTATATAGATAGTATAGTTAGAATATAAAGAAAAAGTAGTTATAGAGCTATTATATAGTTAATATAAAAAAGTAAACTAATAAATAAGTATCTAACACTTTATTATATAACTTTAATATTTTTTTAGTATTTTATATAAAACTTTTATTTATAACTTTAAAGTATATAATTTTAAATCTAAGTAAAGTAAAGTTTACTTTTATACTAAAGTAGATATAGATTTTCTTATACTACACTAGATGCTATTAATTATAAAACTAAAATATATATAAAAGTAGAGTAATAAAACTAGAGATAGAAAGTATAGATTTAATTATTAAAAGCTTAGTGTAGTTTCTTCTATAAAAAAAAGAGCTTAGAATTTAAGTATAATAGCTACTTTAACGTGTATAGTAAATAAAATAAAGTCTATATAAAATAAAATAGTAATACCTAGCTAAATTCTAATATTTATAAAAACAATAGTTAGAGGTAGAGCTATAAAGCTAAAAGTAGAAACTATAGGTTTATTTCTTTTTAAATAAACGCTTTTATAGAACCTCTATACTAATAGTTCTTTATTTTCTACTTTAGCTCTATATATAATCCTTTTATTACGTTTTTAAAACGCTTTATATAGTTTATATAAAAGTTTTCTATACTAATAAAATATTCTAATAAGTATATTATAGTTATATAATAGTATTATTTAAAAATTATAGATTTATTTATTTTAGAACTAGTATTTATAAAGTATAGAGTTTACTACTATAGATTTTATATTTTTTATATCTCTAGAACTATATACTTTATTACTAAGCAGACTATACTACTTAACTTCTTTATAAAACCTCTATAAAATAGGCCTAAAAAATCTACTACTTTTACTTTAACTCTAAGGTGTTTTTCTCTATTTATAGTTAACTTTAGAAATCTTTAGGCCTTAAAATATATTATACTTAAATAGTTTTAACTTTATAAATAATACTAAGTAAAGTATAGCTAGGTTTATTTAAAATAGTAATTACTAAAGAATTTTAGCTAGTTTAATCTATAATTAAAATTTATTTTTATACTAGATTAGAACTTTAATAAGTAAGAAAATAGACCTAGCCTAATAGATAATATAGATTAACTATTATATTCTATTAATATCTAGAAAAGTAAGAAAATAAAGATATTCTAATTTCTAATCTAGTTTTACTATTTTATTACGTTAATAATTAATAAATAATAGGAATTAAGCTAGTAAAATCTATAACTATACTTTACTATTATATTAGATTTATAACTAAAAAATAGTAGAAGTAGACTTATAAGTTTGTAGAATTTAAATTAACTTGTATATTAAATTTATTACTAATATATTAGCTTTTTTTAATATAGCATCTTTAAATAAAAAAGTAATTAATTACTTTTCTAATAAAACTTTATAATTATATACTGTAATGTAAGCTAAAGTAAAATAATCTAGTTTAATTCTAATTACTATTTCTATAAACTAAATTACTTTATTAAAACTTTTTTAAATATATTTAAAGTTAGGCTATAATTAAAAATTTTACTTCTATTACTAGCTATTAGCTATAGTTTAATAAGTATAATCTATAGAGCTTAAAAGTTAACTACTTTTATTAGTACCTAGATAAGTAACTAGGTAGTAGATATATTACTTTCTAATAGTTAGTAAAAAGTTAGGCTATAAATTTATTTAAAAGTTAGTAAAAAGTAAACTTTTATTTTACTATAGGTTTATTACTATTATTAGTACCTAGATAAATAATTTAGTAGTAAAAAGTATTATATAAAGCAAGTTACCTATTTATAATATTAGAAAGTAACTACTTAGCTAACTATAAAGCTATAATAAACCCTCTATTACTATTACTTTATATATCTATATTCTATTAGTCTTTACCTAGAAACTTTTCTTTTTTTTTTTACTAAAGTTAAGTTACTAGATTACTGTCTCTAGCTAAGTAGCCTATTTATAGAATTAGAAAGTAATTATCTAGCTAACTATAAGGCTTTAAGAAACCCTCTATTACTATTACTTTTTTTTTTTTTTTTTTTTTTTTTTTTTTTTTTTTTTTGCCTATTCTTTACTAGATAAACGTTAGCTATTTATAGAGTAGTAGAAGCTATAACTTAGTTAGGTAATTTTATAGTTGTAAAAATAATAATAAAAAAGCTATTATAGAGATAGAGAAAGAGGTATAAGCGTAATACAAGTTTATTTTTTACTTAATAAAAGTTGCCTATTTATAGAGTAGTAGAAAGCTATAACTTAGCTAATTACCTATAAAGCTATAGAGTTACCTATTTATAGTAGAAAGCTATAACTTAGTTAACTATAAGGCTATAAAGTTACCTATTTCTAGTAGAAAGCTATAATTTAGCTAACTATAAAGCTATAGAGTTGCCTTTTTATAGTAGTAAAAAGCTATAACTTAGCTAACTATAAGGCTATAGAGTTGCCTATTTATAGTAGAAAGCTATAACTTAGCTAACTACAAGGCTACTAAATTGCCTATTTATAGTAAAAGGCTATAATTTAGCTAATTATAAAGCTTTACTTAACTAACGCTTTATAGCTATAAATCTCGCGCTTAATAGGCTATTCTATCTAGGGTTACCTCTAAAGCTTTATTACAAGCCTCTATAACTACCTACTCTCTAGAGTAGAAAGCTATAACTTAGCTAAATATAAGCCTAAATAAATACTTTATAGCTATAAATTTTATAGCTAATAAAAAGCTTAGTATATTCTAGAAAGCTATAAACTAGCTAACTATAAAGCTATAGAGTTGCCTATTTATAGTAGAAAGCTATAACTTAGTTAATTATAAAGCTATAAAGTTGCCTATTTATAGTAGAAAGCTATAACTTAGTTAACTATAAAGCTATAGAGTTACCTATTTATAGTAGAAAGCTATAACTTAGTTAACTATAAGGCTATAGAGTTGCCTATTTATAGTAGAAAGCTATAACTTAGCTAACATAAAGCTTACAGAGTTACTATTTGTGTGTTACAACTAAGTTAATTGTTAACTACAAATCTATAGAGTTACTTATTTATAGTAAAAAGCTATAACTTAGTTAACTACAATGCTATAAAGTTACCTATTTATAGTAGCTAAAACCTATAACTTAGCTAATTATAAAGCTTTAGCTAATACTTTATAGCTATAAATTTTACAGCTAATAGAATAGTTAGCCTATTCTAGAAAGCTATAATAAACGCTAATCTATTACTTTATGTACTTATATTCTATTAGTCTTTGCCTAAAGACTCTTCTTTTTTTTTTTTACTAAAGTTAAGTTACTAGATTACTGTCTCTAGCTAAGTAGCCTGTTTATAGAATTAGAAAGTAACTATCTAGCTAACTATAAGGCTTTAAAAAACCCTCTATTACTATTACTTTTTTTTTTTTTTTTGCCTATTTTTTACTAGATAAACATTGCCTATTTATAGAGTAGTAAAAGCTTATTAATTTAGAGCTATAGCTACTCTATATTAACTATTTAATCTACGCCTGTACGTTTAATAATACAAGGCAATCTAAGTATATTAAACTATTTAATAAAGATTTAAGTGTACGCGTAATACTATTAAAGTATAGTAGCTACTCTAACGTATATAGAATAAAAAATAGAGTATATATAAAATAAAATAGTAATATATAGCTAGATTCTATTTACTATAAAATAAAAATATATATAGAGGTAGAGAGGTAAAGCTAGAGGCAGAAACTATAAATTTAATTATTTTAGGTTTAGCATAATTTCTTCTATAGTAGAAAAGGCTATACTATTAAAGTGCAGTAGCTACTCTAACGTGTATAGAATAAAAAGTAGAGTATATATAAAATAAAAAAGTAATATACAGCTAGATTCTATTTACTATAAAATAAAAATATATATAAAAGTAGAGAGGTAAAGCTAGAGGTAGAAACTATAGATTTAATTATTTTAGATTTAGCGTAATTTCTTCTATAGTAAAAAAGGCTATACTATTAAAATACAGCAGCTACTTTAATATATATAGAATAAAAAGTAAAGTGTATATAAAATAAAAAAGCAATATATAGCTAAATTCTATTTACTATAAAATAAAAATATATATAGAGGTAAAAAAGTAAAGCTAGAGATAGAAACTATAGATTTAATTATTTTAGGCTTAGTATAATTCCTTCTATAGTAGAAAAGGCTATACTATTAAAGTGTAGTAGCTACTCTAACGTGTATAGAATAAAAAGTAAAGTGTATATAAAATAAAATAGTAATATATAGCTAGATTCTATTTACTATAAAATAAAAATATATACAGAAATAAAAAAGTAAAGCTAGAAGTAAAAACTATATATTTATTTATTTTAGAACTAGCACGCTTTTATAACTTTTATATTTATAGTTTTTTACCTTCTACTACACCTCTCTATATAAACTTTTAATACTATCTTTTAAGCATTTTATATAGTTTATACTAGAGTTATCTACTTTTTAGAAATATTTAAATAAGTGTATTATAGTTTTATAGTAGTGTTATTTAGAAACTATATATTTATTTATTTTAGAACTAGTATCTATACTATATAGGCTTTACTACTACCTATTTTATATTTTTTATATCTCTATAACTATACACCTAATTACTAAGTAGGCTGCACTATTAAACTTCTCTATAATTACTCTATAAAATAGGTCTAAAAAGTCTACTACTTTTACTCTAATTTTAAGCTACTTTTCTCTCTTTATAATAGCTTATTACTCTAAATTTAAAGTTTTAGTATTTTTAGCGTGTATCTAGATATACAATGCTTTCTAAAAGTTTAGACTTATACTACTAACTTTATTACTTATTAGAAAAATCCTACCTAGATTATATAGATTATTAATAGTATTTTAAATTTCTAAGTACTTATTAGCTTTAGTTAACGCCTTTATTAAATAAATATAACTAGGTACTTTAAAGTAAAGTAAGTATATTATTAACTTTTTAAAAAGCTCTATAGTAATTATATATAAAAACTATATAATAACCTTTTTATTATCTATAATATAATATTAAATAAGTAGTTAGAGAATTGCTATTAACTTTAGACTAAAACGTATTAGAACTTTAATAATCTACTTATTAGTTACTTTTTTTTTATGTTTATAATCTAGAATTAGTATATTATATTTATAAGCTTCTAGATTAGATTTTTATTTTTATTTAAAAAGTTGCGTAAGTAGCTACCTATAGTAATAAAAGTTAGGTCTAATATTAGGTATAGCTTTAAAAAGTTTAGAGTTTTTATTAAACTAAAAGTAAAAATTAGTATTATTAAACCTAGTAGACTTTATTTTATAAGTAAAAAGTAAATTAACTAGACTTTTTTTTACTTTTTTTTTTTTAACTAGTAGTTTATAGTGTAGATTGTATACATATAAATATACTAATAGTAAAAACTAATTTATAAATACTAATACTTAGTACGCATAAAAGTTTAGTATAGATAATTTAGTTTTATTTTACCTATTAATAATATAGAGCTGCTTTATCTATTTTATACTAGCTTTATTATAGATTTTAGCTGCTATAGAGGGAAATATTAGCTCTATAGAATAGTAGCTAAAATTAGAGAGGTTTTTTATAATAACGCCTTTACTATTAATTAAATAAACTAAATTATAATTCTAGTAAAGTAGAATGTATTTTAGAATATTATAAACACGTAACTTTTTTTATATATTAGAAAGTTTAGAGTTCTAAATAATAAACTTATTAAACGTATATTATATAAATCGCAGCTTTATAGCTAGGTAATTAAAAAAAAAAAAAAAGAATTAGTTTTTTTTTTAAACTCTAGTAAATTATTACTATGTTTAGTAGAATTACTAGACTCTAGGTATTTAATTAACTCTATATAGCTAGTATAGTTCTAAAGGCTTTAAAAAGTAAAGCTTCTAGTAAATAACTATACTTTATTAGCCTCTAGGTATTTTACTAATTACTAATCTATACTTTTATTATAAAAACTACGTTACACTTTATTATAAATAACGCTACGTAAATAACTATGTAGTTTATCTAGCTATTTTTTATTATAGGCTAGCGCTTTTTACTTTATATATAACTAGTACTTTAATTATATCTAGTTATTAAAAAGGCTAGAGCTGTATTACAGCATAAAAGTATTATATACACTAATAATAATTATTTAGTTATTAATTTTTATAGTTATATTCTAAATCTAATATTCTAGTAGTAACTTTATAGTAACTTTAGTTATAATAGTCTTTTAAATATTTAAGCTACTATAGTAAATAATAATTTATAATAGACTAAATAAATTGCGTAGTTTTTTAATAGTCTAAAATATAAAAGTAGGTAGTATTAAAATAAGCTATAGGTAGTATAGTAGTTTTATATTATTAAAAGTTTATTTATACTACTTAATTATTTTATATACGTTCTATAGTTATTAGTATATAAATAATATAAAAAGAATATAGAGGTTTCTAGAATTATATCTCTAGAACCTCTAAATAGTTATAATATAACTTACTAATAGAATTTTACTACTATACTCTAGAGTTTTACTAAGTCTAATAGTATTATAATTAAGTTTACTATATATTAGTTTCTAGTTAAGTACTTTAGTAGTCTAGTATACTACTAGAACTTACTACTACTATAACGCGTACTTTAAAAACTATCTAAATAGACTAAAAATACAGGTATTAGTAATATAGTATCTATATAGAGCTTTATATAGACTATTATTCTAAAACTTAGCACTGTTAATAATATTTATCTATATTTTAATAAACTTATAGTTATATTTAGTAAGTATAGATAGATTAGTATCTAATAATATAGTATTATTTTAGTTTTTTAGTTCTATACGTGCTTGCTTTTACGCTATTATACTAGATATTAAATTATTTAAAAAGTATTATATTAGCTTTAAGCCTATTACTATAGCGCTAGCGTTATATTCTACTACATTATTAATAAATTCTAGTATTAGATTTATCTCTAGTATACTATTTTAACTAAATTTTTTTAAGTAGTACTTTTTAATCTTTTTATATTACTATTATACGTTAACGTATAGAAAGTTATTAAAAAAAGCTTTAGTAGCTATTATAATATAACTAGTAACTATTATAAAAGCCTTTATTATATTAGTATTCTATATAAAACGTCTAAATTTATTTTATAGTAATATTCTAGCTTTTACTAATATTTATTCTTTCTGCCTAGCTTTTTTTAGATCTACTAAATAATACTTCTATTATATAGACTCTATTTTTTTAACTAGGCTAGAGATATTATATTCTAAGTTTTAGACTAGAATAGTAAACTAGATACTAAATATACGTTTTATTTTAGTTATAATTTACTTTTTTATTTAGGCTTGCGCTATATTACGTTTATACTATTTTTATTATATATTCTTTTTAGCTTAGTAAAAGCAGCTGTAAATATAAAAAATCTAAATATTTAAATTAGAATTAGAATATTCTTTACTATTTCTAGTCTATATTGCTTTTTTATTACGTTTATCTATTTATTACTATATCTTTTTTAATACCTAGCGTTTTAGCTTTTTTAGCTTTAACTTTAAAGGTTTTAAAGATTTAATCTCTAAGCTTTCTAATAATTTATCCTGCTGCAAATTTATATCTAGTAGCTTCTAATATAGCTTTTTATTTTTCTAAAGTGCGCTTTAGACTTACATATTATATTAGGCGTTAATCTATAGGTAATACTTAGTTTTAAAATCTATTAAACTAAATATAATAGCTTTTTTTAGTAAGTATATACGCTAGTTTATTAAATAATTTTATATTATTAGATAATAGAACTTTTCTATATAGAGATAAAGCTAGTCTATATTTTTATAATTTAATATAGTATTTATAGTAGGTTTAATAAACCTAAAGTTTATAATATTAAAAGGTTTAGTAATCTAGATTTAGATCTACTTTAATATTTTTTTCTTTTTTTAGCTAGCTTTAATATAGTGTTAATTATAGTCTTTTTATATATTTTAAGCTATTAGATTATTTATTAAAAAGTTAGTCTATTTAAAATTACTAATTCTAAAAAACTAGGCGCTTTTATTATAATTAACTATATAAAATTAAATAGCTAAAGTAGTTAGAGTTTCTAATAGTAAAGCTGTATTAGCTAGGTTAAATACAGCTTTATTATCTAATTTTAACTCTAACTCTAATTTATATTTACTACTAGCTTTAACTAAACTTTTAAGTATTAGTATATTTAAATTACTATCTACTATAGTAATCTACGCGCGTCTAGTATTATTATCTAAGTTAGTATTACTAGAATCTCTATTACGTTTTTTAATAGGTTTCTATAGCGTAGTTTTTAATATAGCTAGTATAGACTCTACTATAGAACTAAGCTACTTTAGTAGTAGTATATTTTTAAATAAGTCTAATTTAAACTTTATAAGTAGTAGTTTATACTACTTTAGTATTAGTATTAGTATTATAGGTAGTAATAGTGTTAAAAGCTATATTATATTTATTTATTTAGGTCTATAGTAAGTATTAAATAGTAAATTAGATTACTAGAATAAAAGTAGGTTACTAGTAAATGCTTTAATAAAATTTAATAATAATTTTAAACTAGGTATATAGTTTATTACTAGTAGTAAAAAAGCTAGAGGCTATATATCTAGAGGTGCTAAAATAGTTTAATTTATAAATAATAGTATAGATATATTAAAAAGTAAGCCTAGAAAAAAAGTAACTAGGCTATTTAATCTAATACTTTCTCTATTATTATCTCTATTACTAATACTAGGTGCTAGTACAGGCTTACTATCTAAATTCTTTATTAGTATAATAGTATATAGAGGTTTCTAGAATTATATCTCTAAAACTTCTATATAAATTATACTTAGATATACCTTTAACTTTATTTATATTGCGCTGCTAGAAAGGTTTTTTTACTTTATTAAAAGTTAGTTATAATAGTAGAGTTAGGCTTTCTAATTCTAGAGGTAGTATATATTTACTATACTAATAGTTAATAACTATATATTAAATATAGAGTACTATCTATTTATCTAGTTTTAAATTTATTATCTTTCTAGTAGACACTATATTAGAGATAGCTATAGAGATATAATAACTAGTTACTAGTTAAAAAGTTTACTAAATATATAGATAGCTGTAAAGTTAGTGTGCCTAGACTAGAGTATATTAGTAAATTAAAAGTAAATAGGTAGAAAGTAGAAAGTAAAAAAAAAAAAAAAAAAAGTAGAAAAAATAGTATTAATACCTCTATACTAAGCCTAGCGTTTAGGCTATAATTAGAATAGCGCGTAGTAGTAAATATAAAAGTAAAAATAAAAACTATAGTTATACTACTAGAAAAGTAGAGTAGAGATAGGTAGTAGTAAACTTACGTAGGTAAAAATATATTATATAATTTATTACTTTTACTAAACTATTACTAAGGCCTATATTTATTTATATCTATTATAATATTTATAAATCTACCTAGCTACTATAGAGGTTATAGAGATATAATTTTTTAAACCTTTATATATAGAGT
The DNA here is from genome assembly GCA_025504975.1 of Plenodomus lindquistii. NCBI lineage: Eukaryota > Fungi > Ascomycota > Dothideomycetes > Pleosporales > Leptosphaeriaceae > Plenodomus > Plenodomus lindquistii. The sequence continues at coordinate 23,307 of JANUWI010000018.1, forward strand.
TTACTATAAAGTATTTATAATTATACGTATAGAGGTGCTTATTTTTATTAACCTATAGTTTTAGTTATACGTATTTAGAATTTAACGCGCTATATATCTATATCTAGCTCTATTTTAAACTTATTATTTATTAGATTTAGTTATAAAATCTACGCGTGTTAAGTTAGTTATAGCAGCTAATTATCTTTTTCTTTTTTTTTTTCTATTTTTTTTTCTATGTTTTTCTCTACTTTATTATAGAATACTACTAATTCTTCTAATATATCTAGAATAGGCCTAATTAGGTTGCTATCTCTTATTATAGCTACTAGTAGAAACTTATCTATTTTAAGTACATTAAACTTATTTATTATACGCTACTTTTTATAAATATTAATAGCTACCTCTATAGATAATAGTCTGTGCTTAGATTTACTATTACTTAGCTAATATTTCTATATATTATTTTTATTAAATTTTAAAAAAATCTATTCTATACATTCTAGTTCTAATTATTTTACCTATACAATTTACGTTATAAATATATTATATTATAAAACTTTAGCTAGCGTAAAAGCTTTATTTTATTTATAATATAGTATAGCTTAGATGTATATACTAGCTAATAATTTAAAATTATTTTAGAATTTTTTAATTATTTACTATGTAATATTAGTATTATTAATTACTTTTTAAATAAATGCTATTATTTTATCTACTTTTTATATATATAGTACTTTTTTTTTTTAGGTTAGTTACTTTTTACTTAGTTAGAATAAAAGTAATACTCTATTACTCTATAAACTAGTACTTTATATTAGAAAATACTTTAACTTTAATTTAAGTTTTATAAATATAATTTTAGGTTATTTAACACCTAATTCTTTTTCTCTAAAGTAGTAGTCTATAGTATTAAAGTATAATACTTCTAGGCTTTTAACTATTAATAGAGAAAGCCTAGCATATATTATAAAGTTTTTCTCTATATTAGAGTTATATTTTTACTAGTAAATCTCTATAGTTTATAGAATATAAAAGTTATATTTTTAAATACACATTTAGGCTAGTATTATAAAAATGTCTATAACTAAGTAGTAGTCTATACTATATATCTAAATATTCTCTTTTAATTTTTTTTAGATTAGATTTTTAATTTTTCCTTTTTTAGTTTTTGCAGTAATAGCTTCTATTCTAACGTGTAGAGTAAACTATAGAGCGTTTATACTAATATTAAAATATAGGTTAGCTTTAATTTAAAAAGTAAATATAGAGGTACTCTATATCTCTAATTTATATAGTAACTATATTATACTATAGAATACTACTTACTTATCTAGGTTTAGTCTATATCTCTTTTAGAATATAGAGTTAGAGTATAGAATTATCCTTTAGAAATTATTTTAATAGTAACTTTTTACCTACTACTTTCTTTTTTATACTAAAGATAATTAATAGAGATTAAAATAACTAAGTAATAAGCGTAAAATGCAAGCAGCTACTATAGATATAAAACTATTATTTTTTTATTTATATACTAGTATAGTTATACTTATTCTAGAACTAAATTCTACTAATTATACTGTTTTTTCTAATATAAGTATCTATTAATTATATTCTACTATCTAGAAGGTATTTATATTTTTAGTTAAAAAGCACTAGTAGTTTATATACCTCTAGCCTATAGTTTAGTTTAGGTCTAGTTCTAGTTAAAGTTATATATTTAATACTCTAAAACTAGATAGTAGATCTTTTAAAACTTCTAGAAGAATATAGAACTTTTATTAATTACTATACGTTATATAAAATAAAGATATTAAAGTACTATATAGCTACTTTTTAGTAGTTTATAGGTATTAAAGTAGGTAATTTTAGTATAGTTTTAATAGATTTCTTTCTAGACGCTGTAATTAAGCCTATATATTTAATTAATTCTATAAGTATATAATAACTTTAAATAAAAGATTTTAAAAAGAGTAGTAGTTTTTAAAATATGTAGTAAACTACTTTTTATTAATATTATATACTTTATAAAATGCAAATCCTTCTATATAGGTAATATTATTTTTTATAAACTTAGCTTTAATTACTTCTATATGTATACCTGCCTATAGGAATATTATACTCTTTACTATACTTTAATTCTAGTTATTTTGTTTTTATAGCTATAAAGCTATCTATTAGTTATAGGCTATTTTATAGAGTAATATACTATAGTTTTTAGTTATAATTCTTTTATATTCTAGATCTACCTAAAAGTTGTTTATATTAATATACTCTCTTTACTATTAACGCTTAAAATTAGCCTAAAATGTATTTTATATATTCTAGAATAGTATACTTTTTATACTAAGTTTTATATTATAGTTCTATATAAATATAATTAGCTCTATAAATACATTAGAACCTAAAAGGTTTATTAGTAGAATACTAATATAATTAAAAATATTATTTTATAAAAGTTCTAATATATATATAGTAATTAGAGCTTTTATATCTATAGTATTTAAATTTTCTTCTATTATAATTTTACTTTTAATACAGGATTTAGTGCGTATCTCTAGAAATAAGTAAAAATAGTAATAGTAAAATCTACGTATATATATAGTATTAAAAGTAGGTAAAAAAATATAGTTTATCTAGATCTCTATTACGTAATTATCTAAATATTAGCTTTTTAATGCTATAATAGTACTAGACGAATTAATATAGCTTATTAGTATATAAAGGAAGAATATAAAATATTTCTATTACCTACTTAAATATACTAAAATGCATTTATTATATTATAAATCTAGACTAGAAAATAAAATATACTAGTTTAGATATATAGTTTAGATAAATAATAGATAGAATATCTACTTTATATTTAACTAGAATACTATAAAGTATATAGAAGTAAATAAAATACTATCTATATTAAATTTAGTTATAATTAGCACTATATTAGCATAGCGCAGGAATTCCTTCTCTAATAAATTAATATCTAGTATAGAATACCTAGATTCTATATAGTTTAGATTAAAGCTGTATTTAGTAAGTATAGATTTCTATAGAATGTATTTTAGAGCGTTTAGGTATAATATTAATAGTTTTAGTAGACTAAAAAGTAGATATACTTAGAAAAATAGAATAGGTAAAAACTATATTACTTTTTTAAATAGTATAGATATTACGCGTAATAAATATCTATATAGGCAGTATAGTATATTATATATATAATTAGTAGAAATATATTATTTAATCTTTTCTATAGTAGTTTTTTAGGTAATTTATAGTAGCTCTATTAGCTAGACTTTATTATAGTTTAAATAAATTTCTTTTTATATTAGGTCTACTTATAATAATAGTTATATTACAGCTAGTAATTTAATACGCAGCTTTCTAGAGAGTAAAGGTAATATATAAAGTAAAGTATAAAATTTAGTATTTATAATATATTTATCTACTATGTAATCTACTACGTTAGTATATATAATAATCTTCTTTTTATTATTACTATCTATAGGCTTTTTATCTATATATAAGTATAGATTATACCTATCTACCTATTCTAACACTTTACTTTCTCTATTACTAGGTTAGATAAAAATATAATTACTAAAACTATTACTATAGTATAATTATTATAGATTTTAGAAAAGTAAAGCGTTAGGTAGACTGTATAATTAATAGTTAAAATTAAACTAGTAATAGTTTTATATCTAGTTAGTCTATATATATATAAACCTTTTTAAAATACAATTCTAAAAACCTTTATATAGTATTTACTAATATAAGTATTATTAAATATATTTACTAGTAACTTTACATTCTAATTTTATAGTATAATATCTAGTATATTATATAACTAGATTTATATTAGTATTTCTATATTACTTTAATTTTTACTATTATACTAGAGTTATTTATATCTATTCTATAAACTTTTTAGTTTTACGTTTAACAGCTATAGTACTACTAGAGGTTTATATAGAGCTATAGAACATAGAATATAAACTACTATAGATTTAGTTTAATTAACTATTACTATCTAATCTAGTTTTAAAGTTATATTATAAACTAATATACGTATTAATACGCTATTTAATATATACTTAGCTAGTATAATATTTACGTCTATATAGTAATTTTATTTATTTATATTTATATTAAAAACGCTAGCAAATATAGATATATTTAGATTAATAAATAGGTTTTTAATATTAGTTTATATAGATTACTAGTACGTGCCTAGTAAATATACCTAATAGCTATTCTATTTCTTAAGCTTTTTTTCTCTAGACGCTAGTACGTTATACTTCTATATATTACTATTTTACTTTTTCTACTATATAATATTTTTTAAGTTATCTACCTTTTTTTTTACCTACTATAATACTATATTATTTTTTTTAGATGTATTATAATTAGTATATTAAATTCTCTCTACTTTATAATTATAGTAGATTATATACTAGTAGTAAATAATCTCTATTTATAATTATACTATAATTAAACTAAACTAGAATTTTACTAGCGTTTAAAATTACTTTTAGTTATAATAGTAAAACTAATAGCAGCCTTTAGTAAATTTTTATATAGTTTTATTTAAGCTATATAACTGTGCTAGTGTTAAAATTAAAATATACTTTTATTATAATATCTAGTATAATACTTAAATACTATATAGTACTACTTTTTATTTAAACTTTAGAAATATAAATTAGATTTATAGCTAAAAAGAATATTTACGCCTATTATATTATACTACTAAATATATCTAATATTAAAGTTACTAGTAGATCTAATAAAAACTCTAAATAGATTTAGCGTAGTTACAGCTTTAGCTATATAACTAAAGCTAGTAGTAGAATACTAATATAATATATCTATAATCTACTAATAGCTATATTAGTATTAATATATACTTATAGAGATAGTATATAATATATATAGTATACGCCTAAAAGTTAATATATCTATACTATAATTAGAAATTTTAGAGATATAATTCTAGATACCTATATTATATAAAAAAGTAAAAATACCTAATTCTTTATAAGTGTGCGTAATAGTATAAATAGGTATAATATAAAGTTATTAGATTTTTTATAGTTATAATACTCTATTACTCTATATTAGTAGTTATAAAAGCTTTAATTAGTTAGAAGTTTTATATTATAGAGGGTTTAATAGAAACCTAGAAATAGTATAGTTAGGTAATCTAACAGAAACCTATATATAGACTAGTACAAGTTCTTTTACTTTAATAAATATAAAAGTAATAAAACTATATAATATAATATAACTTTAATAATACTTTTAATAGCATTATAAAAACTTTAAAATAGCTTATTATAATATACATAATATTATAAAATGTAACGCTGTAGAATTATAGCGTAACTATAGCTTTTTTATTATACACTTTTTATTTTTTAATAATACTCTATTAGTAGGAAATACCTATACTATATAAGATTTAAACTTATAGCTTTACATAATATTATAACGCAAAGGCCTCTAAAGGTAAAAAAAGCCTAAACTATACGTGTAAGATTTAAACTTGCGTACTTACTATATTTTTAGTAAAGTAGAATACTATAGTTATAACTTAATTTTACTACTAAGCTAGAGTACAGAAAAAAGGCTTATAACTATTATAAAATGTAATACTATAGAATTGCAGCGTAACTATAGCTTTTTTATTACACGTAATACTTATATAGTCTATTATTCTAAAAATAAAATTTATAAATAATAGATATAGATTTTACGTATTTCTATACTACCTAGCTCTAACTCTATATAGATAATACTATCTAGTTCTTTTCTATTCTTTTTATACTTAGTAATTAAATGCTTTATAATATTTTCTTTACTATTATTACTAGAATTTAAGCTAGTTTTATAACTAGTATCTTTATAAATTACTAGTCCTAAAGGTTTAAAATATACTAAATTAAACTCTAAAGTCTTTTCTTTAGTATATTCTATATTTTTAGTAGTATTTAAAAATATAACTAAATAAAAAAGAAATAATACTTATTTTTTTATATATATTTCTATTAAGGTTAGTATTTAAAAAAAATATCTATAAATAGAAGTTAATTTATAACTTACTTTAATAGAGAGAAAAGTAAGCTTAGAGTATTACTATAGTAAAAAAAGTAGGTTTTTTTTAAAAGATTTTTCTAGTAAAAGTTAGCTTTTAATATTAAATTAAAAAGTAATAACTATAAAAATAAACTAATTTACTTTAATAAAAATAAAGAAATTAGAAGTTATTTAGTAAATAATAAAGTCTAATAGTAGTTACTTTAGTTAAAGTAAAAATAATAATTAATATAAAGAGTATAGTTATAAGTTAAAATAATTAAAAAAGAAAGTATAGCTATATTTATATTAAAAGCTATAGAGATATTACTAATACTTTTAAAGTCTATACTATACTCTATAGGTTTAAATATATATAATTATATTAGTTATCTATTAAAAACTATATTTTAATAATTAATAACTATTAAAACTATAATTATAAATTAATTATAAAGAATTAATAAATAATACTTAATAATATATTAATAATAATTAATAATAAATTAATAATAATTAATAATAAATTAATAATAATTAATAATAAATTAATAATAATTAATAATAAATTAATAATAAATTAATAATAATTAATAATATACTTTATAGATAAGTAGTCTATATAGATAAGTAGTTTACCTTTACTAAAACTTTACTAAAACTATATACACCTACGTAATATTCTACTAATAATACTAGATAGAACTCTTTAATAAAGTTTAGATATAGCTTACGCTATAGGCTTTAAAATAAAATATAAATCTCTTTTTATAACGCGCTATAGCTATTTATAACGTCTTTTATACTATTTTATATTAAAAACACACTAGTTAACCTCTACGTAGAGATTATACGCCTAATTTAAAAAAACTAGATAAAAATAAAAAAAAGGTAATTATTTAGTATATACTTAAGCTATATATATAAAAATTTTTTTTAAAGTTTATAGCTATAGTAAATATAGCTAATTTATTACATAATAAATATAATCTAGACTATATTAGTATAAACTAGCCTAGTAGGTTTATTAAGCGCTGCTCTAAGTTTAAAGTAAAGTTTAATTATAAATATAACTATAAAAAAGCTTTATATAAAAATTTAAAAATTATTAAAGCCTAGTTTAAACTAGTAGCTAATATAAAAAAGAAGTATAGTATTTAAAATAAAAATATATATAACTTTAATAAAATAGGCTTTATAATAGGCTAGATATTAATAGAAGTAGTTATTATAGCTTTAGAGTATTAAAAATAACTAAAGGTAGTCTAGTAGAGTAACTAGAAATAGATAATAGTTATTTAGAGGATTAACGTAATAGAATAGGCTATTCTACTTTTTATTATTTTTAAAAGCTACTACTATTTTTTAGCCTAGTATAAAGAGAATAGCCTACCTAGAGATTAAATTATTATAGTTTCTAAAAATAGCTAGATAACTAATAAGCTTAGATATTAGTAGCTAGAGTACTTTAATACCTATACTAAAACGCGTACTATTAAAAGGTACTAGCTGTTTATTATTAATAGCTATAAAAGCTATAACTTACTTAAATTCTAGTAATACTATAAAAAAAAGAAAATTATTACTATATATATATTTTTTTACTTATTACACCTTCTCTAGCTATTTAATATAGATTATTTTACTTTTTTAAAGTAGGCGTATAGCTACTAAGCTAAAAAGTTTATACGTAACTATATTATATATATTATAAAGATTAAGTTTCTACTTTACTTTATACGCGCTTATAAAGCTATAATAACTTCTAGTAATATCTAAAAAAAGTTTTAAAGCGCTAGACTAGTTCTATATAAGCTAGAGTTAGTTATATTACGCTTTAAAGTTTAGTTACGCATTTTATTACTACTTTCTATTAATAATAAACTTTAGTAGTTATAAACTCTAAGTAATACCTTTAAACTAGAGTTATAATTAACGTTTATAAAAGTAAAAATTTAAAAGTATATAGATAGTTTACTAACTTCTATAGTTAAAGCTTTTAAAAAAGTATTAAAAAAAGCTATAATTATTACGTATAAGCTAGTATTAGCGTAGAAAAAGATTACTAAACTTTAGGCTGCTAATAAAGCTGCTACGCGTTATAAATTATATAAAAAAAAATAGGTTTAGTATAAAAGTAACTTTATAGCTAAAAAAAGCCTACGCTTAACTACTCTAAAGGAGTTTAGAGCACGTAGTAATAGAAAAAAGGTAAAGAAAAAAAAGTAGGCTAGTAAAAGCTATAAGTAGGTATAATACTATATATAGTACTATAAAATAGAGCATAATTTATAAACGTGTAAAAGTAAAGTAGAAGTAGTTATAAAATAGTATTTAGGCTAGTTTTATACTATACAGCGCTATATTATACTACTTTAGACTAGAATAGAGTATAGTTTTAGTAGAGTTTTAGTAGAAGTAGACTATTTATTTATATAAACTGCTTGTCTATAAAGTATATTAATATATTAATAAATATTAATAATTAATAAATAATAATTAATAATAAATAAATAATAATGTTGCACGTACACGGTACTCAGCCAACGCTGTATCCACCTGATCTCGGAACCTTCCGTGAAGCTCCCCTGCTTCTACCCACGTGATCCTACGTAGCAAGGGTATATATAGTACAATCTCTTCCTAGCTAGCAATACAATGATCTATCTCCCGATTATTCCTGAGCACCCTTTTCTACAACAGTTATGAGCCCGGAAGCGCTTCTTTGTCCTTGATTTATCCTTCTATTTCTCAATAGAAGCGCTTTGAAACGGGTGCTCAGACGCTCCAATCGTTACCAATACCCCAATCTCAACAATCACTGCTGTGATGGCTACCACGTATCTCCTCAACAGTCCAGCCGACTGGCCCAACTGGTTCCTGCAGTACCAGCTGCTCGCTATGAATCAGGGCGTCTGGCAATACTGTGATCCTGATGAGGAGCTTGTCGCTGCTCCTCACGACGACCGACCCGATGAGCCAGACTCCCCAACCAAGGATGATATTGAGCTATTCAAAATTGAAGCAGCCCAGTATAAGATCCGCGAGAGCCAGTGGCTCATCAAAAGCAAGAAGCTTGAGGCCATGTGGAAGTGGATCAATACTACGGTTGAGCCCAATCTCCTCCAACCGTATCTTCTCGATATCGTTGCAACTGAGACCGTTACTCCACAGGCTCTTGCAAAGGCACTCAAGGAAGGATTGGCTCCGGGCGAGGATAGCACGAAAAACCAGGTACGGGCTGAGTACCGAGCTCATCTGCGGAAGGCCCGCACTGCCAACAACGCGAGCCGCTGGCAGCAGGAATGGACGCTCCTCTACAAGAAGGCTAGAGCGTACAAGCTAAATGAAGTGGAAGGGCAGATCGCCATCCATGACTATTTGGACGCTCTCACGCCAAAGCTCTCACCTGACTGGGCAAGATCCATGCACCGAAAGATCATTGAAGATGGGGTGCTAGGGCGCACCACTGGCACTTTGACGCTCGAGCAGATCGGCCGTGTCTACTCTGAGTTGCTCCATCAACATACACTGCGCACTGGAAACAGGGGAGAAGGGATCTTTCTCACTGTGGACACAGACAACAGTTCAACAGGAGCCTCAGGATCAGCCACGTGTCCCTGCAACAGAGATCACAAGTGGAGCCCGAAGGATTGCCACCAAGTAAGAGCTGCGCTCACCGACAAACCGTATAAGATGGGAGATGAGAAGAAAAAGAAGCTATTGGCCCGTCTCAATGAGCCACAATTCAAATCTCTCAAGAAAGCGGTGAGGGCCAAGAGCTCCACTGATAAGCAGGACGGAAAAGCCGAAAGTGGAGAATCCGGGAGCTTCCCCGGAGCAATTCAGGCCGCTCTTATCGATCCACGACTAAGTGGACCCACAACAACACATGGGGCATACAGCACCATGGATTTTGACGCTCACCCGCTGTCTGAGAGCACGATTTTGGACAACGGAGGCGCTCTCCACTTAGTCAATTCGGTTGATCGTCTCGAGCCAGGCACTTTCAAGAAGAGCAGAGGGATCTCCACAGTGGAAGCAGGCACTCAGTCCTTCCAGATCTCCGGAACAGGCACCCGAGTGATGAAAAACGTCCTCACAGGAGCACGCGGAGAGCGTACGGAGGACTTGGTGCTGCTCAACGTGGCAGTGGTGGAAGGGTTCCATGTCAATATTGTGTCAGAAGCTCTACTCCAAAGCAAAGGAGCGTGGTATCTCGGACTAGACGCAACACTACGATACGGCAGTTACGAAAAGAGCGTTGTATTAGCCCAGTTGATGCGCAAGCAGAACTTGACTTTCATAGAATACAAGCCCATTACCGTCTACTCCTTGGCCATGAGCACAATCTCAGCTCCAACAAAGAGATCCTTCACCACCTACCCACGCTCTGACTCAGAGGAGCTTTGGCATGCCAGATCCGGCCACCTCGGCCCAGAGGCGCTCCGAGCACTTGTAAAGCACGCTAGGGGTGTGCGGATAAACGGCATCTCACGGAAGAAGTGTGAACACTGCGCTGTAACTCACGCTAGCCAAGTTATTTCACGAAGGCCCCGAGAACGGCCCGCTCGGCCGTATTGGAGAGTATCATGGGATCTCTTTGATATGCCACGGGGAAGCTCTGGGGAACAGTGGATACTTGTCATCAAGGATGATTACAGCAGCAAGCTTCATACCTATAGCCTCATGGGAAAGGGAGTAAAGGAGATTCTCAGTATCTTCAAAACGTTCTGGAGCATGATCCGCACCCAGTACAAGCTCGAGATCTGCGTTATCATGCAAGACAACGACGCAGCAACGCTCCCCTGGCGTGGATCATCAGATTTTGAGATATGGATGGAAAATATGGGTATCAAAAGCGAGAGCTCACCTCCGTACACCCATGAGCCAAACGGTGGGCCAGAAAGAGCAGGCAAAGAGATTGTTACAAAGCAAATCAAGATGAGGATCGCTGCTAACCTGCCTGAGGAGTTATGGCCTTATGTTGTTGAAGCAGCAACGTGGCTACACAACATGAGCCCATCCCGAGCTCAGGATATGCGGTCCCCAAATGAGACGCTCTTTCAATGGTTTCGGGGGTGGTTCAAATGGTATCAACCGGCGCAGATTAAGCTTTGGACAGCTGATCTGCGGCCAGATTGGAGCGGCATTTACGCCTATGGCTGCAGAGCCTATCCTCTCAATAGAGATAGAGCAGCCGGGCGTCACAAACGGAGTTTCAAGGTAACTCCACGGGGCCATATTGGATATCTGGTGGGATACAGATCATCTAACATATACAAAATATGGATCCCTGAGCTCAACTCCGTCATCACCACACGTAACGTCACTTTCGATGAAGATCTCTTCTATAACCCTGAGGAGCCGGCTCCTCAGGCAACAGAAGAGCTACAACGAATAGTATCGGTGCTGGAAATAGAGGAGGACGAGCCTGAAGATCTTGATTGGCTTGATCAACTTCTTGAGGCTGCAAATGAGCCTGACAACACAGGAGTAGTGCTACATGAGTCGAACCCAGCTCATCAGCTGGGGGGTGGAGAGGATACAGCAGCAGCTAATGATCTGGATGGCCGACCTGATTATCAAGCACTGCAGGAGCCCCTCCCACCGTTGGTGGCACGCTCGGCCAGCGCGTCACAAAGGATCAACGCGGACTCAAATAGCCCTTCTGGTTTGTACACCCCAGAGCCTACACCTGACCCTATTAGGCCTGGCTATCATGGTAGCAGCCCACGGGACGAGCCTCATCCTGTAGGAGCGGGCCCGCTACCTGATATTGATGAGATCTCGGAAGACTCTTATCACGATGTTGACGAAGCGCCTCATGAAGCGCCTGAAGCTCAACGACCAGCTGCCTCTCAGGCAACTGCTGCTCCTGTAGCACCGCCTGAAGCAGCACCCACAGCTGTACGACGAGTACGCCTACCTCCTCCGCGCTCTACAACAACTAGAGACGGATCACCTGTTCGCAGGAGCAGGAGAGTCCGTGGGGAGGATCCTGATGCCCCGGCATCAGGGAGCAACACTGCTCCTGGAGCATACTTTGTATACGATCCTTCGAACAGGATTAATACAGGGGATCTCCTCCAGGACCTCTTGAGCAGAGCCTCCACTCGTGCTCACCAAGAACACGCCACCATTCACGCAGTGATTGGAGCGGCTATTCATGGGACCACCAGATCCCAAAACTCAAAAATTGGAAGGATCCACCGAGATGAGCTTCCAAAGCTCCCTACCAAATGGAAGGATCTCCATACACACTCTTTTGGACCATTGTTTTACCAAGCTTGCGACCGAGAGATCAACACGCTCCGTTCCAAAGGCACCTGGAAGATTATAGAGCGCTCCGCAGCTCAAAAGCGGCCGCTCCCTCTCAAATGGGTATTCACTTACAAGCTTGACAAAGACGGATATTTCCTGAAGTGTAAAGCCCGGATAGTAGTACGAGGTGATCTCCAGCTTGTTGACACGCTCCACTCAACGTACGCTGCAACGCTCGCGTCTCGCACCTTCCGGCTAGCCATAGCTATTGCAGCTCACCGAGACTTTGAGATAGACCAGTACGACGTTGTTGGAGCATTCCTAAATGCCTCCATGGATCACCAAGACGACGTTGTTTGTGAGCTACCAGATGGCTACAAACTCGCAGGCAAGCGCGTACTACTGCTCCGAGCCTTGTACGGCCTCCGCGACTCACCACTCCTGTGGTACCGGGAGCTCTCCGCAACCCTCAAACAGCTCGGCTTAATCGCCTCAAAAGAAGAACCGTGTCTCTTCTACACGCCTGATCGGAAGATCTACTTGCTCTTCTACGTTGACGATATCCTGATCATGTATCACCGAAGTGATGTTACACAAGCTCACCAGGTGGTAACAACTCTTAAGGACAAATATCAGATAGAGGACAAGGGATCAATTGAGTGGTTTCTAGGGATACGAGTGATCAGGGATCGAGTGAAAAAGACGATCTCACTCGTCCATGACGAGTACATTGACAAGATCTCGAAGAAGTTCAGTGTAGCAGACTCTGCCCACTTTCCTGACACGCCGCTCCCGAGCTCTGAGCTGGAAAAGAGCACCGGAGAAGCCACCAAACAGCAGATCAAGGAGTATCAGGAGATGATTGGATCTATCCTGTACACTGCTATAATGGTGCGCCCGGACGTCGCGTTTGCCGCCTCCAAACTCTCACAATATCTCACCAACCCTGCCCCACAGCACTTCAAAGCTGCCCACCGGACGATCCTATATCTCTACCGAACGAGGTATCACGCAATACAGTACGGCCAGGGTGACTCAAAGCTCATAATATGCAGCGATGCTTCTTTTGCGGACGACGTTGAGACACGACGCTCATCCCAGGGCTATATTGTTATGCTCTATGGAGGAGTAATCATGTGGAAAGCAGCTCGTCAAGCAACTGTCACAACGTCAACAACTGAAGCTGAGCTACTATCTCTCGAGCACGTCGCCAAAGAGTCAATGGGGCTCCGAAGATTCCTCCAGGAGCTCCACGTACCCGTACCCGAGCCATACGAGATCTTCTGTGACAATCAACAAACAATCCGGCTTGTTGTGGGTGAGGGAGAACGTATCACCACAAAGCTACGACACGTTGATATACAGAACATGTGGCTCAGGCAAGAATATGAAAAGGGATCCTTCACGATCAGCTACCTCCCCACAAACGAGATGCCAGCAGATGGGCTCACCAAAAATCTCCCCAAACAATCTTTCAATACTTTCAAGGATCATTTGAGGCTACAAGACACAAAAGCTGAGATCACGACATCACCAGAGCAAGATAAGTAATTGTTTGATGATCCCCATTTGTATTTGTACAATATAATACATGGGCCGAAGCCCGTCCTTGAAGAATTTGTGGGCCACGCCCAGCAGCAGCGCCCGGGGGGGGAGCCAGATCTACCTCATCACCTCATCAACGAGCTCACCGATCAACCTCTTGACGTTTTCACGTCGTGAAGGAAGACCGGCTCGCTCGCCGGCAGCAGGGGCCGCGCCGAAGGCAGGAAGCTCATCCTCTTCCTCCTTCAGCACCTTCAAGAGCAGACGGAGCTCACGGCGAGGGCGCCTGAGCTCGTCTTTACTTGCCCCTGTAGCCTTGAGGGCAATGAACGCCTGGGAGGGCGAGGGCGAGGGCGAGAGCGCAGCGCGCCGAGCGCGCGCAGCAGCGACGCGGGCGCGGGCAGCTTTCTGGGCTTTGGACTACGTTGAAATGGCGTTAGCAGAAGATCTACAAGCGCAAGGGAGCCTTGCGTGGGAGGATACAGGGATATGGGTACTAACAAGGGCCATGGTGTTGATGGATACGGATCAAAACAGAAGCTCGGCCGACAATCAATTTTACCGGGCTCGGTATCGGGTCAACTACCTCCGACGTGCGCCAAGCAACGCAACAGAACTTTCAGTCACGCCGGATCTCACAGTACAGCCGCCTCAAACGCTCTACAAGGCTCAACACCACCAATATTGAGCAGCTCAATCCGCCGTAACTGGGGGGTGTGTTGCACGTACACGGTACTCAGCCAACGCTGTATCCACCTGATCTCGGAACCTTCCGTGAAGCTCCCCTGCTTCTACCCACGTGATCCTACGTAGCAAGGGTATATATAGTACAATCTCTTCCTAGCTAGCAATACAATGATCTATCTCCCGATTATTCCTGAGCACCCATTTCTACAACAAATAATTAATAATAAAAAAATAATAATTAATAATAAATAAATAATAATTAATAATATAGATTACTAATATAGTAGATTTAAAGTATAAAAATATAATATTTAAAAAGTAAAGATTTTAGAATAAATTTTAATATTAAAAACCTCTATCCTTTATAACTACTACTTTAACTTAAAAAAACTAAAGTTAGTATTATAATATAAAGGTATAAACTAAGCTAATTACTTTAGTTAAAATGTTTTTACCTACTAGTTCTAATATAGATAGCTATAAGCTAGCTTTTAAAAAACCTAATATCTTTTTTAAAAATACTCTAAAAGATAACTCTATTATTTCTACTTTTATAGTAGGAAAAGAAGTATATAATATTAGAGATATTAAAAGTAATAAAGTAATAGGCTTTATAGGCTATTTACTTTCTAAAAATAAAATTAAAAGCTTTATAGGCTTTATTTTAAGTAAAGCTTTAAAAATAAATTATAAAGGGTTTATTATTCTAGCTTATAATATACAAGAAAAAGACTATTACTATCTTATTTATAATAATAGAATAGTAAAAGAAAAGTATACTATTAAAGTAAAAGATTTTAAAAAAAACTTTAGTTATTTTAAAAGGCTTATACTAGTAGATAATAGGTAAGTTTATTTAAATTTTATATACTATATATACTAACTATATTTAGAAGAATTAATACTATTATTAGTAGTTTTTATAATAGTAGAAACTTTATTTCTACTATAGATAGTAGTAATAATAGAGATAGTAATACTATAGAGGATAATAAAAAAGAAATAGAAAACTCTAGCTTTATAGAACATTTATATCTAGATAATAATCTAGAATTACCGCTAGAAGAATAGTTTTATAAAAGTATTTATCTAGTTATAACTAGAGACATTTTAAAAATACTATTATAGAGAAATTGTTTTATATTTATAAGTTTTATAATAAAAGAGGTAAATTGTAATTTCTTTTTTAAACTATAGCTATATATTACTCTCTTTAATTTTTACTCTATTATTTAAGCTTATTTATTAAACAAAATTGTTATTAAGATTTATAAGTTATTAGAAAAGAAAATAAATTAAAACAAAAGATTTTTAAAATATTTATTTTATATAATATAACTACTAGAAAGTAATAAAAAATAATATTCTTATTGTTTTCTATATTTAATAGTACTAATATATATATTAATATAACTATATAGAACTTATTAAAGCTACTACTTATTAAAAATAGTTTAGAAAATAGTTCTATTTATTTTAGTAAATATAGTTCTTCTATAAACTCTAATTTTAATAAGTCTTTTTTATTTAAAACTAAAAATTTTTAATACTTATACTACTAGTAAATACTATATATTTAGATATTTTACTTTAATTATAATTAATTTATACTATAAACCTTTTTAAATTAAGTAATATATAAGTAATTATATTTATAATAATTAAGTATAAAGTATTAATAATAAATAATTAATAATTAATATGTAATTTTTAATACTTAATAAGTAAAAATATGTAAATAATAATAAATAATTAATAATTAATAGTTAATAATTAATAGTTAATAATTAATAACTAATAATTAATAGTTTATATAGTATTATAATATATAATATTAACTATAATAAAACTAGTATAAACCTAGTATACTACTAGTAGATACTTAGTAATAGACCTAATTCTTTTTATATAAAAAGGTACTTTTTATTAATTCTTTTTTCTATCTATTATTCTTTTACTTTAATACTTACTTTATTATTATATACTATCTACTAGCTTAAGGTATATTATTTAAATCTTTTATTTAAACTTTTACTAACTATATTAGTTGTTTTTATTTAATATTAATTGTTTAGAAAATAAAGATACTTCTAATCTTAGCTATAGTTTAGTTAAAGGGTTTTCTAATTACTTAGAATTTTCTAAAAATAGAATATTTAGCCTTTATAGTACTAGTAATAACTATAAAGTTCTTATTACTAGTACTACTAAAAGAGATAAAGTAGAGTAGGTTTTAAACTTTCTAAATACTTATATTATTTATAAAGGCTTAGAAAATACTATTAGTAAGTACTATTTTTATTTTCTAAAATTTAGCTAATAACGTTAGGTATTATTATTATACACGAAGTAGATAAGCAAATCTATTATTTAAGTTATTATAATAAAGATACTAAAGTAGAGAAAAAAGGCTGTTATAATAGAAAAAATCTAAATATTAAAGAGATATTAGATATAGTAACTTCTAATCTAGTAGACCTAGATAATAATATAAATAAAAAGGATTTTAGTATATAAAAATGTTTTTTATTACTATACCTTTATATATAGATTAAGTATATATTTTTAGTATTTATAGTAAAAAAAAAGCTAGTAAAAAGTATTATAATAAAAATATGTATTTACTTTATATTATAAAATTTAATAAGGATTATATATATAGAATAATATAATATTAGAAAATAAAAAAAACTATATAATAATATTGTTATTGTATAGCTTAGGTAGATTTTTCTAATTATAAAGTAAAAAGTATTTTAAAAATAGCTAAAAAAGTTTAGATTTTAATTTTAAATAAAAACTTAAATACTATATATATAATTAGATGTTTATTTTTGTTATAGTATATATATTTTATTTTAGTTATTAGTTATTAAAAATTATTAAATATAGTTATAGTATAAAAAAAAACTATAAAGTTATATTATATTCTAGATAGTATATATTACTAGAGATATTAAAATATTTTCTAATTAAGTATTACTTCTATAGATATTATCTATTACTATCTAGAAATATATATATATAATGTTTTTTATTATAATATAGTAGAAAAGGCTTAGTATTTTACTTTTTTTTATAGAAAGTAATAAAATAAATTACTATTTAGATAAAAAAACTAATATAAAAATATAACTAACTTTATATAAAAGTAGTATAGAGGAGTTATTAAATATAATATAGTAGTTTTTATTATAATCTTTTAGTTAAATATAAAAATAATTATTAATTATTATTAATTAATTTCTTTATATTTTAGTAATTATATAATAAATGTATAATTTTTTTAAAATATATTATAGAGTACTATTAGTAGATAGAAATATATAAGTTATAAAGAATTAGCTATAATAGCTATAGAGATAGTAAGGGTATATAAACTTTAACCTATTATATCTTTCTAACTAGCTTATATAATTCTATACTTTTATATATTTTTTTTATCTATTTTTTTTCTAGTTTTACGCTCTTATATTATTTTTCTTTATTTTAAACTTCTATTTTCCTTGTGTTCCTACCTATGTAAGATTAGTAAATAAAAAAAAAACGTCTATAATAGCGTAAGTTTACCCCTTTTTTACTTCTTTTTTCTATATTCTAACATAGCACCTACGACTAGGGCTACTAGGCCTAATTGGGCTAGTAGGGCAACTAGTTCTAATGTAGTAATCTCTACTAGAAAGCCCCCTAGACGTCCTATTAGTTTAAAGTCTTTGTAAGTTTTTTTTTTTTTTTTTTTTTTTTTTTTTTTTTTTTTTTTTTTTTTTTTTTACTTTTATTTTATTACTTCTATAATTATAGCTTACTAATAATAGTTATAGGCTTACTAAAAGTAGTTTTCTTGCTATTCTATAGCAAAATACTAGTACTACTAGTACTTTAGTATCTTATCTATCTAATAAAGATAAAGATATTAAAGAAATTACAAGAAAATTATAAAAAAAAAAAGCAGAAGCTAGAAGCTTCTAAGCAAAGTAATTATATATTTTTTATATATTTTTTATTATATTTTTTAACTAATTATTATAGGTGTAGTAGATTTGCAGGCTAGAGTCTACGAATTAGAACAAGAAAATTTAGAGTTAAAAGAGAAAAATCAAGACCTTTTACTCTAAATCCAGCTTTCTACTAACCCAATTGGGCCTAGTAAGTTATATTCTATTATTTTCTATTTTCTAAACTAATTTTCTATAGTCCCTAACAAAGCTCCTACTGTAATAGACTCTACTTTAGAAGAGGTAGATCTTTGTAAGTTTTTTATTTTTATATTTTTATTTTTATTACTTATTATTATATACTAAGTTTTACTAGTAAATTCTACCTACTACGTAGATGATTTTATGCCAAGCCCTATTAATTTACCTATTTAAACGGCTTTTGAATTATAGGTAGATTATAGATAGTTAATAATACTTTTATTAACAAAAAATCTTTTTTTATCTATTAATTAGTACTATTTTATAATAAAATAATAAGTAATTTTTATATTAAATTTAGATATATATTACCTATATAAATCTAGTTATATAATATAAAAAAGTAGAATTTTATTTAATAGTAAATAGTTAAAGTTATTATAATTTACAAAATTTAATAGATAATATAATAAAACTACTAAAAAAACTAGTTTTATAAAAGTTTTTTATATTAAATTTAAAGGAATCTATATACTAGATTAGTTATTAAAAAGGTATATAAATTATACTATTTTATAATAAAGTTAATTCTATTTATAATTATAAAAAGCTATAGTTAGTATACTAAAATAATAATATATATTAAAGCTATTTAGAATATAATAATACTATATTTTTAATAACTAAGTTTTATTATTATAAGTGTAACTATTTATCTATATATTATTATTATAATTTAACTATTATAAATAATTATTATAATTTTACTTACTATATTATATTTAATAATAGTTATAATATATATATACTTTTTATAGTAATAAAATTTACCTAGAATACTTATAATAACTACTATTAGACCTATATTCTTTTTTTTATAAATATTAAAATATAAAGGTAATAACTATTACTTTAAGTAATATTAGTATTTAAAAATAGAGTTATAATTTATAATATTAATTATAGGTAACTTTTTTAATATTAAATATAATAACTAGTAATAACTAGATTTAATAGTAAATAATAGTTAGTAGCTATAGTATTAAAAAGCTAAAGTATATATATTATAAACTTAAGTTATATAGTATAGTATATTATAGTTAATATTCTAAAATAGTTTAACTAAAATATATAGTAGGTAAGTAGTAAATAGCTTATACTATTAAGTACTAGCCTACTATATATAGAAAGGCTATAGGTTTAATTATAATAGTCTTTCTTTTTTTTATAAAAAAATAATCTTTTACTTTTTTTTTTAATTTCTTTAGAGAAATACTTAATAACTATAACTAGTAACTAATTATAGTATATTAACTAATTTTTATATAAAAAATAAAGTATAAATACTATTTTAAATAGATATGCTTATAGTATTATAGTTATAACTAAATTATAGAATTTTAATAAAAAAGAATTAGAAATTTTTTAAACTATTAGTTTAGAAGAATATATTTTACTATAATAATAGAAAAATATACTTCTTTATATTAATAATAAATAGTTAAAAGTTAATTAAAGAAATTACTCTAAATAATAATATCTATAAATAGTTAATTTTTATTATTTAAATAGTTATTAGAATATTTATTAACAGTACTACTTTAAAGTTATAACTATAAATTATTTATAAAATAGAAGCTATTTTCTATATATAAATAAGGAAAAATAAGCTTATAAAAGGTATAGTTCTAGAGAATTATAGCTAGTAGTAAAGAAGCTATAGTATTAAAAAGCTAATATAAAGTTATTAGAAACTATATTCTATTATTCTAGTATATAATAATTAATATTCTAGAATAGTTAAAGTAAAATATATAGTAGGTAAGTAGCAAATAGCTTACACTATTAAGTACTAGCCTACTATATATAGAGAGGCCATGGGTTTAATTACAACAGCCCTCTCTTTTTTTGCAAAAAAAAGATCTTTTGCTTTTTTTTTGTAATTTCTTTAGAGAAATACCTAATAACTATAAGTAGTAAGTAATTATAGTATAGTAAATAAATTTAATATAATAGATAAGCTATTATTAGTATTATAAATATATATACTTATAGTATTATAGCTATATTTAGAGGTTATATAAATTTAAAAAAAAAATTAAAAAAACCTTTTAAGCTATTAGCTTAGAAATATATATTTAACTATAAATATAGAAAAAAGAGCATTTAATTTTAATAATAGGTATATTAAAGTGTATTAAAAAAATAGCTATAGATAATAATAGCTACTAGTATTTAATTTTTACTATTTATATAGTTTTTAGAATTATTTTTAAAATAACTACTTTATAGCTAAAACTAGGTTCTATTTTTAGAATAGAAATAATAATTAATATAAAAATAAGTAAAAATAAAGCTATTAGAAGTATAGCTTTAGAGAATTAGAGCTATTACTAGAGAATTTCTGCGTTTTTTATAATATTTTTTAAAAATTCTCTAAGGCACTAGCTTATATCTATAACTAGGCACTAATACTATTATAGAAATTACTTTTTATATATAAATAAGTAAAAATAAACTTATTAGAAGTATAGCCTAAGAGAATTAGAGCTAGTACTAGAGAATTTCTACTTTTTTTAGAATATTTTTTAAAAATTCTCTAAGGCACTAGCTTATATCTATAACTAGCTTCTAGTACTATTATAGAAATTACTTTGTATATATAAATAAGTAAAAATAAGCTTATTAGAAGTATAGCTCTAGAGAATTAGAGCTAGCACTAGAGAATTTCTAGTTTTTTTTTTTTTTTAGGGCTAGCTAGATTAGGCCTAGGGCTAGCTACTAGTATACTAAAACTAAATTTATCTAAAAAATAGTATAAAAAAGCATTTCTAATACTAAAATTCTAAAAATTCTCTAGGGCTAGAAAAATTCTCTAGAGGAGCTAGTTCTTTTATTAGGTAAAGTATTCTTTAATTAAAACTAATAGTAGTTTTTTAATATTACTAGCACCTTTATAAAATAATCTAAAGTTTATTTCTATAGTTTAATATAAATAATATATATTTATAATAGCAGGCTAACTATTAATCTAGATCTTTAAATTTTTATTATTATAAAAGCTAAAAAAAAATATAAATTTAATAAAGCTTTTTATATCTATTAGCGTAGGCTAGCGTAACTTTTTAGAGCTATTAGATATTTAAATTTTAAAGTTTAGTAGTTATTCTACTATAGCCTTTTCTAGTTAGAAATAAATAAAAAAAGTTTACTAATTAATATTAATTTTATTATTACTATCTATAAAGAGGTTTATTCTAGTAGAGGCTATAATAACTATAATAAATAGTAATCTAGTAATAATATTAGTAGGTAAAGTAAAAAAATATAGTTAAACTAATATATAATAAAAAAAAATTTAGTATAAAATAGCTAGATAAAGGCACCTAGATAGGTATAGAATATCTAAAGTATTTAATAATAAAAAAAAAGTTTTAGTCTAGAAAAGCCTAGAGCTTTCTTTACTAGAAACCTTTTTTTTATATTTTTATAGTTAGTAACTCTCTTTTTTATAAATAAGTACTAATGTTAGATATATAGTATAAAAATTTTTATTTTAACTTTATTTTACTTTTTAATAAGTTTTTAATATAGAAATATTAATTATAGATATTTATATCTAATATCTAGTAATAAATACTAGGCGTAACATATAAATAGAGTATATAAAAAAAAAGTTTTAGTTTAAAAAAGCTACTATAAATAGATACGCTAGTAGAGAGTTTAGGTTTAAAAAAGCTCTAGTAGCTATATACGCTAGAAAAGAGTTTTAGTTTAAAAAAGCTCTAGTAGCTATATACGCTAGAAAAAAAGTTTTAGCCTAAAAAAAGTATATAAAATAAAACTTTAGATTTTTAAAATATTAATTTATTTAATTAATATATTTTAACTGGTTAGCGCGTTTATAGCGTGTATATAGTACTAGTAAAAACATACGTTTATTTAATATTATCTATAAAATAGTATTTAGTATATATCTAAACTCTATTTATATTATAGTAATAGATAGAGGTAAAAAAATAGTATAGTAAATAGTAGTTATTAGAAATTATAAAAAATAAAAAAAAGAATTATAAAGTTAAAAAGTTTAATTTAGATTATATAACCGCGCTAAAATTATAGTAGTATATATAATAGTAGTTTTTATTATAGTAAAAGTATACTAGCTTTTTTTTAGTAAAACTTTTTTTTTTCTACTATCTTTTATTTCTATATACCTAGATTAGTACTTTACTTTTATCTAATATAGTAGAGCCTATTTAATACTTTTTACTTTATTTTAATTTATACTATATTTAAATATAATTAAATAGTCTAGAATTTATTTTCTACCTATAAAATCTCTTTTATACTCTATAGCTTTTCTCTATAGAAAATTCTAGTTTACGTTTTATTTAAATAGTTATAAATAATTATATATTATATACTCTCTATATAAGCTATAGCTTATAGAAAAAAAAATTAAGGTTTTAGTCTAGAGAAGCTATAACTAGCTTTTTTTAGATAAAACCCTTTTTTTCTATAGTAACTTTACCTATTTATATATACAGAATAATATATTATATATTTATATTCTAATATATTTATACTATTTTTATTATTTTATAGTAGGTTAAGCTATTTTTTATCTATATCTAGAAAGTATTTATAGGTAAACTAGGTTATATTCTTTATAACCTATAATATATATATACATTTATTTATTAGTACTAAATTATAAAAATAGTTTTAGTAGTTTTATATATTCTAAAATATAGTATTATATTCTATTATATTATATATATATTACTACTACTTTTTTTATAGTTTTTTATAGTTTAACTATAATATTATCTATATATTTAGTACTACGTATAGATATATATAGTAAATAAACTTATTTTATTTATTTATTATATACTATTTTTTTAAGTTCTACTATTTTATATATAGTTTAAAAGGTATATTATATAAAAAATATCTTTTTAGTCTAATATTCTAGTTTATTTTTTTATAAATAGTTTTTATATAACTACTAGTATATTTATAGCACTCTACTTTAGTATAGTTCTAGTTTTTTTTTTTAATATAATAAGCTACGTAGTTATTAGCCTAGAATTCTCTAGTTTTTTTAATAGCTTCTAATAGGTTTACTAACTCTATCTATTCTATTAGGTAGACTTTTTTACTAAAGTTAAACTTTCTATTATTTTAAGCAATCCTCTTTTCTATTAAACTACGAATCTAAAAAAATAGAGTTATATTAGATAATATAAATTATACTATTTAGAGTAAGATTACTATTAGTAATATATATATAATAGATACTTATATTATTATTACTTATATTTTACTAGACTTTTTATATATAATTAAAATTAGTTTAAAAGTTAAAGTAGTAACTATACTACTAATTATTTATAACTTTTACTTCTACTATAGTTACTAGCCTACATAAATAGAAATAATATAATATAGTAGTTTATATTCTATAGAAGTAAAATAAATAAAAAAAATAATTATAGTTAGTAAAGCTATATAGAATTATTATAGCTTTTTAAAGTAGCATATTATTAATATATTATAGATGCTAGAGTTTTAATATAATTAGTTTTTACTTTTTATACTTTATAAACTAAATATTACGCTTTATCTCTATTATAATATATCTTTTTATAGTTTCTATTAAAATATCTATCTAGTATAATACGTATATATACTAATTAATTTAGCTATAGAAACTCTTCTAATATTATAGTATAGTAGTAATCTAGTTTATCTATAAAACTTAGTATACTAGGTCTAAAAATAATATAGATAGTATAAAGTAAATTATTATAGCTAGCTTATTTTAATTTTTATACCTATATTATAAGTCTATCTAGTTTACTAAACTAGATTACTATATATATATTATTAATATACATACCTATATTAAAAGCTATAGTTACTATTAGAATATCTATTTTAATATTTATAAATTATTATTATATAGCGTAATATTTCTTTAAAAACATTTTTCTATAATATACTTTATATTCTAGATTTTCTACTAGCTTTTCTACTATTTTAGTATATAGTAAATATACTAATATTTTTTAATAGTATACCTACTATCTTTTTATATATACTATTATTTAAAATATTATTATATTTATTTATAGGCGCGCTATTATATATTTAATATTATATTTAATATTTACTCTAGTTATAGGCTTTTACAATATTTATACTTAGTTTTATATATATAATAGCTAATATACTTTACTTTTATTATTAACTAGTATAGTAGTAGATAGTAGTATTATAGGCGTATTAAACTTTATTATATTTTAAAAGTAAAGTAAGTATAGTTAGTATTTATAGTCTAGTAATAGTATATAGTAGAATTTATCTAGTATAATCTACTTTAATTATTCTAGTACTTAGCGTTAATTAACTATTATTATAGAGTTTAGTTTTAATATATTCTCTAGTATAGTAAGTATAATCTACGCTATTTTATTAAATGTTAGGCTACTAAAGTAGAAGTTAGTTATATATATTTTATTAAAATTTTTAATAATATCTATATAAAACGTAACTAGTAGTATAATAATAATTTTCTATTTATATTCTATGTATATAAAAAGTAGTATAAACACTAGACTTTTACTACTACTAGTTATTATAATATATAAAATAACTATTTAACTTTAAAAAATATTATCTAGAACTTTATATTCCTTTTTTTAAAAAGCTATTTTAAAGCTATATTTATTCTAGAGAAGTGCGCGTAGATTAAAAACGCTATACTTTTAAATTTATACTAATAGTACGTTTTATATATTACCTAGCTCTTTAATAATCTCTAATCTTTTTTTAATTAAATTAAAGTTAAAATTACTATACTAGCTAGTTAAAGTATAAAAGTATACTTTTAGATTAGTAAAATTATATTAGAAAACTACTATAGTTATTAGAAAATAATATATATATATAGTATTTAGTATATATCTAAACTATATCTTTTTAGCTTCTACCTCTATATTATTAATAATATTATTAACTTCTTATAGTATTAAAGCCTAGATTCTATAGTTAAACTTTTTTTAGTTAAATTTCTAGCTAAATATAATAAATAGATATTATATAAAACTAGATTTAATTACTACGCCTAGGTACCTTTCTATTATATACTTTATTATTTCTATAAATAGAGTTAAATTTTTAATTATCTCTTTATATTAATTTAACTATAGAAAAAAGCTGTATATTTAGTAGTAATAGAGTATATCTATATTATATAGTTTATTAATAAATTAGTAGAAAAGGCAGACTAACTATTAATACTAGACTAAAAAACTTCTAATTTACTAAAAAAGAAATTAATATACTAGCTTTAGACTTTTATTATAGTTATAACTTTTATAATATCTAGGTATAAGTATAATATAGCTTTAAAAAAAATAAATATTATATTTTCTTTCTAAAAAAGTGTTTTCTAGTTGTAGGCTAAAAACTTTAGTAAGTTAGCTAGACTATCTATTTATAAAATATATAAGTAAAAATAGTACTTAAAAAAAGCGTTGTATATAATTACTATATTACTTAACTTAGTTAAAAGTAGTAAAATCTATTAAAATTAACTTTTTTAACTATTTTACTATAATAGCTACAATTATAGATTTTATAACAAATTAATAATATTCTTTTAATACTAGTTAAGTTAGTAAAAGTAAAAAATAGCTTTAATTTTTATTAGATATATTATATTTAATATAATTCTAAAATACTATAAAAAGCTTATACAGAGAATTTATTGTAGTAAATTAAAATAATAGCTTTTCTATATTATAGTAAAAACGCTAAACTATACTAGTATATTTTTTAAATATTATTAATATATTACGTACTATAATAGTATTACCTTTCTAATATATAAAAGTATTAAAAGTTTTACTATATTAAAACTAGCTAATATAATACGTAGTTAAAATTATCTATAATATAGAGATTAGATAGAAAAAGATAAAGTATTAGTAAATTTATATTTTAGTCTACTAGCTAATAGAGTAGTTACGCTTTTTTTTTTTACTAGAAAAGCTTTTTAATTTATTATTATTCTATTATAAGTGCCTCTATTTTATTAATTATAGTTCTAACTTTGTTTAAAAGCTTAGTATATTCTAAAATAGAAATTAGAAATATATTATAATATTCTAAAAAAAGCTAAAATTTCTAGTATACTATAAAGCAGGCTATTTTTTTTATAACTATAAAATTAATTATAAAGTTATATACTACTTAGAATTTATTTTCTTTTAAATTAATTATAATAAAAGTAAAAGTAGTTACTAGAGTAAGTTTATTATTTTATCTAATACTAGTTTATTTAATTAGAGATATCTAGAAATTATAGTAGAGAGTTTTAAACTTATTTAACTCTAATTACTTGTATTTAGGTTTAACTTTAGGTATTCTTTTACTAATATTTATAAAGTATTAGTTAATAGTATTCTAGGTACTAATTTAGTAGAGTATATAGTAAAGTATTAGTAGTACTAGATTTCTTTTAGTTATAATTTAAAAAAAAAAGTAAAAATATTACTAAAAGTGTTACTATAGTAGTTATTAAATTTTTAGTAGTAAAAAAAAAGTATAGCTAGAATATAATTCTAATTTTTTTATATAATTTAGATTCTAGTCTATTATAATATCTCTATTACTATATACTAATAGTATAATACTATACTTTTTATTATTTTATATAAATATAGAAATTAAGCTAAAACTATACTTAGCTTTATATTTTTATATACTATTTTTTAAAGTATTTCTACTATATATTTATAGAATTGTATATATTTAAAGTATAAGTTAGTAAAATAGTTAGATATAGCTAGAGCTATTTAATTATATATTATAAAAAAATGTATAAACTTTATTTATCTAGCTATAAATTATACTTTAAGTCTAGTAATAGTAGCCTAGATAGTATCTACGTATAGAGACTCTAAAGTAGGTAGAATACTAGGTATGTATATATCTATTTCTCTATTACTATTATTTTTAATTTTCTACTTTTACTTAGTCTCTAGTATAAATACTTTAAATAGAATTATAGTATAGCTATTTTTTACGCTAGTTTTAGTAAAGAATTATTAACTAAAAGTAACTATCTAATACTATAACTACTATACCTATATAGTAGAATATGTATATATTATATTTAGTAGGTATATATTATATACTATCTAGAGATATACTTTTATATTATTAGTTATAGATATAATTCTAATAACTATATACTTCTATCTATTTTAAACGTACTAAAGTATATTTTTATAGACTTTAAAGTTAAAAATAGCTAAATAAAATTAGTCTAAAAAAAGCTAGATATTTATATATTTTTAGTAAAAGCTTTTTTTAGATTTATTAATAATTATCTATAGTTTAGCGCATTTAGTTATTATAGTATAGCTACTATATTTTATAGTAAAATAGTCTATAATACTAGCTAGATTTAGGTAGTATTAGTAGTATAGGTAGATAACTACTTTATATTAAATATTAATTTAAATGTATAATATAGTATATAAATTTATTATAGAATAAATTTAAAGCTTAGAAGTAAATAGTAATAATTATAGTCTAGTTATAGTATACTATTAACTTAGGTATAGATATACTAATTTAGTAAAATATTTTTTATAAACTAAATTAAATTTAAACTAGCTTGCTAGATTATAATTATAGCTTATTTTACTAAAGTATATAATATATACTATACTAGAAAGGATTTAGATTAGCTTATAGAATTATAATTAGAAAAAAATAGGCTAAAATTATACTATATAGTCTAGTATAAACAGATTACGTATATACTAAATAGCTATTTTTTACTAATTATTATAGTTTCTACGCGTTATTTTTTTTTATCTTTTTTTTATTTTTACTATATCTACTTTTATTACGCTACTAATTATACTAGATAATATCTCTAAAAATTATTAATAGCGTAATCTAGTTCTAATAGTGTATAAAGTTCTAAGTAAAAAAAAGTATGCTTGTTTTATAAAAGTATTAAATAATTATAAACTAATAGAAGCATTTTTTACTTTAATAATTAAAAACGCGTTATAATATATTTATAAATATATAAACTATTAGAAAGTGCTTAAAGCTATATAGCACTTCTATAATAATCTTTTAAAAATTATAAAAAATATAAATAAT
This sequence comes from Plenodomus lindquistii, assembly GCA_025504975.1. Classification (NCBI taxonomy): domain Eukaryota; kingdom Fungi; phylum Ascomycota; class Dothideomycetes; order Pleosporales; family Leptosphaeriaceae; genus Plenodomus; species Plenodomus lindquistii. The sequence goes on from JANUWI010000018.1 coordinate 52,190, forward strand.
AATACAGAAAATATTAATAAAAATATATTATTTAGAAAATATCTATATAAAGAAAAAAATACAATATAGGCATAAAAAGGTTTAGTTAAAAAACTAAATAAAGCGTTTATATAGACTATAGTAAGTAATAAAAACTAGATTAAAGTATAGTTAAATTAAATAGTTATAATTAAATAATAATAATATTAGAATTAGGTAAAAAAACTACTAGATATTAGAGTAAATATAGTAGTAAAGTTTATTAGTATAAACTTAGCTATTAGTATAATAGACTATATATAAAACTAGTATACTATAGCTACTATATAGTAGTAGTAAGATTTTTATAAAAAAAAGCTTTTTTAAAGTATAGCTATTATAAAAATAGGTATTATAAACTTATAGTTACTATCTAGTACCTAAAAAAAGTAGTAGCTTATTTAGTTACAGCCTATATAGTTATAAATACAGCTTATAATTAAACTAAATAATCTAAAAATTATTAATAAGCTTAGTTTAACAGCGTTTAAAACTAAAATATTTAAAAAAAAGTTCTTTAATACCTAAAAAACTACTATTAATAGTATTATAGATTATCTATAATATTAGTAGAAAATAGACAAGTTATATAAAAAGTTTAGTTACTTTAAATTAGAAATATAATAAAAGAAAATAGGTACTAGAATACGCAGTTATAAATATATAATAATAGTAAAAAAGTACTTATTTATAACTATATAGTAAACTAATCTAGAATATTTACTAACTAAAAATAATAATTCTAAGTAATAGATTACGTTTAGCACGTATTTAGATTAGAGTAAATAGTAGAATATTTTTAAATAGTACTTTAGTACTATTAGTATTTTTAGTATACTACTAAAAAGTATAAATAATTTTATTAAAAAAACCTATTTATAAGCTTAGATAGAATAGTAGGCTATAATAGTAAAAAAATATAATATAGATATATAGGTAATAGTTTATAATATAAAACTATTATTTTTAGTTTATATAAAAGAGTTAGAGCTATCTATAGAGTTTACATTTTTAAAAAAGCTAGATTATCTAGTTAGAATACGTCTTTTAGCGCTATTTAAAAAGTAGGTTTTTAATTTATTTATATTATATTATACTAATATTAATAGGCTGTTATCTAATAGAAATAATAATACTATAGTACTAGAGTTATAGTTAGTTATTATATATAAAAGCGTTAATAGGTATATTATAGAAAAGTAATAAATAAAAAAGAGTTTAGTTTAAAAAAAGCTAGAAGCTTTTTTTATATAAAACCCTTTCTATATAAACATTTTATAGTTAGTAAACTCTATAATTTCTAATTTTAGTATAACTATTAGATTATAATTACATAGTTAGCCTATACGTACTTTAAACTAAAATAGCTCTATTTATTAATTTTAGTAGCTATTTAATATTATAATTATATAACTAATATAGATTTTATATATTTATTATTACACTTTTTAGTAGTAAACTTTTAAATACTAATACTTCTATAGATTCTAAGTTTTTTCTAAAACTTTAGCGTAGGCGCTTAGACTACATTTTTACTAATTACTAGCTATAATTAAGAATTCTATAGGTATTAGTAAAAATTTTAGCTTTATTTAAATAGATTAGTAAGTTATTTATCTTTAGAATTAAATAGGTATTTTTTTAGGTAAGCTAGTTAAACTTATAGTAGTTAATATAAATATAAAGTAATTTATTAAATATATAAATATAAAAAATAGAAAAAGTAAAAGAGCTATAACTAGTCTCTATAAATCTTTTCTATAAATTCTTCTAGACGTACTTTGTAATAGCTTTTAAGTCTTTAGTATTTTACTTATATAAAAAGCTAAAGTTATTAGATAGAAATTTATTTAGAATAATTTTATAGTTATATAGTTAGTATTCTAGTAGTTTTTTTATAGCTAATAAACTAAATACGTTCTAATACTACTAGTAGTAGAGAAAAAATTAGTTCTAAATTAAATAGTTATTTTCTTAAATATCCTCTCTATAATAGTTTTTAAAAATCTAGTAAATTTTATATAGACTAGTAGTAAAGAACTTTTTTTTTATAATAAAATAGAAAGTATTAGCAGAAATAATAGTAATTTAGAAACTAGAAAGAGTTTTAAAAGGTTTTTAAAGTAGGTCTAGTTTTTATATTTCTAAAAAAATATTCTAGTATTATAAAGCTTTAAAAATTCTTTAAATATAATTAATTAAAAAGTATAGGCTACTAGTTTTCTAATATAACTTTTTTTTCTATAAAGCGTTTTTTTTTAATATTAAAAGTAATATACTTTTTTAGTATTCTTTAATAAAGTTATATAAAAATTAGAGAAGTAAAAATATAAATTTTAAAGTAAATAGCTAGCTACTATAACTAGAACCTATTTATATCTAGTAGAATTTTAAACCTTTATAACTAGTATATTCTAATAATTACATTCTAGACTTCTAGATCTAGTATAATAAATAGATAGTTTAGAATTTTTTAGCTATTTATAATTATATAGAAATAGATATATTCTATAACTAGTAAAAAAATTTAGTTTTTAAACTCTCTAACTATTACTAGATAGAGTAGCTTTAAAACTTTAGTTTAAAGTAAAAAAAATTAAAAAAAATAATTTATAAATTTAAAAAGAGATATTTTTAGGTACTAGTATTAATAAATAATAATAGTTTTATATTTACGCCTAGGTTATATAAAATAGTAGATATAAAAAAATAAAAACTTTAAAATAGTTTTAAAAAATTAATGTTTATTAAATTATACTTTTAATTTAATTCTAAATAGCATAATACTTTTAGAACTACTTATTTTCTATTTAATTTTTTTTAGGTCTAGTACTTTAGTAGCGTTATAATATTAGTTAAAGTAATTTTTAATTATAATACTTTTTATTTATAGTAATAGATATTTAGTAGAGTAGTATTCTAGTTTACTATAGTTATAGTAGTTACCTAGTACCTTTTTAGAAACTAAAATAGCTATTACTTATTATAAAGGTACTATAGTTAATTATAAAAAAATTTAGAAAACTATATATAGTATAGTATTTCCTAAATTCTTTTTTCTAAAAGTATTTAAACTAAGTTATATTATAGTTCTAGCTTAAAATTTAGTAGTACTATTATAAAAAAAGTTCTAATAATATATATTTTTTAGATAGGTTTTTTTTTCTATATTAAAAGTAGTAAAGTACTCTATTATATCTAGAAAAAAGTTATTCTAGGTATATTTAAACCTTTAACTAGAAATATATAAACTAGAAGTTATTTTTATTTATATATAATAAATCTATTTTAAATATAGTACACGTTTTTTTATAGTATAGCTTAAAAAATAAAATTTAAAAATAAAACTTTTTTTTTATATATAGTTAGTTAAAAGTATTATATACTTTAGCTAATTTATTATTTATAATAAAGTATCTATTAAGCGTAGCTATTATAGCTTTTATAAAAAAAAAGTAGTTAGTTTTATTATTAGATAAATATTAAAGTTTAAAATACTTTTTAGCTAGACTAGAAATACTACTCTAGACTAGTACTATATAAGCACGTTTAGAATAGTAGTAATTACTATTAATTTTAAATTAATCTAGTATTAAAGCTTTCTATTATCTATAAATAGAGTCTTTCTTATTTAATAGTTTAGAGATAGAAAAAGTGCGCTCTAATAAACGTAGTTTTTTAAAAATATAAAAAAAAGCTTTAAAAAGTAATTTAGTTAACTAGTAATATTAATAAATCTAAAAGTTCTTAGTAAAAAATAAAAGTAAGTCTAGAAATAAAATTAAATAAAAAATTTTTTTTAATACATTTTATTTTAATTTATAAAGCTACTAATTTAGCGTATAGCTAAGCTATTATTTCTATAATATTATTAGAAATTATAGTTAGTAAATTTCTAGATTTTACTAAAATAAATTTAGTTTCTATCTAACTTTAATTATTTTTTAATTAGCTAGTATTAGTTATTTTTTATATTTTAAATATTTAATAAGTTTATAGGTTATAAAAGCTAGGTATTTTTTTTTATTTTTTAAAAAGTAGAATTTATTATTTATTAATAGAAATAGGTATTAGCTTTACTTCTAATTCTACTAAATTATTAGTAGTTTCTAAATTTTTACTTTAGTACTATTTAATATAACTTTTTTAAAAATAATTTAAACTAGTAATATTATAAAAGTCTAAATTTATAAACTTTAGTTAACTAAAAATTTCTAAAATCTAGTTTTAGAATTATTAATAGATTTATTAGTATTAATTAGAGCTAGAACTAAAAAAATTTTAAAAGCTAGTTAACTAAAAAATTTAAATAATTTTTTTAAATAAATTAGTAATATTATATAGGCTATTACTAGTAAAAAAAAAATTTTTTTATAATATAATAGTTTAAAAATATAAAGTGCTAAAAAATATTAAAATTAGTTTAAAAATATATAGAAATATATATATATTAAAAAGCTAAATAAATTATATTTTTCTAAACTTTATATAAAAAAATAAAAAAATTATACTTTTATAGTTCTATTAAAAAAAGCAAGCTATATAGAGTAGAACTTAGTAGTAGTTCTAAGCTTTTATAAAGTTTTTTTTTTTTCCTCTACTATATTAGCACGTAGATAATAGTAGAGTAGAGATTTTTATAAAATTTAGACTAGGTATAGTATAAAAGTAGTTTAGGTAGAGATTAGTATAGTTTTCTATTTTTAATAAGCTTATATAGAGAAAAATAACGTACTCCACAAGCGAGTGGCCGGCACAAGCGAGTGGCCGGGCTCTGCCAAGACCACACCAAACTTCATACTATCATCAATGTCTCAACGCAACAACGTAAAAAAGTCTTCAATTGAATCTCAAATACAGCTTGCATTGCAGGCTATCCAACAAGACGCGACACTTACTATTTCAAGGGCTGCTGCAGTCTACAAGGTTGCAGAAAGGACCCTACGACGACGACGCGCCGGTACTGCCCCACGACGTGATTGCAAGCCTAATTCAATGAACCTGCTTAAGACTGAAGAGGAGGTGATTGTCAAGCATGTGCTTGACCTTGCTGCAAGAGGATTCCCGCCCCAGCTCGCTGCAGTCAAAGATATGGCAGATTCTTTGCTTGAAGCCCGGCACCGCAACCCTACTGGCAAGAACTGGGCTGCAAACTTCGTTAAGCGTCGCCCTGAGCTTAAAGTGAAGTTCAATCGCAAGTACGATTATAAGAGAGCCCTCTGCGAAGATCCAGTGGTTATCGGTGACTGGTTCCGGCTTGTAGAGAATACCAAAGCCAAGTACGGCATCCAGGACGAAGACATCTACAACTTCGACGAGACAGGCTTCATGATGGGCGTCATATCAACTGGGGCAGTTGTCACAGGTGCCGACTATCAAGGGCGTCCAAAATCTGTGCAGCAGGGCAACCGGGAGTGGACTACAGTGATCCAGGGCATCAACGCGATGGGGTGGGCTATCCCTCCCTTCATCATCTTTGCCGGCAAGCACCACCTCTCTGCCTGGTACAAGGAGCCCAGCCTGCCTCGGGACTGGGCTCTTGCAGTCTCTGAGAACGGCTGGACAGACAATGGGCTTGGTCTAGACTGGGTAAAGCACTTTGACAAGCACACAAAAGAGCGTACTGTTGGCACAGTACGTCTGCTCATAGTCGACGGTCATGAGAGCCACAACTCGCTTGAGTTCCACCAGTACTGCAAGGAACACAAGATCATGACCCTCTGCATGCCTCCCCACTCGTCGCACCTCCTGCAGCCGCTTGACGTTGGTTGTTTTGCGCCTCTGAAGAAGGCGTATGGCCGCCAAGCCGAGGATCTGATGCGCAACCGGATCAACCACATCACCAAGATCGAGTTCTTGCCGTGCTTTATTGCTGCTTTCAATGCTGCCATTACTCAAAGCAATATCCAGGGAGGCTTTCGAGGCGCGGGCTTGGTTCCCTTTGACCCAGAGGCTGTGATATCTGGCCTTGACATCAAGCTGCGTACGCCGTCACCCCCCGCCGTCAACAATGAGCCCTGGCACTCCCAGACCCCAAGCAATACCCTGCAATTTGGGTCGCAATCGAAGCTCCTTGAAGAGAGGATTCGAAGGCATGTGGATAGCTCGCCAACTGCCATGGTTGATGCGCTTGAAAAGTTCAGCAAAGGCGCAGCGTTGATGGCGCATCAGATGGTGTTGATGCGCAATGAAGTCGTTGAGCTTCGAGCAGCAAATGAGGCCGCCACGCGACGTAAATCGCACAAGAGGAAGCGGGTACAGAAGGAGGGTACCCTTACGGTCGAGGAGGGCCTACGCTTGACGACTCTAAAGGAGTTTGCGGCGCGTGGTGATGGGAAGAAGGCGTCGAAGAGGGTGCGCGCTGAGGGAGGCGAACCCACGCAACGGCGCTGTGGACGCTGCGGTGAGGGTGGGCACAACGCGCGCACGTGCAAGCAAGAAGTAGAAAGTATTTCTGAATAGATTGGCTTACTACGATTTCTACGTACTGTTGTTGTTGGTTGTGCAGTACTGTTGCAAGAGTACGTTTTGGTGTGGTCTTGGCAGAGCCCGGCCACTCGCTTGTGCCGGCCACTCGCTTGTGGAGTACGTTAGAGGTAGTTTATAAAAAGGCTTTTATAGCTAAAGGTTATTATTATAATAGAATATAGCTTTATTATAATATAGAGAAAAATAGAAGTAGCTTATAAAAAAGCTTTTTTAGCTAAAAGTTATTATTATAATAGAATATAGCTTTATTATAATTTTCTACTATATAAATTAGCTATAATACTACTTTTTTAAACTTAGTTAAAAATTATTATATAGTAAATAATATATCTAGAAGACTATTTCTATTATATCTAGTTATTTAGAGAGTATTTTTATTTTCAATTTTAGTATAGATTAAGGATTTAAATTAAAGTAAAAAAAACTTTTTTTTAAAAAAAGTATAAGCTATATCTTTACTAATTTAAAGCTGTAATTAAAAATTCCATAGGTATTAGGTAATAGTAGAGGTAGAAGTTCCTATAGAATCTAAACCTAGTATAGTATAGAGGGGGTTTAGATAGAGTTTAGTATAGTCTTCTATCTTTAATAAGCTTGTATAGGGAAAGATGGGTGTGGCTCACGAGGGGACTCCTGTGGCTAGGGGTTCGTCGTGGCAACGGGATGTGGCTTTGTCACACATGTCATTAACGCCATAGGTTAGAATGGTGTTTGTAGGGCTAACTCAGCGGCTTGCTCTACGGTTACGCGGCGCGGGAGCGTGTAGCGCACGCCTGGCTGGAAGATTGAAGCAGAAATATCCTATTGTTGTAGAGCCTGAGCTGGGCCGTCTGTGTCCTGTACGTAACCTGACCATCTCGGCCGAGGTGTTTCATTGTTGGTCCGAACTCTGGTGCAACTTCGGTGGAATTAGTCGGTGTCTCGGTCACTCGTGTCTTTGACCACTAGAACAACGCCGTGACAACACTGTGCTCTTATCCAGGACGACACAGCCCAAAACACTTTACAATGACCAGATCACATCTTATCTTCGATCATTGCCAAGGGATTGGTATGCCGCATGGTAAGCGAGTCGCGCACAAAGGCTTCAGGCCCACCAGGGTTGGCCCTTCCCCTATTGTACGCGCAGCCGATGTCATCGTCAACGGCTCCAGGATTCCACGTTATGGTCAGGGATTGTCAATGAAAATTTCAGCGGGGGTAGACCGAATGGCCTATCTGTGGATGCTGTTTCCACAGACGACACACCACCCCAACACCTCACATACCCAGGTGAATCATATATAACAGAGGTAGCCCTCCACGATGTCACCAGTGTATCTGATCTCACGACACGTCTTCCATCCATCATGTCTAAAACAAATCACCCACGCATCCTCATCGCCGGAGGGAGCATTGCCGGATTGACGATGGCGAACATTCTTGAGCGCATAGGCATCGACTATCTTCTTCTCGAAAAATACAATAAAATCGCGCCTGATCTTGGCGCAAGCATCGGCATCTTCCCTAACGGCTTCCGCATTCTCGACCAGTTGGGGTGTCATGACACCATCATGGCTTTGGTTCACGGTGCGGACGCTTTCAAAAACATGATTACCTGCTCGGAAGAGGGAAAGACACTGGTCGACATCGAAGACGCGTCGAAACATTTCAAATCACGGTACGGAAGCCTGAGGGTGTTCAAGGTTACTGGGCAGGCCAATCCACTAATATCCTATAGCGTAGCATATCAGCCCTTCTTCGTTGACAGACAGATGGTCATCCAAATACTATACGACAATCTTCGTGACAAGAGTAAAGTCCTGACGGGCAAGGGACTCATCAAAGTAGAAGAGTTACACGAGTCCCAAAAAGTTCAAGTAACAACTAGCGATGGATCAAAATTCACAGGCGATATCCTGATTGGCGCCGACGGTGTCCACAGCGCTACAAGAAAGGAAATGTGGCGGCTTGCGAGTCTAGCCCAGCCTCAACATTTCTCCAAAGAAGAACAAGACAGTACCCCGACTGACTATTGCTGCATCTTTGGTATTTCCAAGCCCCACGCCAAATTTCCCAGCTTTAGCAATCGATTTATCATGGGCAACAAATGCTCCTACTTGCTGAGTTCGGGACCAAACGATCGCATCTACTGGTTTTTGTTCAAGAAGCTGGACAAGACTGTGCGCGGCATTTACAAGGTCCCGCGATATAGTGAAGCAGAGAGGGACGCGTTAGCCGCAGAGCATGCGAATGATCCGATGAGCGAAACACTCACGTTCGGCGAAGTCTACCAGACTCATACCTCAGCTACTCTCCAAGCTCTGCCCGAAGTGGTATTCGCGAAGTGGCACTACGGACGCATCATCACGATCGGCGACGCCGCTCACAAGGTATGTGTCTCTGTTTGAGCTTATCACGCAGGCTGCGAGCTGATTTTCGAAGTTTAATCCAATTGGCGGCCAAGGTGGTAATAGCGCCATCGAAGACGCTGCGGTGCTCGCAAATCACCTGCATGACATGATCAACGCCCATGAATCTGGCACAAGCTTCTCGGACGCGGAGGTTACCCATCTCTTTGAGTCCGTACAGAAGGTCCGCCACGGTCGTGCCACGATGCTAGTGGCAGCTTCGAAGCGTATGCAGGCTCTCTTCGCCAAAGAGACACCTTTCACAAAGTTTATCGCCGAATACGTTGTCCCTAGGTCCACTGGCAGTGATACGCTGGAGAGGCTGTGTGGTCAGTCACGTCCTGCCGCCCGTATTGAGATGCTCCCAGTCCCATATCGACACCATGTAGATCTCTACGACGACGAGCGTCCAGCAAGACCACTTCAGACCAACGCCCCGCTGTACTTCTTCCTTGCCATCTTTACTGCGCTGACTTGGGCTGCCAACAAAACGATCGTTCGAGTGCGTAGTGCACCTCTTCCTGATCTATTCTTGGGCGTTGTACCACGAACGGCCTTCACTGGACTGTCCGGTGTCGACGCAGTCCTTCGTCGCGTAGTCCTCATATTTGCAGATATTGTGAGTTGGGATGATATGGGGCACACATTTCAGTTCTTATATCTGGCGCTGTTCATGACATCAATCCTGTTCGTCTGGTATGTTGAAGCCTGGCGGTCCGGGAACCGGGGGCGATTGATGTCTCTGTAAGTCCTTTCTTTTTCCCCCTCAGAATTACGCTGATGAGTAGTAGGCCAATGATCTTCGGACTTGCAATGCACCCGATGACCATTGGAGTTGCTGCGCCATTTGTTTTCCTGCTCACCATCTGGTCGACTGGTGGCCGAACATCCATGGTTGGCCGCCACATCCCCGAGCGTGTCGCAAAGTCGATTACGCCCGCCATTCTCCTTGGCTTCGCTCTACCACCAATCTTGATGTGTGTCCCTAGCACATCCCCAGAGATCGCGCAAGACCTTGCTGTGATTTGGCAATTCGCCTCAGTTGTCATCAGCGGCCTCATCTACATTTTCGCCGGCAACTTTCGTGAGGATGAGCAGTCGCAATACTCATTTAGCGATCTCCCACATATGCTCACTGGATACATGGTGATGTTCGTTTTCTCAATCGCTTGTCACGCCTTGGCCGTCGCAACAATGTTGGTACAATCTGGAAACCCCACGATGGCGATGAGTCGCCTCATCTTCCCGAGCGTAGATGTCCCGGGCGCAGACTTCAAATCCTTTGCAAGCCTGTTCTTCGCGTTCCTCAAGATGGATGCGCTCTTCGCGTTCCTTGCTGTTGTTGCTTATGGAGTATACAGCGTATATGCGCTTCGCTTCCAAGGGTTGATCACGACGCGACAGGCAGGGCTTACATGCATGTTGTTCTTGGGTGCACAAGTAGTTATCGGTCCGAGCGCTGCGCTGGTTGGCCTGTGGTGGTGGAGGGAAGGTCGCATAGCGTTAGCGAATAGTAACAGCGACGTTAAAGGTGTTATTCCCGAAGCTGTTCGCAAGGCGTGACAGAGAATGGATAGGTAAGGCGTTGAATAGAAGGAACAGACAAGGCGTTCGAGAGCTAGGCTAGGCAAGGCGTTGCAGGGCAAGGATAGATGGCCGATTCATCATAAGCAATTCCGCACTTGGGCTGAGGTTGTAAAACTAGACCGTAGTAGTGTGTCTTTGAGTCCGTAACAATAGGCCGAATGTCTCCAAATTTCAGGTCGTTTGTCAGTGACCACTCGTGCAACACTGAACAGTATAAGTTACCATGGTCTACAGCCAGTAGAAAGATCAAACAACGGATACGAGTACTAAACTCTTCATCGTAGCCAGGTAATTGTATGCTGGGAATAACTTCATTTATCTCAGTTTGTAATTCATTCTCATGACCTAATCATAGGGAGCTTGCCGCAAATACTAACAATCGTCATTTTTTACAGCAAGGATAGACATGACTCCTGATCAGGCGATGAACCGCGCAACTTCACACGAACCTTTAATGTATGTTCATAGGTAATCTGCCACCTTCATTGCGCTGTCAATAGCGGTGCAGTATTTGCGTCGCTGTGGAGTGGAGTACTTAAACATAGCTATCCTCCGCCTTCACATGTCTAAATGAAGGCAACATCACATATATACCAGAAGGAGTATGTTCGATATTCGCTAGTATCTCCCGCACAGCAACGATCAACGAAGCACTACAATCATGGGCTGCTGGGTTTGTACTTCTGACACGCGAGATCTACCGATAACTGCCGTCATCGATGAGACTTTTGAAAATCCCCCACCCTAGAGATGATGGTCAAAGAAGTCAACTTTGGGGCATGGCGAAAAGTACTTATACATCCCCATTGCGCGAGATTGCATGAGCCTTGTTGGTAACACTCTCGATCTCCGCTGATCTCCACTCGATAATGTGTTGACAGTCCTCCGATCGATCGTGTGACAGAAAAGACAGTCTCACAGTCTCGCAGTATGATGCAAGGTACTTTACTTCTCCTCACGAGCTACCACACATATGGAATGCTCTGGAATCGCTTTTGAGCATGATCAAACTCTCCATCCACACTTAGGCGCGTCTCACAGAAGCAGGGAAGTCATCGAGAAACTCTAGGATCTTTAAAGTCACACTGTGTCCCAAGACATCAAGTTGTTCTTGTCGTGATTTCGATCACGTCCCTCAAGGCGTTGTGTGAGAAGGCATGGGGAGGGGAATGATGGAAGGTGTTTATATATGATTGTTAGCGAACATAGGACGAACGGCGGGATGAGACTCAGTATGAGTTGATAATTGCTGGCTATCTGAGCCGGTGGCGCAGCTATCTGGTTACACTATCTGGTGGGAAAGACATGCCTTTGGAACATGCGGTTCTTGATGTCATCGATAGAGATCCTCGGCGCAGGTGAAGCTAATCTATCAGCATTTCAAGATTTTGACATTAGCCACAGAGATAAAAATTGCATACGAAGGCGCCTTGCAGATTTGACATCCACGACAGTGGGAAAGGTAGTGAGGGGGGAGGAACTGGAGGATGGGGATTATCAGCGCCTTTTTCATTAGATAGTCGTAATGTTGGCGACTTCGGATGCGTCATGACTACTCACGGCATCAGATTCAAGGGTGGAACGTCGAGTATCTTCATTGGATATATCCGCGGTATCATCTGTCACCTATATTGCAAATGCACAAACTCTGCCCAAAAACGAGATGCCCGAAACCTAGCAAACATGCCGTGAAACTGCCCTGATGAGTCCGCAGTCTGAAGACGCGGGTGCGCCGAGGAGCATCGAGATCCCAAGAAGGTTGTTGAACCGGGATTGAACACCGGTAACCATGCAGAACGCCATGCTACCCATGCGAAAATGTCTTCGCCCTTTACCGTAATTCCGTTATCGAACATGCGAGATGGAAATGATCATCCTTCTAGAAGAGACGATCTAGGCCGTTGTCGACAATGTTCTGGAACTCGATGCGACGCCGACCCGCCACGCTCTTACGGTGCGGCTTCTCATCATGCGCTATAAAGTGCTCTTTGAACTCGACGTTAGCAGGAAGTTCCAGGAATCGCTCATAGATCTCAACGCGCAGGTTCGTAGCCTCGGCGTCTTGTGCAGAGTCGTGCCAATGGATCATGACGTTGCGGAGATTCGGTGCCTGCTGGAGAATTTTGATGATGAATTCGGTACGCTGGCGGAGTAGAGCAGGGAAGATGGCTTCGACGCAACCTGTGTCATCGTTGCGGATCCAGGTAGAGTCCCAGACGAAAGCGACGTGGACTTTGCGAATGTTTTCCATGGGCGAGAAGGCTGCTTCGGTGATTTGGCTGAAAGCTTCTTCAAAGAAGGAGGTGTGAGCGAAGCTGGCGGTGGCCTCGATGTGTAGGACCGCGACGTTGTAGAACCAGTCCTTGGCCTCAGTGTTGAGTTGCTTGGACACAAGGAGGAGCTCGGTGGGCGGAGGGCAATGTGTGAGCTGCATGAAGCTGGGGATGTGACGCCACTTTGCATGCACGTGTACGTAAGTGAGGGGTGGTTTGACGGCGGCAGTATCCTGGTTGTCGCCCTCATTCGCGTCAGCCTCGTCAACTTGCTCGGACTCATTGCCAGCCGTTTCGTCTTGCTGATCTTCGGGAGCTTCGTTGTCGTCGATCGCATCGTGCTCTTGAGTCTGGTTGCCGCTCAAAGCGTTCGAAGCAGCGGACACTGCGGCTGAAGTGGTCTGTGATTGGGCGGTGGCTGGGAATTGGGACTGCGCGGATAAGAGGTTAGTTTGATCGGTGACGCTGTGATCCATCACCTCGTCGTCGTCTTCATCGTCGTCTTCGTCGTTGTCTTCGTCATCAATAGCTTCGAGATCATCGTCCTCGCTATCGTCCACGGCTTCATCCCCTTGATCGTCTTCCCCAGCGTCATCGTCTTCGTCGTCATCTTCATCTTCTTCCTCGGCACCTTGTTCGTCATCGTCATCGTCATTGTCATCAGCATCTGAGATTTCACTGTCGCCATCGAAAGAGTCAGCATTGTAGATGAGCTGAGGCGCAGCGGCTGGGTCCTCGGCGGCCAACGTGGCGACTTGCTGCTTCGCGTCATGCTTCTCGAACCAGTAACGTAGCAGACGGCGGGGCTTGACGTTGCTGTTGGCCGCATATGCAAAGATGGCGTGCCGCACCTCGAGCGGAAGGCTCACCAAAGAGGGTGTGTCTTTGTCGGCCATGGTGGACGGCTGGGTTGCGGGCAGGTGGGAGTGGGGAGTGGGGAGTGGGGAGTTGAGGGATTGGGGTGAGGTTGAGGTGGCAGCACGTAAAGTAGACTAGCAGCAAGGCTTGAGATGTCTAATCCGTGGGGCTAGGCTAGGGCGCAGGTGAAGCTGGCCGTCTCGCTGCCTGGAAAGCGCACGTGAGGGGCTGCGTTCTGTTTGCGTCCTCCGCGCTGTCACCAGTAAGGGTGAGGCTTGTGAAGTGAGGTGAAGCCAACTGCGGCGCGTTGGATTGAAAGGGGCGTACATTATTGTCTCAGCTTTGCTGCAGCGTCTGCTTGTGCAATCAGGCGTTGTCGTGAAGTTCGGGATGCGGTCGCGCCTTCCCACGTTCCGCCCTCACGTGAGCCCAACCCGTACCTGACCCGCAGACGTCACTTTACACGCCACACCAGACCACACCACACCTTCTCCAACGGCACAAATCTTCCTTCCTGTGCGACAGTACGTACCAATGGTACCGACAACGGGTGAAGCAGAACACGGCAGATATCGGTGTACCCGCAATGTGAGACACAATGACAGCCACCACCTGGAGTGTCGCTCAAGAGATCATCCCTCACCTTACATGTATGTGTGTGCAGGGACTGCGGCAACAAGTTTCAGACGCATTTCACTCGGTTGGCAGTCGCCTCTGGTTTGAGTTCCTCACGTGTGCTTGGATTGGCACATGTTGCGTTGCGTGGTGGCGGTGGTAATGGAGTAGCCCACATCAAATCCAATCCATTGGAGCCCTGGAGATGGAACATCATCGTGGTCTTCTTGCAACAGTTGATGCACCTCAGCAACGTATTGATCATCTATGCAGAGCAGGTAGCGAAAGCGGCTTCTTCTTCTGCATCTATCATCGCTTCTTCTTATACTTCTTGAGGCGCAGCTACCTCCCTGACGACTCGTCCAAGAACCCGCAGTTGCTTCAGTGGCAGCAACTTCCTACTTGCTTACCCAGCTATGAGCTACTTTATCCGGTCTTCACATGCGGAGTCTTCCTCTTCCTCTGCTCCACTCATCCATCCCATCAACTCCCGGCATTGGTTCAGCTAGCATCTCTATTCTTCCTCACCTTCGACAAGACCACCAGTCGCCAGGCCCATCCATACTCCGTTACCAGCTACACTGCACACCACAACACATCATGCTGTTCACTACTGGTATCTTTGCTGGCCTCGTTGCTGTCGGTGCAGCTTCACCTGCTCCAACTGGAGGTGACAGCCGCGGACATTGGTCCATCAGCTGCGACAGCGCCAGCAAGTGCGGATATGTCCAGAGTGGAACCAGTCTCACTCGTGATGTCGATATCGTCGCTCGAGCGGAGGCTGACAACACTCTTGACTCAGCCGCGTGCCACGTCATTCCTACTGCTACTGGTGTAAGTCCCTCCTCTTCTCCAACTTGACTTGCACTCGGTTGGCTCATTCCGTCTCAGGCTTGCATGGGGTTCTACAGCCACGGCCAATTCAACGGTACCAGTCTCGCTTGTTCCATCCCCTTCAAAGCGGAGGAGATGTGCGTCATCATCAAGAAGAAAGACTACGACGAGTTCGAGTCCGTCGATACAAGCAACACAACTGGTGTGGCTGTCTCCTTGTTACGTGGAGATCTCTGGCAGCACAATCCCGAAGCTCCCTACTCGACTCCCGGTGCGCCAACCCACGAAGACATTCCCAAAGGCCCAGGCGGTCCTCCCAAAGGATCTTCTTCGGTCAGCCATGGCCCTGGAACACCCAAGCAGTCTTCAACAAAGTCCTACGCGGCTCCCACTACCACCAGTTCCGGCTATGCCCCCACGACACCGGCACACACTGGCGGTAAGCCTTCGGGTGGCCCTCCACACGGTGGGAAAAAGCCGACGGGCCCTCCTGCTACCTCCAGTACGGCATACAACACGCCGTCAGATGTGCCCGGAAAGACCGCTCATGGTCCTGAGTCTCATGTACACGGTCCCAAGAAACCAGGCGAGCAGGAGCACACTGGGAAGCCTGGGAAGGAGACTTCGACACCTGCGAAGCCCACCGGAAAGCCCACTGGTGGCAAGCCAACCGCCGCCAAACCAACCGGTGGCAGATCCGCTGATGGTATGCCTGAGCATGCCGTCCCCGAGCACGCGAAGCCCGCTGTCCCAGGCGGCGTCTCCAAGAAGCCTGTCCCATACATCGAGTTCGACGAGGCCGAATGCATCGACTGCTCCAAGGGTGATGCTTGCTACGTAAGTTGCCCTCCTCTACCATCCTATCCTGCGGCCTTGTCATGACGACTGACACACTGCAGGATGAATGCGACTGAATGTTCGTCTGCGGTCAGAAGAGCAAGTGCTTCCATAACGGAGCCCGCGACATCGTCGAGATTTGCTACGAGAAGGGACAAAAGTGTCCTGATGAGGAGGTTATTGGATACGCAAAGCCGAAGGGCCAAGGCAAGCCGCCGAAGGCGAGCACCACTGGTGGCAAGCCTACTCCTGCTCCCACACCAGAGGCCGAGGAGAAGAAGGGTGGCTGGTGATTGCAGTCGCTGGGCTATGGGAGGCGACGAGGAGTGAGGACATGGTGGTCTGATGTTCCGATTGCGTTTCATTTGTTGGTTCCTCCTTTCTTGTTTACGCCGAGGAAGGACGTTTGAGTGGCGGTGGGTCCCGTGTTTTGATGTTTTTTGGTATCATCAACTCTGCAGCGATCTTTCTTTATGAGAGGGCACATCGTCATCGTTGCTCTCAAACCTCTGTTGTTCGGTCCTCTGTGTCTTCCTTCCCATCGTCTTGTACACAAATGTCATATGACCGGCCTTGCCCGCTTGTCCCAAGACGCTTGAAAATCATGAATGTGACGACGTAACCCCACACTCATGACAACTCCTTCTCTCTTCTTCGTCGTTTCATGCATCCACGAAGCATTCTGCATGATCCCTCATTAGACATTCTGCATATCGCACCTTCCTATCATAGTCTAGAGCACATGTATGCAACTCAAGGATCAGAAGCGACGTACGTGACGAACCGCATAGCACCCATGTAGCGCTTATCCATCAGACCGCAGCTTCGGTCACAGCGACAAATTGTAGGAACCTGTTAAGCGTCACGATCATTCACACCACACAATATCCTCCTCACGCGCTCTTCAAATCATCCGAAAACATGACACTGTTGTTGCAGTTCAGTCATGCGCAACTACTGGGTGTCTCGATCGCTAGTCCGGTCGTGTACCTAGTGGGCTGGGTGATATATGCGCGGTTCTTCCACCCTATTGCGAAGATTCCGGGGCCGTTGTGGCCTGCGGTTTCGCGCACATGGCTGATGTGGAGAATGTATCTGGGTGATTTGGAGATTGTGATGCGTGAGTTACACGATGGGTATATCCTCCTTTCCCTCGCTGCAGCCAATGCAACTCTGCTGATACTTATGTTGCAGTGAGTCAACCGATCACGAACGGCACAGACTACCCTTCTCCCTTACCCCATATGGCTGATAGAGTTCGTGTGGTGTAGAGTATGGCCCTTTAGTTCGCATCGCCCCCGACGAAGTCCACACCAGCGACCCTTCTTCAATCCCGGTGCTCTACCCGACGCAAAACCCGCTCCAGAAAACAGACTACTACGACACTTTTCGGCCGTATAGTATGGGCCCTGACCCAGATCTTTTCACCGACCGCGATGAAAAGCACCATGCTGCTCACCGGAGGAACCTCGGGTCTGTGTATACGCTGAGTAGTGTGTTGAAGAATGAGACGACAATTGATAAGACGACAGAGATGTTTGTCGAGAGGATTGGGGGATCTGCGGACCGAGCTGAAAAGGTTGATTTTGGGCTATGGTTGGAGAGGTGAGTCTCTCTTCGTGTGATGGTGTGAGGAGGAGGGGTGAAATGTTGCTGATGCTAATGATGAGACGTGTAGGTACGCGTTCGACAATGTTGGCGCTGTGTTTTTCGGCAAGCAATTTGGGTTTGTGGAGCATAGTTTTGATTATGGGGACTACATCGCCTCCGTACATATCGCTATGCGCCTTAATTCCGTCATCTCTATGGCGCCGCTCCGGTTGCGGAGATACCTTCTCAACGTCGGCCTGATGATTCCAAAGGTGTTGAAGGCGATCATGGCGGCGGACGGTCTGCGCAAGGCGGCAGTGCGCGAGACAGGAATTGCGCAGGAGAGCATGCAGGATAAGAATAGCAAGAGGATGGATCTTCTATCGCAGCTACTGGTGATCAAGGAGGCAAAGGCGGGCGTTGTGACGATTGAGAACGTGCACATTGAGATGTGGGCCGGCATGTACGTTGTATTGCCTCGCGTTCTGACGTCTACACCCCGGTAAATCCTGACGTTGTGATAGTATGGCTGGCGGAGACAGCACCTCTGGTGCCCTCCGCGCAATTTTTTACTTACTCATGAAGAATCCGAAAAAGCGGGATAAACTCGTTCGGGCACTCGATGCCGCTTTCGAAGACGGAACGCTGACGCACCCGGTGCAGTACAATCAAGCGATGAAGATTCCATACCTCAAGGCCGTTGTTCAGGAGTCGCTGCGTATGTTTGCGCCATTCGGTGTGCCGCTACCACGACACGCACCTGTTGGGGGACTGCAAATCTCCGGCTACCATATCCCGCCGGGCACTAAGATAGGCATGATTGCGATGGTATGTCAACACGATAAGGGGGTCTTCGGCAAGGATGCGGATGAGTTCTCTCCGGAGAGGTGGCTGGAGAGCGAGGAGCGTTTCCGGGCGATGGACAAAGCCATGCTCGTCTTCGGCGCGGGAACCAGGACATGCATTGGGCAGCATGTAAGTGTATGTGACGATCTGGCGTATGCAAATCTGACACAACGCTAGCTGTCGTACTCCGAGATGTACAAGCTTGTGCCTGAAATGCTCCGCTTATTTACGGTCGAGATGGCCCATGACGGGCCGTGGAAGACGCATAACGCGTCATTCATATTGCAGAGTAACATCATTTGCAACTTGAAGCGGAGGGAGATGTAAGAAGCGGGTGATCGGTTGTACCGAGACGAGAATAAGGGGTTTCGGGGTCCAGATAGGTAGTCTCGGGGACAGCATTTGTGCTGCAGTCATGTCGTCGACGTGGGCCCCATTTCAGGATCGTCCTCCTAACATCCTCGCAATACCGCCCACACTGACACTCAGACTCAAGCTGACCTTCATTCCCTTGGCCTGTGCTGAAAACTCATGATTGTGTTGATTCCACTCTCTCTTCATCGAAGCCCGTTGCTGTAAAACACTTGGTCGTCGCTGTTCCTCCCTACGCGGAACACTCGGCGTTCTGGTCATCGGTTCCCACTTCGCATCTTCGCTATCCTGCTTAATCGGTTCAATCATAGCATTCATTCCCGGTACCGATGGCGGCGGGAGATTCCCAAGGATAAGTATACCAGATTGCGACTGCGCAACGAAACTATCGTAGCGGTATGGGTGCAGTACCAGGTTACGGATATCCGACGTGTGTTTTTGCTGAACTTTGGCTTTTTCCAAGAGTTGAGAGGTCGTTCTGTACTGCTCCAAGTGCCAGATGGCGTCGTGCTTTTCGGTCAATAGTACAAAGTTGGTTCCTGCGCCCAAGGCAACGATGCGTGGCCGATCGATCCAGTTCCCATCTTTGATTCTTGATTGTAAAGCTTGCAGAAGTTTTGTGGGAAGATTCATCCATGAGTACGCATCGCCGTCGTGAACGAACCAGGACTCGTTGTACGGGCCGAGCACACATTGAATCTTTGGCACGTTTCTCGTGGAGCGTCCCTGTGCATTTTGGGCGGTTATAAATGTCAGTAGCTCCGTGGGTAAGCCTGCGTAATCGATACGGTCCTTATTGTTGGTGTCGCGCCACGTGAGTAGGAAGCTGTCTTCGTATCCTAGGGTGATGGCATAGATCTTCTTTAGTCGAGGTGAGCTAAGCAAATTGACGAGCTTGTTTGATAGTCGAGTGCTGAATAGGTGAGCTATTGTGATGACGGACATGATATTGCGATGCATACTGATCCTGCTGTGATGGACATTGGAAGAAGTGACTTCCTCTTTGCCCAAACGTGAACGTAGTGTCGCACATGATGGCTTTGTCAAGGCTGTGTGCGAACAAACAGTGACACTGAGACTGTACGGTGCATTCGATCGCGAGTCTTGTTGTCGGGAAGGGTGCTAACAGCCATGTGAATGAACGTTGCAGACATCAACGGCATCGATGCATCGACCCACGCGCCAAGCCGATCGTCTCCAGGATCAAATCAGGATAGCAACCAGCCCAGCATTTTCACCGGCGGTCAACAAGAGAGCAAACAACCAGTACAACTGAACAAAACGTGTCTACCGTGCCAATAGGGGACACTGCGAAAGTTGAAACGTAGAACAGCGTCGATGCAACCCCGACACTACTGTTAGCACGCCGTTGAGCCTTTCGTCGCACATGACGTCATACCACCCTTTATCCAATAACAGCTCAGCATGAGCGGACCACTTACAGCGACGTCTTTCTTCTCTTTTGGGCCAAATGATAGCTTCATTGCAAAGAGCTTCGCAGGGCTGAAATAGTGAGTTGTCTTCTCATTCACCGGTAAATGTAATGTTTCAACTCACGCAACCTGCTCTCACCAAATTCATTTCATATTATTCATCAGCTAGCATACGCTCTTGTACCTCTTAAGATGTAAATTTCGCAGTCATGGCTTTTCATATTCAGTAGATAGCATTCAGTTTCTACGCAAATCGTGTGTATTCGATATACCTCAGTCTATCTCACACCCCTTCCCCTTCACCCCCTCTTCGGCTTTCCGATCATACTATACCCAACTCTCTTTTAAACTATTAGCCAACCAGACCCCTCCTAACAACCACGCAGCGCCAATCTCCCCCCGTCCCTCACATCCCTCCTAACCACCAACCCCCCACCCACCATAAACTGGGCAACCCTGGGCTCCACGCCCGATTCCTGGATCCTCAGCCTCTCGCCATCACCCAGTAGCCCACCAACCCTTCACCACGGCCCCTCAATTCCCGCTCGTCTTCAACAAATCCTGAACAAAACATGGCACTCCCCCCACCTCCGCTGTTTCTTCGGTCCAAACGCCTCCTTCATGCTCTGGCACCCCGATCTCATCCGCTGGTCCGGACTACCAGAGGGCCTAGAAGACGCGATTCAATCCTGGCTCACACCGAGCGGATGGCGCGTCGGACCCCCAAGAATTGTAAGTTGGGGTGAAGGCGGGGCGTTCTTCGCCATGAGCGAGTATGGAGATGTAGCCTATGGATTTGGGTCGAGAGACGAAGATGGAGAGGCGGAGTGGGGGGTGTGGGAAGAGACGGTTGAGGAGTGGAAGGCTGAGCGGGGGTTTACATGGAGTGGGGTTGCTTTTATAGCGATGGATGTGGCGAGTGTTGATCAGTTTATTGTGGTGAGGCGGGATGGGACGTGGGCGGGGAGTATTGATGATGTGAATGAGGATGCGTTGGAGGAGTTTGCGTTGAACTTTTGGGCGAGGGCGAGGAAGGTGAAGAGGGATGAAGGGGAGCCGGCTTCTTCTTCGGGTGCACAGGACGACAGGGACAAGAGTGCGAGTACGACGGCATCGAATGGCCAAAACGAGACTCCAAATCACGTCCTCTACTCAACGTGGGCCTCACAAACATCCTCCCTCTTCGCCTCCGCCACACTCTTCCTCGCACCCAATCCGGCGACCACCACCACGTACCCAACGCCTAAGCCCAAAACCCCACGAAAACTCCAAGTCCGCACCCCTTCCACATCAACATCAACATCCACACCCTCCGCACCCCCCACACTCCTCCAATCCTTCCCCTACCCGCCTCTCCCAAGCCCCCCTTGCATCCTTGCCCCCTGCGTACTCCTCAAACTCGAACCCAACGGTCTCCGCGCCTGCCAACACGATGTAGAACGATTGCTACGCTCCAGTGGGTCGTATAGCTATGAGTGGCTGCGACAGGAGAGATTGAGGTGGCATCCTGATCGGTTTGGGCGGTTGTGCGCTGAGGGTTGGAGGGAGGAGGGGAAGAAGATGGGTGGGGAGATGTTTAAGGTGCTTAGTGCTTTGATGGAGGATGTTAGGGCTGCGGAGAGGGGAGATGATGGGGGGAATGGGAGGGGATGAAGCGGTGGAATGGGGGAGCTGGGAGATTGAGAGGGCGGCGAGGGATATATGTTCGCTGTCGTGGCCCTTTTTATTAGTTCAAATGGTATGTAGCATATAAGCCTAGGACTGACTCTCTCCTGACATTCAGCTGAATCAGTTGAACCGCGAACTCTCCCTCCTCCCAACACCCAATCCCCCATACCCACTTGTCCTCTCCGCGGCACCAGTAAACAACCTCCTCCCCGCTTCCCCACCCAAACTATCTCTCTGCCGCGCTGGAGTCCCCGCTTTCTCCAACGCCGGCGTACTCGACTTCTTTAATGGACTCCCCTCACGATCCCTGACCCTTCGCTCCCCCGCTCCACCCAGACTATCGCGGCCCCTCGACGCACCCCTCTCACCGAAATTTGCGCTTGCTGATTTTCGCAGCGGAGATCCGGCGTGCGTATTCACGCCTAGGTAGCCACCGTCTGTGTTCATACTCGTGGTGGTTGTGTGTGGGATAGTGGGGGCTCGATGAAAGGGGTTCGGTGTATGGGATGGTCGAATCGGGGAGAAGTCGTGGGCTGGTGCTGATGAGGCCTGGGATCGATACGACGAGCGCGGTGTAGTATGTATAGACTTTGTCGGCGACGTGAGGTTGTGATCTGGATCATATGCATTTACATAGTTGGCATTCGGATTCGTGCGGAAGGTGCGGTTGATGACCGTCTTGGGGGTATATGTTATGACTTCGCTAGCCAGCCCGTCGCTGGTGCCTCGTACGCCGACGCTGGAGTCTCTGTAGGGGTGTTTAGAGATTGTTTGGATGCCGACGTCGCGGCAAGGCTTCTGCAGCGAGGGATGCACGAATTTGGCGTCGTATTCATGAAGGACTTGGCGAGAGATGATGGCGTTGTCCTTGGTTTGTTGGGTAAAGGAGCGGCGGAGGTACCACATTTGCAGGGAGAGGATGAAGCCAATCAGCAGTGTTGCCGTGACCTTGACGCTCGGGCGGGGATCGAGTTGCGGGACGGGGAGGTTGAGGTAGTAGAGCATAACGTGGAGGGGGCTGAAGAGGCAGAAGAGCTGCAGGCACAGCGGATTGGGGTCCCAGATGGCAATTTCCCACACATCACGGTGCTCGTCTGGATGCGCCCTGCTGGCCGCCGAGTTGGCGACTAGACTGCGGACAAAGACCATGGGCGAGGCGGTGGCAGGCGAGGAATCAACGCGCACGCGCTTCGCACTCGGTGTCTGCGGTGCCTGTTCCACGCTCTGCTCAAACAGCCGGTAATGCCTCTTCTTGCTCCACACCAGCCACGCATTTCCCACACTCGCACTGGACAGAACAAGCACCAGCAAGTTGGCGAACCACTTGAGCCATCCCGGGCCCTGCACCGTACTGAAGACGCCGTCGTCGTCCGAAGCCGAGGCGGCGCCGCTGTTTGCCTGGGCGAGGATGAAGAGCAGATTTGCGCCAAAGCCGAGGTAGACCGAGTATGACGAGGCAAAGTCTTCCCAGTCGGAGCTGTTGAGTTCCTCGGAGATCCAGATGAGCCAGTCGGAAGGGTCGATGTAGGCTTTGATGCGCTCGGCGAGCGGTGCGCGGCGGACGAGACGGGGCATCGTATTACAATTATGAGCGCTGGAAGTGGCGATGAGAGAGAGAGAGAGAGAGAAAGGAAGAGAGAATGCAAAAGAGAAGAGAGTGTACAAGTGCAGTCACAAAGATCACGACATGGCGCGGTTGTCGCGAAGAACGAGAGAACGAAAGGTGCGTCTGTCAAAGAGCGACCAAACAATTGGCCCAGTTTAACTAATCCGCACTAGCGTTGTTTTGCTATGACGCCCGTCTGCAACTCCAAGCTCCGACTCGACGATAGCTGTCTCCATCAACGCGACAACAATGGCCGCCCCCGCCTCCCAATACAAAGACCGGCAGTTCCTCGCCGTCATAGGCGATGAGGTATTCCGTGCCCATTACTCCCTGCTCCCTCATCCAACCAACTAATTAACCCACCCCAGGACACCGTAACAGGCATGCTTCTCGCGGGCGTCGGTGTACGTACCCAATAACCCTCTCTCCCCGCACCCTCGCATGAGTGATATCACTAACACATCTCAGCACGTCACGGCCCCGCCCGACGCGCAAAAAAACTTCCTCGTCGTGACCAACGGCACACCAGCCGCCGACATTGAAGCTGCATTCGACCGCTTCACCTCGGAGCGCAAAGACATTGCCATCTTGCTCATCAACCAGCACATTGCAGAGAAGATACGGCATCGTGTCGAGTCGTATACGGCGGCGTTTCCCAGCCTGCTCGAGATTCCGAGTAAAGACCATCCATATGATCCTGAGAAGGATAGTGTACTGAAGAGGGTTCGGAGGTTATTTGGAGAGTAGAGAGGAGGAGGAACAGAGGGGGTCATGTGCGGTTGGTCACTGGGAGGGCGGAGTAGGTTTGATGGAGATAGGTTGGAGGGAGATGTATATGCGCGCATCACAGGCGCTGATAAGAGATGCAAGTGGGAAGCAACACTGCGTTGCGAGCGAACCATGACGGTAAATCACAGCAATTAGGCCATGTGGTCGAGCGTCTTCTTGCCATGAATGTATGCATTGCTTTCATATCTACATTATACCATCGAGACCACAAGACCAGAGACGAGACTATCAAACCACTGCCATACACCAAGAGAAATATCGCATTGGTATCGCGCATCAAGAACAGACATGTCAAATCAAAGCTCATTTCTCTGCCGCAACCGCTCCTGCACCATGCCCGCCAACGGCCCAGACATTTGAAACCTAGGCTTGCCAACCTTCAGCCCGCCAACCTTGATACCAGCACCTTGGCCTTGCTCTTGCGCCCCAGATCTAGTCGTCGTTGGTAACGCTTCTGATGTCAGGAGTGTGGCGAAGGAAAGTCGAGCTACATGTGCAAGTATGCGTACGTGGTGGGGACGAAAGCGAGCGTCAATTTACCGGTGAAACGCAACCTTGGCCGTAAGGCAGGTGATCTTGTCGCCGTCTTCGGTGGTGACGTCTGCGAGGACGGTGTATGTGCCCTGTTACAGATACCGTCAGCATTTCATGGACCATGAGTCTGCAATGTCAAAGAAGGCAGAGAAGACTTACCGGAGGAATCTCCTTTGGCAGGTCAACATCCTTGGTCAGCTTCATCTCGCCCTTCTTCAACGGGCAGTCGAGGTCCGCCTTGCCAATCGTGTCGCATCCGTCGGCTTGCTGGTTGATGAGGGTGATGAGGCCATATTTGACTTGGAGGTGCATTTTGAAGCCCTCGCCAACCTCCTCCTTGAAGTCGCCGGTCGCGGTGATGGACAGCGTCTCGCCACTGCAACATTACGATATTAGCACGCATATCGATACACCAGCGAGCTACCCCGTCAACAGCTTCATCAGTGGCACAACATACGGCTTGGGAGGATTAGGGCTCAAATCGACCTTCTCAATCTTCAAGATGTCGTCTGCTGGGTCGCCGCAAAAGTACAGCGGGTTGTCGCCAGGCACCTTGTACTCGTCCTGCACGACAATCTGGTTGCCGCCCCATGGTGAAGCTGTGGCGCCAACGGCGCTGAGCGCAGCCAGGAAAAGCGTGCTGAACTGCATCGCTGCGACGGGACTATTGGTGGCGAGCGATGTGTATGCTCTACTGTACTCGAGAGTAGAGCTTCAAGGAATGTGGACGAGTAAGGCGGTGTGGGGTGTGGAGATGGAGAGAGATAGCGCGCTGGTTGGAGCTGTTGGCTTGACTGGACGAGGCTGGGGCGCAGGGCGCAGGGCCTGGGGCCGTCGGGAACGTCATCGCGTCACCTGCGTTAGCCACACGGCGAGCTAGTGCGCGTTGGGGTTAGAGGGGCCATTCAGTCTTGTGTCTTCATCTTCATAACGGTCGTGTTTTGCGCATTGAATGTTGAATATATGGACCAAGTCTGCAGATGGAGCTGCGTTTTTTGCACAGGCATCGATCTTGCCCAGGTGGCCCGCTTTGATTCGTTTGCGCTATCGCATGACATGGATGCTTTCGCTGGCGTGACCGCGACCATCACCTTTGCTCGCCTGATAATCCCAGATTTGATTGTCCATGAGATGAAATCCTACTTCGAGTTTGTGCTACTCGCAGCCTGCGTGGGAAAAAGGTGGAATACCAAGCGTTGTTGCGCCGCCTCAAACTCGTGGTCATGTGCTGCCAGCACTCGGCATTCTAGGAGTATGATGAATTCGATAGATAGCACACACACTCCACAAGGCAACAATGCCGCACAGACTATACAGCGTATACAAATTCAAGTATCTTCACCATAGTAAACGACATTAATTTCATAATCCCAATCGAAAACTCCCATCCCTACACATCTTCACGCTCGCTCTCCCTCCCGCATTCTACCTAACCTACTCCGCAATGATGCGTCCCCTCGTCTTCGCCACCTGCGACATCACGCCCGACGTACGTCCCCGCCAGCACCCCACCCCTGCCAAACACCCTATCAAAATCCCCACCCCTGTAACCAAATCCAGCAATACGCCCTCTTCCTCCGATCCGCCGCCAAAGTTTCCAATATAGACGACAGTCACATTTCCTACACCCTCGTCGCCAGCCCTACCCAGCAACATCTCGCCGAGACCTGGCAGCTCAATGGAACTATCAAAAGCGAGTTCTTGACAGCAGATTGGCAAGACCTGAAATCTGCGTTTGAGGCACTCTGCACACCATCTGACATTTATGATTTCATGTTCTTGGTGCTGTATGCTGAAGCATTCATATCTGAGACGGTGAGTATTTTCGTCAAGGGCACGACAACAGAGTTTGAGACTGGTGCGGAGAGGGATAACGTAAAGTACGTAAAGTGGGACGAGTACAAGGCGCCGTGGAATATGGCGGTAGATGTACAGTTTGGGTTGGAGGGTTTTATTGATCCGCCGGATGAATGGTGGGTTCGCGAGATTGAGAGGGAAGAAGTTGTACAAGAGGAAGAAGGAGAAGAAGAGAGTGAAGAGAGCGAGGACTCGTTTGATTATGAGTATGAGGAGGGTCCCACTGGGGGGACATTTTGATAAGGGAGGAACGGTCAAAGGAGGGACGTGGTGCGCTGATGGTGAATGAAGATTAGCATTGAGGGAAGGTTGTGTGCGTGATCGGAGGTCTGGTGCGTTTTTCGGGTTCCAAGCATCGACGAAGATGCGGGTTGGTGATGGATAATGGGTGCAAGGTGCTGGCGGGACTTGGTGTCAGTGCTCAGCGTGCTTGAAGATTGCCCATTGTGAGTGGAAAGACACGAATATCGCTGAGATGGTAATCCAAGGGTTGAAAAATGGGAACAACTGGTATGTTCACACTTAAGTCAGCCGTGGGTCTACTTTTGGATGTTTATTTCCGAACATCCACCAGTGGTCTGCACATGGTCATTGCTCAGCATCAAAAGGGAGAAGAACTGGCAACAGCTGTACATCAGACAGCCCCAACTCGGAAGATCTGCCGTTGGTTAAGAGGAAGTCAGGAACAAGGTAACCTTTAGCGCGCCGTGAGTGTATTGTGAGTGCCTGGAAACATGTGTCAAACATCGTCCTAATTGACGCCACCTTGACTAAAAAGCAGTAAGTATTTGGATTCTGATCGACCTCCTTGGCGCGAGAAAAAGGGAAATCACATATCGAGTGAGCCGAACGATGCGAGTATGTGGCGACAGACGTAAGTGGACAGGTATTCTGTATTCGGAAGGACTTCGAGTGTGACTGATCTGTGTAGGGTGTGCAGAATATCATATGTATGCCATACCTAAGTCGATGGGCTCGTACTCTGAGAATACCACATCAACATAAGATCATGATGGCAACTACTAGTAAGCGGTTAGTCTGGACGCTGACAGGATATTTGGAAGGACTTGCACGACTAAAGCGGTGAGGAGTAAACGGGAAGTAGAGTTGATGTGAGGGCTGCACATAGTAGTCTATGTAGTGCATGATCTGTGAACACGAACGTTGTCAACTTTCGAATTTCGAGGGCGATCGCTACCTACAGCCCACCGGGAGGACCCCGTCTTTACCGTGTTTCAACTTTTGGCCAGGCCCAGAGGTGTTTGGGATACTTGTGCACGTCTCTGTGCTGGTGGCGACTCCAAGCAGACTTGGGAACAATCAATCGCGATTGATCGATTGATTGATTTGATTTGAATATCCAAGTCAATTGCAAGTACAAATACAGCCTTACTACTCTCAAATTAATTGCAAGTAAATATTTGTTTAGAGCTTAATTATTTGCAATTAATTTAATTAGGTGGGGTTAAGGCTAGGGATAGAGGTAAGGTAGCTAGGGATAGGGGTATTCACCCTGCCCTACCTGATTAGGTCTAGTTAGGCTAACTAACCTTATTAATAAAATCTCAGCCTATACCTAATCAGGCAGAGCAGGGTGAATACCCCCTATCTCTAGCTACTTTACCCCTATATCTAGCCTTCCTACAGGCCACTATAATATATTTGAATGATACAAATTGGATACAAATACAGGCCTAGATTATCTCATTAAATTAACTATAAATACGGCTCCACAAAAAATGATCAAATTAAATACAAATCCGGGGTATTATTTGACTTAATTTGATTGTTCCCGAATCTGACACCAAGACAGCTAGATAGAAGACTAATGGGTCTAAGATCGTTTCTTCTATTGCTTTGTCTGCTATACTGTGCGCTCAGTAATGTGCGCTCAGTAATGTACAATATGTTAGTCCAATGATCAGTCGCGGAGACGGACGAAAACACCTCCTATCTACACGCTTTTCCTTATGTACTCGACGGGCCCAGCGTAGAATTTGCGTCCGTATAGATAATAGTATACCAGCGCGAATGTGACCACAATACCGTATATCAAGATTCCCCAATTCATAACATCAGGTGCCGGATGAGGGAACGTTGGAAAGAAGGAGAAGACAAAAGCAAACACCAGCCAAACAATAGCGATGCCGTTGACCCAAACGCCCGCTTTTCCGAGCGAAAATTTGCTGGGCAGGAGGGGCTCCCCACGAAATCGCTTGAGCCACAGGCAACTGATACTAATAAGGTACGATGTTAGGAGTGCGCCGATGCCTAACGAAATGATGCTGTTGAGAGCCACAGTGCTTCCAATGTTGATGAGCGACAGGCCGACAGAAATGGCGAAGGTAATGATGACGCTGTTGATCGGAAGGTCCCATCCTGGTTGGACGTACGAGAAAAATGCGCTGAATGGCACGCCCTTGTCGCGTGCGAAGGCAAAGAGCTGTCGAGAAGTCGAGGCTACGTTGTTCACACAACCAAAGATCGCCATGATAATCGTGACCGATATAAGCACCGATGTCGCTGCCTTCGATCCTGTGACGTTGTACAGGATCTGGATATGAGGTTGTCCTGTAGGGCTCATGATGGCGCTCTCGACATCTCCAATGCAGAATGACCACGTTATGATCATGACCAAGCCTAAGCTACTATTCACGATAGCCGTCCACAACATCGAACGAGGCAGCGTGTGCGCGGCATCCTGGAGCTCTTCTGACATATGAGTTGCAGCGTCCGCTCCAGCAAGCGCGAAGATAGGCGAGACTTGGCCAACTAGAACTGATAAACCAATACTGCCCCATCCCGCATTGTCTTGGAAGCTTCCGAAGACTTCCTGGGGCGTGCTTCGCGGCGCCAGAACCCACAAGGTGATAATGAAGGCGAAAAAACCAAAGATGTGGAGAACGAGTACGATGCCTTCGACTAGCGGCAACTTCCTAGCGAGGATCGTGTTGAAGACGATTGCGAAGGTGGCGACAGCAATGGTCAGGAGCGTGCTATGCCATCTCTCGGGAATGTAGCTGGAGTTGTTCAGGATCATCAGTCCTTGAATTTGACCAGCAGCAAGGAAACCGATGGATGCGATACCAGTTTGAAAACCCAGTACACATAGCCAACCGACAACATAGCTGAGAAACTTTTGGTACTTCTTCGGCGCAAATTCGGAAACCCAGTGGTATTGCCCACCTGACGTGGGTGCCCTGCGCACGTATTAGCGTCTCAGGGTATCTACCATAGGTGGTGGTCATAGTGGATGCCATCTTGTGTTTCAACTTTCATCGGAAAATATTACTGCAGAACTGGATCTCCAGAAACCATAAATCGTATTGACCAGCTAGGCAATGATAGGATAACTCACATTGATGACATCTCAGCCATTGAGATGATGACTAAGAACATACCCAAAACTGTGATAATGTACATGACCACTAAGCCACCGGTCCCTCCATTTATCAGAGGGATCATCAGGGTCCTGAGAGCTGTGAGATCATTGCACGTCTTCGCCGGAGGAGACATACGTCGTCATAGTCTCCCATGTTGCCATCAGGACCATGGAGTATCCAAAGATCGAAACGAAACCGAAATTCCGTCTGAACTCCTGTTCCTTTCCCATGCGGTACATGTCCTTCTGGTCGTGACTGGTGCCTCTCTTTTCTGACAGAGCATGATTCTGTAGCGACTCATTGTCGACTGGACGATGGACGGCCTCCGCCCCAGCTTTTGAGTCTTGCATGGCGTTCCACGATCAAGAAGATGAGGTACAGAAAGGTATGCCTTGATTGAGGATATCAACGAAGTGGTAGGTGTAACACAGCCAAGAGTTGGGGAGACGAGAAAACGACCTGAATGTGACGGCAGATAAGCAGAACGCCAGATCATAGTGTACACCCCTGTGCTTTCGTGGGATCTCGACTTTTCACCGCATGATTGATAGCGCGCAGCACCCACTGTAGCCCAAAGCCAACTAATCATCGGAGTCACCCCAATTACGGGATAGCCGTATTCCTTCAGTCGTTCTCGAGATGAAAGCGCGGATCGGTGGTAGGATCTGGTACAGGTTGCATAAGGGACTGCTGTTCCAAATCCTCGGGACCAGCCCGCCTCGTCTGTGCCGTTGCGGCACATGCGACTAGACTGGGAGTTGATATTCCACCTCGCCACAATAAGGGCTTACCTCGTCGTTAACCACTTGGCAGTCAGGTCTAGGTTATAAATCAATTAAAGTAAAGGTTTTGAAAACCAGTTAAGTGTAAATAAGGGCAGGGCCTGTAACAATGATACGTGAAGATGTCTAAATGCGTCATTGTCATTAGGTAGTGTTCGTTGTTCTGGTCATAGGCGAGGTCGAGTGACGTCTCCCACCAGACGTGAGGATGAGAATCTACTGAATGGATGAGAATTCCGCCGAGTTAGAGGATCTGCCCCAATGCTCGTTGCAGTGGTAGGAGATAAGAGGTGGCAAGGTATTTAGTGCAGGGGACGGGACGAGTCGCCCGCGGAGGTTAGCGGTCGCGGAAGGCGGAGCACTGTCCGAACGCAACTTGCTAGGTACCCCTCATTAGTTCGCATCCTTCTTCAGTCTCCACAATTCAACCACACGGGAGAAAACCAGAGTAGATGGGTCATTCGTTCCAGGAAGAATGCGAGCCGAGATACCAACATCCTGCGGCCTTACACCGATGTAGGATGGACTATGGCACAGCGGCCTGATGCTTCATCGACCTATGAATAAGCAGCGGACAATTCAGTCCGAGTCGTGCATCGCAGAGCTTCGAACTCTGACCGCCTTGAGTACCTCCCGAACATCCCTGGTCATGTTTCGGTCTCGATATGTTGCCCTCAGCCGCACAAAGGGGATACCGGATTAAGCGATATCAAGTTGCCAACGTGATTGCCGATAGTGAGGCACAGTGGCGCAATCTTCCAGGCTGCTGGGCTGATGATGATTCTGATGTTGTCGAATCTGGTCGTCGGTTCGATGTAGTACATATGTCCACAGACACCGGGTCCCAGTCGTGCCTCTGACATCAATAATCCGAGATGACTGATCCAGCGCAAAGGAAGTACAGGTTTGCCACACTGACACCGGAAGACCATAGAGGGTCACTCTACATCGCTACATTTCTATGCCTCGCCTACACTAGCATCACGTTCCTAACACGGGTCTTGATCAAATGGCAAAAGATCGGTCTAGACGATGCCGCCATTTTGGTAGCACAGGTAGTGGCAAATCCACTGATTTCTCTTTCGATGAAGTTCATGCAACTGACGATCCTCAGACTACTAATACAATTCAATTCGCACTTGTCCTTACCTCCTTATCCGCCGGACTGGCAAAGTCCTTCAACACGCTGAGCGACTACCAATATGCACGAATGGCTGCAGTATGACAAGAGCTGATAATACAGTAACTGGAGCTAACGTTATCGTAGACGCAATACGTGGCGCAGATTGTCATTTACATTTCACTCGGATTCTCCAAGCTTGCAACCATATTACTGGTACGCCGCTTGTTTCCTCGTGACATGAAACATGCATGGGCGGTTTGCAACTATGTGGCTGGCGTCACTATGGCATTTGCTTTGGCGTCGGCGATATTGGTCTCGGCAGGATGCTCTGCAGAAGGTATAGCACCGAAGAATGCTTCTCAGATATGCCCTGGGATCGAATTCCGATACATGGCCGTAGTCATCGGTGACGCAATAACGGACTTTATATTGGCCTTTGTTCCTACCTATCTGTGTCGTCACCTACAGATGAGGATGTCGTTCAAATTGCAGGTATTCGGGGTTTTCGCACTACGTTTACTGCTCATACCACTGGCCGTGTTGTTCTTCCAGACATGGAGAACGACACTGAAAAGTAACAACCCTGGTGTCGATCGTACAACACCTTTGATCTACCAACAGGCCCAGCTGTGTCTTTCCCTCGTGGCTGCTACGATCCCATGCATCAGGGGTTTCCTTCAAAGTTTCGACACTGGGACTGGGTCCAAAGGAGTTTATGGCTTTTCAGCGAAATGGCAAAAGTCTGGACATGCTTCTCATGCGCAACGAAGCACCCCTGGGAATTCGCATAGGGGGGACGACTATGAACTATCCACATTCGACATAGAGCCATTCCCGACATCCACAGCGCGAGGTGACGTGGACACAGAATTTGTCATCGATGTCAACAAAAGACCTCCAGCGCTCGAGGATGGTTCAGAAACACTTGGCGATGAACGTAGGAGCACACAAGAGTCTGATCGAAGAAGCTATCAGAGTACACAAGAGCTCTTCATTCGTAAAGATGTACAGTGGGAAGTCACGCATGAGACTGCACGGCGGGGAAGCCCCACCAATACTCCAGGTCAACTACGGTTACCTAAATAGCATCACCTTGTTATTTGCATAATATTGAGGAGCGTTTTAGTCGAAGATATACAAAGAGTTCATGGAACCTTAAGATCTGGGCTCAGGGTGTGCGAGTTTCAGCTGAAACCTGACGGTCCTTTTCCCACATGAACAAGACATTTCCTCCCTGCACCTTCTCATCTTTCAGTGGATTGTCGGCGCCATCGATGGCACAGCCAACAACCTCGTGGTAACCACATTTAATGTAAAATGGATCGGAGCCGAACGTTGAAATGACACTCGCCTTCACACCCTCCTCCTCCGCACGGTCCAGCCCCTTCCTTACGAGCTGGCGTCCGTACCCACGCCGTTCATGATCAGGATCTACACAACACAAGTCGAGATACCAATTGAAGGCGTTAGGTCCCTTCCAATAACGCTCCGCATACTGCATTGACTGAGCCACCAAATCCATTTTTGCGTAGTCGATTGCCCGACTCTCTGTTCGTTCTAGGACCGGGAAAGCACCAGGGTCGACCCACTCTTTCATCACTCTCTGCGCACCCTTATCGTCTCCTTTCCGCTCCCAAATCGCGACACCAACGACCTTCTCGTGCTCATGTTCATCCGTGATGGTCGCGACAAACACCTTGCTGCGTTGATTGGCCCACTCTCGCCGGATCCATTCGTGCCAGAAGATGTTGACGTCCTGTGGATATTCGTGTCGACGAGGGTGGAGGACATTGCCAAGGAAGCTTTCGTTGAAGAATGCGCGAGCGCACACAGCAGCCATGGCGGGCTCATCTGAAGGTCTGGCGGAGCGGACGCGCATCTTGACACGTATTGAATGAAGGAATTGAGGAGGTAAACTTGTGAGGAGTTAAAAAAAACTCTGGGTCGATTCTAAGATCCGCATACTTCATTGTCATACATATACACGTGCTACCGTCTTGACGATGTCGCAGAACTACTCTACGATTGAATGTCCGACAGTCCGTATGCACAGTCAACTTACACTAGAGCATGGTTCTAGAACCTCTTTTACAAGGGTCACACCGCTCAATTCCCAGCTGCCGCTATCGTCCAAGCCACTTCATGTGGTTTGGATTTCTGCGAGTCCTTCGCTCATTTCCTTCGCTTCAGTGTGACTGCGCCGCATGCATGCCGGGACACCTATGGAATTGGACGCCGCACTGCTGCATCGACATTTGCCACGCCGATTCGTTCGCATTTATTATGCCGATGCACTTCAGTTCCAGGATATTTCTTGCCGTTGGAGAGTTTTCGGCATGGAGGATTGTGTCGCTTCCAGAACTAGGCGGCGCAATGTTTGACCACGATCAGACGGTCGGTGCGCAAGCTTTCTCGACCTCCACGTAAGAAAGATACCATGCTACTTTGCTACTCTAGACATTAGCCGAACACGCGCATTACGCAACCCCCCACACCTCCTTAGTAATTCGCTTCTGTCCCTCCATTCCGTTGCTACGACACGAATTCACCAACCATAACTATATGCTGCGGTACTGAATGTACGCTGCAAAGAGATGCTGGTGACGCGTATAACTACACTACCTACCATAGGTACCTATTCCTCTAAGATCCATAGCACCAAGGGCGACGCAGTGGTTACTACACCACCTGCCTACACGCTGCACATAAGTGGACTTCTTTGACGCGCTCAAGAGGCTCTTCAGATGCGCGTCGCGAGTTGCTGATCTTCTAGTGGATGGCAAGCTTATGTGTGAAGAACCTTGGCGACGGATGCCTACCGGTAAGTGCATTAACTTACTCAAAGAGCGATAACAGTGCAGCAGCGACAGAACTTTGCATGGAACTACACAACCTGCAACTTTGTCCACGCATGCAACCATGAAACTGACTCGATAAAACAGACACGCATACATACCAGTTCCGCAGAAGAAACCCACAAAACACGCCGTATCAGATCTTGGACTGTAGATGCAGGTACTAATCACGGCCGAACTAGGCCAAACCTGAGGTGGCCGACTAATTTGGCAACTGAGTAAGACCAATCAAGTCAAGCTTCCCACGTGCTTCTACGGCAAGATGTAGGATCACCATTATTCGGATGGGGGCCGAGGTGCGGGGTTGAGGACTTGTGATGGGTTTAGCAACAACATACAACAGTCTATGATGAGCATGGAGTCTTCCTATTCGACCAAGGGGTGTCTAGCGCACGCCATAAAGGCACGCCAGCGCGGAAATAAGCCGCCTCGAAACACCAACACCACGCTACTTCTGGCAAAAGATGGGACACGATAGAAGTTAAACTGGCCACAATGCGGGGGCGGGCTTCTCAGTCTGGGGAACAAGACGGCTCCGCCCACGGGGCAGCGGAGTAGGACAGTCGGCTGCTCAGAGAATACAAGAACTAAGTTGTCTGCTCACTGGTCCTCGTTGGAATTAACCCCTCACTGCTGCTCTTCTCGATTGCAATAATGGGTATCTACAATAAGCTCGCCGACGATATCAACGAGGTGGACGTTATCATCGCAGGAGGTAAGCTACATACATTAGTTGAGTCTAATATTCTGTATAATTCTCACAAACTAGCGCAGGAGGTACAGCTGGCTGTATCATCGCTGGTCGCCTCGCGGAGTCCGACCCCGACCTTTCCATTCTTGTTATTGAAGGTGGTGCAAACAACAAAGATGTAGCGAGCATCGTAAATCCCGTCTTTTACCTCCAGAATCTCCTTCCCGCTACCAAGACTGCGCTGTTCTACAAAGGCAACAAGGCGAAGCAGCTCGCAGACCGCGAATGCATCGTCCCTTGTGGAGGCACACTAGGAGGTGGCAGTTCCATCAACTTCATGATGTACACTCGTGCCCAGCGCTCCGATTTCGACTCCTGGAACACACCAGGATGGAGCGCCAACGA
This sequence comes from Plenodomus lindquistii, assembly GCA_025504975.1. Lineage (NCBI taxonomy): Eukaryota > Fungi > Ascomycota > Dothideomycetes > Pleosporales > Leptosphaeriaceae > Plenodomus > Plenodomus lindquistii. Next base: position 88,025 of record JANUWI010000018.1, read on the forward strand.
GATGTGGCCATTCCTGAACAAGTTGGAGACTTACCACGGGCCTGGCGAGAAGAAGCACCACGGCCAAAGCGGGCCCATCAACGTCTCGGATGGTGGGTTCCGCGCTAAAGTATCGGAAGACGACTTTATCCGGGCAGCTGGAGAGGTCGGATACCCCGAAATTGAAGATTTGCAGAACTTGGAGAACAATGGAGGTTTCCAGCGATGGCAACGATATGTCAGCCCCGAAGGCAAACGTCAGGACACCGCGCATCGATATCTTCACCCAAAGCTCGAGGACGACAAACACTCCAATCTTCACGTCCTCTGCGAGTCGAAGGTCGTACGTGTCTTGTTCGATGAGAACAAGCGCGCATCAGGTGTCGAATACACGCCTAACCCTGAATTTCAAGTCGAGATTGGTTTGACTGCACAGCCTGTCAAGTCGGTCAAAGCACGCAAGCTCGTCGTCGTCACATGCGGCGCTTGCGGCACCCCGCCCGTGCTTGAGCGCTCCGGTGTTGGTGAGAAGAAGATCCTCGAGCGCGCAGGCGTACCCGTTGTCGAAGACCTTCCAGGTGTTGGCAAGGACTACCAAGACCATCACCTCTTGCTTTACCCTTACAAGACCAGTCTCTCTCCAGAAGATACCATTGACGGTGTCTTGAGCGGCCGAAGAGATGTTCCCAAGATGCTTGAGACCAAGGACAAGATGTTAGGTTGGAACAGCATCGACATCTCCGCCAAGATTCGCCCAACGGAGAAGGATATCGATGCCCTCGGACCTGAGTTCAGGGCAGCATGGGACAAGGATTTTGCCAATGAGCCTAATCGACCTCTCATGCTCTGCGGTCTAATCAACTGCTTCTTGGGCGACCCCACCACAGTTCCAGAAGGTCAATACGTCACAACTGGTACATACACCGCATACCCTTACTCAAGAGGACATATGCACATTACCGGCCCGAAGCATGATGACCCACTTGACTTTGACGTCGGCTTCTTCAGCGACAAGGACGACATTGATCTCAAGAAGCAAATCTGGGCGTACAAGATGCAGCGTGAGATCATAAGACGGACCAAGTTCTACCGTGGTGAGCTTGCTGTCGGTCACCCCAAGTTTCCCGAAGGCTCTGCTGCTGCCATTGTCGAGAGCATGGATGTGCCTCTGGAGAATATCAAGGACATTGAGTACACAAAGGAGGATGACGATGCTATCGTGGAATGGCTACGTGCAAATGTGAACACCACATGGCACTCGCTTGGTACGTGTAAGATGGCACCGAGGGAGGATGATGGCGTTGTCGATGGCTCTTTGAATGTATACGGTGTCAAGGGTCTCAAGATTGCAGATCTGAGTATTCCACCGGAGAACGTTGGTGCCAATACAAACAACACTGCGTTGGTCATTGGCGAGAAGGCTGCGGACATCATTATCAACGAGCTACGAGGAGGTGCTGGAACACCATAAGTTGCAACTATAAATTGTAAATAGTAAATGTAATTAGAAGCACATGTTGAGAAAGCTGCGTAATGCATTTATGGTTCATTCGCGATATGAGCAGGCGATGGCTTGGATGTGACGCATTGTATATGGTACTCCTCGCTCAGCAATCTATCTAGGGTATCGTGAGATTCTTCGCTATGAGCATTGAGGTACGCGATAAGGAGGTGGAGAGTAAGACCGAAGGAGATTTCTGACCCGCTACACGCACGACTCCAACGTCTCCATCCATCAACTCTACCACCACTTCGATAAGAGTACCAAGGATTCGCCACAGAGAGCGCAGCACATAGTCGCTTCACGACGAGCTTTGAAGCCAAAGAAGCCCAAAAATCATGGATCCGCGATGAAAAGGCTTTGAGTATCACAGGTCAATGTGTTATGATGAAACTCAGCAGCAGGAAACGTAGGCGAGTTTTATATCTCCCGCCACATCCTACTCCTACTCCCTCTCTCCACACTACAACGCCGTCATGGGGAGAATCTCTTTCCATTTTTACGCACATCATAAGACGGGAAGGTGCAGGCTTCGCAACACATACCCTGGCCTCCCTCAACCTTTTTGCGACAGGAAGCAGAAACACCATATAGCACGCGAATACAGTTTTGAAACTCACACATAGTTGTGTGATGAGACAAGGCGAGGTGTAAAGTCGAGGTTATATACCCGACCCCTACCCTGCTCTCCCCCTATCTCCACTGCAGCTTCCGCGCTTTTTCATGTGATTGATTGAGGATATTTTTGATTAGTTTACCGACTCTAAGTCAGCCAGATACAGGGCCGCTGCACATGTTGACGTAGGAATTTCGAGCACGAGAAGCCAGAAAAACATAAGCCAGAGTCGATGGATTTGAAACATCCCACATAGCGATGGATGCGCAGGAGCAACCTCCCAGGGAAAGAGGGGGGATTTATAGACCCTCATCCTAGCCCGTGCAAAGTCTCCATCAGGTCGTCGGACAGTTGTTTTCACGAGTGATGCAGAGATCAGCCAGAGAGAGCGCAGAACATGAATGATCATCGTCTGGGATTTCGGCAAGAGGAAATTGGAGCTCAACTCGGACAGCGACTCCACTCAGCTGCTCTGCATACAATTTCAATGCGCTTGAGTTGGACAATTTTCTTCTGAGCGAAGAAGAACCAACTAAACATCCAGAGTGAAAGTTGAAATTTGGAATGGCACGACTTGATCGATATGATGAAGGAAGAGAAGAGGGATGTACGAGGGAGTGTTTATATATACCCCCAACCAGCTTCACCATCTAGTAACTCTGCGCACATTTCGATCAATACCTCATGCGCTAACAAGGGAGAAATTACGAAACACATGCCCTCTTCTCGTCGATCTTTTTATCGAAACAGCAAGGAGCAGGCGCACCATCGATTGTTCGCCGTGTCTTTTCTATGTAACAACCTCACTCTACTCCGAAACCCACTTCCGCGAAAGAGTAAAAGAGACGTGTGTATCTCATCTCCACCCCAACCCAGCAACGCCATTTAACGGTTCAGCACTTATTTCATTTCATTCCGGCGACCTTATCAAAGGCAGCCAGAAAGAACGCCCGCACATGAGATGGAACCGGCTGAATTTTTGGAAGAAGAGGAGCAGTGCTCATGCAGCATGGACAGCTCGTTTTGGAACTACAACTTGCTCTGTGTGTAGAGAAGTAGAACGTGTGAGGGAAGGTTTATATACCTCTCGTATCCACGCCAACTCAGCGACTTCATTAATCAAAGCGCTATACATGGCATTTCAATGAATGAACGTGTCGAGGGCAGCCGGGCAGGACACGCACACATACAACATCACTCTCTGTGCTTTTTAGAAGCAGATGAGCAGAGATCATGCGACACGAAGAATTTGTTTTGGAGACCACAACTCAATATGTGTGTGTAGAGAGAACGAATGTTGCGAGGAAGTATGGGTTAATATACTTGTTGAAGCCCCGATCCTATCTGCAGAGTTATGATTCTAATTAACTGAACTTTCGATTTACACACCGTAATTCAATGCGACATCACGTGCGCACGAGTAACTCGATTTCGACATTGCTTGTTCGGGTTGATGTTCACTGTTCGAAAACGCTAGACGATGCTGTGCTATACCCTCCCAAGACGCCGCGCTCATGGCCACACCAAGTAGCATCGCGCTCACAACTCCTCTCCACCCTCACCCTCACCCTCACCCTCTACCTCTACCTGCTCTTCCACCCTCCCTTTCCCCATCCTAAATCCAATCTCCACCCTCTTATCGTCCGTCAACCTCCCCCACTCCAACAGCAACCTAAACATATAAACCTCCATATCCTCCTTCCGCAACACCTTCTCCGTCCACACCTTGCTCTGTCTTGCTATCGCTTCTGCTTCCTTGGTCCTACCCTCCATCATCCTCTTATTCCGACTTTGAACGCCATAACCCCCAAAGTATGCGAGCGAGCTGAATAAATCATGGAGGCGCAAGTCAACGGGTACAAAGTGTTTCCATGCTGTAAGACGACCCTCATACCATTCGCGAAAGAGCGCGGATTTGAAGACTACGGAGTTGGATTTGAGGAACGGGATGAAGCGCCCGGAGAAACCAGAGCCGTCTGCGTCGAAAAGGTAGCGATATCGCCAGTTCTGCTTGATGTCGATGATGTCGTGTAGGCCGAACTCGCGCGTTTGGTCTGTGCAGTCTTGGCCGGCGCAGCGCACGATTTTATCGACGAAATGGATGTCGGTCTTGGTTTCGAGGAGCCGCTTGATATCCGCGGTCGTCTTGAGCTTGTATTCAAGGTGCCCGCTGTGATCGGGTTTGGGGAGGAGAATAGGCTGGCGCGAGGTTTCGTTGTTGGTAAGGTGAACAATGCGTTGGCGGAGCATGCCTTTCCAAGTCCCTTGAGTGGTAAGGCCTTCGGTTGTGGTGCCGCGCCAAAAGAGGACGTCCTCTTTGTCTTGGAAGTGCGGATCAGGGAACTTCTCATCGAACTCGTACTTGACCTTGTCCATGTAGTTCCAGGGCGATGGGTAGCGGATGTCGATGTAACCAGGCGCTCGACTTTGGCTGAAGATTGGGACAATATCGTGGGTGCCCATAAGCGAAGATGGACTGAGATGCATGCCATGCAAGTTGGCCATGTCGGGTTGGTGGCAGGGATCCGAAGAGAGCGACCAATTGGCTACAAAGGCCCCCATGGAGTGTGGCTGCGTGCACGTATGACATAGACTCTTAGTGTTCCAGTGTCTCTCCATTCTTGCGCGAGATTTGGGCGGACAGGCTACTGATCCGTAGGTCTGAAAGGACGACCGAAGTCGACTATCCTCAAAGAAGTGTGGATCTGTACGTATTTGCTCAAGATTGGGCCAGCTCTTTGCGCGACCAGAGCTGAAGTCCTTGCCGGGGTTGCTTAGTGCAGGCGTTGGGTAAGGCTGAGGATGGGCAAGAGCATCTTGCAGGTTCTTGTACGGTACAGCCACACGAGGCTCATCTTGAAGATTCATCGCAAGATCCATGTCAGGCAGGGATTCTGCAAACTGTTGGATCATGGCGACCGCACCGTCCATCATCCAACGATGGGTCCCAGGTACGTCAGTGAATAACTCCGCCTTGCCATCTCTTATGCGTATTCCTCCGACAGCCTCATTCGTCGCCAAAACAGTGGCTGTGCGTAGTCGAAGATCGTCCGCATTGAAAGATGAAAATGGCGCCAGGTCTTCTTCGATGTTGTCATAGTCGTCAATCACGATGGAGTTGCGAGCGACCGCATACTCATACCATTGGTCGAATTTTGGTGGCGGGTCACGTTTATAGCGCTGCTGGTAGTGGATCACAGCTTCGGCGAGCGACTGACTCCTGTACGCTTGCGAAGCCCAACGCCCGTGCTGGGTGTTGGCAGCCTCAATGAGAGTCGAAATTGGATGTTCTAATATTGGCCCTTGTCGTCGGTACATGACAACACCAATGCTGAAGGCGACCAGAAGAACGATGAACACTGCTGATTGGTTCCTACCGAGTCGAAAGGGCACAGTGGAGCGTATGCGAGTTTCAATGTTGGTATCGGTGAGCAAATGAACAATGAGTGCGATGGTAAGCAATGACAAGCACAAGACAAGTCCGACCGTGGACTTTGGAGGAAACGAGTAGGACACGCCGGTCCCGAGTGCTCGAAGTACGCCCATGAATGCAGATGTGAACGCAGCGAGCAGCATTGCGCTCATGACACCAGATATCCGTGCCTAAGCGATTAGCGATGTGACAATGCAGCGAGCGATAGACGTACCAATCTTAGAAAACATAACGTCATAAAGGGTATCATCAAAGATAGACGCAAAAGACCTAGTAAGTACTCGGAAGGAAAAGTGAGCATCCACTCGCGGTGCTCAGGCATGGCGGGATATACAACAATGCCAGCAACGAGAAGAATCAGAGACGATGCCTGACAAGCATTAGCGGTGGGCTAGCATAGAGTGGACGTGTGCGGCATACGATGAATGTCAGACCAATTATGAAAGGGTTGGAGGTGCCGTCTTGCAGGCGGATAGTGCAGTCGTCTGGTGGTGAGATGCCATCGTCGACTAGGCGATGTAGAATCTGGGCAACTATGCAGTCTAACAGAAAGCCAACGAACTGAAGCAAGGGGATACTCGTCGCGGTTGCGTTGGCGACAGGGCAGATGTATGTGGAGCGAAGCGCGCCTGCCTTGGCATTGACGAGGAAGTTGCTGATGGCGAGCAGTGCAGAGGGGACAATGTATCTGGACGAGCCGTCGAAGAGAAGGTTGTAGACACGGTCGAGCGAGGTCCGCGGATGTGAGTCTGCACTCCAGGCGGGGTACTGACGCTGGCGCTGGCTGGGATGGCGGATGTGGTGGCAGAGTGCGAGGACGAGAGGAAGGAACGACTGTGGTGTTCAGCATAGCGCCGTGTTGGGATCCAATGTACGCACCAACGTGGAGGGCCCAGCGCACTCGACGTCCTTGGTGACGCGGTAGTAGACGGCTATGCGACCGCATATCGCAAACATGAGCACCGCCAACAGCGCTCCCACTGCCCTCACGCTCCAGACGTTGCGTCGTCCTGAATGCCCTGCCTCGGTCCATATCTCTTCCCCAGGGGGCCTGCGCTGCCCCTCACCCTCACCCAGAGCTATCGCGACGAGGCGGGCGGGTGGTCGCGGCTGTGCGCATCGCATAAGCCATGCTTCAATTGCCACAACGGCGAGCCCTGTAAGCAGCAACACGACGCCCACAGTGTGCAACGGCTTGTCGAAAGCGAATGAGTGGTCGACGGCTGGGGCACTGCTCAGGTACCCAGATGCTAAGACGAGGCCACTATGTTCGGTCAGCCGTCACTCTTCTCCCACGCTTGCACTCGCTGCCTGCGTCAAGGGTCTGCTGTCTGCTGTCTGCTCTGCTCTGCTCTGCTCTGCTCTGCTCTGCTCTGCTTAGCTTAGCTTACCACGGAAAGAAGAAGGCCTTCCTGTCCATGACCACGGCATTCTTCGTCGTGGCGGACTACGGCTGCAAGGAATCACAGCAAAGGCGACTGAGGACGCTGGACATGGCCTGGGAATGATTGTGCCTGGGAAAAGTACGCAAAAGAGTAAGCAGACACAGCGTGATGCTTCACCGTGAGCTGGTCAGGCACGGTTCGCGGCCTTGACGCCCTGGCTGCTGCATTGATTGGCCCTGCCTGCATGTCAAGCCTCAAGCTGCTGCGCCTCCTCAGCTCCTCAGCCGGACCGCGGGGAACATTGCTCCGCTCCGCTGAACCCACTTGGGATGGACTCGTCGACAATACGCTATACGAGATTGTCGTATTCATGAAATGTGGCTGCAGAGACACAGCACAATTCTGTTCGTGTCGTTGAAACATCTGCGCGCAAAGGTCTAGGCTCGCAACTACTGCCGATCACGTCGAAATCCTCGGGAACGCCTGAAGATGGTGACACCCAACACGGCTAGCACGGCAATACTACCATCTACGTCTCTCCACTGCATTACCTAAACTCTGTATATTCGCCACGTCAGCTCAACTGCCATGGGCAAATTTCTGCCTCCCGCTTTCCGACCTAGGCCACCACTGCACTGTCTCTGCATGTCAGACGACCCTCTAGAAGTCAGACTACTAGCTATACAAGACGCCCTAGCATGCTTTCGGAACAATCATCAGCACCGTCGCCCGCGTCCCTGTTGTACACGCCAGACCACCACTCATCGTTCTTGAAGCCCTGGATTTGAAGACTGATTTGGCGCCATACACCCATTCCTCGCACATGCCGTCAACCGACTCATCTTTCGGGTACAGCGCAGCACAGCTCCCGAGATATGGAGAGAAAGAGCGACAAGGCTTGTGAGCTTTATATACGCCATCAGTAATTAATCAAGCCCGAAACATGGGCTGTAGGTATCGTGATTTAGAACACCAACAAATACTAGAATCAAGGTCATTGCTTACAACATAGCACAGTATCGTTGTCGTGTAAAGCAGTTGTCGGTCCCACGCCACAACATGGTTCGTTGATATTGTCTTTTGGAGCGGTTGTTGTCCAGCACAGTGTTTGGAGAGGAGAAATTAATTGGACAGCAAGGTTCTTAAATAATGAATGGGCGTATAGGGGTTAACATAACTACACGTCGTTTCGTTTCGAGAGACCCCCAGACTCAGTGCTCACGCAGGTCTGTCCGAAAGTCATTGGTCATTCGAATGCGCTTTCGAAGCCGCCAGAACCACACCACATAGGGCGAACACGTCAGCCTTTTGGTTGCCCTCCTACGCACATGGTAGATTGGAAGGATCGTGGAGATGCTGAGGTAGGATTTACGCCTCTGCGCCGCGACGCTACCGCTCTCTTGAACCCAAAGTTTTATCTTGCTTCATTGCGCACATTCATTCCCCTGGAATGATCATGGCTGAGTATTCCAACTGCTTTCAAATCCGATAGTCGCAACTTGCAAGCAGGTATCTCATTTCGTCCAGGGTGTTTACCTTGTAGAAGAGAGACAGCCACGCACATGTCCAAAGATTGATCATTGCAAAACAAATCTCATACAATTCACAGCGCTTAGATTCGTGCCAGTCATGGGATTGGATCTGGTACATTGCGAGCCAGTATAAGGCGCGATACGTCCAGCCTCGATCCAGACCTATGAGCCTCTTGCATGTTGGTTTGGTAACACTGAGCTTCCTCCACATCGAAAATGTCTCTCGTCGTTTTGACGACGTCGTCTCCAGGACTTCGTGGACAAGGAAAGAGTTGTAGGCTGCGAGGAGGCGGCTTTATACTTTGTCCTTCGGCTGGTGCAATTCTTAGCCCGAGTGTGCGGCATATCTCATGTATTGTGGCAGATGGGATTTTGAAATAACAGCGACACAGTCGTTATTGAAATGATTTCGTCTCTGTATCTCAGAGCATGGAACGACTCACAGAATTTGTGTTCACAAGAGATGGAGGTGTGTTGCATCAATAGCATGCCTCTCAGACCCCACGAGCTAAAACGAAATAGTCCCAGTAGTCGTAAAAATCTCGGCGGTCAAGTACTAGAGGCAGACCTTTCGGCTCCCATTCCTGCCCGATCCGCGAGGTCCACCGCGCTTTGCAGTAGTCCCAGTAATCTGGATATCATCCGGATTGCTGCCAATCAACGATTGCAATGATCTGAGGATTGGGACCTGAGGACAGAATAATATTACTTAGGTGTAGATCAGCGTGTGTGAATACGATGGGAATATTGTCGGGGAGGAAGGAGCGGTATGGATGGGGGGATTTATCTTGGACATCCTGTGTTGGACCATATGCGGTTGTGAACCAGTCGTGGAAGGCAGAGACGCTTTCGAATGGCCCTGCAGGTGGAGAGTTGCTGTCTGTGAAAATGATGTCTAGAAGTGGTTGCTTGCCAACACGACCTGGTTGTGGAGTTAGAAGAATGCCGTAAAAATTTGTGATGGTAGACTAGAGATATCGGGGCGTTCGGATTGACCTAACGAAGTTGAACTTACCAATGAAGGGTGGCCAAGAGTCCTGCTTAACACCGCGCCATGTTTCGACCATGCCACGCAATTGCTGACAGACGAACGTCTTTTCACCTTCATTCATAGTGTCCCAGCTCTTCTCTAACGTCATGCCATCTACTAGCTCCATATAAATAAACCCGTGATCGTCGTGCTTACACCACCCTTACACTTCCGGAACAGGTACGACTTCGGAAAGAGTGTTCCGGACGAAAATGAGACATTGCCCCTCAGCAATCGTCACCTCCGTCCCATACTTCACTAGTAGCTTTATATCAGGAAAGACTACAGGCGGAGGCCGAGTTACGAGCTCAGCTCTAGGGTTTTCGGAGTGACTCGCCGCTTCTCTCACTTCTGCCGGCGTTGGAAGAGACAATGGGGCGTTCGGTTTTTTTGAAGAATGCTGACTCGCGAAGCACAACCTTCTCGTCAAATGGGAAAGCTTCACGCCGTATCCCATCGGCCATGGTGGAAGAGGATACCCTTGACGAGAGCTTTGTGTGTGTGTTGGCAGCAGTCTTTATAAAGAGTGTATGAGCAATATCTAGTTTCCTAGTAATAAATTGGTCTGGCATTTTCTTTCAACTACAGTCGCTTAGACAAGTATGAAGAGATGATCAATGTACTTCTTGAACTCAGAGATAGATCTAGTGGATCTTTGCTCGATTACGTTAGTAAAAACAAATGATCTCAACTCTTCTAGGTTAGTCACCGTTAGCACTAGTAGGGGTGCGAACCGACGTGAAAATTTCCGATACTGCCCTAGCGTGTAACGCCTATTGTTATGCCTTCAATGCAAAGTACCTGAGATAGTAATCGCGTAGATGCCTACCATTGTCTTTGGAGAATATGTCTAGGTTACATAACGAACTGTCTTATATGCAGCAAAACATCTCACGACTTCACCTCACATTACATCCCGATTGCGCCACTACCTAGCAGAGAAGCATAAGAGAGGAGCGCGTTAAAGACTATCATTTATTTAGCTTATGCACAACTACTTTGGATTACATTGTGCCCCATCAATGATCGCGCGTGGATCCTCTCTGCAGCAAGTGGCAAACGCATCCGACACTGTAGCCAGCGGATCTGCCCCAAGCACTGTACAGTCGTCATTTGCCTCGCCAGCGATGCCGAAGAGTTCGCCAGAGCCTATTCTAACACCGTTTGTACAGCAACTGAATGTCATCGCGGCTCTGTCCGCATCAGAGCCGCCTGTGCATTTGCACCAGTAATCTCCTATCTAGATATAGAACGGTTTGATTAGAGTTCGCCTACAGAGGAAGATGATAAACGTACCTGGGCTGTAGTTGCGACAGCGAGGCAGGAGATGGCGATGGCGAAGTGGATCTTCATAGTGAGAAGTGCAGAGACAGTCTATCAGTTTTGGATGGAAGGCAAGGGTCAACCGACAAGCTACTCTTATTGGATAGTAGTGAAAATGAATGAGATTGGTAGATACAGAAGTGATGCAAAGATGTCTATATATTTATACTTCGTTTGCAAAGGAAAAGACAGCAGCGGATCTACTATGGCATAATTAAGACGCTAACTCCTACGCCTTTATCAATGCGGGATCGCCATTATCAATGCGGGATAAAAATTAATAAACGAGCATTTTATACGAGGTGAGCTAGCATCTTATAGGAGGTGAGGCTCTGGCTGTCTGTTTCAGCGAATTAGACAGGAAGGCGAACCGACGTGCAACCTGTACAGAGAGTATCACTGAGAAGCGCGGTGAAGACTGTGATTTGTTTTGCTTACAAGTAACTACACTAGGTTACATTGTGCCCCGTCAAGGGTTGTGCCTGCATCATCTCTGCAGCAATTGGCAAACGCATTCGATACTCTAGCCAGCGGCTCTACCCCTTGAACTGTACAGTCGTCGTGATCGTCGCTAAATACGCCGGTGAGGAAGCCTACGGCTTCGCTGTCGGTAACACCATTTGTACAGCAACTGGATGTTACTGCTTTAATATCCGCACCAGAGCCGCCTGTGCATTTGCACCAGTAATCGTCTACCTAGAAATAGAACGGTTAGTTTAGAATATGCCCACCGAGGGAGATGATAAACGTACCTGGGCTGTAGTTGCGACAGCGAGGCAGGAGATGGCGATGGCGAAGTGGAGCTTCATAGTGAGAAGTGCAGAGATAGTTTATTGGTTTAGGAAGGGAGGCAAGGAAAAAGCGAAGATGCAAGCTACTCTTATTGTGATAATAGTCAAGATGAATGAGATTGGTAGGTACAGAAGTGGTGCAAAAGTGTCTATATATTTATACTTCTTCGTTTGCAAAGGAAAAGACAGCAGCGGATCTACTATGGCATCATTAAGACGCTAACTCCTACGCCTTTGTCAATGCGGGTTAAAAAAACTAATAAACGAGCATTTTATACGAGGTGAGCTAGCATCTTATGTGAGGTGACGCTCTGGCTGTCTGTTTCACCGAGTTAGACAGGAAGGCGAACCGACGTGCAATCTGTACACAGAGTATCACTGTGTACAGGATATTTGCACGTTAAATTGCACACGTGAATCTGGGTCTAGCTGATCTGCTGATCTGTTGAACTTAGACAGCGGTGCAACTCGACGTGCAAATATCATGTTGTACGTGTTCTTGGAGTGATATATCCCGCAACAATTCGTACGCAGAGCTTGGTCATCGCCCTGGCACTACTACTCTTGCTACTTGATCTTGCTTCGGCTTCTTTTTCGGATACTAAATAGATAGTCTTCTTGAGATATCTTGACACGTGCATTGGTGCATAGTGTTGAGATGTTTGGTGCCAGTGGTCTTCTTCTGGATGGTTGGTAGTTCTCTGCCGTCTTGTTGCATTGCGCAGCGTTCAAGTCAACGGCTGAAGCGGCGCTTACACGGCAAACGCTAAATGTTTACCGAACTTCACACAGTACAGGAGGTAGTCACCTCGGCTTACATGCCTGTTCTTTGGCCACCCAATCAGCAAGTTAGACTGGCCAAAACCAAAAGACATTATTGGTTAATGGAGTGACAAGCATGTAAACCGAGCTGACTACCTCCTGTAAGTGATTGTCCGCCCAGTTTAAAATATTACATCAGCCCCGTGCACCAGGCACGCTGCTGAGTTGGCTGACCCGGCATTATGTTGTACAGGGTAAAGTCAGGCCGGATTGAACCCCGGCTTACTTCCGTATCGTATCGAAGAGAGACCGAGCCATTGGTGTAGCAGAACTGTGCAGAACCCCTTCCACTATTAGTTTGTTCCCCTTTGGTATCCATTTCCATGACGCAGAGGAGCGAAGTAAGTACGGTGTATGTAGTCTCGTCTCTTCTACATGCGACTGTTATGGCAGATGCTGTAGCATTTGATGGAAGGAGATAGGAGGCCGCAGGGTAGGGCGACTTATATACCCACCATCTAGGGGATTGGCGTTTTGATAGATCAAGAAGGGCCTGAAGAAAGTCATGAGGGTGTATTTCTCCGCTTTGGCTGGTGTTCGATCTTTCCACTTCAGACATCCGTCTTCTTGCTCGGATCTTGTAGTCGCACACCAGCTCTCGCCATTCGGTCTATTTGTCGCTTATTTGTACACTGACGGATGGTTACAAGCGTCCAGAAACCATCGATTTACTGATAATGGGGTTTGGATCCATGTCTCGGGCAGAGTCTCACTTACGGGATTCCCCATTCTGTTTTGAAATCACACGCAAAGCACGTTGTTGATCCAAGTTGCAGGAGCTTGGGTGATGTATATACCCACAGAAACGGACACCGAGATCCTGAAGGTGAGGGGTGGCTGTGATGGAAAGTCATGGGTATAAAACGCCGTGCTTTCAATCTACAACAACCCCACGCGCAAGAAAATGAACAGCGTGGGTTAAATCTTGGGGTTGAAGGTCAGAATATGACATGAAGCTGGGGGAGTAATCTGTTTGAACATGAACATACTCTTGGCTCAACCACAAGACTCACAATCCTCCTATCAATCACGCTGACAGCCTCCTCGCTGAATGGCGGAGTTCGACATGCTGCGGCTTGGTGTACTTTTGGAGACAGGAAGAAGGCACGAGACGCAGATCATGCGCGATTTCTATGCCTTTTTTTGGAGAGGAGAGTAGGCGCAGAAAGATCTCACATCTGCTTCACCACTCATCAATTTTGACACCTCAGATGAGGGATTTAAATGACGGGAAGCGTGGGGATGCACGGTGGCCGTACTTATACCTGCTACGGACGATGTCGCGAGAGCTTGTGGTGGAATTTGGAATTGAAATGCGAAACACATCAAAAATTTCTCGAATCGCGTTAGGAACATCACACGTAAAATTCATATTTATAAATTGCAACTTCTCGAAATCTGTAACTTATTCCTGCCGACCCGCCTCTCTACTCAATCCAACCGCTTGATTCTGGTAGGAGCCAGGCTGTGCGTGCAGCGTGATTCAGCAACTTTCCTAGCCATATGCATAGATAAGTTAAGCGCTGCGTCGTCTTCCCACCACAGCATCCTCTCCTTTTTGGAGTCCTTCACAAGCGCAACAGCGCAACACACACCATGTCAAAAAGCTTCGCAGAACGCATCCGTGGCTTAACCCCCGGACCAGGCCCTGGTCACGAATTTTAGACCACGTCTTTAAACGCGCAAAGAAGTCCCCCGTATACCGAGCCTTCCGCGCCGCAGATGGTATGAAAGACATCATCGCGACCTACAACCTCCCTGACGACTTCCTAGACTATATCTGGACATTTGACGCCACTACTATGATAGCAATTGATGGCTTTCTATGGGTTATACCCGGCATAGAGGCGGAGCTGGAGCTTCCGGAAGCACGCCTTCAATGTAACGGCAATAGCAATCAAGCCAAAGAGACAATGGCATTTTTGCAAGGTTGGTATGAAGAAGATAGCGAGGAGGTCGAAGCGGGGAATAGAGAAAGTGAAGAGCAGGAAGGTGAAGAGCAGGCTAGGAAAGCGAACATGACCGAGGGAGCAGAGTCAGAGAAGCAGGATAGCAGAGTGATATAAAATGTTCTTTCTTTAATAGCCTGCGCTAATATTCTCACAATATAGATCTCTTGAATATAGGATTCTTTTTCTGGACGTCTGCTGTCGTACTCGCCGCCACTCACGCGAGAGCAGGCCCTGCGCTCTGCGCAGTGCAGTCTAGAGAAGAAGTCAAGGACAAGTAGCTAGCGGCACATTTCATCGATTGGGGCAATTGTAGAGGAACATTTGCACATATGTCCTCATCCTACATGTTCGTGGCTAGATTCAGTAACCGCCAGCGTCAGGACAACATGGAATGGAACTGCGGAACACATCATGATTTCTCGGATTGCGTCCGAAACGTCCCACGTAGAAGTTATACTCGTTAATCCCAAATTTTCGAAATCCGTAACCCATGCCTGCCGGCCCGTCTTCCCGCTCAATCCAAGCGCTTAATTCCATCCGCCCAACTTGGCTGAATCCCACTACAAACATCAATATATGCCTCCCATTTCGTCAAATCTTTTTGCTTCCCAGCACCCCACTGCTCCTCATTCCACCTCTCATGGACACCCTCCTTCGTCCAAAACATGGTCCACTGATCCCCCGGTAGATTCCACATCCCCCTGCTACGCTCCTGATACCACTTATTCACCGGATTACTCGTGCGACTGCGCCACACCACGCCGTCAGGAAAACATGTTCGCGTTAGCGCTGCCCAGACGATATCCGACACGCCGCCAGAACCTTGCGATGACGTGAGGACGGCGAATTTATCAAGGTAAGGGATCCAGTAGGGCGAGTCTGGAGTTGCGCCGTCGGGGGCGGTGGCGTCAAGGAGCGTGGAGGGTGTTTCCCATGTGCATATTGCGCCGCCTTCGTAGTCGCCTGCGATGATTATGCCTGCGACGCGGCCACGGATGCGATCGAGGTAGTCCTTTGCGTCGAGTTTGCGGCGGAAAGAGTCGTTGATAAGGATGACAAGTTTGGGGAAGTTGATGCGTGGGTCGTTAGCTAGATCGATGCTGGGATTCGATGAGGAGGGGGGTTGCCAGGCTCCGGTAACGCGGGGATCGGGGACCATGGTTAAGGGGATGCCTTTTTTGAGGAAAGTAGCGGGCTTGGGTAGGGCGGAGCCAACGAAGCGAATTGCTGGCGATGTTGGAAGGGAGGAAGAGATCATGGGTTTATCTGTGAGTAAATTATGGAGTAAAGGATTTTTCGCAGGTGTCTTTTGCTCGTCGTCAGGAATGGGTTTTGTTGCGGCTTCCAATGGAGTGAGAATCAAGCCTGAGGATGATGGTGGGAGCAACTTCAAGCCTCGCTCCACGACGTCCAAATTCTTCAGGTGTCGCGCAGGCGCTGAGCCATCAAGCTGCTGCAGATTGGATCCAGGAAGCGAGGCCACCTCCTTCTCAACGAATCGTGAAAATGGATTGCCACTACCCAACGAAAGCGGGTTACCAAAGCTATCATTTCCAGGAGCTGTGAGCGCGAGACGCTGCAGGTCCTTCTTGATATCACGGTATTCGGCTTCCAAATTGACAAAGACATGGGCGCCATCAGCTCGGTTCTCGGACGGTATGCCGCCAAGAGGATCGAGAATAATGATACGGTCCAGGATACGGGCTTTGTGGCTCTCATCATGTTTGCCGCTAATGCTGTGGGTGAGTTCCTGCACGGTCTTTCCCTGAGCTTGATCGGTGATGCCCGCGAACTCTCTGATCAACGCAAGTAGCACATCGTCTGCTTGAACCCTGACACGCTTGTAATTGCTGTCGAAAGCGAAAGGAGTGATGACTGGAATGACACCATCGTCGATAGGAGGAAAGAGCAAATAGCCGTTCTGGACTGTCACGCCCCCACGAGCCGACGCTGTACTTGGTGCACCACTCGACAGGTTCGTGTGGCTCAACGCATGTTGGACAAGCAACGCTCCAGGCTCGTTGTGTTTCTCCAGCGCAGCAATTAGGCGTTCTGCTTGCGCATTGACTAGTGTCGCGAAATTTGGATCCACTTCTGGAGTGTGATTGACGACTGCCTCGTCGCAATCCAGCACAACCGCAGTGCTCATGCCTAGGCGCGCCATTTGACTCAAAGTGAGGGCAATGTCGCCCAGCGTGCGGTCGTCCAGCGTTTGCGGCTGCCGCAGCTTGACAAGCGCCAGATGGAGAAGCTCCTCATTTCCCTCTTCGTTGTACTTTTCCTCTGGCAGAGTATCTCGGGTGAAGACCGTAGGCTGATAGAGAGTACCTAGGTTGACGCCAGAGGGCGCTGGGCCGGTTTCATTCTGTAGCACAGCGCCTGAAGCCGGCTTCGCGACCGGTGTAGTGGTGGACTTCGCTTCCTGTGGCGGTTCGAATTGCTTGAAGAAATTTCTGGCATCTCGATTGCCCGGTGACTCTTTCAGCAAGCGCGTCAAATGTTCACGCTCTGTGCGCAGGCGCTCTCTCGCAGAGCTAGAGGCTTTCCGCGTGTGCGACGTGTCGAGCTGAGACGATGTCGTGAAGTTTGTTGTTCTAGTCTTCGCAATCGGTTGCTTCGTGTTATCGACCTTGGGGAGCTGTTCAAGTCAACATCCCATCTCCCATCGCGACTCCCCGCACAGCGATGAGTCAGAAGAAAACATACAAACTGTGAGGCCTTCCCCAAGCCCCTCGCGGGGGCTTTGCTCCAGTTGAACATGCTTCATGCTATCGCACCACTATGGACAACATGGCAAGTCACGGGCATGTAGTCAACAACTCGGCTATGAACTCTGCATGAGATGTTGTTGCACTCACGAATTTGCGATACACACTGGCGTGATCCTGCACGGGAACTAGACGTCATTGGTAGGCGATAACCGATATCGGCCCGCATCTTATCTCCGTGAACCCCGTCACCACCATCTCCGTGACGAAGGCAGTGGTGTGCCACTGGTAAGCGTTTAGGCGGCTCTGTACGCAGGACCTGAACTTGGCATCCCTTCGTACATTCCCTGAGCGACACGGTCTGACAATCACGAAAAGTAAACCTACATAAACATTCACAATGGCCCCACAACTTGCTTGGATTGGTCTAGGTAACATGGGACGAGTACGTCAACCCAAATGAGATTTTCCAAAGAACCTACTGACCATGAACAGGGCATGTGCAAAGTAACCAAGCCACTTTTCGATTCCTAGCCATTCAGTGTCTTACCGAACCAGAACCTCGTAGAAAAAGGCAACCTCGATAAACCCCTCATCCTCTACAACCGCACACAATCCCGCTCATCCGAGCTATCCTCGACCCTCGGCTCCTCCAAAACAAAAGTTGCATCTTCAATCAGTGATGCCGTCAAAGACACCGACATCATCTTCATGTGCCTCTCCAACGACGAGACTGTGACCTCCACTATCAATGCCATCCTCGAATCCGACATTACCGGCAAACTAATCGTAGACTGTTCCACAATCCACCCAGACACCACCAACGCACTTGAGAAAAAAATTACAGCTGCCAATGCGTCCTTTGTCGCCATGCCAGTATTCGGTGCGCCCGCCATGGCCGACGCTGGAAGTCTCGTCTGTGTCCTCGCTGGCGCATCAACCTCCGTCAAGAAGGTTCTACCTTACACAATTGGAGTAATGGGACGCTTGAACATTGATTTCTCAGACCAGCCGGCAGGAAACGCAACACTCCTTAAAGTCATTGGCAACACATTCATTCTGAACATGGTCTCGCAACTCTCGGAATCTCACGTCCTAGCCGAGAAAAGTGGTCTGGGGTCGGACAATCTGCAGAAGTTCATTAGTGCGATGTTTCCAGGCCCGTATACAGCATACAGTCAGCGCATGATCAGTGGTGACTACTACAAAAGGGAGGAGCCGCTGTTTGCTGTCGATCTGGCGAGGAAAGACGCGAGACATGCTGCTAGTCTTGCGGAGAGTAGTGGGGCAGGGGAAGCGGTTAAGATGTTGAAGTTAGCGCAGGGGAGACTGGATCTAGTGAAAAGTGAGCGTGGCGAGAAGGGCGATCTGCCAGGGATCTATGGAATCGTCAGGAAGGAGGCGGGGCTGGAGTTTGGGAATCAGGGAGAGTAGTGCTGGTGCAGAAAATATAAAATAAGACAGACAACCCTTGTTATGTATCGTATTCTTACTTCATGGCACTGCAAGAAAGGATACCGTTCGCCCTTGTGGTTCGATTTGTTACGACGAGGTGTTTTGTCGAGGACTGTAGCAACGTTAGGTAGTTTGGAGTGTACCGCAAGTCATAGCCATAGTTGCCACTCCCCGTTCTCCTTCACAGCCTCCTATCATTGGACGTAATGACGACGTACCAGAGCACACTAAAGGAAACGCATGGGCTGTATCTAACAGTCAACAGCTGGTCGTATGCAATGCGAAGGACCCTCTTTATCAAGTCACCTGCCCAAAAACACGAACTTTCAACATCGGTATGATGCGTGGAGGACCTGACGAAACTATGCTGTGCGTGAATACTAACTTTTGGTATCATATGAAGTCTACAGCAACTATCACTTACTACAACCATCACGCATCATTACCTGAAGGGGTCCCCATATACACAACGATCAGTAGACAAGTAAGAGGCCGGCGACCCACCCGCACCATCGTCAACGTCAATCGCGCGACTCATGCACCAACCCGATACCTGCAATCGAAGCGCTCAAAATCCTTCTGCAAACGCTGACGCGACATGCTCTGATGATCATTTCCTCGTAATGGCCCGTAATGCAACGTTCGTCGGCTTGGACTCCGCCGAAACGACATCATCCGATGCGCCATGTCGCCTAGCTTGCTGATCCCCAGACTTTACCCCAGCTTCTGGCACGGGCTAGTTTCCTGAGGGAGACAAGCGAGCTCTTGGTTACCACTGCGAAGAAATCCATCGGGCTATGGGATCGAGGTTGTGAGTGGTGGATGTATAGATGTGGCATTTTGCACGTGGTTCTCTGATGCTGGTGAGGGCAAGGATGGTGCAGGGCAATGACCGGGGGGAGATGAGGAGTACTTCAACAGAGAAGCCCGCCCGCGCATTTGTAGGGTGGAGTGACGGCATGCGTACCGCACCGTACTGCTGAAGGATTCAGACGTGCGATTCTCGATCACTCAGCCGTGTTTCGCTGATGAAGTAGAGCACATTACCACGACCATCAAAAGTCTACAATCTATCTTGAAGATGGGCTTCTTCCAAGGACGCAGCCTCCGCACGCGCGACGACAAGCGTACAAAAGCCGCGGAACTTACGCTCCGCCAATCAATCTATCCGCTTTTCCTCGTCACCATTCTTTTCTTTCTATGGGTAAGACAGCACCATTATACAACAGTCTTGAGTTTGTGTTGAGGGGTTTGAATTGATCGTTATCAGGGCTTTTCCTACGGTCTAATCGACACATTGAATAAGCACTTCCAAGTCACCCTAGGCATAACACGTGCGCGCTCTTCCGGTCTGCAAGCCGCATATTTCGGCGCATACCCACTTGCTTCTCTCGGTCATGCAAACTGGCTACTAAGGCATTGGGGATATAAAGCAGTCTTCATTTGGGGACTGTTCCTGTATGGAGTGGGTAGTCTGATCGCCTGGCCGTGTCTGGTGTACAAGAGCTTTGGGGGGTTTTGCGCAGCGATCTTCGTGATTGGAAATGGGTTAGGGAGTCTGGAAACAGCTGCGAACCCTTATCTGGCTGTGAGTATAGCCTTCAAACACACGTCTCAGAATGACCTGCTGATGATGAATACCTAGGTCTGCGGGCCTCCGCGGTACTCTGAGATCAGGATCAACATTGCGCAAGCGTTTAACGGCATAGGCACGGTCGTTGCACCAGTGCTGGCGAGTTATGTGTTCTTTAAGAACACGGGGACTGATGGTAAAGCGTTGCAAAACGTACAATGGACGTATCTCGCCATTGCATGTTTCGTCTTTGCTCTGGCCGTCGTGTACGTCTAACCTTACGATCCCCCCGTCCGAACTCTCACTAATATATCCTCCAGGTACTTCTTCTCGCCAATCCCCGAAATCACAGGTAAGCTTCGAAGCTCTTAGACACTCAACCTCAGTTAACTAACCAACGCAGACGCCGACATGGCCTTTCAAGCCGAATCCACCCACGCCGGCACAGACGTAGCCCCCTTTCGCAAACAGTACCGCCTCTTCCACGCCACATTCGCCCAATTCTGCTACACCGGCGCGCAGGTCGCCATCGCAGGCGCCTTCATCAACTACGTGACCGAGACGCGTCTCAACTCTGCCGGCCAGCCAACGTCCTCCTCCGACGCCTCGCGCTTCCTCGCCGGCGCCCAGGGCGCATTCACTCTCGGCCGCTTCGTCGGCAGCGCAATCATGAAGTTTGTGAAGCCCAGAATCGTATTCTTGGTATTCATGGTATTCTGTATCATCTTCATCATTCCCAGTATCACTGAGCGCGACAACACGGGAATGAGCATGCTGTTCATTGTGCTCTTTTTCGAATCAATCATCTTCCCCACTATCGTGGCACTCGGGATGCGTGGACTGGGAAAATACAGCAAACGCGGTAGTGGCTTCATTGTTGCGGGTGTGAGTGGCGGTGCCGTCGTTCCGCCGCTGTTGTTCGCCGCGGCAGATTCGCAGGGAGCCGTGGATTTTAGTAGGAATAAGGCGCCGACGGCGATGGCGATGACGGTGCCTTTGGCATTTTTCATTGCGGCATGTACGTATCCCCTTGCGGTGAACTTCGTGCCGGCGTATAGGGATGTTGCAGACAAGTTTAGCACGGCGGAGATTGGAATGGTGGATAGTCGGGCGCATGATTTGGAGGGTCAGGGTGTGAAGCATGATGAGGCGGTGCAGGAAGAGGTCAAGTCTGAGCCGAAGGTATGAGGGCAATATGATGTGGTGACGGACAATGTCCTCTGAGTGTCGCTGATTCGCGTTATATATGGATTACAACGATTCGCAATGAGCTTCATAGCATATATCGCTGAAAGTTAGACAGAAAGAAAGCCTCAATTAGCAATGTTCAAAAGACAGCTCGATTTTATCATAGATATCCAATAATACATATATAAGGGAATAATGAAGGCGACTTACTTCCGACGCAGATGCCTATTCTACAGTAGACGGCTGTAGAGGAACCACCCGGGAAATACTACTCGCCCCACTACTTGTTAGTAAAGTGTAGTCTGTCGGCCCGGACTGCATCCTTCCACGGGGCCCGATCACGGTAACCGCTGGCCCGCCTTCCAAGACCCAGCGAGTGGCTTCAATATTCGATCAGGGAATGGTCTGTATAACATCGCGTAGGGTGCTACAGCTCTCATGCTGCTCCGTGTAGACTCCCTCTCTGCTGAAGCACGACGTGATGGCTATACGACTTCAATATAGGATAAAAATGGATCTGATGGTGCGAACATTTCTTTCAACACAGCATTGTACCCATACCCAACCCAATCGAGAGCTGAGGCGAGCTGTCAAATGTCCAATGTTACTCGAATTGCATTTTGTTTGCAATTGATCCCAGCCCTTCCAATTCAACTTCAACAATGTCCCCATTACCCAAGAATTCATTTCGGAAGAAGCCAACTCCCGACGGGGTTCCGGTCATGATGACAGTTCCCTTTCTCAGCGTCGTTCCTCTCGATAAATGTGCTATTATCTGCCGGACAGACCAGATCATGTCGCTTGTACTAGTCTCTTGCACAACCTTTCCGTTGACTTTTGTCTTGTACGACAAAGCTTGTGGATCCTTCACCACGTTTGATGACCAGATAGCCGGTCCAAATGGAGCAAATTTATCGAACGACTTCGCATAGCAGAATTGTCCACCGGAGACGTCTGGCAGTTGGAAATGCCTTGCTGATACATCATTGCCGATACTGTAACCGAGGACGTACTTCAGGGCGTCTGCTTCCGAGACATTCTTGGCATCTTGACCAATTATCACACATAATTCGCCTTCGAAGTCTAATTTTTCTTGAGCGTCCTTGTGGACCGGAATGGTATCAAAGGGTCCGGCGAGTGCGTCACTGGGTTTCGTGAAGATGACTGGGTATTTCGGGACGGTGAGCTGGACATTGAATTAGCAGTGACTCAATCGCTCAGCTTTGAAAACATTACCTTAGCTTCCGTGGCATGTTTGCGATAATTGAGACCGACGCACTGGACAATAGGAGTCGACTCCAATGGACAGAGTAGCTGGGAACTCAAGTCAGATAGAATCGATGGAATCTTAGAGTTGATGCTTACCGTGTCTACAACATCTTCCTGACCAGCTTGCTTGAAGGTACCCGCGGGAGTCTTCTCCAACCGTGCAACCCGGTATTTCCTATCGCTACTGTCCAGCAGATCTCCATAATATACTTGCGAGCCCTGCTGATAACGGACCAGCTTGGTGAAAGTGGCGGCGATCTCCATGTCGAGTTTTCAGGTTTAATATTTCTAGAGTCTTTAGTAGCAGCCTTGTTCTGGGTGAATTCTTCAGAACAATTATTCATTTATGGGTTTGCCGACCCCCGCGGTCACAATTGCTCACGAGGCATAAGTCGTCGACTCAAGCGCGGTTTTCCGCCTTTTGCGCTTCCGGCCTCCGGCGGTCTTTGACGCCTTACCGGCATACTGCGCATGTCCGTCCTGCAACGTGCAGTATTCCCGCCTCCGACCATCCCCTGGAATGATTGGGCGATCTTCAACGTTGAACAAGTTAGTCTTAGGAGCTTTGCAGAAGGGTCGGGCTAGTCAATGACTTTGTGTTGCGCACGTGCATGTATGGTACCTTAGGTAATTGCCCGGTACCATCATTGGGCGCGGAACGGCATGTTTACTAGCAATGCATGTTGCTTGATGGTTTCTTTTCTTGTTACAAAATATGAAGGAGCCCGTTTGCATTTCGTGCCAATCTCACGTTAACAGCACAACGCGTAAGCCTATACAGCAACAGGAAAATAATAAAAGCACAATAAGCTATTGCGTATTCATACCTACTACTTCTGAAGAATCCGCGTAATATGTTATTATTGTTTTTAGCGATTTAGTGTGTTATAGTAATTATAGTGAATAGTGTAATTGACTTTAGGGACTCGACAAATGCGAGCTTCTTCGTAGTATGTATGCTACTTTTGGAAAGCCCCAAGGCCCGCAACATTGTTCTGGTCTACATTGCCAACTGTGCCCGTGAATTTCTTCTCGGAGGGAGTGCCAAGGGCTGAATCGATTTTTTGCGCCTCCTCCTTCCCAATAGCAACACGAAGGATTTGGCCTGCATCAAGGTCTTTCGGTCCCAGGGTTGCCCTCCAAGCAACATGGTCATCAGGCCTGACCAAAACTGCGTCTCGTTGCCAGATCTGGTGCACGTGCTCTTCATTTGGGAGATGCACAAGTCTCAGAGGAACGCCCAATGTCTTCGCGGCGGGCTGGAAGCTATGGACATATAGCCCATCAGCAGTAAAATCAACAAGCGTGTACTCCTGACCAGTTCCGAAAAGATCATGTATGCTTGTCTTGCCGTCCGACAGAAATACGTGTGGCGCCCGAGCTCCTGGCACCGTGTCCGGGACATACCCATTGCTTTGGTCTAGAATTTCGACAGTGTCCGGGTCGGGAACAACAATCGGGGAATCTTTGTAGCGGTACCCCATCTCGATATCGTGGTCTGTGTTCTCCTCATCGTGCGTCACGACGTACTCGGCGATCTTTTCTTTCAGTTGTTTCGCAGACTCCGAGTTTTGGTACACAAGCTCGGGGTCTTCGTTGCACCATTCCTGGTACTGGGCATGAACCATCCAGTGTCTGCCAGAGCGGTCAATGTTCTTGATAGCCACAGGTCTCCGCTCAGACTCGTATGAGCTTAGCAATGAAGGGCCGCCATGACCTGCCAGAACGGCGGCTACTTTCCATCCGATGTCGAAACTATCGCCGACGGCAGTATTCATGCCGTAGCCGCCTGTGGGAATGTTCTGATGGGCTGCATCGCCTGAAAGGAATACGCGGCCTTTATCAGAGGTGTATCGATCAGCGATGCATATGTTTGGTCTCCAGATACTTGTGACCAGAATCTCGTCTATCTTGATAGAATATGGCTGGTCTTTCGTTCCCAGTGCCTTGTGAACGGCTTCTACAGGGTCGATGGAAGAAATGTCTGTTCCTACTGGGCGCGGTATGTGTACGGTCCAGGTGTCTACTTCATCCTGGGAGATGATAACAGCTCCGTGCGTGAAGAAAATGTGCCAGAATTGTCCTTGTTTGTGGAGACGGGTGAGATCACGGGACTTGAAATGGATAAGATGCATCATGCTAGGGCTGCAAAAGTCAGACGATTAGTCCTGCGTCGTTATCTTAAGAATCCTGAATTTTGCTTACACTGGACCACCTGTCAGGCCAATGCCTATACTTTTGCGGACTTTGCTTCCTGCGCCATCACATCCAATGACATACTGCGAAGTCACAGTGTGCACCTCGCCTGACTGTGAAGTAAATGTCGATATCACCTTGTCATCAGTCTCCACCAGGCTCTCAAACTTCATGCCGAAATGAGTCTTGATGAGTGGCTGAGCCACAATGTGCGGCTTCAACCAGGCTTCAAAGATCGCCTGCGAGCATCGCTGGTACGGTTGACGCGGCATGGATCCATCGTTATTTTCCCGAATACGCTCTCGCCATTCGTTGGGAGATGCAAGTTTCTGAATGTCGGAATTAATAACCGGCAGCTTGCATGGTGATCATCTTAGAACGACTGAACTTACCCAGGTCGCAAGCTTCTCTCCTCCATCTGAAAGACCGGAACTAAAAATGACATCAAAGGGGTAATGCCCAGGCACCCCTATAGTAAGTCAGCTGTAATTGAACTTCCCATCTTTGTCGCTTGTACAACAGTTACAAAGTGACACCGCTGTGATTCAACTTACCCACTTCTCGAATTCCATGGTCAATGCCCAATCGCTTAAGAATCTCCATGCTTCGGCAATTCGTAATGTCCATTTTCGGCCATTTTGTCGTGTCCAGATTGCGTTCAACCAGCATGCATTTCGTGCCATTGACTGCAAGTTGCTGCGCTGCGATCAAGCCGGCTGGTCCACCTCCTACAACAAGTACTGGGGTCTCGTGCTCGATAGCCTAGCTGGTATTCAGCACCTCCATTCCTCAGTTCTGACTTTGCTTGACAACGTACCATTTTTGGTAGTTTCGCGTTTGTGCAAATTTCAACCCACAAAGCTAGTACGCGATATATTTGTGGCCATGAGCAATAGACGACTGTCAGTCAAGTTATTGTTAAGTGGGTCCTATCGCTGCTTGCTGCCGTGGTGTATCGGTGGCGCAGCCCCGGACTACCGAGAACACCGCCCAAAAGCCGGTGATGTACTACTGCCAAGATCATGCGGCGTCCGTCGGTCACCTGCAGCATTTTGTCATGTGGTGAGCAGACGCAGCAAGAGCTTTCTTGGTCGTCCAGTCTGGGATTCATTGCTCAGTAGTATGTAGAGAATATGCTACATGTCTAGACTGTAGTAAGATCATAGTATACTACAAAGTCTACAGCAGCAAGATTTTGATACAAATTCTCGTTCGCTCAATTGGGGAGTAGTACAGTTGTGCAACATCTACTGTCTAGATATGGATGATATGTTTTTCTGGTTCCGAGGTTTACAACAAAGGATAAACGGACAGCTGGCACTATCTTCAGCTACCAATTCTACACCTTGACAGCAGTGTCGACCTTAAACTCTGCCGGTTTCCCGACGGATACATCTGGCGGCATCATCAACTTAGCTCCTGCATCCTCCAGCCGACCTGTCACAAAACCCAAAGGTATCTCCGGGCCCCAGACGTACAACGAGTCAGGCCCAGCCGGGACCCGCCTCCATGGCGTGTCCTCGTTGACCAAATCGCCGTCAACATAGTGCTCTACAATGTTTCCGGAGCCATCGAACCTAGTATTAATTAGCTTGTTTACCTGATCAACATGACAAAGAAGACATTCTGCCATTCATGGGAGGATAAAGTGAACATACCAGTAATCAAAAATCTGGCTGCCCAGCACATGTCGACCGACGCCCCAGCAATTCGTCCAACCTTTCTTCTCAAGCCAGTTGTGACCTATGGTTTGTTCATCGAAGTCGTTGACTTCGTAGCTTGAATGGTGGATTTGTGTTTCAGGAATCGAGGCCCCGCTCAAGAAGAAGCTCTAGATAGCTTGTTAGCAACCTTCACCGTGCTTCTTCTACGCATGTTGTAGGTAGACTTGCATGATGATCGACCCACTCTGGGCCGAGATCAATGTGCATGAAGCATGCCTCATCTTTGCCAGACACAGGATCGAAGTTTGAGTCTGTGGGCTTCAAGTTCATAATCGACGTATACCAATTGAATGTGTCCTCAAACTTTTCTTTTGGGACCGCGAAGCCGTAATGCCCAAGTTTGTGGATAGCACTTGGTCCCACTGTGAATCGACGAACGCCGCCCTTGCGCGGTTTGGCAAGTGCTCCGTTTGGCACCGCACTTGTGGTCTCGCGTCTAGGTACAGAGTCTTCTGGCAATTCCTCGCGGAGTGTCTGGCCGTGGACAAAGTGTACGAATATGCCGTTTGGATCTTTGACCGACACAATCTTACCGCCGCCGAGGTGATCGTTGTCTCGAATTGCGGTTGCTCCTGGCAGCGCGGCTGCTTTTTCCAACTCTGATGCAGAGTCAACCACCCATGCTCCGCCTAGGAAATGGCGTTTCCCGTCTGGCGATTGCTCGGCTAGGTTGAGGAAAGGATCTCTTCCGTAGCCTCGCAGGTAGACCCTGTTGCTATTCCGATCCGCGATTTCGAAGCCAAAGTCAGTCAAGAAGTCGACTGCCCTTTGCAGATTGGGATGTTGGTAGTGTACATAGGCAAGTCTGACTACGCGAACCTTGGAGGCCATCTTGAGTAAGTCGACACTGATTGGAGTTAGCTAGATTTGAAAATATGGCTCAAAACCACCTTGGAGAAAAGACCCTTATTCATGTCCATTTATCACTTTCTCTCTGCACAATGGCTAGCGTTCGATCGTAAGCGCGGAAGTTAGCGGATGTTTCGAGCGTCTCTCAAATGTGGGGACGGCGTTTGGACGGTAGACGTTGTGCGCAACGGATTGCGGGGGGGGGCGGTCTTGGGACGGCGGGAAGTCGGCCTTTACAGACCAATGCGGGACCACGAGAATGGCTCGTTATGGTAATTCCCCATGCTATAATTATCAGGTGGAGCAACGATGCTGACATGTTGAGGTGCTTTCGGCTCTATTATTTCAAGGCTGTTATCAAAACTTATCTTTACAATGGGCAAATCTTTCACGCCAATTCCGCTGCTCAAACATACCAATTATGGCGAGAGTCCAGCAGCCTACACGCTGCGTGAGCAGCCTATGCATGCCAATCGGCACTTGAGAGTAATTTGTGTTGGAGCGGGTGCATCGGGTCTCTGTCTTGCGTACAAGCTCAAGCACTACTTTACCGACTTTACGCTCAACGTTTACGAAAAGAACGAGGATATCGGTGGTACTTGGTTTGAAAACAGATATCCGGGTTGTGCGTGTGACATCCCTGCGTGAGTGCAATAATCATGGACCCTGTGCTGCGATGATTGTAGCTCACGGAATACCTTGATAGGCACAACTACACATATAGTTTCCACCCCAACCCCAATTGGTCAGCCAACTACGCAAGCGCGCGGGAGATCTACAAGTACTTTACAGATTTTGCAGACACGTATGGGTTGCGCCAGTATTTTTCCTGCAAGCACGAAGTCACTGGCGCTGTTTGGAACGAAGCTGCAAAAGAATGGAATGTAAAGATCAAGAAGCCCGACGGCACTGAATTTGGGCAATCCTGCGACTTCTTCATCAACGCATCTGGAATCCTGAATAATTGGCGATGGCCCAATGTCTCTGGTCTAGATTCCTTCAAAGGGCCGCTCTTACACTCGGCTGCTTGGGATGAAAGTGTGGATCTTACCGGTAAACGAGTGGGACTGATTGGCAATGGGTATGCATACGCACACACGTCACGCCAGGCCTGAACAGGCGACTAACTACTCATATAGCTCATCCGGCATCCAAATACTCCCACAGATTGAAAAGTCAGTCACGGATTCCAAATGACCCTTCTTGCTTGTCAGGTACTCTAGCTCACACTTTGTCAGGATCGCTTCGCATGTCACGACATTTTTCCGAAGCCCAACATGGGTCAGTCCAACAAAGGGTATGGAGTACCACGAGTATACCGAAGAAGAGCGCGCTGCATTCAGGAACGTGCCCGGCAAAAACCTCGAGATGCGGAAAACACTAGAGAAAAACCTCGCCGTCGACACCTTTCCGCTCGTACTGAGAGGCTCTGCCAGTAACCTCGCTGCCGAGGGCTACATGAGGCAGCAAATGGAGATAAAACTTGGAAAGGGAGAGCTCGCTTCAAAGCTGTTGCCAAAATTCCCTGTAGGGTGTAGGCGCTTCACAGTAAGTTGGACGACGAAGATTCTGAGCGGTGTGCACGTCGGACTGACATTTCCAAGCCCGGTGTCGGATATCTGGAAGCCTTGGGCAAAGAGAACGTTACAGTCGTCTTCGACGAAGTTGTCAAACTCACACCTACATCGGCGATTACACGGAACAACACCGAAGTCGAACTCGATGCCATGATCTGCGCAACAGGCTTCGACACCTCTTTCAGACCGCGCTTCTCAATCATTGGCCGTGGCGGTAAAGATCTCCGCGAGGAGTGGGCAGCCGAAGCGCGAAGCTATCTCAGCATCGCAGCTCACGGTTTCCCAAATTACTTCATGTGAGTTGCGGCTTGAGTCCTAGCAGTGACATGATAGCACTCCTGCTGATACATGATACCAGGTTCCTCGGTCCCAACAGCCCCGTCGGAAACGGCCCATTCATCGTAGCGATGGAGACTGAAGCAGAGTATATGGCTAAATTCATGGATCGCTGGCAGAAAGAAGACGTCTCGTCGTTTGATCCCAAGCTCGAAGCTGTCAATGACTTCATCCAACACAAGGACAAGGCGATGGAGAGGACAGTATGGTCGGGCAATTGTCCATGCTGGTATAAGGATCGTGTCTCAGGGAAGGTCATAGCGCTGTGGCCGGGCTCGTCGCTGCATTACATGGAAGCGCTTGCGCAGCCTCGGTATGAGGATTACGATATCACATATCGAAGTAGGAATAGGTTTGCGTACTTTGGGAACGGGTTTTCGCAGACGGAGCTGTGTCCTGATATTGATCCGGTGGCATACATTCGTGACAAGGATGACGGGGTACCGCTATCGAGGGGGCTGGTGTTGGGGGGTCCTTGGAACGCGAAGAGTATCGGGGATGTTCTTGCTATTGCGAAGAAGCCCTCTTTGTAATCTTGAATTTGTTTTGATAGCTATAGCTGGTGCATCAGCGGCTCACCTCTACGGCCGTCCTCTCACGTTCGGCTCCTCTTTTCTGATGGACCGAGTCTTCGTGCTTGTAGGGCTGCCTTTCACGATTCATGAAATCAACGCGAGGATACGATGCATGACTGATGTTCGTACCAGATCGTCTGCTTCGAGTAAAGCTGCTGGCACTGATCACTTTTAATGATGCAAGGAGAGAGCTATATATACAACATCCCTATAGCAACCTCTGCATGCGCCGCTCCAAATTGCATCGCGAAGCTGTGGCGGTTCGAAAGATTCGTTTAAGAAACGTCGCGAGGAAAAAAGTTCGATAGGCCCGGGGTCATCGGACTAAGCCCTGATACTGGCTTGACAAAGCACGACATATACCGCCGGATCACTTCTTCGTTCGGAGATATGGCACCATCATCGTGCTCGCAGAGTTCGTCAACCCCTAAACGATCACAATCAGTTTCCATTGACAATATAGCAAGCTCAAAAATAAACTTATTCGAGACTCACTTGATGCGATCAGCCCAATCGTCCACTTCGATGCGAACTGCCTGAGCAAGAGGCGCGACAAATCCCGACAACTTGACAACGTTATCGGATCCTTAGGCTGCGTTTCGTTGTGGTCTGAGAATGGGTTGACAAGCATGAAGGTGAAGAAGGGATGTGCGGTAGCGATTTGTTCTGGTTTCCATCGTGAAAGGATTCGGGCCTTGTCGAATGCGAACGAGTTGGGCATCATGCTCGCTCCTGAGGTTCGCGCGCCGATTCCATTCATGTACCATGACGTGGATAGTAGCATCATGTGGGTTCCCATGACCCAGTTCCTGTCGTGCATACTAGCGGGATTGGTGTTTACATGGTCAGCTTCCAGTGACATTGACGGGGGGAGTGCCAGCCTCATGCAACTAAGATCATTTTCGAGACGGATCTGCATTTCTGGCGAGATTGGCTCTTTTCTCAACCGATGGTTTTGAACCAGAGACATGAGGTGGTTCGCTACGAGGAACCAAGCCCTCGCACTCTGATTCTCAGTGCGATCTAGCGACTTCCAACATGTCCCCGGGTTGGACAGGAGTGGTGCAGATGGGATTTCGACGTCGCTGAACCACTGCTCGTCCGACACCGGAAGCAGGACTGACGTCCGAGAACAATCGATCATGGCTGGCCGGGAAGAGATGATGCTGCCAAACATGTCCAGTTCCCAAACCCCCCACCAGGCTCTACGCAGTTCTTCTTTCTCCGACCAAGTCATGTCTTGAGCGGCATTTGAGTCCTCGTCGTCCACGTTGTCCAGGCCAAGTTCGTAGGCTAATTGTACGCAAATGCCCGTGTGGACCCATCCCTGGAGAAAGACCCCACGGTTGTAAGAGTAGAATGCATACATGATCGTTCCTTGCAGATATGCAAGTGTGGGGCTGGTAAAGGCCCTGCATTTTGAAAGATAGTCGCCAGCCATTTCGAAAAACTTGTGGCCTCGTTCGGCGGCCGGTGTTTGTTTGAGCGAGTCGTCATCGGAGTATCGCGCAGCTAGGGCAAAGGCGGTGGATAGGAGGAAGGCCTCATCGGATGGTAGATCTTTCAAAGGATCGTCGCCGAGGAGAAGATCACGGTATCGACGGAGGAACCTAGGTTTGTGCAGGATTGGTAACCAAGGTTGAATGTGGTCGAAGAACAGATCCATGAGCTTGGTAGACATGGAGGTGGGGGAACTGTGATTTTGCGGACTCGATGTTTTACTGCTGCTGCCATCTGATGAATTTGAATAGGTGGAAGGTGGTTGTAACGGCGCATGTCCGAAGCCTAGGTCGCTGGTAGTGAAAGCACCCATGTCCTGTGCTGACCTGAGTTCTCCTTGTTGAAATGCGGGATCCAGGCTCTGCGATTGCCCGAGGGCCATGTAGTCCACATTATCATCCAGGGTGAATAAGTCGGTGAGTCTGGGGGAGGTCTGATCCATCGGCGGCGGCGCTAGCGCGTTGTTCTCGAGCAGCGGGAAAAGCCAATCTCCATCGTCGTGGAAGGCTCGCATGGGGAGCTTTTTCCTGGGCTTGAGGCTCTGCACTGATCGCTTTCGCTTGCTGGGAAATTCGCAGATAGTAGATGTCCGATCGCATAGACTACATATTGGGAGTTTCCGGTCGCATCTGGTCTTCTTCTTGTGACAAGATTCACAAGCCCGTCGAGAGAATCCTTGCGGCTGTGCTGCTGTTGCCTCAACGGTGGCAACTTCGGTCATGGCGCACTGTGGATGATCTAGTGTTATTTATGCTTCTCAGTACAAAGGAGGAATGCGGTGCGCGCGCGCAGTTTCGAGACCTGGAGACGAGGTGCAGTCGGAGGGCACGGGAGCGGAATTGCGGCTTGACAAGTGTCGAACCACGGGCTATGCGGGGTTGTGCCCACCTCGGTCTCCGCCCGTATGCCCGTGCAACGATTAGAAAGATGCATTGATGCAATTGGCGGCCCCGCATTCCGGGGTTCGTGCGGCTGATCGTGTCAATTGCATGTTGTGACTAAATAAATGGATGTGATACCCAGTGTACATACGCTCACACAGGTGTGTTCACCATCACAGACAGACGCCCACGTTGCTACCTCAAGAATCTCCAAATGGATGAGTTGATTACACTTATTCTCCGTCTAAGCATGAGTACAGCTTGTGGGAATTGCCATGCCAGTCCTTTCACCTAATCAGGAAAGGCCAGTCTGGAGTCCCCGCATTGAGGACCCCACCCGCTGTCACTTCATACTAATTGGCTACTCAGTACAACACAAGATGTTTGTACGTACACCAGATGATCTGGGTTGAACAAGTGGTAGTTGAGGGACTCCAGCAAAGACTGCAAAAACGATTTGTTGAGAGTCAGCAGGCATTGCACGAGGCACATCTTCACCCGGTCCTTGATCCCATGCGTCACATGGCTTCATCCATGCTTTCGGCCCGCCTACAGCGCTAGCAAGTCACACGAACATGCATGAAACATGTAATGTTGCCTTGCATAACAGTCTCACAGCATATCTGCACGTCGCTGCAAATCTCAGACAAAGTCTATCACGGTCATTACTTCAAGGAATTCCCAGTAAACAATCGAGGCATACTGTACAATTAGTTCAAGAAGGAGCTGTTCGACCATCTGAATTGCTACAGGGTACAACCACGTTAATTCAGACGTCCATTAGTTTTCCTGTGATACCGAACAGGAGTATGTCAGCAGTGAACGTCGACATGCGCAGTGCTGATACACTGTCAACTTAGCTTCTCCTCAATACAGTCTAGAAGCCAGCGAGGGCCTGATTCAACACGGACACTTACCATCCGCCAATCCAAATACCAAATTGTCCTATTGTACAAGCCTCCGTGTATAAAACTCGCACAGCCCTTTGCTCTTAACGTCTCCATTTTCTCTTAATGCCTCTAAATTATAGTATAGACTTACAGTAGAGCTCGTATTCTTAAGGTGCGTATTTTGCGTTTACAAGATAATCATTTTACGTCTTTGTTTCCTGGATAACAGTCTAGCCTACATGTTAGCTGAAAGAAAAAGCACGCAGGTAGTATACAACAACATTTTAACCTTCCTAAAAGAATACATGCAATATCCAAGGAGATCAAGTGGACCTCCTGGTACATTGGGTTGATTATAAACGTACTAATATAACAACACTAGGTAATAGACTCTAATACCACATAATTAACAGCTGGTAACCCCTTGTGTATATAGACAGTCTTCTCTACTATATTTGTATTTTCTGATCTATACAATTACTACAGTACAGCGCAATCAACATGCATTTACAAAAAGCACATGTTAATATATCATTCAACGACTACAACAACCACACGCCCACCTATTCCCACTAGCCAAACCCTCTCATTGCTTCAATCACTATCAGAATCAGAATCAAGTTCCATATCCACATCCTCCTCCGCTTCAGCTTCAGCTTCAGCTTCCCCTTGCCCCTCCTGCTCAGACTCCGCTGTTTGTTCCGCGTCGTACGTATATTCGCCCTTACAATACGCAATCCTGTTATGCACCGTTTGCTCCATATCCCTCAACTTCTCGATACGAGCTCATCGTTTCCCTCGTCTGCATCATCGCCCGCTTTATCGCGCGCTGCCTCGCGACCTCTACGCTCGCTGAAGTATTCCACAGTCAGTTTGTTATCCGGCGTAGATTTTCCCAAGACCTCGTGCGAGGATGTAGAGCAGTTCCACGACTAAACATGGAAAGTGTGTGTGTGTGTGTGTGAGGAAGGCGCTCAGAGACTTGTAGGAGTATAGTATGAAATAGTGACATACGCTTCCATTTCCGCGAGCAATTCTTCTTTATTTAGCAGTTCGTGTTCCCCCCACTCGTCGAGATGCTCGAAGCCCTAATCTCGGAGCTCTTCCCATTTTTGCTGGTGCTGGTGGTAGTCGTCTTCGTCGTCGGACATGGTTTAGTGAGTGAGTATTCAACCCTTGTATCAACAATAGTGACAAGTATGCCTTGGGGGGACAGCAAGGCTGAGCTTATTTCGTGAGACTGGTAAGGAGCGGAAAAAGTAAGACGGGACTGCTTACTTTATTACCCCTCTTTCATCTGTATGGTGGGAAGGCCTGAATTCTCGGGCGGAGATCCGTTTTTCAGCGGACGAGGCTGAGATGTGGCATATATGCCACGAGACATGGCTTAGAGATGGCGAGTGGAACTGGACGAATGGAAAAATCGGAGCGACCACCAGGAGCTATAATAGCCTTTTCCAGTACACCTGGGTGTATGCGCGTAAGCCGAAGCTGAGCTAATCGGACTAGGTGAGAATTTTGGACCCCGCGGTTCCGTAGTAGGGGTTAGCGAAGGTGGTGTGAAAGCTCAGGAATAATTGGATAGCCTTGCAGTTATAAGGAAAAAGCAGGGAATCGAGTGACGCTGTGTTTTGTCCCCAACTTCCAAATCTCTTCCGCCTTTAGCATCTGTACAACCTACCATACTCAGACACCCAAGATACCACCTATCCGGACACGTATTCCCATACTCTGGTCGCAAGCGGCCATGTCTCAAGAAGGCGAGGATTGTGCATATCTGCATAGCTATAGGAATGAACTGCTTTTTGCTAAGAGTTCAACTTCAAGGTCTGTCTGCGTTAAGTAGGTATTTACTCGAACCTTTAATAGTATGTACATGTGTACCGATTCCAACTCTGTACCAAATAACCGTTAAACTCACCGCTACTAACTTTTCACCACTAAACTACACCACAGAACTTGCAACACGACACAGACGAGACAGTGTAAATGAGGTCATGGTATCAATTATAATCTATCCTACTTCTCACTACGTCCGTCATTCACCTCATTTCTCCCTCCTCCTTCGAGCATTACACATGCCAACCGTCTATGCGCCAAAAACGCCCCTCCCTCCACAGTCCACAGTCCACATTCCTGACAATATATCCAACAACCAGACCTAAAAGCCATACAAGTCCAGCAAAAAAAGGAAATTCGTAAAAACAGTCGGGATATTAAGATACAAAACTCGTAAGCGTGCGGTATGCAGTGGCCTTGAAAAGACAAACAAACTGGTATAGACCCATGGTAGTAACGACATGTGTGGAAAAGTATACATGTGCGAAAAACGATGTGTTGGGAAAGTGAAGAATGTACGTGATGCTTGGGGTATCGAGCAGTCTGTGTGCTGACGACTAACGCGATGACGGTCGAGATGAGCGAGAGACAATCTACCAGTCCAAAGGTTCGAGCGGAGAAGTGGGGTTGATGGGATCCAAACGAGGTGATTGCGGCCAAGAATCATCGGCAGGCAGTTCCGTAGCAAGCTTGTGCGAGGGTGGGTATTCCAGCTTAATTTGACCAGACACTGCATCCAGACCGGGTTCGACGAGTGTTTCATTAGTTGCGTAAGGATTCGTGACGAACGTAGATTGACTCGAGTTCCCAACAGCGATGTGGTAGGGAGACAGACTGGCTTCTGGGGTTGAATGACTGTCCGAGTCGTGCCTCTTCCTCTGAGCTGTAGCGGAAGACAAGCCAAGCTGCTGGAGGGAGCTCACAGCTCGAATAGACATACGTGACAAAGCGTCGGCATCAGGACCTGGTCGCAGCGAGGAACATTGCTCTTGTTGTTCCGCTTTGGCCAGAAATACATGATAGGCCTCTCGCGCGACGTGGTGCAGCGAAGGAAGAAGAGGCGGACTGTCGTCCCGACGATGACCAGAGAGTCGCCGAGAAACATGCCTGATCACCTTGTGCACAGATGATGATCTCCTCCGGGGTTTATTCGTGTTCTCCGAGCGACCGCGACCACTTACAACATATCGCCTCTTCCCTCTACGGTTCGTCACACTACGCCAGGCTGTCAGCTCACCGCCAGCTCAAGCACTCTCAAGCCAACTATTGGTACCGAGGAGGAGTAACCTGGCCATTCGGCGCGCCATTGCCCTGTGGCTGGAACTCCATCTCCCGCTTCATCAACTCGAGTGTCGAAGGGAAGTACGGCTCGACACCATATGTCCTGAGATAGCTGGCAGTCTTCTCGATGCGCTTGATCTCGCGCGAAACGTTCCAGTCCTCGCCCTCGCCGAAGCGACGCTGAACGACGTCGACCATGGTATCGTCGAGTCGGCTGTAGAAGTCGCGACGGGCGGCGATGTCGCCGGCGTCTGCGCTGTCGATGCCGCCATGTGAGTTGAGGTTGCCGCCAAGCTTGAGGATGAGATCAAAGGCATAGCGGGGACCAGCTGGGAGATGTGTGAGGCGCTGGATGTCGGGGAGGAACTTCAGCATGGCCGAAGCGAAATGTGAGGATGAGATGGAGTCGTTGAGGTCGTCCTGGAGGCGGTGCAGGTCGAAGTTGACAATGGTGATCTTGCGGTCGAGTTGCGCGTTGAGTGTGGTGGCGGCGTCGGCTGTGGTGGTGTCCATGATCTTTGCAATGGAGACGGGGACATCTAATCTGTGTTAGTATGGGCGTTTCCGGGCAATCAAGTCAATGACGTACCTGGCCGCAGTCCACGCTTGTCGATCCAGTTGTGGACTTCTGCGCGCTGCTGCTCGAGCTGGTCCACCCAGGCCTGCATGTCGGCCAGCTGGCTCTCGAGCTGCTCAATCTTCTCGCTGTAGGGCCGCACTGCCTGGGCAAAAGCCTGGGCAAGCAGATCTGGCATGGGGGCAGGCGCCAGGTTGCTGGAGGGCGGCATGGCCTGGCTCCTGATGGGCATTGCGCCGTGGCCGCCGTTGGACATGCCCTGAGGCTGCTGCGGCGGCGCGTAGGCCGACTCCTGGGGCTGCTGGGGGCGGGGATACATGTCGTCGTCGGTGGGGTCGTTGGGCTGCTGCTGCTGCTGATGCTGCTGCAAAAGGACGGGATCCTTGCGCGACGACTCTGGGCGGTACTCGTCAATGGACTGGTTGCGGCGGCTTGGCTCTTCCTCGACGTAAGAATTGGCTCTGGAGGAGTTGCGACGCTTGGTGAAGATGCCCATCATGAGGAAGAAGAAGGTAGCGAGTGCGGACTGGGGGCGGCGTGACTATATGGAGGGGCCGAGCAGGAAGCGAGATTGCGCGTCGTGCAAAGTGAGAGGGTTGGGGGGCGCTGGTGGTGGGCGAGGTTATTCGAGAATAATTCGGTGGCTGCGCAGCGTTGGTCAGGTGGTTGGGGACCTAGAGCGTCTCTGCGACCACGGAACCTGGGCAGCAGACGGATATACGCGCGCAACAACGCCGTCGCACAAGAATACCAGCACAAACAAACAATGCAACGAAGCTCTGTTGCAGCAGAGCAGAGCAGACGATAGCAATGCAATGTAGAAGAGCGGTCGAACCAGAGGTTGTTGTCGTGGTGATGTCTGCAGCTGGTTATAACGGGAAGCAGAGCGACAACGCGACTGGCCCCGCTGCCGACCCGAGAAGGCGCCCCTAGCCTGCCGCACTTTCCCGCCCTGCCATTGGCCAATTCTGCTGCTTCCTGCCCCATTTGGTGCCCCTGCCATCGTGTTCTCCATGCGCTGTCCACCGCAATCACCTCATTTTCCCAGTAACCCAACCCACCCATCTCGACAATCTCAGGCATCATCACAATCTCAATCACATCACAATTACAATCAGCAACACCCTTCGACTAGAGTAAATCCGGGATACCCACAAAATCCCACGCTTTT
This sequence comes from Plenodomus lindquistii, assembly GCA_025504975.1. Lineage (NCBI taxonomy): Eukaryota > Fungi > Ascomycota > Dothideomycetes > Pleosporales > Leptosphaeriaceae > Plenodomus > Plenodomus lindquistii. The sequence continues at coordinate 125,978 of JANUWI010000018.1, forward strand.
GCTCCAGTCATCCGACAACTGTCCCGACCCCCACTAAAACCACGCAACAAGCTCGTGCCACCAAGCAACTTTTATTTTATCGATTGGCTTTAGCTCATCTGGAGTAAGTATATGCGAATAGGTACTCAAACTCGACCTTGGTCGTTTCCTTCCTTACAAAACTTCTCCTACACGAGCTATCAAACACATTTGCGTGACCATGTCCCCTCGCCAGCCTACACTTTTCCAGACACTTGTTTACCTTGGAAATATAGAGCAGACGACCTGCCGCGCATCTCCACCTCTCCCAATCTGCCGTGTACCTTGCTACTCTAGGCAAGACTTTAAAAAAAAGAAGTGTAGATAACTGCTGCATCCGCTGTAACCACTTTACACCACCTCCTCATCTACCTTGTACTTTTCTCCTCTAGGCAAGACTTTAGAAAAGAAGTGTAGATGTCTGCTGCAGAACTTGTCCCACCGTCCTCCTGCAGCTTCCAGTACTGTCCTGTCCTGTATTGTACTACATACACACTCCACTCCACTCCACTCCACTTCACCAGCCGTGCAACCCCACACCTCTGTCCGCATGACATGGCAATGCATGACAGGATTGCTACTTACTTTAGCAAAGTACGAGTCCAAGTGTCAAAAACAGTGGGCAAACTACTCGTAAACCACGGCTGTCTTGGCATGTTGTGCGACCTACCTACCTACCTACCTACCTACCTACCTAGCAAGGTCGGGAACCTAAGTGGTATGCGTGATAGGTCGGGTGTGACGGATACAGAATTACACGCTGGCTGGTGGTGGGGGGTATTAGGCGTAGTGCGAGGCATGTATATACCTACATCTCACCTCATCTCATTTCTACAAGGAATCAATCAAACATTATCTATATCCATCTACCCACCCTTCCTCCTTTAACAGCACACTCACGATCCCAACCTCACAAGTCCTTCTTCTCCCTCACCGCCTCTATACCCACACCCACACCCACACCCACACCCACACCACCATCCTCCACTCCATCTCCATCACCCCGCTCATCTTCATCCCCAAACACCACCCCCCCAACAACCCACCCACTCCCCCCCTCCAAAACACCACAAAACACCCCCAACAACCCCGCAATAACAAAACAACTAATCCCCGTCCCAATCTCCAACCAACTCCCCTCATCCCTAACTCTATAAAAGAATCCCAGCGTGAGCACATCCACCACGGCGATAACAACGCCAAACAGCGCGCCAGGCCCCACACCCAGCCGTTGCGTAAGCAGCGTGAACAAGCTGGACAAAAAGGCAAAAGGGGTCAGGAGTTTGAGGAGCAGGAGGGCGCCTTGGGAGAAGGGGTCGAAGATGGGGATTAGCCGGTATACGGCGTCGAGGGAGAAGGAGGATACCGAGGCGATGTTGCTGGCGGAGAAGAAGGCGGATTGGAGGTAGAAGATGAAGAAGAGGGCTATGCGGGTGTCGGGGAGGGTGAGGGGGCGGTAGGTTTTACGCGGTGAGGAGGTTTGCGGTGGTGTGGTGGTGCTGGTGCCGTTGCCGTTGCCGTTGCCGTTGCCGTTGCCGTTGGTGTGTGTGTGTCTTTGTGTAGGAGGCGCAGTTGTGTGGATTTGCACTGCGTATTCCATTGCCATCCAACTCACCAGACACGCGCAAAATGATACGTAAAACAGGCCTTCGTATGAAATCGACAGAATCACAAATGTTGGGCTGAATTGCAGGAATATTACCATGAGTCGGTGGATGTAGTGGTTATTCGGGTACAGGCCGTGGAGCTGTGGCATGAACAAGGACGTGACGAGGGTTGTCCAGCCGACAGTTATGACGCCGAGGGGCACGCCTTGACGCGCTTGGATGTAGCCAATCGCGGTTTGGGTTACGATCATGGACAGGAGGATGAGTCCGAGTTGGACGCCGATTAGGATGCGGGATTTTGAATTGACGGAGGGGGAGATGGTGTGGTGGCCAAGGAGGCGGTCTTCAAAGATGAGATAGAGGAGGCCGGCTGTGAACATTAGGGCACCTCCGAGTAGGCTACGAATGATCAGTTGAGAGTTCTGGGGCAGGCGATCGGATACTTACATCAACCGTACGTCCTCAGCTTTGTTGGCAGGGAGCAGGGTGAAGACACTCATAGCCATGCAAGACACGACCCACGTCGCAACGATACCTATATTCTTGCGCAGGAATCTTGTACCATACACGGCTGGCCACAGTGTCGCGAGCAAATAGCATCCAGTGTAAACCTCTCTCATGTAGTAACTTTGCACCTGATCATCATTAGCCCACGTCTGTAAAGCAAATAATCGCAACCTTACCAAAGCTTGAAGCAGGCCAAAGAAGCCAACTGCCGAAAAGACCAACTTGGCAACATCACCCTTGGACTTGACATATCCGAACAGAATCTTGCCTCCCTGTTTGAGCGTCTGTCTCCGTGCGTAAATCTCTTCCCAAAAGATGATTGGGAAGAACGCGTAGACATAGTAGATGAGTGGGGAGCGCTGCTTCAGCAATACGCCATAGAGCACGACTGCCACCGATGAGAAGAACACAGTACTCTGCGCAGTCCTTTGCGCCGGGACGTCCCCAGACAGTACGTGCAGGTTGACGACTGTAGTCAAGGCGAAGACAATCCAACCAACATACCCCGCCGTGATAATGGTCCGCAGAAATAGCCAATCGTAGGTCTGTAGATACCGTATGCCTTCAAGTCCGAGATCAATCAGCTCATACGTCTGGTCGATAGCCTTCTTGAAGTCAGCCTCCTCACGGCCAGAATCAATGGCGTTTTGAATCTCCGCAATACGGTGTTCCACAGAATGCGCCTCATCCCCCAGTCCAGGGAAGGGCTTGTATCGAATCTCTTTGGCCTTCTTCTGCTCTTCCTTGACATGGTACATCTCAAGTATCTCCTTGGCATTGGCAAGAAACGCCTCGGCCTTGGACTTCTCATCCATGTCCAAGTAAGCCAGGGGCAAGACCCCCACCGAATTCGTCGGAAAGTCCAGACCAACGAGATATGCCATGAGCGCCGCCACATCTGCCTGCTCGACATCATGCCGCTGAACATGATCCAAATGCCAGTCTGACGAGAAACTATCCGCATGTCCAGGAGCCAGCCCTGTCGTTGTCGTCACAGGCTTCGCAACGCCCGAGCCCCACGCAATCAACGGCGTGCGCGTATTATCCTGATGGCCATCCCCATGACTGCCCCAATCACTCATGCCATGATCCGCCGTAAACACAAACGCCGTTTTATCGTCGTTGTAGAACTCCTCGATCAATTGCGTAATCTCTTGAACCCCACGATCCACAATCTGAATGTTGTGCAAATACTGCCACGAATACGGCCGATGCGCATGCCCCGTCGTATCCAGCCCCAATAAATGCAGAAAGAAGACATTCTTCTCTTGCCTCAGTTCAGCATCCAGCGTCGCATTCGTCTTCGCATCCGCAAACAATTGCTTCACGCGGTCAAACACCCATTCATCCAGCACCCACGCGTCTTTACTGAAATCCTCAAATTCATGGCCGTAGCAGTCTGCGTCTACGCGGCCGGCCACAGCGCCCTGCTCGAACATGGGCAGGATGTCGGGACTGCCCCAGCTCCAGGTGTGTCTGCTGCGATTGAAGACGCTGTCAAAGTTGACGGGGTTGAGTTTCCAGCCCGTCATTACGGCCGAGACATCTTCGTAGAGGCCGGCGATGAGCGCAACGTGGCCTGGGCGGGACTCGGTGGGGACGCGGGTATGCGAGACGCCAAAGGTGCCTGTTTCGAGGACTTTGGAGCGGAGGAAGGGGGCAAGAGGGCGGGGATCAGTTGCGTCGAGGCTGGAATCCATGCGGTTGGGGTTGGGGTTGGGGTCGGGAAAGAATTGGAATGCCTTGTCTGCGCGGAGACCGTCACCTGTGGTGATGATCAGTTCCAGTCTCTACCATGAATTCAGCCTCGCATTCCCTACCGACAAACAATACCAGCCGCTTCGCAGGCGCTTCCTGGGTTTCCACCCGGTGCTCGCGCATGCCATGGACAATGGGACTGACAAAGTAAATGGAAAAGATGCTGTAAATGTAGGAGAGGTGGAAGACCACGGCCACGAGCAGGAAGTGGTATCTCCCAAATTGCGCCATGATGGGAGTGGTAAAGGAGTGGCTGTCTCGCGGGAGACGTGTTTGTGGTTAACGCGACGGTAGTACCTCGATGGTTCGCGACCATGGGGGTGTTCTCGTCCTCGTCCCTGCCAAGAAAAATGGGGGGTTTTGAGCAGTCAGCGGCACGACAAAGATGACTGCGGCCTGGTCATTTTGGAAGAAAGCTATAGTACTCATCGTTCCATCACGAGCATATTATTTGTCCAAATTATCCCCTGGCATTTCTCACATGTGTCCCTCGAGCCATGTTAAGGATATTAGGTAATTACCCAAATAGGAAACACCGAGCCCTCTTCTCCGCAGTAGCGCTGTCCCGACACTCGCAACAACGAAAGATGCGACACGGTAGGACCAATACACTGCATTACTATAGACTCAACGCCATCAACGACCTTCAAGTGATATACCCAAACGACGGACGGCAATTTGCATCGTGATTCATAGCGAACGACTATCTATTCCTCAACATTAAAGTTGGCTCCCTCCCTCAGACCCTCAACCACAAGCTCGCTGCCCTCGGCGCGCTGGTAGATGTCCTTGATGTCATCTGGAGCTTGTTAGTACAATATCCTCAGACTTTGGAATCGAACTTACCCGTTGTAGTCTCAAAGTGGCTGGTAGCATCGTAGCTCTTCGACAAGAAGATGTTGTCGTTGGTGCCGCTCTCGAGGGGCTCGTAAAGCGGAATTGGCTGGCCCATGAACTTCTCCTCAATCTTGCCGAGACGGTCGAGACCGGGCTGGAGCTCGAGGTGGTGGTTGCTATCACCTTCGGCAATGGTGGACACGATGGCGATGTAGTAGCCCTTGGGGCAGACGTTGTGAGCGGATGAGACAACGGCAACGTAAATGTCTAAGGACACGTTAGTAATCGACGGCACTGGTTACCCTGTTTCACATACCATGCTTGCGTCCGACCTGGGACTGAGGAATGATGAGCTGTAGCGAGTCTGCATCGGCTGTGTTGGGGATGGGGTGGTCCAGAATGCAAATGGCCTTGAGCAAGTGTCCAGTGACGCGCACCTTGTCGGGGAAGTATGAGGGGTCGGCAAGAATCTTCTTTGCCTTTGTCTCAAACTTCATGCCCGGGCCCGCATCGTCCTTCTCCTTCATGGTGGCCTTGATGCCGACCACCTTGCCGCCATCGTAAAGGAACTCGTCGACATCAGTGTTCAACATGTAGGTACCACCGTAGATGGCGGAGAGACGAGCGAAACCCTGGGGAAGCTCACCCAAGCCGTAGAGTGGGTAGATGTATGGCGACTTTCCGTATCTTGCCATGGAGTTGACGTAGAGCCTGATGCGCTGGATGGCCTCGTTCGCTTGACCCTTTTGCGTAATGTAGTCATCTGTGGGGTACAGCGCCATCGAGTGTCCGATAAAGTCCCGGGTAGTGGCCTCGAGGCCAAACTTGTCGTACACGTCCTTCATGGTGTTGTTGTTTACGTCGAGACCTGAGTCACGTAGTCAGCGGTTGGAACGTCCGTACTTTGACCGTCTCCTAGACTCACCCTTGTGTGTTGCTGGGTCGTCCAAATTGTATGCGCCAACCCACTCGAGAAAGTTTCTTGCCCTACGCTTCTCGAACAGACCCATGAGGGGCGATCGCAGCGCCTCGCCGGCATCTGAGGGAACCTTTGCGACTGTGGCCTTGGGTCCATTCCCTTGCTGTACGTAGCTGCCGGCAATCTGCTTGAACTCGAGATACTTTGTGACGTCGGTCGAGACGAGGATGTTGGTGAGCTCGCCATTCGCCATGAGGAGCTTGGGGACGAGGTCGATGTTCCAGTCGTTGACGCGACCGTACTTCTTCCATGGCTCGCCCTCGGTCTGGCCGTAGCGCTTGAAGAGCTGGCGACTGTGTCAGTAGGGGGAGGGCTCGAGGGCATGCAGTCTACTCACAGCTTCAATGTTGAGCGAAGCCGCCTCACTGCGTCACGTTAGCTGCCGGCCGGGAGTAGTCTAGGCCATGCGCGCTGCACGTACCCGCCATAGTGATCGTTGCGGTCAATGTGGAGGACCTTCTTGCCCTTGACACTGAGGACACTGGACAGCTGTCAGTATATAGTCTCTCTCTCTCGTTAGCACGCCACTGGTGTTACCCTGAAAGCACGCATTCGGTGAGACCTGGGTGCTGTTAGCTGGCTGTGCATCGTCACGGCACCGCGGGGTAGCGCCCACCAGTTCCCAAGACCACCACGTCGTACTCGGGCGCAATCTCGTCCATGATGAGGTCTAATAAGCTGGGGGCTTATGAAAGACGGTTCGAAAGTTTGGGGGGAGTTCTGCACTAGAGAGCAAGACAAGCTGTTGTTGGTGTTGCGGCGGTGAGCAGCCATGGATGTGGGGGTGATCGAGTAGCTTCCTTGGGCATGGCCTCGCCGCTATGCAGTGGCGTGTGAGGCTCGTCGCCATTTATGCATTGCACGCGCCGTCCACAAAGCCTCACGTCTGTCCGAACCTCGAGGCACGCAACATTCTGGTCAAAGGGCCATTTGACTGATTCATCATCCAACGATACTCTTACGTCGTGTATAATACATAATGTCACATGTGCCGTTGACATGCGTTTTGACATGCATCATCTCCTCATGCTCCTCAATGTCATGCACGCTCCCCCTCGTGGCACGGTGCCGATCGAGTGGTTGCAGAAGCTTGGATGCCTGGACTTTTGTTTACTACGCTACCATCTGTTGCCTTGTATCATCTCATCGAGCCGCAGGTCTGTCTGCGGCTGGTTCTGCTAGAGCTTCGGGGCGCGCGTCATCTGCCTCGAAATCATCTGCCTCGAAATTATCCTAGATGCCAGTCAGCGAAGCTCACAGTATTTTTGCAGAGGCAAACCTACATATGGCGCGTTTTGTAGGTACTGCGGGCCGTCTGTGATGGAGAGATCAATCTGCGGGTCGTTCCTTGCAAGCTCCAGTGCCTCTGTGTATGCTTGGTGTCTCTCAGACAGTGTGTCCAGAATAGCTTTCATCGTCTCCTGCACGACCTTGTCCCGGTTCTTGTTCTCAAAGTCGCCGTATCCTGCCCCCAAACGCTCACGCTCGAGCTTCTCTGTCGCCAGACGGTTCCTCTCCTTCATGCAGGTCCACCAGAGTTGATGGAGTGATTCCCAGTCCCGGTTGCGCAGCTCTCCAATCGTCCATGCTCGTCCTGCGACCGCATTAGCCATTGAACCGTGGTGAACTGCACAAATGCTCCACACCATGTCGTTGCTCCTCCACTGGCGTTTGCAGAAGTCTCTTGTCCTTGAAGAAGCCCCACAGTCCATGGTTTGGTGTGCCCGTCACTTTGTCCTCAATCTTGACCGGCTTGGGCAACGTCTGATTGGCAAAGTCCTTTTGTTTGACGGATAGAGTCTGCCTTCGTCGTGGTCCTGTGTTCCTGACGGCAGAAAGTCCTCTAACACTGTTGTTGTCCTTCTTGCACCGTGCTGGCGATGTCGAAAAGTGCGCCTTGGGGGCGTTGCGCGCGCATTGGGCCGACGGCGCAAGGAATGCGAGCACTGCGTCTGATGTGGGCGAAGCGAGTCTAGGTCGCAATATGCGTGATGACCGTATTGAAGCCATGACGGAGGTTGTGCAGGTGGGGACATTGGAGGCTGCCAAAAAGTTCGGGAGAGAAAGCGCAAGCGGCCCGTGCGAGGCAATCAGCTTCTGGCACTCTACGAAAGTACTACCTTGAGAATGCAGTAATAGTAAAACCACATCACTGCAACAACATCAAATTAATTGACCAAGTATACAAGTCACGGTACGGCATCTCGCAGCGTGTAGCTCAATTTCTGCATGGGAAGGATATCGGTGTCGCGGTTGCCTCTCATGGACGTGAACCACTGGTGTAGGCTCACCAGAACCGCAGCGTGGCGCTGATACAGTGGGCTTGAACAATTACACTGCCCTATCGTGTAGAACTTACACATTTAGATATAGTCAAGTTCTCCAAGTGTGGGTGTGGGTGACTGTAAGCCTGGCGGTGCATCGAAGGATAGCGCGCCTGTCAGCCCTCCACGAACTCAGCCCGCCAGCGGACCCACACCCGCCGCCCTTCTGCCTCAGGAACTCGTATAAAGCCACCCCTCCCCTCCCGGCTGCTTCTCCCCTCCACTCCACCCCAAACTTCGCGCTCGACACTCCCGTGTACGGGCGCTCTTTGATAGTTCAATTTCACTAGAGGATTTCTTCGATTTCACCAGCGGGTACCAGGACCCGCCCTTCGACATTTCAATATGCAATATACCGCAGCCACCATGCAGTTCGTCCCAAGCCAAACCCCCATCCCGGGCTCCAGAAGGTTCAAGCAGCCATCTCAGCTCCGAGACTTTGGTGAGCCATCTTGGAGCCCCGTCAATTAATTGGGACTATGCGCTTTCCTTCAACACCACCAATGATAGCGGTTCACAATTGCCTTCCTCGACCCCTTCTTCCTCGGCGACTTACATGAGCGACTTGCTCGCTGGAGACCCTGCTTTGAACTCTACCATGGACTGGAACGTCTTTTCTCATTCTGACTCATTCTATCTTGGCGACGCTTCTCAAATGCTCACTGGAGCCCCTGCAACTTCCACATCTACGGAGGATATGACGAACCTCGGAGTAATGTCTTGTGCGATGATTGCAACTCCGATGACTCAAGGTACACGTGCTCAGGCGACCGTGCAATCAATATGGTGCTGACTACAATAGAACACTCACATTCTGGCTCTTCTTTTACGAGCAAGGACCGGATGAGCTCCTCGCCTGAGCAGTCTTCTTACTATTCTAAATTGGCTCCTGCGAAAAGTAGCCCCCTCGCACCTGAGCCTTCCAAGGTCGAGAAGCGTAAAGCCAACACTCTCGCTGCTCGCCGCTACCGACAGAAGCGTGTGGATGCCATGAGCAGTCTCGAGGCCGAGCTGAAAGATGTCAAGACTGAGCGCGACGATTACAAAGTCCGCTGCGCCAAACTGGAAGGCGAAGTCGAAGCCTTACGTGCCCTGCTTCGCACGCAGAAATGACCTGTATTGCTTTCAGCATTCTTCCATATACTTCTTTCGTCTCATGTATTTGTTCAGACGGCCTCTGTTCAGACGATGTCGGAAAATATGTCGATCATGTATGCCTCCGCGGGCAGTATCACATCGGCAAAAAAGTGGCTTTAATCTTTGAGGCTGGTGGGAAAGGTTGTATTGGCACTCACTCAATTTCATATTCGATCATGGCGATGTACTGATTCCTTGTTCTACAAATTCTACTGCTACACTACGACTTGTGCCATTATATGCACCCTCTACTCCTCTGCACCATCACAATTGCCCACAATGATTGAAACAGCGTCATTTGTGCTCAATGTGAGCGATGCTGGGACATCTTCTCACAGTGACCCATGATGAGTTGACATGATTCTCATCACAATCAAGACAACTCTTCTCAGGAGTTCAATCCTGTACAACGATGCCTTGACGCACAGTATCGGTCGAAGCGCCCCACTAACGTCCCGGTGTCTCTAGTCCAGCCAATCGTAGCTCAGTGCCAAGAATGACTCATTTTCACTCAGCTGCACGGCCTACTCGCTCCCGAACTCCTCAACCGTGTTCTGACGTGCATTTTGCTAATAGGCCTACACTGACATACTGTGTCGGTGGTCGCGTTCTCAACAGCTCCGTCTAATTTGAACAGGGTCTATTTAACCGTGAGGAGGGCAAGTTCTTGACGTTCTACGGTGCTGTGGTTCCTGCCCGATGACATACACGACTGTGTTCACGATACAGCAGACTTGTTTTCTGTATAGGTTGGAGTTTCTAAATGTATTGCGCTGCGATTCATTTCGACGGGTGACTCCGGCGTGCACGCTTGTCAGTCATCTTCTGTACGAGCTAAAGGATAGACATCAGTGAGACTTTCACTAGTAAGATTTGTCCACAATAACACAATCGTGCAAACTTCGCTGGAAATGCAGGTTCCATACACCATATACAAATCATGTTCACGCCCCACATACTCTCGCCGTCTTCTCAAGGTATGGTTTTTCAATTATCCCGGAAGGCGGCCTTGCCAGGCACCTGCATGAGTGTTTCAGCCTTAGAACCTCAGACAGTCTCACAACGCCACACGGCAGTGGATACATCGATGCCGTGCACCCCTTCATGCATGCATTTCATCGTTTGGAAGCATCCACCCGGCCGTTCGCGCTATTCCAATTGGGGTAATCACAGTTGATGAGCACTGCATGCATAGCTGGCCCCACTGCTCTGCGACCATCAGCCGTCCATACACAAGGCCTTTCGAGTCACGATCCACCGTGCCATCCCCCGTACCGAGCCGATCAGACGGTCTATACAATGGTTTCTAACACCAGCATCCCAGTCACGGACGTTCTGTACCGCACCATCTGCAGTGGAGAAAGTCAACACATCCTTCCATGGCAGAATGACGCCGTTGGCTGCCCGTTGACCCTCGTATGAGCGCTGGCAGTTATTGCGGTACCGAACGTCTGCATCCGCTGGGTGCATAACACGTTTCCACGTGAGATGATGGGATTGTGTGGGGAACTCTGAATCCGCAGCAGGTACCTGCTCTTATCATCTTCCCATTGTTGCGCACACGCATAGACCTGCTCTCGTTTACTGCTTTCTCTGTTCAAGTCTTTTCATTGTTAGAAACAGCGAATCGCTTAAGCTGTCCTGTTCTTGCACCCATCGACTGGGCGAACAGTACCATTCGCGGAGTGCCTCATGATTGCGAGATCGATCTCGCTCACTCGATCCAGATCATGACTTACTTACGCCCGGGCTTTATAGTGGTCATTGTGGGAGCGACACTGACTTCCATATCGACTGTCATTGTTGGACTGAGGTATGTTGAATTCTAGTGAAATGCGTTTGCTTTTAACTGACATCTTGATCTAGGTACTACTGTCGGCACTTCCTCATGGGCTCCATCAGCGCGAGTGATCACTTCATGTTGACGGCAGTAGTATGATGACCGTACACATTGGCCAGCGACCTCACTAACCGTCACCAGGCCCTCTCGTGGGGAAACTTCGTCATAAACTACTACCAAGACGAGACGAGTAGCAAATTCCGCCCGAGCTACATCCGCATACCAGTATGTCACCTTCTCCCCCATCCAATCTTCCCAGCACTAACAAACAGCCAGGAAAAGCGTCCCGAAGTCGAAGAAACCCTCCGCGGCCAACTAATAACATGGTGGCTCTACCGCATAACCTACATCGCCGCCCTCTGCTTTGTAAAACTCAGCCTCCTCTTCTTCTACCGCGCCATCGGCACCCAACGAAAATTCCGCATCATAGTCCACACCACCATGGCCTTTGTCTCCTTGTACTCACTCGCGGGCTGTATCGCCGGATTCTTCCAATGCCAAAACATCTCCGACTCATGGTCCACGACAAACTACTTTGCGCAATTCGATCGAAACCCAAATACCCAGCAAACACAACTAAAATGCTTTGACCCAACCAAACTCTGGGTATTCTGCGGCGCGGCGAATCTCCTAACAGATGTTGTCATTCTTCTCATGCCCATCCCCGCACTGCTAAGTCTCCGCATCCCAGTTTCCAAACGACTCGCGCTCATTGCTATTTTCTCGGTGGGCATCATGGCGATTGTCGCGAGCTCAGTGCGCATGTGGGTTATGGTGCTTTGGGCTGAATCGCCGCTCAACAGCGCAAAGTTTGGCGTCGATTTGTTGCTTTGGGGCCAGGTGGAGACCAACGCGGGGATTATATCGGCGTCGGTGCCGTTTCTCCGGTTGCTGTTTATCAGGAAGGAGAGGAGGAGGGTAAGGGAGGGTGCGGCGAGTCCGCCGAGGGCTGTGGTTATGGGGTCTCCTAGTCCGATGGGGGGACTGGAGGAGGATGGGGCGCCGCGGTTGGAGATGGAGGCGTTTGAGGAGGGGAAGGAGAAGGGCTTGGTGATGGAAATGGATGTTGAGAAGAGTCCGCAGTGGGGGACGTTTATTACGGTGCCGGAGGGGTTGAGTGAGGGGAGGGAAAGTGAGGGCGTGGAGCCTACAAGGCCAAGGAGTGCGGTGTGAGGGTGCGTGGTTGATGGGAGGACGTGTAGATGATGTATGATTAATGGTTGATGTGCAATCGTTCGTTTGATTTGTATGTGTATGATTAGGCAATGAATGATAGCGTGGTAGCTGGGCTACTGCGCCGCTGCTAAATGAAGGACTGCATTGGGGATGCACGCGCTTATATTTGTTCTGTCCTCAGCTTACATTTATAAAGATGGGTCTGGCGAGGTAAGACTATGGTGATTCTGGTGGTATAATACTTGCATAGTACAGCAAAGGTCAATATAGCGACGCACGCCCTCCAGATGAAGTATTCGCACATCAAAAACGGCAGGTATTATACAAGTTCGTCGAGATTTACGTACGTCAGCTCACTGGGACCAAGTGTCTACTCTGCTCTCAAGGTCAAGAGAGGAAGTTACTTTTTTTCTCTTACAATCTGTTTACATCGTTTTCTTACGGCAGTTACTTCTTTTACTATTTCATGAAAGAAGTTACTTTTTATATTTTTTAATTAGAGAAAGTACCCCCCCTTTTTTTGTACAAAAGAAGTAACCGTTTTTTGTTGTTTCATTAGAGAAGTTACTTTTTCCATGTTGTAGTTTGAGAAGTTACCTGTTTTCTGTTTTTATAAAAACAAGTTGCTTCTTTTATTACCTTGTCAGGAAAGTCACTTCCTTTGTTGTTAATTCGAGAGCTTACTTCTTTCATTATTTATTCAAGAAGTTGTAAGGGTGCGAACACAGGCAGCACTTGTAATAAGTTGATTGACAGCCTCTACAGTGAGATATTGCGTAGAGAGCGTGAGAGCCGAGGGCCAATCTCTCGTGCGCAGGGCAGGATTATTATGTTCCTGCTGACTAAGGTGCGCTGGTTGAATGAGGCCTAGCGCGTGGTAGGTAGCGCCAAACCTAACAAAGTTACTTCTTTTGTTACTTATTCAAATGTCACTTCCTCTATAATCTGTTCGAGAAAATACTTGATTTACGATTTTATTCATGAAGCTCCGTGTTCTATGCCATTACGGAAGTTGTTTTTTCTATTACCTTGTGAGACAAGTTACTTCTTTCTGTTATCTTGTTAGAGAAGTTACTTCTTTCTCGCCATAACTGTACTTGGATGATATATCTTGTCAGGCGGCGTCAATATCAATGCTTGTCAGCTATCCAAGTTCATTACGAAGAAATTCAAGTTAGAATGGCAGATGTTGCAACATGCAACGTTGGAGGATTCGGCTCAGGCCCATGCCATGCCATGCCATGCCAGCCTTGTACGACTTCGGCCCGAATCCACACCAACCATGCACCTCCCATGCGGGTCCCATCATCATGGACCCTACCTATCACCGCCATCATCATCTAGAGTAGCTTGGAAGAGCTCACAAGTCACGCCGGTTCAAACAAACTCACAACCCCCCACCGTGCTGCAAAGTACACGCACACGGCCCTAGCCTACCAATACTGCCGACCCCACAATTTCCCTTGCATGCCGCCTTGAGCCCCAAGACGGCGCCTGCCAACCCCCCACCGTGGCTTCCTCACGCGCAACCAAGCTCCTGTTCGCCATTGTCGCCCTGCTCATCACCACCTCTGCCATTCTGGCTTCTCTGCGATTGGGAGTGCGCGTTCCGAGTCTTGTGCAGTATATCCGCCCTCATTCGCGGCTGCACGGTGGTTTGACGACGGTGCCTGGATATTCTCGCCCGCTGACGAATTCGACAATGGCGAGTGGAAAGTACAAGGTCCCGCCGCAGTTGCCGCCGAGGTTTACGGCGACAAAGGAGAGTTTGATTGCGGATACGAAGAGACTGGTATGTTTTGGGTCGTGCGTATGAGGGGTTGGTGAATAGTGATGGACGGCATACTGACTCTGGAATTCCTTCAGATTGAACAATCGCGCGGCGTGCAGGATGCAATTGTCGCGAATAACAAGCTCGACTCTGCGTCTTTCGCCAGCGTCCTTCTCCCCGGCGCCCACGACGACAACAAAATGGCCATCGAGGCCCACATCATCGGCTTCTACAACGCAGTCTCTACCAACAAGGAGCTGCGCGACGCGTCGAGCGAGGCGGAGCAGTTGCTCGATGACTTTGGCATTGAGTCGTCCATGCGCGAGGACGTCTTCAACCTGGTCGATGCCGTGTTGAAAAAGGGCGAGAAGCTAGACCCAGAGTCGCAGCGGCTCCTGGAGAAGGAGCACAAGTCGTATATTCGTAATGGACTTAGCTTGCCTGCGGGCGAGAAGCGGGACCGCTTCAAGGAGATTAAGCAGCGGTTGAGTCAGATTAGCATTGCGTTTGGCAAGAATCTGAATGAGGAGAATGGCGGGTTGTGGTTCACACCCGAGGAGCTGGATGGGGTGCCCGAGGATGTGGTGTCGGGATTGAAGAAGGGAGAGGGCGAGAATGAGGGAAAGCTTTGGCTGACGTTCAAGTATCCTGATCTTTTCCCTACGCTCAAGTATGCGACGAATGCCGAGACAAGGAAGACGGTCTTTGTGGCGAATGAGAACAAGTGCCCTGAGAATGTGGCCTTGTTCCGCGAAGCCATTCTTCTACGCGACGAGGCGGCCCGGATCTTGGGATACGATAACCATGCGCAGTTTAGAATCGAGGACAAGATGGCGAAGACGACTAAGACGGTGGATGACTTCTTGGCTGATTTGCGCGTCCGTCTTGCGCCGGGTGGAGAAAAGGAGATTGAGAAGTTGAAGGAGCTCAAAAAGCAGGATACCAAGGAGCGCGGTCTCACTGGACCGTTGACAGAGGGCTACTACCTCTGGGACAACCGCTACTACGACCGCCTCATGCTAGAGAAGGACTACCAACTCGACCACCAAGTCATTGCCGAATACTTCCCCCTTCAAACCACCATCCAAGGCATGCTCAAGATCTTCGAAGAGCTCTTTGGCCTCGTCTTTGTCGAAATCGTCGGTGAGGAAGACCGCGCAGCCCTCGCAGAAGGCGGTAAAGGCTCAGACATTGTCTGGCATCCGGACGTGCAAATCTTCAGCGTCTGGGATGACGAAGGCGAAGGCTCTGGTTTCGTTGGCTACTTGTACCTGGACCTCTTCCCGCGCGACGGCAAATACGGACACGCTGCAAACTTCAACCTACAGCCCGGCTACATTGATGAAAATGGCAAGCGCCGCTACCCCGCCACAGCACTGGTGTGTAACTTCAGCAAGCCCACGCCTAAGAAGCCGTCACTGCTCAAGCACGAGGAGGTTGTAACGCTCTTCCACGAACTCGGTCACGGCATCCACGACCTCGTATCGCGCACCACCTACGCGCGCTTCCACGGCACAAATACGGTCCGCGATTTCGTTGAAGCGCCCTCGCAAATGCTAGAAAACTGGTGTTGGACGCCCTCACAACTCCGCTCCCTATCCCACCACTACTCCTACCTCTCCCCGGACTACGAAGCCGCATACCTCTCCTCCACCACCACCGCTACCAAGAAACCAGCCGAGAAAATTCCAAACTCGCTCGTCGCAAATCTCATCAGCACGAAACATGTAAATGACGCGCTGTTCAATCTAAGACAATTGCATTTTGGCACTTTTGACATGGCGGTGCATGAACCGGCCAGCCACGAGGCGTTGGAGAAGCTGGATATCACGCAGACGTACAATAAGCTCAGGAAGGAGATTAGTCAGCTTGATGGGCCGGAGGCATTGGGGGACAAGGAGGATTGGTCGTGGGGAAATGGACAGGCGACGTTTGGACATTTGATTGGCGGGTATGATGCTGGGTATGTCCTGTTTCTCCTTTTTTTCTCTTTCACCTTTCCGTGTTCCAGGCATTGCGACGCAGGTTTCCCACAAGGCCTGCTTTGTCGCTGTTCTCTTTTTCAAGCACTAACAGGCCGTTTACATTTTCCACTAACAATGCGGTAATAGATACTACGGCTACCTCTCCTCCCAAGTCTACTCCACAGACATGTTCTACACCATTTTCAAAGCCGATCCCATGAACCCCACTGAAGGACGCCGGTACCGCCATACCGTGCTTGAACGGGGTGGAAGTAAAGAGGAAATGGATATTCTAGAGGAGTTTTTGGGGAGGAAACCGCAGACTGAGGCGTTTTATAAGGAGCTGGGTATTTCGAAGTAAGACTGGGTTGTGCGGAGGGGGAGGGGTGAGGCAGGCTAGAGACATCTGTATCGCGTTCCATGAGAGGGAGGCGATAATGAAGAAGAATTCTAGACCATGCGATGCGACGCGATGCATGTCTTCCTTGTTTCATTCGCATATCCCACAGACTGGCCTGTTCGTGAAGTAAAACAGGGTTGCAAATATCGTGTCGTGTTGTATCTACCACCCCTACCTTACTACACTATATGAAAAAGAAGCCCCGCACACCCCATCTACCATCCACCATCCACCATCCACCGTCCAAGTATCTATGCCGAACCCTAACTAGCCAGCCAGCCAGCCATCTATATATCTACCTACCTACCTACCTACCTGCCTTCCTAACTAGCCAGCTCAATACAAAACCCCCACACCCTCCCAAAAGATACACAAACACATTGTACAACCAGTCCGTAAATCAACGCACAACTCTACACGCGTTTGTGCATTTTCCAGTCCAGTCCAGTCTAGATGGGAATTAGATTAGGGAAATGTGTAGGGGAAGGGAAGGGTACACATCATCATAAATCAAGGGCATCATAAAAATTCACACTACACTCCTACAAAGAACCCCCATCACGCCTTTTCATTGCCAATATTAGCATTCGCGCCTCCCCTCGCCTCAGCAAGCAACTGCGTCCCCACAACCTCTCCATCACTCATACTCTTGAAAACGCCCGAAATAGAATACAGCCCCGCAAACGGCTCGTACACATACTCCTCCTCCCACACCTGTTCGCCCTTATACACCACACTCTCATTAAACCCATTAAACCGCATATTCTTGCGATAATCGCCAACAACCACTTGGCCAGAGATAACCCCACCATTATCTAGCGTCTGTTCCACAATATCACCGTTTTGTGCCAACACGCGGCGTTTATGCGTGTTGCCCTGGAAATTGGATACAGAGTAGAGGATATTGTTGCGGAGGTCCCATTGGTGGAAATCCATGTCACGTTTCTGTTTCGCAGCTGCAGATGAAGTGTCGTTGTTTGTGCCTGTAAGACCGCCTGCTACATCGCCCACCAGACCAGCAGTGTCGTTGATGATGGATCCAAGGCTGTTGCCGAGCTCTGCAATCACGGGGTTCAGATCAATGCTATCCAGGACGTCGCTGATCATTTTGACCAAGTTTCCCAGACGCGCCTCGAGGTAGACTTTTGCGGTTACGTTTTGGATGAGGAGGGTTACTTGGTCGATGCTCAGGTCCACGCCGGCGTTGAACTGGAGGAGGGTGAGGACTTCGGCGTCGAGGTTGATCTTTGCGGTGAGATTGTCGACGCCGACGAAGATTTCGCCGACGGAGACGGAGGCGTTGAGGAGGACGTCTGGGACGGGGTTGAGCGCTGAGACGTTGGAGGTCTTTGTGTTTTCGGTTTCGTAAAGGACGGCGGCTGGGTCGCCGTCTTGTCGCACGTCGAGTTTGTAGCCTGTGTAGCCATCTTGACAGACGGCTGATAAGGGGAGAGAGAGGAGTGTTAAGGTTGAGAGGAGGTGCATGGTGGACGTTGATGTAGAAAGAGTGGACGCAGGTTGGTGGTCTGCCTTGGTGGTCTGCCTTGACGACGAGGAAGAGAAGCGAGTGCAATGACTTGACCGTAGTGACTGTCAAAGGAACAGAAGCAACACGGGCAACTGGCTGTTAACAACGATACTCCATACCAGTCGCGAACCATCATCCACAGTCCCACACGAACAAGGATACTTCCTCGCATGACGAACAAAACCCACTCACTCTACGCTAACAAAGAACCCCCAAATTAAGGAGTCAAAAGCCCTGCCATCCACTCACCCCAGAACGCGCAGCAAAAACCAAGTTTTCCTCACGCCAAATCCAGGAAATCCAAGATTTTCCAAGTGCGAACCCCAGACGACGTTGAAAATAGCGTGTTCCAGCCCTGCCGCCACCCCGGGTAAACACTGCATAGGGGCTTTTACCCGAGATGAGCGTTATGGGCCACCCTGGTCATAAATGCTAGAATGCGCATCGATGATCCACATGGAGATTTTACGTAGATACCGACGGGCATGCCGTTTGAACATAATCTAGGCGACTCGTCCACTTGATCTTGTTACGGTTATCTAACACACCATATCCTCACACTCGTTTTCACTGTCGCTGTCGCTATCGTATCATCATGTTATCCCCCACTCGTCTCCTCCTCCTCTTCAGTATCTTATTCACCTTCGCAGCACCACAAACAGTAACATCCCCATCCGCCGCACCCTCAACACCCCCGCCTACAAGCAGTGAGCCGCCGCCCCGTGTCAACGGAACCTCGACAGCCCCCCCACTCGTCAACCCCACAGATCCAAACGACCCGCCAGACGTCCTGCTGCGCGTCCCAGAACTCCATGTTGGCCGAATCGAACTCGGAGTCGAGAAACTGCAAGCCGATCTCAATTTGAACGCCCGGGTCGCAGGGCTCGTCAAAGTCAACGCCGGCGTGCAAGTCTCGATTGAAAAGGTCAATATTACCATTGCGGATGTCGATGTGAATCTCGAGTTGATTGTGCGGCTGGGGAATCTCGTGTCGATTGTTGAACGCGTGTTTGATAGCTTGGATCTTAATCCGCTGTTGCTTGGCTTGGTGGGCAATGTGACGAACCTTGTTGGCGAGGTTATTGGGGCGGTGGACGGACTTGTAAGTCGTTGCTTGAGATGTGAGGTACTTTTGCGTGGCAACAAGGCTAATCATGCGAATAGTTGGGATCAATTACGCAGAATGGAAAGACTCTGAACTTCCTTGTTGATAATTTGGGAAATATTGTGCAAGAGGTTGTGGGAGCCGGTGGCGACGCTTTGCAGCAGATTGTTGGTAACTTCAAGGTATGGCTTCCTTTATAACGCCAATTCTGCAGCGAGGAACTGACAATGCAACTTAGTTGAACATGACTGAGGTCGAAGGGACCATCAAACAAGTCGGGCAAGGTCTTACCCAGAAGACTTTCAGCTATGAGCCTCTGAATGCGCTTGTCGACATCGTCACGAATACTGCCGGTGAGTTGTTTCCCCGAATATCTGAGAATATGGTTAGCTAATTTTTAACAGGCCAAGTCGTATCCGCAGTTGTGCAAAAGAAGAACGGCGGTGGCGGTGGAAGTAATGGTGGTGGCTCAACCACAGCTTCCGCGTCGGGGACACCAATGCCTGTTACTCTGCCTTTGAGCTCGGCGACAGCTGCTTGATATATCTTGATATGATTCGGAATTCATGCTGTCTAATGTTTGGTGTATCCCACTTGTAAGAAAATTTGTGTATGTCCCAGAGAGGGTCGGGTAATGTTGGTCATGCCACCCTCTCACCCACTTGCTCTTCCTCCGTCCGTTGCTCATCGTCCCTCCTCACGAAAGACCAACTAGTCAGCACCGCGCCTAGACACGTCGAAAGCAGTGCAATAGAGCAGATGTAGCTCACTCGATACGTCGGACCAAACTTTGGCTGATAGATCTGAGGACCTACGATCCCCATCAGCTGCCCCCCTGCGTTGGTGAGCCCAATTGCAAGTCCCGCGGTCGTAGTGCCTTTTGCAGCACGAATCCTTTCTGGCCAGATGATAGGGAAGAACGATTGCGATGCTGCTGTCGCGATCATCACGAAGATGTACTTTGCAACAGGGTGCTTGACGGTGATGAGCAAGATATAGCAGATGATCTGCACGATCTCGACTCCAAGCCCAGCGGCCCATGGAGATAAACGCCTGGTGTGTATGAACCACGCCACCGTTAAGAGGATGATGAAGACAAGCGTAAAGGGCGGCATGGTCATGACTTGAGAGATGGCGGTGCCCGAGATACCCAGCTCGTAGATGACGGTGGGTAGGACGAAGGATATACCCCATCCGCCGATACCGTGAGTAATCCAGATTGTAAGGAACGGGATCAATGTGGGACTTTTGAAGAGACTCTTGATCTGCGTCCAGTCGAATGTTTTAGCCGACATCGTTGGGGCTTGCTTTGGTAAATCTGCCAAAATCGCCGTTCGCTCGTCGTCACTCAGAAAGTTCGAAGTCTGGGGATAGTTGGGCAGATGAAAGTATGTATACACGGAACACAAGATCGGAGGGATTCCTTCGAGAATGAAGAGCTGTAGCGCACATCAGCGTTTTCAGGGAGCGAGACGACCTGACCACGTACCCATCGCCATCCAGATATTCCACCAAGACCATTCATGAACGAGATGACATAAGCCAGAAGCCCACTAATTGTGCCCGCGAACATTCCACAAGCGTAGAAGAACGCAATTCGCAGCGGTAGTCGATGCGTCGGATACCAAAAGCTCAAATGGTATAGCACGCTGGGGAAGAAGCCCGCCTCCGCAGCTCCTAGCAAGAATCGACAGGCGAGCAACCCAGCATAGTTCTGCGTTGCGCCTTGGCACATGGAAATAATGCCCCAGGTGAGCATGATACGGCTCATCCATACCCTCGGGGAGAAGTGCTTTAACATGAGTGTGGCGAGCGGCTCGAAGCACAAGTGTGGGTAGTAGAAGATGCTGATTGACCAAGCCCACTGCGACGAGGAGAGGCCGCCGAGCTCCTTCTTGATACCGCCGCCTGATTCGAGGTTCATGATGGCGGTGTTGGTGATGTTTTTGACATTGATGTGCATGATGAGGAAGACGAAGGCGTACCAGTAGAGCAAGCGTCTATCGACTTTTCGATGTGCGGTCTTGAGGATAGCATCTGATGTCGAGCTGGTGGATGAGGTACTCACATGCTCCACCTCTTTGGTTGGAGCGTCGCTTGAGTCCATAATCGATGACATTGCCGTCCAGAAGTTTGCCAATATCCGTTCTCTTTGGGATGAAGATTCAAGCCGCAAAATCGGTGAATACCCTTCACTATACCTTGAAATTTGACATGGTTGTGTAAGCCGTCGTGGGGCTAGAGTGTTGTGCGAGGGTGACTGCTTAATCCGAGGACGATCGCATCTCAAGGATTGATGTCCGATAGGATCAGGTAGGTGGACTCGGTGCGACTCCAGTTGATGCGTTTCTGATCTCACGTTACCATTCTCGTCGATCAATTGCATTTCATTCGCCCGGACGACTTTCGCTCATACTCCGATGGCGATGTCGGCCAGTTTCCTGCAGACCTACCCTATGCTCCCACCTGCGCCCGAGTTACACAGCATATGCAGCATACATGTGTCTCACCTTTGAATGGTCCAGTAGCACCGACCCGACCCTCTAACAATCAACATACTCCACACCATCATTCTCGTTGAATGGCTTATGTACTCTCCCCACTATAACGCATCAATTTGCGTGATGTCTACCGTTGCATTCAAGGCTCCAACCGCACCTATAAAGCCTTTCGTAGAGGGTGTCAGTGACAACCTCAGAGCGAAGGCTAGCGTGTTTGAATTCCCCAGAAGCCCTTCACTCTCCTATAACGCCCGCTAAGAACATACGTAATATGATGGAGGCTCCAAAATAACCCCAGATTGACTGTAAAGTGCCCAAAGCAATCCCAGCACACAGCAAGAAGCGTAATGGTAGTCGAATATCGTTGGAGAATCTCAAGAGACCGTGGCTCTTCATTCATGTTGATGTTGAAGCTCCGTCGAGGTCGTTGCGTACAGATTACTGGCGTAAGCGAGGGGTATTCAACTACGTGGTGCGAATAGCTGTATTTGGCGCACCACCATTGCGTAAAGTTACCGACACGCCACTGTCCCCTTTCATAAGCACGAGTGTTCGCCGAACGTTCCAAGTACTATGCCGTATTCTTAACGGTATAATGTACTAACTACGTTGAGGTTGATTTAACAGCTGCTCGACTCTAAAAGCAATGCCCTTCATCAACAGATAAGGAGCAGGTCCGTCAGAGAGAGACAGAGCTGCTTCGTAGAGGAGCACTAATTTTGGCGAACGATGACGTGCTCTTTCCCCGCTCTTGACACTGTACTACCTACATCTACGCAACATTGAAATAGTCGCGGACATGTTCGGTCCAACACCGATCGCAGAAAGTCTTGTTAGGACCATCGGCCTTTGCTGTCGCAACAAACTTGCACATTACCATGTCTTCAGCAACTTACTCCGCCCCGCCGTCAATCCCAAAATGGAAGCGACCAGGGAAAACGAGTGAGCGTTTGGATTGGGCAGATATCAAAGTAATCGATCTGTCGTCTTTTGAAGAACCTGGCGGTAAGCAGAAGCTCGCCGAGGAGTTAAGAGACGCGGTGAGTTGAAGGGTCGTTTCGTTGGTTGTGCTCTTGTCTGATCCTCGCAAAGGTACATTCGACCGGCTTCTTCAGTGTCACAGGCACAGGGTTCATCCAAGAAGAGGTAGATCGTCAGTACGAAATCGCCCAAGCATACTTCAATCTACCGTTGGAGGAGAGGGGGGATGCAAGGTATCGCTGCGACTTCACGCAAGGCAACTACTTCGGCTATCGCGCGGTAAGCATTAACGCACTTATTGGACCTACACATTTAGACTAAGACAAGACTACTAGGCCAATGAGAAAAGGATAATGGGTACCAATGTTCTCGACAACGTGGAGTCTGTCAACATCCCCAAGTTTATACCGCAGAACCAGCATGAACCGTTTCATCCATACCTCCAACAATTTCGTACCGAGATCGAGAACTTTTCTCGGCGCTCTTTGGAACTTGCATCCAAGGTTTTCACATTGTTCAGTATCATTTTAGAGCTGCCAGAGGACTACTTCTCCAAGCAACACTTGTACGAAGATCAGTCTGAAGATCACCTTCGCTACATGGTCTATCATCCACGATCAGCAGATGACGACGCGAGGGTATCAAATACCTGGTCGCGTGCTCATACCGACTTCGGTAGCCTGACTCTTCTGTGGAGTCAGAACGTCGCTGGTCTGCAACTCAAAACACCAGCCGGAGAGTGGAAGTACGTTCCACCAGTCGACGGCGGCATCATCTGCAATGTGGGCGATACGTTGGATTTCTGGTCCGCAAGATATCTCAAGTCGACCATTCATCGTGTACAACGCCCGCCAGAGGATCAAGTGAGCCGAGACAGGCTGGGTTTATTCTACTTTGTCAGACCAGGAAATGACGTCGACATCAAACCTGCGCCTTCCCCATTGCTAAAACGTCTGGGCTTGATCAAAGAAAACTCGGAGAATGAGAAGCCAGTACGTGGTTTAGAGTATGTGAGAGAGAGGGTGAAGAATTATCATGATCACAATGACTATGCGGATATGAAGGGAAAAAAGTTCAAGGTTGGGAATTTGGAGATCGACGACGAAGCACCTTAGTCGCAGATCGTGTAAGCCGCACGTCCCGGCCCCAGGTGAGATTGAAGATCAGATTATGTCAGTGCGGACGAGTTGTGATGCTCGGACAACTACACCGTGCAAATACTGCGCAGTGTCACTCTCTAGTCGAGCATGTGCGATAGTTTCAGCAAGAGAGCATTGCTGTATACTCTAACGTGATCCAAGATTATGACATATAATATATACCTATTCATGTCAGCCCCATGGTACCTTGTGTCACCCTTATAAGCTGAGGCTTTCAGGCCCGGAGATTGCATGAAAATAAGCTTACGCGTAGCTTATCTATCACGGCTCTTTTCAATACTATCGAAGCCTCAAACACCGAGGATTCTACGCCCAGAATTGCAGCACAAAGACGCCATGTCTGTTCCGCCGAAGACCTCCACATAAGATCAAGAGAGCAATGCTCATCGCCAAAGTAAGCAAGGATCAAGAACTGGCTCTGTAAGAGTAATTTCAATATAGTAATATGTAAGTGACCAAGAAGGGAAATATATACACGAAAGTCAACCCCAGACCACTGAGAGGATGATGTTTTTCACCGACACAGCTCGCTTGCGAGGAACGCTCCCCGCTTACAAGTCATCAATCAACGGGCTCAATCCCTGGGGTGTGCCAAGCTTGTCCTCGAACCAGAACCTGACCCTCTCAACCTCGGCACGGTCGTTCATCCATTCCAAAAAGCCCGTGACGTTGGTGCCCTCCTGCTCCCAGATCTTGCTGAATCCAACGGGCGCTGGGATATCCTCACGGACACTCCATCCCCTGGATTTCTGGAAGTCGTCGCTGAGCATGTAGTTGTGGAGCAGCTTTGCGCCCTCTGGGTGCGGCGCATCCTTGAGGATGGCGCCGGTCTGGGGCCACGAGACGAATTGGCCTTCAGTGGGGATGGAGATTCCGGAGGCGTTGGAGGGGGTGAAAGAGGAAGTGAAAGTTGCAACGGTGCTGGAGTTTGCGGCGTTGAGAAGAGTGCGAGGGGTGGCGGTGCCACGGACCCAGCGGGGGTTCTGGGCGACGAGAGCGTCGAACCATTCGACGCCGTATTGCTTGACGCTGTGGAATATGAAGTCAGCTCTCTGCCCGAGGAATGTTTCAGGTTTTTTTGTATGACTTACATAAGATCAAACTGGTACAGCACCGCGTCATCGTCGTTGGGGTAGGTGAGCGCAAGCTTGTCCTTGAACTCTGGCTTCAAGAAGTCGGTGTACTCCTTGATGGCGACATCGGTCTTGTTCACATTCCTGGTTAAGCCCCATGAGATGATGAAGAGACCAGAGTAGGCAGCATCTGCGTCCTTGAAAGGTGTATGGATCTTGCCAAAGTTGGCAGGGGCATAGTTAAGCAACACGCCGTTCTTCTTCCACCTGGGGTAGTCGTGCAGAGTCTGAAGAATGATGCTGTCAACATAGACGTTCTTCTCTGCGATTTGCTGGTCGAGGTTCCCGTCGTGGTACTTGGAGACGTCAACAGTGACATTGAGGGTCATGCCAGGGAAGCGCCTCTCGAAGGCAGCCTTCAAGGAGTTTTGCTGGGTCGTTTCGTCACCGCCGTGCCAGAGAGTGACTACACCGCCCTCGGCGAGAGCAGCCTGGTGGATCTCATCGAGACTGCGGGTCTCTTCCTGGATAGTGCTGTTCTGCAGTTGTGCTGCTGCGGAAGCCGCGAGGAAAGCTAGGTTAACGATTGAATAACGCATAGTGAGTGAGTGACCGATAGATCGGAAAGAATGACCGGCGATGTATGAAATCAAGGTCTCTGTTCTATCGTTCTCGCCTCTTGATATGTACTGTTTCCCGGATCACGGCACGTGTACTGTCATGGTCCATGGCGACATGTTATCGGTCCTTTGAACGAAAACACCTGCATAGCCCCGTGGCTATTGTGGCGCAAGCTCTCGCAGGATGCCATTCCCAACGCCAAATCTTTTCACTTTGATTGCCAGGCTCAAAAACTTTTGTGAGGCCCTGGCGAACAACGGGTCCTGATGCTCAATGGGGCAAATCCGGATGTCCAGTCTACGAGGCTTAGCTGCGGCTCCACAGCGGTGATTTGCAACGTACCTTCCCTAATCGTATGAATTGCAAACTCGTGCACCTATGGGATCAATGTGCATTCTGCCGCGCACCTGTTCCGCAGTGCTTAATCAGATACCCAAGGATTATCTCACGCTCGTCGATGCTTGTTATCGACGCGCAGTAGCACTTGCTTAGGATGGTCCTGGAGGGCGGCTATGCCCGCTTTCGCTCTCGCATATGAACAATTCCCCTGCCGATCCTCATGCCATGTTTCGAATACCGAGGCAGGATCTGGTGATAAAATCGGCATTGTTGCCTGATGTGATGTTCTGGAAGGCGTGACGTCAGCCTGTGGTTAGACCGGAAAATGATTCAACCGGGTTTCTACAAGGTATGGTGTTGCAAAGAATTCAAAGTCTGCATGAACGCTGGGACCCGTGATTACTATCGAGACCCGCTGGTACACGTGTACCTGGGCACTGGCAACAGATCGTGAGGAGAGCATCAGCGTCCTGCTGTCCAGTGCGCAGTGAAATCGATCCTCATGTTTCGATTTGTCTAGATCACGATCATACTAGGGCAAAATGGCTGCAGTTTGAACTGTATGGGAGAAGAAATAATCTATGTACTGTGAAGCAGACTGGCAACCTCCACCAAAGAAAGTGGCGTGTGCAATCCCCATAAGCATGTACGCTAGCCTCATAGGCCAGCCCAAAGCTGTTCACAAGAAGGGGTTCGTTTTAACTCTTCAAGGGGTCCACTCAATCCTCCGGAACCGGTATGCAGTTTCCGAAGTCGCCATCGAACAAGGAGATTAGCTACACGCCTAGACTTTAGACCCTCTTCGCCAACTAGACCAGAATCATAGCTTATCGCAACATCACCCGACGACGCACATCTGATTCTGGGCGTTTGTCCAGTCTTTCACGGAATTTGCGCAAACCTCTTGTCAAGCAAATCCCGGGGATATGAAACGAGTAGACGGTCTTTGCTGAAGGAGTATGCTCAGCTCACCCTGTCACTATGACTCGGATACAAGCATCTACATTTAGAATTACAGAATCTCAGCCATATCCCAGACCATGTTCCATTTGGGGAATCACACACCGACCAGGACATTCGCGCTCTCAAGGAGCTAGTATTTATCATGTCCACATCTCACGTTAACAGCACAACGCGTGAGCCTATATAGTAGCAAGAAGATAACAAAAGCTTTAGAAGTTCTTACATTATAATCTCTACTTCTTTTAGAGAACGTATATAACATATATTCACTTTTAGCTAGCGTCTTGGTTGATTATGGTGGCTACGGTGAACAGGGTAGGTGACTTTGTGACTCTCTAAATACGCGGGAGTTCCTGAGTGCAATAAATTCCGCGCACGGGTATCGCATCCATGGAGAAAGAGAGTCATTATTTTGCTGGAGTAATGGAAGCAGGGCGTGATGACGAGAGTAATTCATTGCGCAGCAGGAGATTTACACACCCGCGTTTCGCCGCAGCAAGACCACATCGGCTCGATATCCCATCTTTTCAGCAGGTCGGTCAGCGCCCAAGATACCAGCATCGTATTTGATACCGCCGATTCTGCTTTCCATGAACCAGAAGTTTTCAACATTTGGAGACCGCATCGATGCCTCAATCTTTCAAAGCCGCCTGCGTAAACTGCAAGTAAAGTTTTCGAAAGACCAACGAGCTGCGACAGAAACATGGCCGAGCTTGCATTGTCTTTTCGAGAACGAGACGACCACAGCATTAGGTATCGTTCTCAAGTTCCAGAAAGGAAGCCCCAGAGGTGGTGGAGGTGAGGAAGGAGTATAAATCTATCAAGAGGGAGATTTATATACTCCCCGTCGCAAACAGCAAGCGCAGAACATGTAGGTGATCTCATCCTATTTTGGCAGAGCAGTTCCATGGCTCTTACACTGTATGCCTTCGAAACCATCACAACCTCGCCAAAGATTCTTCAAACCATCGGCTTCTTCTTTGGGTCATTTCGATCATACCCAACGCCAAAATTGATGAACCGCGGTCCCTCACACGCCGCTCATGACATTATTCCTTGTGATCTTTTGCGCGGAGAGTCATGTCGCTGGGCTATCGTCTTTTGGAACCATAGAACGATATTACTGTATGTTGAGTCGTCTGTGGGAGTCTCGTTGAAGTTGGACACCGCACTCGCGCGGAGAAGTCATGTGGTGGTGTCCTCGGTAATTCGATGACCAGCAGCTGCGCGGACAGAACACATGCGGATCGTTCAGTGGTTTTTTCAGGAAGGCAGGGCGGAGACAAGACATGCCCCAGGTCCCAATCGCTGTTTGATTTTTGAGGGTGGCAAGGTCGCACGAGATGCACACATGTATAGGTGACTTGTCCCTTTTGTAGGAGGAGCGGACCAGGCGACAGACATGGTGACATTTCACTGGAATTTTAGAGAGGCGGAAAGGGGCACACATGCGTATGCCAGCACTTCGTTTTGAGGAGAGCAGAGCGAAGCCCAGTCATGCGAGAAATTGCGGTCAATTTCGGGGAACGAGCGTAGACACCATGAAGTCATCACAGTCTTCTTTTTGGAAGAGAAGGGGGGTGAGTGTGATGAGAAAAGGAGACTTGGAGCGTGAGGGAAGGGATTTATATGAAGATCCCCTTGGCGCTCGGTTGTGCGGTTGTTCGAAAGATCTGGGGTGAATATCATGGGATGTTTGGAGGCCACGAAAACACATGTATGATTTTTCGAATGTCATGGGAAGAGAAAGAAAATATAGAATGGGGTGTACCACTCCATCGCAAGAAACACCAAAACGCCAATGTCACACTCTTCAGAGCGCGGTCTTGTATGCAGGTGGCCGTACAAGTTCCATAGGTCTCGTTCCCAAATTCCAATAACCGAAGATGTGGTTTCTCACCCAAAGACACAAATTCCACGCGCCAACCAGCCCACATCCCTCCAGACCATCCACGACACCTACCAAACCTCATGAATAGTCAACCCCAAACGACAATGTCCACTCCAGCTTTCCAAGCCCCAACTCTTCCCGCATCTGCCCCATCCTCCCTCCTTGCAGCATGCCCTGACTTGGAGTCAAAACCTTCATCCACGGCTCCGCCCACCTCTCACCCACAACGATGTGCACCGAGCCAGCATAATCATTATACATCATCTCCACCCTGACCTGCTTAATCTTCCTGCTCTCAATCCACCGCACCCACTTGGCCGCCGAATTGTTGAACAACAGTGTAAGTGCCGCGATCGTCGCATCATCCTTGATCAGCGGGAACAGCACCGGCGTGATGGTAAAGTCCGGGAACCGCAACTTGAGCTTCAGAAGCCGGAGTATGTCGATGGAGGCGATGCGGTCTTTGCCAACGTATACGCGTAGCGTTCCAGCGGGATTGAAGCTCTTGTCGAACCGGGCTTTCGCTTCTTCAGACAGCTTGCGCAGGGTGGAGGGGTAGAAGGTTTTGATGTATCCTTCTAGAGCGAAGAAGGGGAAGCAGTTTGTACTCAGCCACAGTGGGCGAAACTCTTGGCGGATGATTTGGCAGATTTGGGTCAAGGGGAGGTAGGGGAGGGGTGGGGAGTCGATCATGCGCTTGGTGCGGCTGCGTGGGGGTGGGTATTGTCTGTATGGTAATGTGTAGTACTTGGGAGAGGTTCGTGGGAATCGAGAGTGGGTGTAGGCTGTTACATAGGCGTAGATTTGGTTGCGGATTTCTGATGATGTTATTAGTATGGAGTCTTAGGTATAAGGAGGGAGGAAAGAGACGTGCCGCCGGGGAGTTCGAGGAAGCGGAATACTCCCTTTCTTTGGTAGTTGGGGTCCGGTTTATTATCTTCTCCAAGTGGCTGAGGTGCGGACTTGATGACGAGGTCACGGTTGGGTCTTTGGCGCTTGCGTGGACCGCTCACTTCAGCGCTGGTGTCGGCGCGTTTTGCGCCTCGATTCTTACTTGTGACCGTCTTCATGCTCTTCGACATGAGATCTTATGCACTGGGAGCGTGATATCAGTATTTGTCATGCCGATATTCATGATCGCAAGGCTTGAAAGTGCTTACATGATCAATATACACGCCAAGATTTGTGGTTGTGGGTGGTTGTGTGCAGGGGGGATGTTTGTGGAGTGAGGGTCAGTGTTGCGCGATGAAATGAAGTGAGCCGGCTGGCCAAACCGTCGACTAGCGGGGTAGCGGTGAGACAGCGGCTTTTGTGAGGCTGGTGCCTATTTGCATGCTTGTGAGTGGTAGCGGTCATCAAGGGGGGCTGTGATTGGGTCCAGCGACCCTGGGCCAGTGGTACCGTGGTTGTTAATGCGAAGGTGCAGGAAGCAATAGAGATAGATAGACGTATTACTCTGGTGCGAGCCCCCGAAGAGTCAAATATTGCGTACTGTCTGATATAGGCCTGACTGGTCCACTCAAGGTCGCTCTATAATCGGAACATAGGCTACTAGCGCATGTGTACGAAGTTGGCGATGATGAAGCCTTGAGAGAATATCTAGGCGTCTACCACAGTTGTTAGTCACGGGAAGTCAAGACGTGGACGCAGCTTGTTGTATAATGTCATTCGAACCTATGTACCACTGGTAGGCGATTCTGGCATGTTGACGATCCAGTTCTCCCAGAACCGCAGTCCATCAATGCCCTGCTCGCGGCACAGCGCACCCGCCTCTTCAGCCATCTCGAGTTCTTCGGTGGCAACACCAACACTCCAGCTGAATCGTTCAGCCGTCTCTTGCGCTGTGACGCCTCTACCAAATGCTTTCCAATCCCATGTAGTATCGTCACTCGGTAGGGCCTGATGAAAGCCTTTCAGCCAGGCTAGTAGACTGGCAATGGTCTTCTCATCTGTTCGGTCGCGACCCTGCACCACCAGTAGACCACTCTTGAACTTCCGTAGGCGCACTGGCAGTTTTAGCGTATCCCACATGCGCGCAGCTTTCTCAAAGTCTGCGGGGCTGACTAGTTCGACACCACCCCTTGCACGGTTGAAAACAGCCCATAGGTCGACGAGAGTCATGATGCCGCCTTCTTTTCTTAATACACCATGTGTGTCGTCCGTGAGCCACTCTGCCAAGTTTCTGGAGAGCTCCGAGACGTATAGAGACTCCGACCCTGACCCTGAACCAAGCATGTCCTTTGTTGTCACCAACCCCAAGGCTGATGCAGAGTATGAAGCAAGTGCGTTGGCCTCTGAGTTGCCATTAGTCCCCAGGTTTGCTTGAGATGCAAATTGTTCTGCGAGTGCAATGATCTCTTTCGCAGAGGTCATAAGGGCTTCTAGATCCTCGAAGGCACCACCTATCATAGCCTCGTTATTTTGCCTCTGCTCTAACCCTCTCTGTTCCAGGCCTGCTATGCCCACAACTCTCGGACGCTCGACCTCGACAGAGGACTTGTTAGACGCTGTCGAGTTGCGATCGTCAAAGACACCAGATGATGGTCGAGGTTTGGGAATGGGCGGTGCGCTCTGAAGCAGCCACTTTCGTTGAACTAAAGCGTTCTTCAAGCGCTCGTAGAAGATCTTCTCCCCGCCGCCGCGAAACGAGAGCTTGATGCACTCAATGGTCTCTGACTGCAGAGGCGACGACAAGACTGGACCAGGAGACTGCGGTCGTACAGGAGCCTGAACATGATCAAGTCGCTTGTCAATGGCAGATGTCAAGGAGGCGCCGCAGATTTCACAGTGCGACAACGAAGGATGGTTCTGGAACGTGCATCGGGGACATGATAAAGTTGCGCCGCTAGGATTAGAAGAAGGAGTGGGGTCATGCTTATTGTCCTTGGGCGGTGGCCCTGGAGCAGGTCTATTCGATATGGCCGCTATCGCTGCTTTGACGACATGTACTGTCGGCGGCTTGATACCACATGCCAGACACGGTGGTATGGGCGTTCGAGAGGCCAACGCAGGGTCGAAGTTGGAGGGCACTGGGTTCGAGAATGAGCAAATGGGACACACCCATGTGGCACTGGCTGGAGGGGGCGCTGGCGCTGGGCTGCCGTGTCTGGTTGGAGTTGAAGACGACGACGCCTGAGGGGATGCAGAGATGGCGCGGGTGAGTTGTTTGAGTGGTTTGGGGAAGAGCGTAATCTTGGCCGAGGATTTAAGGAAGCCAGCCTGCCCATAGTCAGCCATGGCGTGCCATCATACTGTTGCTGCCATGTGATGGCGAGACATGATGCGTACATAGAATTCTGGCTTCTCTACATCCTTTAGGAAGAGCGCGACCGAGTTTTTGCGCGGCTCATCGTGGTCCACGTAACACACGCGGTGCGAGGTCAGATATGCCTGTCCATTCTGATATTGCGGTATCTTCAGCTTGCTGCAGGTGGAGCATTAGCAATCGCCCAGTAGGCAGTTGCGTGCGCGTACCCCTCGTAGAGCCCAACCGCGTCTTGGACGAATAGCAGCGTCTCCTCCGGCAGGAGCGACGGGCGCAGTGCGGTGGTCAGGTCGAGCTGGTGTAGGAACATTCAGACCATCTGCGAGTCGTGTCGTCGTCAAGTCAGAAAGCCATTCCACCAGACGCCGGGTAGACTGTCATTCCTCGAATCACCAAGGCCGACTATCGTGATCGCGATAAGACGGGCTAGCGCGGGCTGGGACTAGCGCTTGCCAAGGCAGCAGGACAAATCAGACGTGCGGCTCGTCGCTTCACTCTCTCTCTCTCTCTCTCTCTCACCGCGACTTAAACCCCAGCCCCTCCACGCATACTTCAGTAGACGCTTTTCCCATCACCTTTCCCACGTAAAATACTCACCCCACAGTCACGTTCACCTCGTCTGCTCTGTTTGCCCGCACTTGTCATGTCTCTGCCCTCGACCACCACCGTTGCGTGGTCCCGGCCACTTCAGCCACCCGCCTACAATCCAGTCACCCCTCGCACTACTCTGCAACCTGCACCTGCGCCAGTACGCCTCAGCCAGCACCCCAGGCATCCTTCCCAGGCTGACACTCCATCGCAGTCAGACATGGGTAATGCCGCATCAAAAGGGAAAAAGGTCGAGTGGCCACCAGCCGTGCGCGAGTACGTTCGCCGCGCCTTTGATCCTGCCAACGCTGTGCCCGGCATCTCGAGCGCTGAGATGCAGACGAAGCTCAAAGAGACAATCAGCTACTACGCTGAACGAAACGCACATGACGAAGTCCACTGGCCCACATATCCTCTCCCCCAAGAACTGCTTCAAGAAGAGCGAAGAAAAGCTGCGCTTGCTTCCACCCCTGCTAATGGCTTTGCCAATGGATTCCACCCTGCGCTCCTACATAACCCAAACGGACAAGCTAACCCAACCACCCCAACATCAAAGAAGCGCAAGTCTCAAGACGCGGACGAGATCCAAGCACAGACTACTGTACCCCCATGGCGCAAAACTAACCTAGAATCTCGCATGACCTTTTCCGAGGCCCACAACGAAAAGCGCCACAAGAAGAACGCTCTCTCGGACGCCGCAAGTAAGTTGGATCAAGCCGAGTTGGAGAAACGGCGCCAGCGCTTCAATCTCGGCACTGGCAGCCGCAAGTCTTCACCACCTTGGGGCTCCAAAGATGAGGACGAGATGCCTACTGGACCAGTCGTTGGCACAAACCAAAGCCTTGAGAAGAGCTACTTTCGTTTGACTGCACCACCAAAAGCGGAGACTGTCCGCCCGTTGCACGTTCTCGAAAAGACGCTGGCCCTGCTTACGAAGAAGTGGAAGGCGGAGAAGAATTACAACTACATCTGCAATCAGTTCAAGTCCCTCCGCCAGGATCTCACCGTTCAACACATCAAAAATGCCTTCACAGTCAAAGTGTACGAGATCCATGCCCGCATATCCTTGGAGAAGGGGGATTTGGGTGAGTATAACCAGTGCCAGACGCAACTCAAGGCACTTTACGCGCAGAACTTGGGAGGCAACCCTGCCGAGTTCAAGGCGTACCGCATTCTCTATTTCGTTTATACGTGCAACAAGGCCGACATGAACGACATGTTGGCAGAATTAACCCACGCAGACAAATCTCATGAATGGATCAAACATGCTCTTGATGTTCGATCGTCACTCGCACTTGGCAACTACCATAAATTCTTTAGACTGTACCTCGAAGCCCAGAACATGGGCGGCTACCTCATGGACATGTTCATCGAGCGTGAGCGCCTCAACGCTCTTGCTAACATTTCTAGAGGGTACGTACAGCTTGCCTTCTTGTACAAGCGTTCGCTGACCAAGTGCAGGTACTCCACTGTTGCTCTTCGCTTCCTCACTGACGAACTCGGGTTCGATAACGATGAGACGTGTCGTGACTTTCTCGAATCCCATGGTGCGCAGAATATCATCGAGCAGAAAGATGGCAACCCTGCCCGCGTAAAAGTTCGTGAAGCGGCGTCTCACTTCGACGCCCTCCGTGCCGCAGCTTTCAGCAAAGTAGACATAAAAGGGCAGATATGAACGACATTTGGATCCAGCGACGCATTTCTGCGTTGTCGCATTTCGTTGTAGCCTCATACTTTCGAATTCATCATTCGATTTCCTCAGACATGACCTAGTATCTTGCACCGTATGCGGACGCCAACACGAATTATTTCCGCAAACACCGCTTGGTGCCGCGAGATTGCAGCATGCGCTACCGGGACTTTGCTGTATGTTTCTTCTCGGATTGCGGACCTTCCGCGCTTTGTGTTGGGTCGTACAAACTTTCAAGTCTTCTAGACACATGAAACGTTTCAGTTGTCCTCCTGTCCATTTCAGTCACACTTGATCTCTACTTTTGGCTTCTACCGGCACGACGAAACAGATCTAAGGAACAAGATTGTGGAACAGTGGGCAGTTTGAAAACAAGACGGGAACATGACTTGGACTCGTGGTTGACGGTCACAATGTGCCGTGCTGGGCAACACGACATGGGCTATTCCGAGGGCTTTGTGGGATTACGCAACTGTCGGACGACAGGCGCAACGAGGCAATTTGCGGATTGGCAGCGGGAGCCTGACAAATCCAATGGCAACCTTTGAGAAGATGGGCTCATGGCGCATGGTCTGGACCCTGTGTCGAGTCTTCAAGGTTGCGATGCTTTGTTGGGAGCGTCAGTTGGAGGCGCCGTGGTCGGGGAGGGGGACCAATGAAGCGGCCGAAGTAAGGTTTAACGTTGTGATTGGCTTTTGGTCAAGCGTTGTTTGCGCTAGCTATACCCACCTATGGAGTAGAGGCGTAGAGGCGTTCGCGATGAGTAGAATGGATTGGTTTTCAGGAGTCGAAGTCGAGGTGTGAGCGCGTGCAGAGCGCGTTATGATGATGGTAGTGCAAGTGACATTGTAGAGGAGTGATGACTCTGATGAGGGGCGGGGACGGATTTTGCGTTCAGCTGGTCAGGCATGAAGCATGGGAACATTTGGAGAATGGTGGTGCAGTCATCTCGTCAACGGCCCGTGGTTACGTAGGCCATGGGAGGCGCTGGCATGTGAGTTCGGAATCGGGCGAGTTGTAGGTTGCATGATGTATAGTTGGACTAGCATGCATTGTTTTTCTTCCATTACGGAGTGAGACGGTGCGTGTGATTGGCTCTACAAGCATGAACTTTGACGCGGAAGGGGGGCAGACTGAGCCGGTGCTGACAGTGGACCTGCAGCGGCAACAAGGCGGATGCTGGGCGGCAGGCGTTGCTGGGCATGAGTATGGTTCTAGTTCTGTGGTTCTCTTTCTCTTGAACGACCAGTCATTTGCATGGTGCAAGACAAGACACGGTGTCGTCACCGGCTGAGCTTACACAAGGAATTGGGAGGAGACAAAGGACCGCAGGCCGCGCGCTCGCAATTCGCCGGCCGGGGCCGTCGTGTATCAAGGGCTTCGTCGCCCAAAGAGTCGGATCGCCAAGTGTGCAAAACGTGACGGCCGGGATCCCTCGCTGTGCAGGTGTTGCATGGGACGCCGGGATGAAGTTTTTGGAGTCTTGATTGCGACTGCGCCTCTCTGCAGCCAACAGCCAACAGCGCCCGTTTTGCACGCTCTCGTCGACGGTTGCGTGCCCTGACACGGTCTCGTACGGTCCCGTACTCTACATGGCGTAGTAGTGGCCCTGTGTAATCTCGACCAGGACCTCGACGAGGCGACGCATCATCTGGCAGCGCGGCGACTACCGGTAGCCTCCCCGCACACGCCAATCTCTCGGTGCCGTCGCCTGCCCTTCGCAGCGGCGGTGATCAGCACCTTGGGGCCCGACATAGCGTTCACCACCGCACTGCACCACTTCCTTCACCACCACCACCACCGCCGCCGCCGCCGCCACCGCCCTGCGCGCACACCACCCAGCCTGCAGTCGCCGTTTGCCAGCCTGCGCCCGTCGCCATGAAGGTGAGCCTGCCGCCGTTTGTCTTTTTGCCACCTGCAGCCCCCGCGCCTCGAGTCACGCTCGCGCATGTGCTAATGCTCGTGCCTATGTAGTTTCGCAGGTCTATGAAGGGGGACAAGGACACCCGACCACACCACATTTCGATTCCGCCAAAGGACCTGATTGCGATACAGCCGCCCAAAAAGGTGCGTCTTGTTGTTTTTGTTGCCGCTACGGCGCTGCCACTGCCATTGCCCATCGCCCTGTCCGCGCCGCTGGAGTTGTTGGGCGCCCCCGGCTTGCTGCCCGTCGGCCGTGTGGTTGTGTGTTGGGCTGGCGAGGGCGAGGCTGCGGGCGCCCCGTGAGCGCGCGGGCGGCGAGACCAGGTGAGGGTGCGTGGCCAGATCTGCGCGCATCTTGCTCGTGGGCACTGGCAGCCGCTGCAAATCACCTCACTGCCCCTCCCCCGGCACCCGCTTCCCGAATGGGAACTGCCGGAGCGCTGAGCTAACGAGGCCGCAATTTCCAGGTCATCAGAGCCCTCTACGACTACAAGGCGCCCGACGACAAGCCCGAGTCCGTCTTCCTCAGCTTCTCCCAGGGCGACTTCCTGCACGTCGTCGGCCGCGAAAACGACACCGAGTGGTACGAGGCCTGCAACCCGCTGCACAACACCCGCGGCCTCGTCCCCGTGCACTTCTTCGAGGGCGTGGGCAAGACGGTGCGCGACAGCGGCGGCTCTGCACCTCGCACTTCACAACAACAACAACCACAACAGCCGCACGATTCAGGCTACCAGGAACCCATCACAAACCCCAACAACCCCGCCGACATGATGCCCCCAAACACGCGCCTGTCGCGCTCCGGCAAGGGCCCCGGCACCGGCCCCGGCACCGGCGCCATGGTCTACGGCATCGTCATGTACGACTTCAAGGCTGAGCGGCCCGACGAGCTCGAGGCAAAAGAGGGCGAGGCCATCATCGTCATAGCACAGTCGAACCCAGAGTGGTTTGTCGCAAAGCCCATCACCCGACTCGGCGGTCCGGGCCTCATCCCCGTCTCCTTTATCGAAATCCGCGACATGACCACGGGCCAGGCGGTTGGCAACACCCAGGCAGCCGTCACAGCAGCAGGCGTTCCCAAGGTCGAAGAATGGAAGAAGATGGCCGCAGACTACAAGAATGGCAGCATACCGCTTGGCAAGCTCGATTCAAACTCTGGAAAGTCTCTCCAGGCCGGCATGGAGCGCTTGAGCGTTCGGAGCCAGAATGGCGGCGGACACGCCAAGGCTGAATCGGTAAGGCTGATTGATATTCATGTCCATCTTGAAACATGCTTACGCCCCCCAGATATCACACTCGCGCAACAACTCCGTCGTCCAAGGCCCGCCACGAGGCCAATACCGCTCGTCCGACACCCTGCTCGCACCCATCAAAGCCCAGGTACCCCGCTACTGCTTCGCCGACGACATCTTCTGGTTCATCATCGAGTGTCAAATGGAGGACGGCCGTCACTGGGAGCTCCAACGCCTGTACCAGGACTTTTATGACCTTCAGATTCAACTCATTGCGACATACCCTGTGGAAGCTGGTACTAATGGCACTAGCGAGCGGACCCTACCCTTTATGCCTGGCCCTGTAACATACGTGACAGACAACATCTCCAATGGCAGACGCGCCAACCTCGACGAGTACATCAAGAACCTCCTCCGCCTCGGACCCCACATCACCAACGGACATCTCGTCAAGGGCTTCTTTGCTCCCCGGCAAGGGGACTACGAGATCGACCCGGACGTCATCGCCGCAGAGGAATATCGCAACAGCCAGCAATCCCAGCAATCCTCAGGCCCCTCCCACGGCACCTCGCGCCAGTCCTCGGCCGACCAACTTCAAGCCACCACCCCTGCAACCCCCTACTCCACCGGCTCAACCTACGGCTCGCATCAACGTGGCCAATCCACCGCCTCGCAAGCTTACAGCACCAACCTCAACCCCCCACCCATGACGCATGCCCACAGCTCCGCCTCCGCAGCCACTACCAACACCGCCACTGGCACCGGCGTCTCGGCCCTCAAAATCAAAGTATGGTTCGAGGAAGATAACTGCGTAGTCATCCGTATGCCCACGTCGCTAAAATACACAGATCTCTACAACAAACTAGTAGAAAGGCGGAAAATGGAACGTCCCGGGGAAGAGGAAGAAGAACTCACTGTAGAGTATCGGGATGAACAAGAGGGCTACTTTTACCCGATTGAGAATGATGAGGATTTGGCGATTGCAGTGGAGAGGAATCCCAAGTTGACGTTGAGTGTTACGAGTCGGAGGGATGAGTAGGAGTGCAGGGGAATGATGTTGCTCATGGCTTGATGTGGGCGTTTCTTTTTTTCTTCTTCCTCGCTTCTTTTCTTCTTCAGAGTTCCCCTTTCGCCATGGCCTTACTACTGGCTGTCTGGTTTGAACTGGATCTCTCTGGATTAACTTCTCACGACTCAACTTGGCGTTTGGAAAATTGGGTGGGCGAGCGAGCGGGCTGGGTTTGTTCTTTGCGAGTACATTACATTACCTTTTTTGTTCTTTTTTTGTGTCTGCTTCTTGTTTTTGTGTTATTTGATTCAGGGCGTCAAGGGCGTTGGTAATGGATGGGTTTGCGGTTACATGATGGAATGGATATCGTACATGATTGATGGGGGACGCGGTTGGGAGGGTGTGTGCATGCGAGATGTTTTTTTTTGGATTCGGCTTCTTTTATCTGATACCTGGGGTTGTTTGTTGTTGCTTTTTTTTTCTTCCTGGCGAGGAGGGTTTTTGCGGCAATATCAGGCGGTTTAGGCTAAGCTGTTCTGAGGATAGGAGGGAAGGGGTGGATGGGAGATTGAATGAATTGGAATGAATTGGATTGTGTTTATTTGATTCGACTTGACTATGGTTTTGTGGTGTCTTTCCGTCGTGACTATACTGCCTTGTAAATGTCGTATGTACTTGTATGTGGATACCGCAGTACCGCGCAGCACAACAGCACGACGATGCAAAACCACAGCAAGAGAGTATTCTCACATCGCACCACACAGCCGTATCTACCCTTTCCCACTCACGGATATCATCGTGCCCCCGTTTCTGACTCCACAGCCGATGTCAAGTCTCACGATGGATACCGCAGTGAGTCTGGGATGACATGCCTAGACCGATACAAGCCGCGCGACGTCCTCTCAAGATGAGCCAATCAAAAGCGCAACGCGACAATTACGACCGTTTTTGCGCCGCCGACGTCGGATCCGCGTTTGGACCCTGGCCTGGCCGCTAAAAACGGCGTCATTTGTCGGCGCGCGTTGCAGCTTTAAGTTTCGCAGCTTGGAGAGTTTGCAGTGAGTGTGTGAGTAAGTGAGCGACGGCTGAATTGAGCACGTGTTAAAGGGAACGACGGGAAAGCAAAAGAAAAAGTGAAAGGAAAAAGTGTATGGGAAGAGAGCAAGGAACGAGCAACAGCAGTAGAAAGAGACAACGAAAACAGAGCACAGAAAAGGAGAAATTTACATGTACCACGCAAAGCGCGAGTTTACCGTGCAGTATAGGAGGGGGAAGGGACTTTGGAGAAGCAGAGCAGGAGGAAAAACAAGAAGAGGGGAAGGTGCAGAGTGAAAGGAACGTGGCAGGACGGGAGGTACTTAACGGTTTCTGGACAAAGCAAGAAAGCTTGATACTTGTGACCTACGTTGAACACTGGGAGGAGATTGAGGTACGACCTACCCGCTTCAACTCGACTTAACTGTCTGGATCGACATTCCTACAACAAACCTACCTCGGTGCAAACTTACCGAGCTATCCTTTACACGCCTACCTACCTGCCCACCGGCTTCACCTCCAACCCACCCACCTACAACCATGATCGACGTCGTCCCCGAACCCCTACCTCCACCCCCCTCCCATCCCCGCCAATACAACACGCACCAACTCGGCCTACGCGTCGGCGTCGATGCCTTATCCGCCGGCTCCGCGGCAGTCCTCATAGCGCCTGTTATCACTATGATTGACAAGGGCATAATGGAGAATGCGAGTGGCGCGAATACGCTGGGTAATAGTTTGAAGAAGAGCTTTAAAGAGCTTGTGTTTCGGCCGCAGAGAATGGTTGGGAGTCGGCCTTTTGCATTGGTGTTTGTACGTCCATCCTCTTCCCTTGCCGCGCCCACTCCGGGCATTGCGCAGAATGTCGTGAATAGCAATGATATGATATGGTAATAGAAAGCTAATAAGTCTATGTACCAAACAGGCCCTATACTTCTCCACGTACCTAACCGCAAACACCATCGACACCGCCTCAACAACCCTTTCTCACCCTCCAACCCCTCTAACAACAACCACATCCGGCACCCCAAAATTCCTCGCAACATCAACGACCAACCTAGCCCTCTGCCTCTACAAAGACAACCAATTCACCAAACTCTTCTCCGCGCCTGGGTCGACCCCTCGTCCCGTCCCCTTGCCCACATTCGCACTCTTCACAATCCGCGACTGTCTCACAATCTTCGCTTCGTTCAATTTACCCCCGCTACTCGCGCCACATGTACAATCCCACCTTTCCTCCGAAGTCAGCAAGTACGTCTCAGGAGCCAGTATAGCGCAATTCGTCACGCCGGCTGCGGTACAAGTTTTTTCCACGCCGTTGCATTTACTTGGATTGGATTTGTATAATCGCCCCAATGTGAGTGGGGGTATGAGGGTTGCAAGGGTGGCGAGGGATTGGGGGAAGAGTGTGGCGGCGCGCGTGGGCAGGATTGTACCGGCGTTTGGGGTGGGAGGGGTGGTTAATATGAAGGTTCGGCGGTGGGGGATGGAGGTTTTGGAGGAGGATAGGGCGTGAGGGGTGAAGGGAAGGCATGGGGGAAGGGGGGGGGGGCTATCGGGTAGGGGGTTTTTGGATGTGATTTTGGATAGTATACATGGCTGTTAGCATAGACATAAGCATGAGAACTGGTTTCGAAAACGTTAGAGAGTTGCGCAGTCCTATGTCTACGAAAGAACTACTATTTATCATATCCCCCCCCCTCCCCTCACTTATAAAACCAGCACAACACTCAGTTCTACACTCCACCCCAACACCAACACCAGCCACATACATACCACCAAAAATAATCTCTACTATTTATCAAGAATACACATGGTATCTTGACACGTTAAGGTGTATTCTTGGTGCATTGTGGTAGTTACAGCAAACGATTAGGTGATTATGGTACAGTATAGTTTTGATGATAGTAATGGTGACGTGGGAAATATGGTATAAGCGCTTTTGAAAGATTGACATGGGTGGGTATTTGGTGGTGGGTTTGTGAGGGGGTGTGGTGTT
Organism: Plenodomus lindquistii; assembly: GCA_025504975.1. Classification (NCBI taxonomy): domain Eukaryota; kingdom Fungi; phylum Ascomycota; class Dothideomycetes; order Pleosporales; family Leptosphaeriaceae; genus Plenodomus; species Plenodomus lindquistii. Next base: position 167,199 of record JANUWI010000018.1, read on the forward strand.
GTGGTGTTGTGGTGTTGTTTACTTTGTATTCTAATTTCTGCTTCGTCTTTGGCTTTGCTATGGTATGTTGTACTGTACTGTATGTGAAAACACCGGCGCATTGACGCGACGCGATGATGAGATTTTGGGGCTGGGGAAGGCATGGGTTGGGGGTTGGGGGTTTATCACGCATATGGGATGGGTATTTACATGTCAGGGCAGTCTTGCGTTGAAAGCGTCTGGGTATGTCAGATTAGGGAGAGGAGTGGGAAGGAGGAGGGAAGAGTGTATAAAACCTGTCTTTCTTTTACTAGGTTGGACGCACCTTCGAAGATTTGGGGTGAGAGGTTGAGATGACGAAAATGAGTGATGGGTCAAAGGTGTGTCCCTCGCTGTTTGCGAAAGGCCGGGAAAAGCATGACGATGTTATGTTATGGCGTGTCTACTCTGCTCTACTCTGGCTTTGTAAAGGGGGATGGTCTTGATAATGTGGTGACACGCGGCGGTCGTGTTTCCCAAGCGGATACTTAGGGTTACATGTGTTGCGACATATCGTGGTTGAGGTGAGGGCGGGCATATACGTCCCTTCTCCTTCTTTTAGAGGTCCTGCTGAGCACACACATTTTGTCCTTTGGTTCTCGAAACCACGGCCGCAGTATGTGATTGTTCCTCTGCGCTATTTGCTTTAGAGAAAAAAGACACATTCTCTGAAGTTATAACATGTGCAGTTTCCAAAACTCTTTTAGTTTACAGCTTTATGTGACAGTGGACGGATTTTATCCTATCTTACTATCCTTTACAAATTGTAATAACGGACAAGGTACAGCAAAGTATAAATACAAGTTTTATGCCTGTCTCTACATATATAACAGTACCGGAAGACAGTATCTACCTTGTCACTTTTGGGTCGAGCTTCCAGTAGTCGCTTTCGTAACCCTTCCGAGGCTTCACATTCAACCAAAGCTCAGACGAGGGCAAGTCAACAGCCGCTGCAATAGTGTGCCCATGCGCACCAGGAAAATCCCAGTTTCCACTCACAGGATCGCAATCCGAGCTCATGATAAAGAGGGCCAAGGCACCCAGCATTTGCGACATTGCCTGGTGGCGTCCGGCGCAAAGCGAAGCACCACCCCCGAATGGTCTGAACGCGCCCCTGGCGGCTTTTGCTTCGGAGGAGCGTGCATTGACTAGAAAACGCCGAGGGTTGAATTCGTCCACCGTATCGCCCCAATATTCCGGGTTCGAGTGAATAGCGTTGTTGGGAAGCTCCATAATCGTCCCCTTTTTCAAGAGATATTGATCCTTCAGCACCACATCCTCAGTCACGTACCGACTGGATATACCGCACGTTCTGTGACGAAAGGTTTCATCGATTGTCGCCACTAGTAACTGGGCACGTTCCTTCAAATCTACATTCTTTATTGTCCACGTTACTATACCTTCTCCGTCGGTAGCTTTGATCGCGAGTTTGCTGAGCTCTTCACGTAGTTCCTGGAGGAGCTGTTCATTTCGATAGACGTAATAGACGGCCCAAAAAATGGTAGGGACGGTGTTGGTGAGAATGCCAATGATCATGGTCACTTCCAGCTTTCCAATGTCCAGATCAGAAAGCCCGCGCTCGGCAGCATGTTTGTGGCGTATCTTGACGAGTTCGGAGCCCTTGGCGTGACCATTGTTTTCGAAATACTTCGCAAACCCTAACCAGGCATCAGCTCGGCCTCGATCACCAGTAGAACATGTGACCCTGGCTTTCGGTGTGATGAGTAGGTCGGAAATGTTGTCGTCAAAAGCCCTGGCACGCTTATCGTCAGAAAACAAGCTTGCCCATGGTAAATGGTATTGCTTACCAAAACCCAGCTTCAACCTTGGGATCTTTGAAAGGATTTTCGGGTCCGTAGATTCCATTGGTCGAGGATAGGCCAAATTCATGCCTGAACCATGGCAACAAGTTCATACGAGTAGTCTTTCCGTGTAGCTTCTTTATGGAACTGTTGATATCATGGGCGACCTGAGTCGTAATAGCTTCTAAGTGTGGCCCTGGTGCCAGAGTCGCATGGATATCTTTCATCACAGCGTTCATGTATCCATCCATCTTATCGTCTCCCATTAGTTTGTCGAGGACGACTTTGGACCCTGCACGTGACAGCCCGGAGAGCTTATCAATAACTAAAGCAGCGATAGGTGCAAATGCAATAGCCTTTGGGTTCTTGTCAACATGAGACAATAAGTCTGGAGTTGCAACAATGGCTATACGACCGGCAGGGACCGGAAGCAAAAAGATCGGAAGACCGCATCTCTTGCTAGGGCTATCATTAGCTTGACCATATCAAGCGCAGCAGATCACTCACGCGATTCGTACAAAATGGCGGGAGCCGTGGCGGTAGACGTTGATTGCGTGTCCGATGAGTGGAATCCGAGGCTTGATCAGGCACGGCTCGCGCGGGTCTTGATTGTAGACGAAAAGAAGCCGATAAAAAACTAGGACGGTGAAGAGAGTGATCAACGCGGTCATGTGATGCTGGTAAAAAGCAGATCCCACAACAGGGAGCGTGTCTCGGTCAAAGGCCAGATGGCCAAGCCCAAGATTTTCGAGAAACATGGGTGTATTGCCTCGCATCTTCTGCAGACAGGTTTGTCAAGCAATGCCTCAGAGTAAAAAAGAGTGCTGCTCTTTTACACATGTACAGTGAGGCGCGCCGGAGGGTTGCACAAACTCGGCAGGCCGCGTCTGACCGCCGGAGCGCTACCAAAAGGGGAATTTAAATCTTTCAGTCTCCAAGCGGATGGCCCCAAGAGTGGCGTTGACAGTTTCGACCAAATGGGAACTAGGTTAGGCTAGTGTTGGTTTGGCTAACAAGATCTGTACATGCATCGACATAGTGAGCCATTGTTCACGACAGCCGGCTATGGGCACCTCCATGATGAGCATCCTTCTCTCTACCATCATTGCTGTCAGTATCGGCATCAAACAATCAGATTCGTAATCACTGATTTCTATGAAAGGGATTATCTTTTCTTGTCGTGGGTACTATTCGCCGACTTTACTTCCACCCACTCTCGCGATTTCCTGGTCCAAAGCTGGCAGCACTGTCGAATGTGAGATGATTTTACCTCTTGTACTTAATCTGCATAATAACCAGCTGAGTCTCTCAAAGTATCCTTATAGCAGGAGTTTTGTAAGTGGCAGGCAGCCTTGGGATATTCTGCTTTTACACGAAAAATATGGTATGTTTGTTGTCATCGGAAAGACGAAGATTCTATTAATTAGTATTGCAAGGACCCGCAATTCGAATTTCACCTACTGAAATCTCATTTTCCTCCCCACAATCATGGACGGATATTTATGCGCCGCGCAAAGGTTCCGAGTTTATTAAATCGGCATTCTACGACGGAGGAAACTTCGCGGATCAAGCCCACAGCATTGTGAGCGAACGTAACCCTGAGGAACACGCGCAGATGAGGAAGTTCTTGTCCCGAGCTTTCTCAGAGCAAAGCCTGCGGGAGCAAGAAGACATGATCACCAAAGTCATTAATAGGTTCATTGAACGGATCGGACAGGTCAGCGAGGAAGAAGGATCGGTAGGCTTGACCAGGTGGTTTAACCTGATGACTTTCGGTAAAACTTGAGGCGCCTTGCATACCGGGAAGTCGCTAACAAACAGTCAACAGACATCATTGGACTTTTAGCATTCGGACAGGACTTTGACGGAGTAAGAAGTGGTGAGTGGAATATTGCACGCGACGGAAAACTCTGACTAAGTCTCAATACTCACGAATATTAGGTAAAACGCATCGATGGATCGAGGATGTACAGGGTAGTATGTCTCAAGCCACGACCTCTGACACCCTTTCGCGTTTTCCCTGGCTTGGCAAGCTTTACATGCTCCTGAGGCCAGACTGGCTAGATTCTCTTATGGCCGCTGGCCAGAGACATCAGACATATACCATGAGAGTAACGGCAGAGTAAGTTCACCCGTTGCCCGCTCGTATTACCATCTTCGGGTTGCTGAAGACACATTAGGAGAATCCAGAAATCAACTGAGCGAAAGGACTTCATGGCGTATCTGCTTTCTGCTCGCGAAGGCATCAGCGATATTCAGCTTGCAGCACACGCCTCAGATTTTGTGTACCTCATCCTCTCTCTCTTGCCCATTCTTCATCTACGGGGCCTCGTCGCTAATAGTTAATAGCATTGCTGGAAGCGAGACGACTGCGACTACGTTGACAGTTGTACTATATTATCTTTGCATGAATCGCCACATTTTGGAGAATGTAAACAAAGAGATCTCTGACATGTTCGAAACATACGAAGAGATAGACGGATTGAGCACCGCGAAGCTTCGCTATCAACGTGCCGTGTGCCTGGAAGCGCTCAGAATATTTCCACCACTACCGCTCGGGCTGCCACGATTGGTCCCAGAGGGAGGTTCTTTGATCGATGGAAAATTTGTGCCGGGTGGTGTATGTACTGTTCTTGTTTGCTTCGTTTGTCATGTGATCCTGTGGAAACTAAATCTGGTCCCAGTTTTGCGTTTCGACCAATCCATACGCCGCCAGTATGAGTCGACGCAATTTCCTGATGCCCGAACAATTCAGGCCGGAGCGCTGGCTTGAAGAAGGGGCGGGCGGAGACTCTCTGGAAGCATCAAGGCCCTTCTCGCTAGGGAGCCGCAGTTGCCTCGGTCGCAGGTAAGCAATATCAAATTGAATGCGTTTTCGTGTGTACAGACTACTTGGAACTAATGTCGTCGTCTGCAGTCTAGCTTGGCTGGAACTGAACATCACTCTCACTCGATTGCTTTTCCGGTATGATATCTCCGCGTATGGCCTCGTGGACTGGCATGCGCAGAGCGAGATGCATCTGTTGTGGAAGAAACCCGAGATGCGGGTAAAGCTTAAGCGAAAGAGTCAGTGAGTCAAGGTTCTTGGATTTTGCTACGTTTTAATCAAACCTCCAATATGTACGGGTTCGCTGGGAAACCTTTGGCTAAGTTCACTGCATCAAAGCTGATCGCTGAATGAAATTTTGACTTCAAGGCTACCAAAGCAAGAGATGTTCACAATCAATAATAGAGCGTCAGAGAGTTACGATCTAACAATGCTCCGTCCTATTAATATTGAACTTGTCTGGGTAACCACGCAACACAATGGATGATTGGTCACTTACACAATACGTACAATGATCTAGTGAATGCTTGTGTGTTGTGGATTGGTGTATGTGCAATAGTCTAATGTCTTTTCAGAACACTTTCAAGTTGATTCAGTCGCTTCCATTAGCGGCAGTATTCTTGACTTTGTATGTGCGCCTGTATTGGTCATCAACGCTGCTGAGGTAATGAACTCCTTCGCTGAGATCATCTAGAGAGCCCTTTGGAGTGTAGCTTTTCTTCCCGTAGGCCATTTCGCGTAGATTGCAAGCCTTGCGTTTCGAGTTAGAAAGAAATTGGAGTACAGCGATGCCCGCAACATACCTTGTTGTATTCATCGGGAGTGGCGATGTGACGCTGGTCCAGTCGAGCAAAGAGATCCACCTTCTCGATCATATGGTTGATGTCGCCAACAACTTGCATTGTGAACAACGTACTTGCGATACCACTGCCGTAGCTGAACAGGCCAATGTTCTTGTTCTGCAGCGCATCGGAACCCACAAGAGAGAGCAGACTAAGAAGTGAGCAGTACAGACTAGCAGTGTACATGTTGCCACATCGACTTGGTCCCTGGATGCATGGCTCAACACGTGCTTTAAACTGGACCTTGCTAAGCTGCACGAAAGTCTTCTCGAGTTCCTTGGACTGGAGAGATTCTTCGTATGACAGATCGCGCAGGTGTTCAGGTACATCGTTGAAAGCCGGGTGCGAGTTGTCATCGTGAAGGAAGTCATTGTACAGGAGCCGCCCGTACGACTTTCCAACCAGCTTGCAGTTGGGGGTATGAAACGCCATGAAATCGAAGATGTCAGTGAGTGTTTGTCGAGGTCGTGAAAGAATTTCGGCGGCTTCTGGGTACCGCTGGCTGTCATTCGAGACACGTGACGTTGCCTGTCGTAGGTTTGCATAGCACCCATCAAGAGCAGACAGGTAGCAAGATATGGATAGTTGACCATCGACGAAGGGGTACTCGGAGTGTACCTCGGGTTTGTAGAAATCGTATGCATGTGTCATATATGTTCCACGCAGACCAGGTATGGAGATTATTGGGGCATCCGGACCAACGAGTAGTGCGACGCATCCAGCTCCTCCGGTGGGTCTGGCGGCAGGCTGCTTGTAGACGGCTATATCCGAGGCTACGACAATCGCATCCCTGCCGTCCCATGAGCGGGATTCGACCCAATTGATGGCGTTGAGCAAGGCATTGGTACCTCCGTAGCAGGCATTAACTGTATCAGCCCCTTCCAAACTGTGGTTGTCTCCGAACAATTGAGTCAAAACGCTCTTGACCGACTTCGCTTTGTCGAAGGGAGACTCGGTGCCGACCTCAAGCCTGCCAATTGAGTCCGGGTCGATGCAGTATTTTTTAAGAAGCGAAGAAATCGCTGTAAGCGCAAGAGAGCATGCATCTATACAGGTTTGGGTCAGTATCGGTAAGATCACAAGTGTGCTTTACAGGCGCAGTTACCCTCTCGATCTGTGCAGAAGTTCATGGAAGCCAAGCCGAGACCGATCGTGTATTTCCCGGCTGACACTCCCTGGGCAACTTCAAACTGAGCCTGGTCCAGGGTCTACCGGGTGGCGTCAGTGCCTGAGCATGCTACAGTAATCACCATCTTGGAACAGCCCATTGTGGTTGTGCACGTGCTTACTTGACTAGGAACATAGATCTCGAAGGCTTTGATGCCTACATTCTTCGGATAGGACATTTTGTGTTTTCGGTGAGAAAGTGACGAGAGAGAACAACAATGCAATGTGGTGCGCGGACACGCACAATCTATTGTTCCGGTCAAAGGTATCGCAAGCTCGCTTACACACAAGTGGAGCGTTCCTCTTTTGTCGAGCTCCGGTGGCGTGCTAGTCCGTTACGACTTTCGACGAACGGAAATAATGCGTCCCCTTTTAGATGTTATGGTACATTCTATTCTTCCCCATTGGGTCATATCCACCAAGTGCTGCAAACTATGCTCAAAATACCTCTGAACCACCCCTCAAACAGCTCGCGATCCTCGTGCAAACAGGCTTGACTTCATAGCGACCCAATCATGCCTGCTGTCCTTTTGCCGCCGGTGTGTCCCTCCACGTGGACCTCCTCCAGTCATCCGAAAGTCGATGGAGTCAGTGCCCAAGTCGATGATTGGTTCTTGCGCAATTGGCCTTTTGCGGACGAAAAAGCCAAGAAGAAATTTGTTACTGCTGGCTTCTCTCACGTCACGTGCTTATACTTCCCACTGGCCCGCGATGAACGCATTGCTTCTGCGTGCAAGCTTCTCACCATATTGTTCCTGATAGACGGTATATTACATCGCACGTATCTCTTCCAGACTACACGCTAACGTTGGCTTGAGACATTCTCGAGGACATGTCATTTGATGAAGGCAGCAAGTATAATGAGCACCTTATGCCTATCGCCAAGGGTGTGGTCGCGCCAGATTGTCAGTTTGAATGTTCATCAGGAACTGATCTTCGCTTACTATTCAAAGATTCAATTCCCGTAGAATGGATGTTCCATGAAATCTGGGATGAGATGCGTGAGATTGATCGAGGACTCGCGGATAGCATCCTCGAGCCAGTCTTCGTCTTCATGCGTGCACAGACCGACAAATCCCGAACGACTATCGACCAACTAGGCACCTATCTCGTGTACCGCGAGAAGGACGTGGGCAGCGCGTAAGTAGGTACTACGGCGGCCGTTACAATTTCACTGATACTACTCAGTCTTCTATCTGCGCTCATGAGATTTACCATGGATCTACGACTGGATCCTGCCGATCTCAGCGCATTGTGTTGTATTGAGCAAAATCACGCAAAACACATTACCATAGTCAACGACATATACAGCTGGGAAAAGGAATTGCGACAGGCGAAGAACAGCGCGCAAGAGGGTTCTGCACTATGCTCTGCAGTCAAAATCATGGCTGACAACACAGGACTGGATATAGAATCGTCGAAGAAGGTTCTTTGGTCTATGGTTCGTGAGTGGGAGATCCGACACGAAATATTGTCTGAAGCGTTGTGCGATACGAAAAACCATCACGACAAACGAGCCTTGTATGCAGAAGGGCTGAAGTACCAAATGAGCGGGAACGAGACCTGGAGTATGTCTACTCCTAGGTACTTGAATTTAGATTGAATACCAGATTAGCCCAAATGAGGCCAAACAACTTTGAGTCGAAATCTTTGTCGTACCTTTACCCATTCTGACGGTCCCTTTCTGGCCCTTTCCGGTATGTGCGATCCATGTTTCACGCTTATGCCCTTTCGTCGTATCCTGCCATTGTTCTCTCAAGACAAAAGCTACTCTCAAGTGGTGCACACTCGGACTTTCCTCCCCATCCCAATTTGTGGTACCAACAACACCGACAGAAGGAGCCAAGGTGGAAATGGCGGACCATACACACTCCCATTCGTTGGGAGCCCTGGATGATATCATGCCAGACATTAACCTACCATTTGTCTTTGCATTCCCATGCCACAAACTCTCACAACCGAAAACAACCGCAAGACTTGCGCGGTCCTTCGAGACCTTACTCTCTACGAACCCTTGGTTATCTTGTACCATCGAAGAGAACGTCACTACAACTCATCATCGTCCGGGAACCAGGTCCCTTTCCAACCCTCTGGAAGCGTCTAGCAAAGGTTTGAGAAGACCTGCTGGTATCCAAGCTCTTGATCACCCTCAGCTTGTGATACAGGACCTATGTCAACACCCTCTCTACGTAAACAAGAACTACGATGACTTGATTGCAGAGCGGATGCCCCCCAAATTCTTGGATTCAAACTTGATCATGCCAGATCGCGAGACGGGCAAATCGGGGACCAAATTTATCCTCCAAGCCAGAGTAAGCTTCATCAACGACGGTGTCTTACTATGCCTATGTACGAGTCATACGGTCATGGATGCGACGGGCCTCAGCAAGATAGCGGAAGCATGGGCAGCACTGGCTAGAGGTGATCCTGCAGAAGAACTTCGTCACTACCCACTCTCCGAGGAAGACATGGGTCTCGAAGGCGACACATGTTCGGAAGCCGAAGTCTATGACCGTCTGAAGAATAGAAAAGAGCTGTGGCATATGCTAGGCTTGGATTATCGACCGAAAGAATTGACATCAGCTATGCTGGCCCGGAAAATCCCTCAACGCGAGACGGATACAAGGATTTTTCGGCTACGGGCAGAGCAGCTACGACTGCTTAGAGAACAATGTATTACGACGACTTGTTTGAGCACTCCAGAGTCCACTCGCGGGTGGGTCTCTACTAATGACGCCATTTCTTCACTGCTATGGCGCTGCATCGTGCGAGCCAGATCAAGAACCGTAGAGGAGATGTGCAAGACAAGTACTATGATGTACGCAATGAATATCCGTGGAGCTTTATCTCGTGTGCAAACGGGTACTGATAAAAGAGTGGGGAGAGATCAAATAGCGAATGCGGTCGTTTACAGCGTCAACAAAGCTCGGACGAGAGATCTTGTAGCCGCTCGGTCCATCGGGGAGATTGCAAAGGACATCAGAGCGGCGGTCAATTCGCACAGAGAACCCACTGTTCTGCGGGATGTCTTCAAACTTGCCACCAGTATCCCAGACGTATCGCAGCTTGGGCTTGTGTACCCCACTTGGTTGGCGGAGGACGTGGTTATAAGCTCGCTCTCTGGATTGGCTTTGTACAAAACGCACTGGGGTAGCGTATTTGGTGGAAGTTATACCGTACCTGATTACGTCAGATTTCCGCAAGGAATCTTCGAAGGGATTACATTCGTTATGCCGCAGCGGCGAAACGGTGAGATGGAAGTCGTCGTTACAATGATCACGGAAGATATGGAAGCGTTGTTGCAGGATCAAGAGTGGCAAAATCATATGGAGGTTATTTCGTGAATGAGATAGTTTTCATTCGTTCGGCCGTCTCACAAGGGCAACGAGTGGGTAGTCGGAGCGTCAAATGGTTTCACTCTTCATCTCGCACAGAAAATTGGTCTTTGATGGTTGCATGTGCATTCTACTTCAATCGCGTCCCAAGTATCTAATTCCATTGCACTCAGAGATCTACGTCTTTCCCAACGTTAGCTTTACTCTGTGAGCTCCGCTCAGTCTCTGAGGGAGCTGTGTTCGCTGCCAGTATGTTGCGGTACTGCGAACCGAAACTGACTATGAATGCAGCGCCCGCACATGATATTCCCAAGATCCATGTAGCTCTCAAACCGACAAGATATGCATTCAAGACCTCGACAAGATCTTGATTAGAGAAATGGTCCCTAAGATCGTCTGCTCCTATCGACAAAACCAGCTGAGAGTCGAACCTGACATCGCTGTGCGTGATGTAGCCGACCAGACGGTTGGCAAATATATTCTGGGCCACAGAGATAAAAATCGTACCACCGAGCGTTTGAAAAACTGAAGATTGTTAGCAAGTGTGTGATATAATCTCTGTGGGCTCCATACATAGTAAGATCGCCGTGCGCATGGCTATGTCCTCAGGACAAGTCGTAGCTTGCGCAACAATGACGGGAACCTGGAGACACAGGCCGGCGCCAATACCAGCTATCAACTGATAGCACACATACTTGGCTGTATTCAATTGCAAGCCCATAGTATTAAGAAGACCCCCTCCAATGGCACAGAGCGCTGAGCCAATCCAGAGCAGCCAATGGAAGTAACCGAATATGGTCAACAATATGCCAGACACGAGGCCGAATAAGGCTTGGAGTTATCAGTCTTGATGGGTGAGATGAATGCTTTATGCAAAGCTTGGACTTACAAGAGCCAACAATAAGAGACAAGTTACGCACTGCACTCGAGGCAGCCGAGAGTCCGCCAAGGGATTGAAAATAGATTGGCAGATAGTATACGAATATGAAATAAGATCCAGCAAGGCTAAGAGAGTCAGCAAGTGGGCTTCATGCTGGTGAAGAGGACGAACATACAAAAGGTTATAGAAAGCAAGCGCCAAGGTCTCGCGACTCATGAGGAGTCGAGGAACCATCATTGCCCTCTCTTTGGAGTACCATTGTGAGCTGACAAAAACGGCAAAAATGGCAACGGAACCAACAATGCAACCGATGACATCTGGAGCGTCCCAGGGCTTGGTGATACCTCCCCACTGAAGATAAAGTAGGAGGCATACAAGTGAGGAGGTTAGCAATATGACGCCGGGCAGATCGGTATGCAGGACCTTCTCCCGCAGTGAGGCGTATTTTGGTTTAGCTGCGGCTGGTGTTTGGAAGAAAAAAGTGAGGACGATAAGCGAAAATCCCCCAATGGGAAGGTTTATGTAAAAACTATGAAGGGTCTGCGTCAGAAAATGCGCTACTATAGCTTAAAGAATCGTTTCAGAGTACATACCACCATCGCCACGTGACATTGGTAGTCAAGGCACCTCCAATGAGGGGGCCCACAACACTGGCCATCCCGTATACCGCGCCAAGTACGCCTGTGTATGCAGCTCGACTTTCTGGCTTCGCGATGAAGGCGATGATTGTATAACAGCCATTTGTGATACCTGCTCCGCCCATGCCACAGATCGCGCGCCCAACTATAAGTGATACACTGTTCGGTGCAAGTGCTTCATGGGCCAAAAGTTAGCGATACACTTATGTGGATAGTTTTAGAGGTCCGGATAAATACCGCATATCAGGCTTCCGATTTCGAAAACAACGATGGCTGAGATTATGACACCTTTCAGCGGGAAAAATGTATATGCTTTGCCCCATAGCTGTGCAAAACTCGAAATAGTGAGGAAGAACGCCGAGCCGTACCAGCCGATGTCTTCGAGACTGTTAAACTCCTGGGTGATGCGTGGTATAGCAGTGGCGACGATGGTCTCTTATCATCAGAAGTGTACTCTGCAGACATGGGGAGGGTGTACGAAACGGACCATGTCAATTGCTACCAAGAATATGCTGACCATCAGTGCCACCAACAACACAAAAAATCTATACCCTGACGGAATCTCATCCGTGATTGCCATTGCAGATTCCTCGCCCTTGGGCTCAGACTGTTTATCCGTATCATAAGATGACATTGTAGTTGATTTGCACCAGCGTGAGCGGTCTGACAGGAAGGTGTTTGTAAGAAATCTAGCTAGCTACGTTCCGCTCGCTACGAATGATGTTACCGTCGGAACCAGTTACCGACCAAGCATAGCGCTAGTAAGGAAGGGGATGCGCCCCTTTGGGAACGCCCATTGAAACTCTGCAGTTTAGAGAAGCAACCCCCACTGTTTCTTAGCAAATCGTTTAGCTGTGCCGCATGTCGGTCAATCTTTGCTGGAAAGCTGTCATATCAGCATTATATTGACCAAACCAATTTGGGCGCAAAGACGCAATTGGCTCTTCCAACTCGGTCCAACGATCCCCAAGGGTCATAATCACTCTTCCGTTCCAGCGGCCAGGTGAAGCGGCCTTGCTGGCATCGTCTCTTCCATAGAGTTCCACGGCACGTTGTTGTCGCGCCGTTGCAGAATATGCTATGGCTAAGCCAACATGGTAGGCACTGCTGATAGGACCCCCGGCAGTTTTAATCGGCACTGCAAGCTCAGAGGGCAATAATTTCGAAACCGTAGCTGCAGGTGCTACCCCATTGATAGTTATTCCGTGTTGTTCAGCTGTGGGACGCAGTCCTCTTATCAGACCCACAACCTGAAGCGATGTCAGTGGTGCCATTTTCGTGAACAGCAAATTCAGAGCTATCTGCTTACTGCAAGTTTCGTCGCACTGTACACAGGAAGGCTTTGTTCCGGTGCATAAGCAGTAGCGCTTGTGGTAATGACTAGGCTGCTTCCCGGAAGCTGGGTTTTGAATTGACTCAAAGCAAGTTTTGTGAAATTCAAGACGGAACGAAAATTGACGTCAACAACCCTATGTCTGGGCTCCAGTAGCAGTCCCTCGTCATCAAATCCATCCGTGAAATAATCTGAGTCCTGCGAGACGCCTGCATTGGCGACCGCGATGTCAATGTGATCCAAGGACAGGAAGACTCCCCTTAGAGCTTTCCAGTCGGTGATGTCACACTCTCGGTAAAAGAGTTTCCCTCTGGGATGGTCGGGCAAGACTTCTGATGGATTCGCCGTTTCACCTGGAATCTCGTAGATGTCGAAATTTTCATCGATTGGTACGATGTCGAGAATATGCACGTTGGCGCCCTTGTGTGCAAAAATTCGCGCTGCCGCAAGACCGATTCCAGAAGCACCACCTGATGAACAATAAGACTATTATATTGGGTAGTATCAAGTCCCACTAACCTGTCAGGACTATCGTTTTCCCATCCAGTGGGGGGATGTCGTTCAGTCGCAGATGCAAGTCAGCCATTGTGTCTCAGACTGGATTATGGCTCAGGACTTCATTCTGATTTAATACGCTTCGATACGCACCTCCGTGTAGATTGTACATGTTCTGCATTCCAACGCCAGTTTCCTAACTGAGCTTGACCCATTGGGCTATGTTGGAGCGGTAGCCGGAACCTCGCTACATTCGAACGCAGCTCTAGACAACTGTTCCAAATAATGCTTCTTGCCTGTCCATCAGGTTGATAAGAAACCTCACGGCGCAGGAACGGTAGTCATTCGCTCGTGTCCCATCATGTCTCTTCTCTTGCTCGCGACGGGTGGGATAGTGCTGCTTCAAACACTTCGATTATGGCAAAACGTTGTGAAAGCACGAGCGACTGGCTTACGAGTTGTTGTAACCCCTCTGCTCGAAACTCAAATACTTGCGCAACTTGCGTCACCTTTCCTTCGAGCCTTATACTGGAGTCACTTGGATGCTGGCAAAGGGTGGCCTAGATGGTGTCGATTCATGATTAAAGATTGGTCCTGGGAGGATAAGAGACTGGCTCATGAAGAGTATGGAGATACTTTCATTTGCGTTTCTTCTGAAGGCATGATATGCTATAGCGCGAATGCCGCGTTAGCATGGGATGTAATGAATCGACGTTACGATTTCATTAAACCACGAGACAAGTACAGTAAGTTATTCACGATAACAGTGGTATTAGGGCAGCTGTATCTGAGTCACAAAGTCCTGAGCTCCCAGCTTTACTTATTCTTTAAAGGGTCCATGCTGATTTGCGCAGAGATTCTGGAACCATATGGACCCAACGTGGCAACCGCCGAGGGCGCTGAATACCGTTTCCATGTACGCATCACGGCGCCAGCATTCTCAGAGAGTAATAGAATCAACGAAACCGTCTGGAATGAGACTACCCGACAAACGCAAGCCTTACTGAGTCAATGGGCCCAAGCACCCTCGAGAGATATACGTGCCGAAGTTAACGCACTCACCCTTGCTGTCATCTCCCTTGCAGGGTTTGGAAAAAAGATTGAAACAGTAGCGGAGCAGGCCAAGGATATCCCAAAAGGCTACAAGATCAGCTTCCTGAAAGCTATCAGCGACACCACAACTTTCATGCTGGCAATACTTGTTTTTCCTGGTTGGTTACTAAGGCTTTCTCCGTACGCAAAGGCTCAGCTCGCTCATTCGCAACTCGATAAGTACCTTCGCCAAATGATTAGCTTCGAGAAAAAGCGGACGGAAAATGGCCGTGGAGACGGAACGCGCCAGAATCTTCTCAATTTAGTAGTCAAATCGTCGCACGAAGCCAGCGTAGAGAATAGTGAAAAGCAGGATGCAGAAGGAATGACAGCTCTTAAAAAGCATGCGTTCACTGATGACGAGGTTATGGGAAATCTGTTCATCTACTTACTGGCTGGTAAGAATCCACTTTTCCTCTACCGAAGGACTTTTGATGCACTGACTACGTGATCTCAGGATACGAAACTACTGCCAATTCCATTGCGTATGGCATGATCGCTTTGGCGTTAAATCCAGCGTTGCAACACAAACTGAGAGGAAGTATCGAACACGTATGGTCGCAAGCTGGTAGTCAAGGACGAACCCATCTTTCCTATCAGGAAGACTTCGCGAAACTGCGATATTTGCATGGATTTATGGTCTGTCGCCAGATTTCACGCTTATAAACAGCCCACTGACATTACCAGTACGAGACTTTCCGTTTATATCCTGGTGTTACCTTGATCACCAAGATGTGTCATGAAGAACAGGAGATTCGCATTGACAATGCAACACATGTGCTGCCTGCAGGATGTCGTGTCTATCTTTCCGCTCCTGGTGTGCATTACAATGAGAAGTATTGGGAAAGTCCTACAGAATTGCAACCCGAGAGGTGGATCGAGCCGCAAGAAACATCGATGAAAGAGAACAATCCTGCTCCCGACAAGGATGCAGGCGCCATTCCAAAATCTTCAAAAGCCGCCACCGTGGCCGTGGAAAGAACGCGCCAAATGCGTGGCAGACTGCTCACTTTCTCCGATGGTGCGCGTGTTTGTCTTGGTCGTAAGTTTGCACAAGCGGAATTTATGGCTTTCTTTGGTGCACTGCTTTATGAATACGAGATTTGCTTCGCAAAAGGAACCGATATCTTGCAAGCACGGCGGGATTTCGACTGGAAAAGCGCCGGCAAAGTGACTCTGACTCCCTCAGATAACTTCCCCATTATCTTGAAGAGACTGAAAGAGAGATCTGTGGTAGCTTGAATTCTCGTATAGCTTCTTATAGGTCATCACGTGCATGGAAATGGACCATCAGCTTGGGCTTCCACCACATTACATAGACCTTCCCTTCACCCAACCAATCCAAATCTTTGTTCACCAGCTCGAGGTCATATCTCCACAGCATCTTAGCTAGGATCAGAACCATCTCCATGTGCGCGAAACTGCGATTGATTAGCGCTTTGTAAAGAATACCAAAGGCCAGCATTCTCGGGCGCTTACTTTCGACCAAGACAGCCTCTCGGTCCCAATGAAAATGGCTGACTTGCTTCTCGAACATCATGATTCCCTTTGTCCAACCACCTTTCGGGGATGAACTCCATGGGACTCTGCCAGTACCTTGGATCATGTGTCACAGTCCAAGCACTAGTGTATACCTCCACCTGCCGCTCAAATCAGTCGTGAGATCCTCTTTTATGTCATGCAGTGCAAAGTTCGTGTTACTTACCCCGGCCGGGATGTATCGCGAATGAAGACTGAAGCCTGTAGAAGTTCGCGGAAAGCCCTGCGAACCAGGTGGGTATATCCGAAGTCCTTCGTGAATCACAGCTTGTAAATATGGTAGTTGCTGCGCCTCTTGCGCATCAATCGCATCATAGCGTGGAAACCTATCTCGGATTTCGGTCGTGAGCTTCTTCAAGGTGGAGGGCTTATTGAGCAGGAAGAAGGTCGTTCCGGCAAGAAAGGTTGAGACTGTTTCTCCGCCAGCGATCCTACGTTGTTCAGCTATCAGGTTGTTCGATGGATGTCCCGTGAGCGCAGTTCAGGATGTTCATAATTACGTACGCTAGTGTTGAAACATGTGCCGTCATTTCCTCATGCTGGACTTCACCGCCACGCACCTTCTGGACAAGGTGTGTAATGAAGTCTTTCCGGGTACCTAGATAGTCTAGGCGTCTGCCAAAGGACTGTGTCAGGGTTCATTTCAGAGGCTGAACTAGCGATCTGCGAACCTACTTCTTGACCTGCTTTCGGCTGAACTCAGAATTGCGATTCTTTGCAATGAGTGTCGATGGAAACAAGATTCGAGAGATTGTCGCAGCGAACGGAAGGCGACTCAGATTGTCCATCAAAGTGATGAAATACAAATGCTCCAATATCAGATCTGACCAAAAGTGTGGTTGACCTGAAGTAGTGTTTTAATTCAGTTGTGTGCAGGAGTAAGAGACGAGTATTAGGAAACGTACCGTTTTCGATGCTATGGAAGGACTCTCCGAAAGCCATCTCGCCAAGTATATCGAAGCCGACCATCTCATACCATTTAGTCATGTTCAAAGCCTCGATCTTACTTCTCTCCCCTATAATCTCGACGAATCTGTCGATCGTAGCAGACACTATTGCCTCCTGCTCATATAGGGCGCGTTGCGAGAATGCTGCAGATAGCATGCGTCGCATGTTTCCATGCTTCTTCGAATCTCGCTCGCTACCAACACAGGAGTGTTCGAAACCGGAGCCGAAGATGTCGTAGAACGGGGTTTTGCGCATGATGTCTCTGTCTGGAGTAGCATGCCCATAGATAACACGCCAAGATTCAACAGACGCAAATGAAAGTTCGTTCGGTGAAACGCGTACAATAGGACCTATTTGATTCAGTGTCTGAGCTTTGCATTGTTGTCTAAATGCTTGCCTACCATACTTCCGATGCAACTGCTCAATGGCAAGGTGGATTTTCCCACCTGCACCATGTTTGATTCGCCACAGCTGCAACGAAGTAAGCCTGATGCAGTCGTATTTCAGCCTGATGAACGGTCCTACCAATGATATGCGACCCAAAAAGGGACCTGGAAATGCTGCAAGTGGATGGAGGGTCAGGTTATATATAGCTTTCGAGACCAGAACGGTCAAAATCTGGGTCGGTATATCAATAAAAAGAAACAAAATGCGTGGTTGTAGGTTATGGTATACCAATATGCCCGCAACGTGGAAGATTGATGATTGCCAAACAAAGGCATGATGGTAGGTATCAGCAATTGAGACTTGCATTGCGCTTACACGATGCTAAATTTGGAGTGGTCATCGGAAAACCAATATGGCGGAGATAGAGACGTGTTTTTGAGTCAATTATATTATCTGCCGGGGTAGTGTCGAACACGACGGCTCTCGGGCTGGTTCCGGATTGGGATGCCTCTCCATCCGGATGTGTTGTGCTCGCAAACTATGACACTAGACATTGCTATCCGCGTCCGCGCGAGTATCATGCACAGCTAACGCCTTATGAATCGCAAGTTTTTAATGCAGGTAAAGACTAATGTCGATTTCACTCCATTTGAGTACTTGACCGGCCCCCTATTCTGCGGCTAAGTACCTCGAGGGTGTGAATTGCCGAGCGTAATCGAGCTTGGCTGCCAGCTGCTTCCTCCAAAGCATTCAGTCTATCTCTAAAGAGAGCAGCAGACAAGATAAGAGCATCCAATCGCTCAGTAATGAGAAGGAGAAGAATCAATCGCCGCTCCCGTTGACTCTCCACCGCAGAATCCCCGATGTATACTGGTATGTAGAGGCCTCGGCTCGGCTCCACAGACCGAGTATGTACTTGGGCTACAAACGTGGAGCACATGTCCACAAGTTGCTCCACAATCATGACCACTAGTACCTGAACCTCACATTTTTCTAAGCAGCAATATGTGCAGCGAAACACGTCATCCAGTAGTTTCTTTTTCTGTGCAGTGACAGTGAGGAGAGTTTGTGACGTATCTTGAACTCGTGGAGCTGTGGACTCATTCTCATCCTGAATGAAGTCGCGGATCATACCGTTCAACCCGAATAGAGCCGTCGAAAGCCGGCCCGAGCAACTGCATCCACGTAGATCAGTCTGCGGCCTGAAGGGTGACAACGTTCTGTTCATGTCTAGGCCATGGCCAAGATTTTCCTTACGGAGACTCGAATCCGGCCGGCGAGTGTCAGGTGGAGTCTGGGTCTGACTTGGGGTCATCCATGGGTTTCCGGGAGGGACTTGCCGCAGGCTACACGAGCACGCTGCTACTACAAAGGGATCATGGGCGTGGAGCGAGCACTGCGGCTTATCGAGTTCAGAGAAGTCCGGGCCATCAAAAAGAATGTCAAGGCTGAAGGCATCGTTCGCGGGAAGAGGATAGCTCATCCCCAATGTATCGGGCTTGGATCCTTCTTTACTTAGAAGTGCATGTTGTGCACGTTGAAAGGCAGGGCTATCCAAAGTAAATTCAGCCAGGTGATCATTTGATGATTCGGCCTGCTCAGATTCGAAAGTGGCCGCTGCGAGTTCTTCTTCTCCCACCCGTGGGACGGAGCCTTGAGCGCTCGACGATATTGGGGTAAGACTGGTCGCAGTCGTATTCGGATCTGTTCCCACAGGACTGCTGTTTCTCGGCGACTCAGATGTAGAAGGGCGGCGAGACCGATGTTGCGTTGCTTGATCATAAGTACAATCAATGTCGAGGCTACGACGACGAGTGCAAGTGGGGTTATCCCCGCTGCATTTGACCTTCCTGTCGTCAGGCTGTGGAAGTTCAAATCTTTATAGAACGCGAGAGACATGCTAACCTTGAATAATCTACATGTGCGGCATGCGAATCGTCGTGCTGGACGTTCAGTCTCGTCTTGTGAAAAGAGGTGGTCTCTTGAGATCTTGAATTGGCCGTCCTTGGTAAACGATATTGTGCCGAACATTGTCGCACGGTCATATCAAAGGTCTGAGCAGAAGAATGACATGTCAAGTAGTAGGGGGAGGAAGGGGGTGCTGCGTCGTTGGCCACAGAAACCCAGATTTCGGTGCCGAGATGGTGACACTTTGACTGCACGATCGGGTGGGAATCATCCACAGTGACAGTAACATCCGCACTCTCTGCCCTTTCCCGTACGGGAACCATATCTCCGCACACTCTGACGTCTTCCCTGCCATCGATCCTTCAGGATTTCTGTCTATGCGGTATATAAGCTATTTTTCCGAGGTTGTAAACGCTACTGGTATAGCTCCACGCAGGAAGCAGGAAACAGACACCAGATACCACGCAATAGTGGGTAAGATACGTACTTACCGATAGATCCTTCATGTTGCGTTTAGGCAGGCAATCTTGAAGCTCTTCCTGTAGAGAGTAAGCGCGGCCTCAGGCGAGTGAGATGAGAGTTTTCCAATGCCTCCCTTCTTGTCATAGCCCTGTCTTTCGCGCAATTAGTATCTTCAGCTAGACTACTGCATGGACCGTCCCGTACCTAGCGTGAGTTGGGTCCAACTGTTGGGATGACGCGGTCAGGGTTAGGTTAGTGTGATTGGCGGAGCCCAATCCGGAGCCTCGGCGGTGAAGCCTCGGAGCTACGCTGGTAATGGCTATATCAGGAAAAATATTTTTTTAGCTTCAATACGGTGCAGTCGTTGTACGTCCCACGTATTACCATTGTATAACGCTAATAACGCTAACGCGGCTACAATAGGTTACAAAATTTAACGCCTATCTATATCTATTTTATAGTAGCTATAATACTTATAATCTATATAGCTTCTATAGCTTCTATAGTTATACTAAATTGAATTATATTAATTAGATTTATAAATTAATAGAAACTAAAGCTAAAAAAAAAGCTTAAAATATATATTTAAAGTTTATTTTTACTATAATTAAAGTATAAATATAGTAGGTAGTATATTTTAATATTATATAACTATAATAATACTAATATAAATATAATTAAATAAACTATATAATAAAATAAACTATTAAAATTAAAATAAAATTAATATTTTTCTATTTATATAATACTTTTATAATTATTTTAAATATAGCTTTTTAATAAGTATTAAATATATACTACTATTATAGTTTTTTAATAAAATATAAAACTTCTAATATAATATACTATAACTAGAAATAGGTTTTTTAATATAATAGTATATAATATATTTTATAAATAAAATAGTTAATCTAGTAAACTAACTACTATTTTTTAGTATTATAAATACTAATGTATTCTACTAGTAAACTAGTTAATCTAGTAAGCTAGTTAAAATCTACTAAGCTTTATGTTTATTCTATTACTCTATTATAAACTAATAACGTTATAGATAACTAATATAGAATAAAAAAGGAATATAGCTTACTCTTTAAATCTATAAAGCTAGCTAATTTAAAAGCTATTAAACTTTAGCTATAGCTTTAAGTATTAATTAATATAGACTTTATAGATAGATTAATAGAATTATTTTATACTTATAAATTTAATTTAACTACTTAAAGTTTACTACTACTAAAAAGAAGATAATTAGTTAATATATTTTTAACTTTAATTTATAAAAGTTTACTCTCTAGCTATATAAAATAGAAAATATAGCTAATAAAATACTAGAGGTATATAATAAAAAATCTATAAGTAAATACTAGGCTAAACGTTTTATAATACGTTTAGATAAATTTAAAATAGCTTTTAACTAAATAAAAAATAAATAGAGAATAAAGTAAAAGAATTTAGAAACTTTTAGTATATAATATATTCTACTATAAAACTAGCTATACTACTAACCTAGCTAGTTTTTTTTAGTATTATAAATACTAAATTTTAAAATATTATTATTATTACTATTAATATCTAACTCTACTATTATAAAGTTAATATTTAATTTAGAAATACTTTTTAAATTTTTTTAGTATATACAAAAATTATATCTAGTTTTTTTATAATTACTATAGTATTAGATATTTAATTAAATAAATATTTAACTACTACTACTAGATATATATATATTAATAAATTAAATACTATAATTAAAGCTATAATAGTTTATAATCTAGTACTATATTTATAGATACTTTTTTACTAAATTATTTTTTATCCTTTTTTTATTTTTATTTTTACTAATTACTTTTTAATTTTATTATTATAAGTTTAAAAAAAAGTATATTAATATAGTATTAGTGTAGCTTTTTTTAAAAAGTATAAAAAGCTAGTTCTATAATAATAAATAATTAAATAAAAAATTTATATATAAATTTCAAATAAAATTTAAATTTATAAATATTATTTAGAGTTTTAAATAACTATAAATTTATAAATAGAAAAGGTTAAAGTAAAGTATATATATAAAGATTAATATAATCTACTACTATTTTTATATTAACAGAAACTAGGTTAAATTCTTTAAAAGCTTTTTAATAGTTATTAACTATAAATATATTTAAAATCGCGTTTTTTAAAAAAAAACCTTTTTTTATTAATATAAAAAATATATTAGCGTGCTAAATTTTATATATAGTAGAAATATTTATACTTTAATAGTAGAAAATATACTATATTAAATAGCTAAAAAATATAAAATAAATAAAAAAATATATAAAATATTAGAATTTTATTCTCTATATAGTAGTTTTTAAACTTTTAGTTAAAATAGCTTTTATAGCTATCTATAATTAGTAACTAGTATACTTTAACTTTTTATACTTTTATATATATAGTAAAATACTTTAACTACTTTAGTCTAAATATAGAATATATATATATTTTTTATAAATAATAAAAAGTAAAATTATATTTTTTTTAATATATATACTTTAAATAATAGTAACCTATTTATAATTACTAAGCTAAATAAAATCTAGCTAATTATATTTTTTAGAGTTTATAGTAACTTTTAGAAATCTAATTATAACGTATTCTACTACTAACCTAGCTATACTACTAAGCTAGCTATTTTTTTTAGTATTATAAATACTATACTCTATATAATATACTCTAATAATATAACGCAATATTAATTTAAACTAAAAGCTAATTAAAATTTACTTATTCTCTTTTTAAAGCTAGCTAATTTAAAAGCTAATAGGCTACTACTATAGCCTTTAGAGTTAATTATTAGAGGCTTTTTAATTAGATTAATAAAACTACTTTACGCGCTAAAATTTAATTTAATTACTAGAAATTTACTACTACTAAAAAGTAAATAATTATTTAATATATTTTTAATTTTAAGTTATAAAAGTTTATATTTTAGCTATATAAAATAAAAAATAGAGTTAATAAAATACTAAAAGTATATAATAGAATACTAGTAGGTAAATACTAGGCTAAACACTTTATAAGATATTTAGATAAGTTTAAAATAGCTTTTAACTAAATAAAAAATAAATAAAAAATATAGTAGAAAAATCTAGAAATTATTTATATATAGTTTAAATTTATAAATAAAATAAAAGCTAAATATAGTATCTAGAATAATAATTTCTATAATTTTAATAAAATTAGCTTCTAGATAAATATAATTAGGTCTATAAAAGTTATTATAAACTTTAAAAACTATAATTAGCTAGATTTTATTTAGCTAGATAATTATAAGTAGGTTACTATTATTTAAAGTATATATACTTTAGAGAATATAACTTTATATTCTATTATCTATAAAAAATATATATATATACCTATATAGTATAAAAAAGCTAGTATTTTTTCTAACTAGAAACTATTAGTTTCTAAAAATAGCTAGATAAATAATGTATTTAAACTAGAGTAGTTAAAGTACTTTAATATGTATATAAAAGTATAAAAAGTAGAAATATACTAATTACTAATTTTAAATAGTTATAAAAGCTATTTTAACTAAAAGTTTAAAAACTACTATATAAAAAATAAAATTCTAATATTTTATATATTTATTTATTTATTTTATATTTTCTAGCTATTTAATATAGTATATTTTCTATAATTAAAATCTAAATATTTCTAATGTGTGTAAAATTTAGTATACTAATATATTTTTTTATTAATAAAAAAAGCTTTTTTTTAGCTTTAAAAAATATATTTTTTAATATATTTATAGTTAATAACAATTAAAAAGCTTTAAAAATATTAGAGCTAGTTTCTACTAACGCGTAGGTAGTACTAAATTATATTAATTTCTAGATATATACTTTATTTTAACTCTCTCTACTAGTAAATTTATAGTAATTTTAAACTCTAAATAATATTTATAAATTTAGATTTTAGTTAAAATTTATATATAAATTTTTTATTTAGTTATTTATTATTATATAAACTAGCTTTTTATAGTTTATAAAAAAAGCTAAACTAATACTATACTAAAACGCTTATTTCTAAACCTATATTTATAAAATTAAAAAGTAATTAGTAGAAATAATAAAAAAAAAAGTATAAAAAAAAATTTAGTAAAAAAGTATTTTTAAATATAGTACTAGGTTATAAACTACTATAGCTTTAACTATAGTACTTAATTTATTAAAATATATGTATAGTAGTAGTAGTTAGATACCTACTTTACTAGGTATTTAATACTATAGTAATTATAAAAAAACTAGGTATAATATTTATATATACTAGAAAAATTTAAAAAGTACTTTTAAACTAATATAAGCTTTATAGTAGTAAAGTAAAATATTAATAGTAATAATAATAATAAATAAAAATATAGTATTTATAATAGTAAAGAAAAGTAGCTAGCTTAATAGTATAGCTAGCTTAGTAGTAGAATATATTATCTATTTAGAAGCTACTTTTATTAAAATTATAGATATTATTATTCTAAATACTATACTTAGCTTTTATTTTATCTATAGATTTAAACTATACGCTAATAATCTCTAAACTTTTCTACTTTATTTTTTCTTTATTTTTTATTTTGTTAAAAGGTATTTTAAATTTATTTAAATCTATTATAAAGCGGTTAGTCTATTATTTATTTACTAGAATTATATTATCTATTTTTAGTATTTTATTAGCTCTATTCTTTATTTTATATAGCTAGAGTGTAAATATTTATAAATTAAAATTAAAAACATACTAGATAATTATTTACTTTTTAGTAATAGTAAATTTATAGTAATTAGATTAAATTTTAGCGTATAAAGTAATTTTATTTTTTAATTAAAAAGCTTTTAATAATTAACTTTAAAAGCTATAGTAGTAGTCTATTAGCTTTTAAATTAGCTAGATTTAATATAGCGTTGCACGTATACTAACTAGTATAAAGCTTAGTATAACTATATAGACTTAGTACTTTTTTATAGTAAAAACTTTAGACTACTACTAAATAGATATATAACTACTACTTTATGCTTTTTACTCTAGTTTTTATATATTAATTAGTAGCTAAAGCTTACTATAATTATATACTATATTTTTTTAGTACTATAAAAAAAACTTTTATAAAAGAATAATATAACTATTATATTTATAATTTTTTTTAAATAGTAATAGTATAGTGTCTAGCTAATATATCTAAACCTTTTATATACTTTATAAAGCGTGTTTAGTATATAATTATTTAAATATACTATTTACTAAATTAACTTTAAAAAATATACGTCTACTAGAGTTTATTTTTTTATACTTTAAATATAATATAACGCGTATATTAGTATATACTAGCACTAGATATTCTATATACTAGGTATATTATATTATAGTAGCTTAATATTTTATTTATATATTAAATTAAACTACTACACGCTACTATAAACTTTAAATATTAAAGATATTTATACTACTATTTATTACTATAGTAAGCGCTAGCTACTATATGCTAAATAAATATAGTAGTTATAGTATAACTTTTTTAGTAGAAGCTAATATAGTATATTATTACTATTTTCTAGTTATACTAATATAGCTTTTTTATAGCGTGTATTCTATTTATTAGTATATAATATAGTATTAGCTATATAATATAGTAAATTTAGAAATAAACTAGTATTTCTATACTATTTATATATAAAATACTATTATTTTTAATACTATACTTTTACTACTACTATATATCTATACTACTATTAAAGTAAATTAGTATATTTTATTAACTAGAGTATATTAGTAAATTAGTAATATCTATCTAGCTTCTAGACTATAAATATAGTAAAAAACTAAACTTTTTTTATTTTTACTATTAACGCCTAGTATAATCTATTTAAAATACTAAAAAATGTAGCTATTATTATTTACTATTTAACTACTTTTATAAACGCTAATATAAACTATTACTAGGTAGTTTCTAAAAAGAGTTTAAATATAGTTTAAACTATTATAGCTCTCTACTCTCTACTATTAGTAAAGTAACTAGTAAAAATTAGAAAGCTAAGTAATAAATATAGTAAAAAATTTAGATATTTTTACTACTAGAACTTTAGTATTAACTATTTAGGCGCTAAATAATAGTTTAAAAAAATAATTAAAAACTTCTATAAAATTATAGCGCTATTTAAAATATACTAGCTTTATAGTAAGTTTTTAGTAAATAAACTTTATAGCTATTTTAAAAACTTGTTTTCTCTAAATAAAGCTTTATTATTCTAGACTAAATAGTAATAATTAAAAATTTTTTATAAAAAAAACTTTCTACTAAAAGCTTTACTATAGGTACCTTTTACTACGCCTATTAGTAATAAAAATTTTTATATTCTAAAAATTTAAAAAGTATAGCTAACTATAAATAATATAATACTAGAAAACTATAAAGTAGTATAGCTCTAGTTTTTAATAAAAAAAGTTATAATATTTAAATTACTAGTATTTATATTAACTTTTTACTAGAATATTTTTTAGATAGTATTAACCTAATATAACCTAAATATACCTATTTTTTTAATTAAAGTAGATAATACTAAATTCTACTAGCTATTTTAAACTATAGTACTACCTACTAGTATAGCTAGTAATACGCTTTTAATTATACTAGTTTAAACTAGGTAGTACTTTTTTTTATAAAAGTGTAGTAATTTTACTAAAAATATTAGAAAGAAACTATTAAAACTAAAAGCTTAAAGTACTATATAAACTACTATATAAAATATACTAACTTTAACTATTAAATTCTCTAAGCTATAAAATCTAAAGTATATAGTAGTACTAGACTAGTATAGAATATATTAGTAAAACTAGTTAGCTATTTATACTAAAAAGAATAGTTTTATATAGTATAGAATAGTAGTAATAAATTATATAGTATAGATATAAAAGCTTTAGATAAAATTATAATTAAATATTTTAATACTATTTAATTTTTTTTAGATTTTTAGCTATTTAGTAATATACTTTCTAAAGTACTTTTCTAAAATTCTACTATAATCTAATTAGCTTTAATAGTTATACTAGCTAGCTAGAATAGTTTATATAATAAAGTAAAAAAGTTTCTACTAATTATTCTAAAAAAAGCTATTTATAGCTTTATAGAATAAAAGTAAAAGTAAAGTAGAAGTCCTGCTAGTTTAAACTGCGTTAGCGTAAAATACTAAAAATAGAATAATTTATAAAGTAGCTACATTTCTAGAAAATAAGTTTAATACTATAATAGATAAAATAGTAGTATAGTAAATAGTACTAGAGGCGTAATAAATAAATAGTAAAAAATAAAATATATTATATTACTAGACTATTTAAATAATACTTCTATAAATAAATATAATAGTAGCTATAATATAAAAAAAGTAAAAATTACTATAATTTCTATTTCTACTAATAGCGTAGCTATCTATATACTATATTAACTCTATAATATTAACTCTATACTAGTTAGAGTAGTTTTTTATAATAGGCCTATAGCTTCTAATTTTACTTTATAAAGCTATAAAAAATTACTTAAATAGGCTACTACTATAATAGTTTAATTACTAAATATTAATATAACTACTATAGTTACCTAGGCCTTTAGTATAGTATAGATATTTAATATAAATATAGTATTTAGTAATAGTACTAGCGTATAATCTAACTATACCTAGACTATACTTTTACTTTTTTCTATTACTAAATACTAGGCTCTAGTACTAGTCTAAATTTAAGTAATAACTAGAAGTAGAATAGATAGAACTAGTATTCTATATACTATAGCTTTAACTATATAATATTATTTATTAGATAGGCTACTAAATAATTTAGGCGTACGCTTTAGTAATATAGCTAATATAGAAAAAATATTAGTATATAGAATAACTACTATAAAAGTAATACTATAGTAGAAATATTAATTAGTATAGAAATAAATAGGCCTATTAATTATAAAAAAAATAAATCTAATACCTACTAGTATTAGTATTAATAGCGTATTAGAGTATAGTATATAGTAGAGCTTTACTAGCTTTCTAAACCTAGTAGTACGTACTATAGATATGCTACTCTCTAGTAGGTATACTAGCTATAGTATAAATAGTATAATTTCTATAGCTTATATTTTAGCTAGGTACTATTTATATTCTACTAGTATTAGTACCTATAAAATAATAGATAATTTTTAAAAAAAACTATAAAAACTATAGTAATAGCTATATTTTAGTATTTACTATAAAATAGAAAATTAAAGCTAAATATAATAGAGTAAAATTTATAAATAGTAGTAAATTTTATTTTTATATAAAAAATATTAGGTTTTTTAACCTAAGTATTAAAATTTATAATACTAATAAAATAAGTATATATTAAAGCTATACTATTTATAAATTTATATAACTATTTTTAAAAGTAGTAAAAAGTGCTATAGTAACACTACTAGACTATATTATTTATATAGATTTATAAATATACTTTAAAAGTAATATACTAATATAGTTTACTAGTTAACTACCTAATAGTATAAAGTAATATATTTAGATTAAAAAAGGCTTTAAATACTAGATAAAGTTATTTACTTCTAAATTCTAGCGCTCTAAAGTAAAAATTAGTTTAAAACTAGCTATAATAACGTTTAAAAAAGTAGATATCTAAATAAAAAAGTTAATTAATACTTTTATTATAATAGTAATACGTAACCTACGTAATTCTAAATATAATAATAGAAATATTTTAAAAAATAAAGGGTTATAACTAAGTACTATCTACTAAAAATTAAATTTAAAACTTTAGCTATTTATTAATAACCTAGTAGATAACTATAGTATAATATATAAACGTTTTATATATATTTTTAAAATAAAAGTAAAAATATTTAAAAAATAACTATCTAGTAAATAAAAAAGGTATTTAAATTCTAGTACACGTTAAGTATATATAGAAAAACTTTAGTAGTAGTTTTAAAATTAAATATATACTAATTAATAGAACTATAGTATAGAACTCTAATAGTAAATATAGTAATATAGAACTAACACTCTATATAACTAATTTAATAATTACTTAATAAATAGGTAAATATAAAGTAGAAATATTTTACTATTAATTTATATTTTAGCGTAATAAAGTTTATAAAAAAATAATAGTATATATATTTTATAATTATAATATAATTAACTAGATAATTATTAAAGCCTACTAGAGATATAAAAAGGTAGCGTAAACGTATACGTATAAAACCTTTATAAATATAATAAAAAATAATAGAACTATAGCTATAAAATTAATAACTATTTAAACTAAATATTTAGAGATAGTATAAATCTCTATTTTACACTATGTAACTAGTATAATAGTAAAAATAAACATAATAGCTAGTAGAAAAAAATAAACTATATTAGGTATTAAAGCCTATATAGTAATAAAAATTTAGAAAATAAACTAGAGTAGTAACTAGATCTAGTACCCCTTCTAAAATATAATTTAAAAAAAGTAAATTTAAAAAGCGTAGCTTACTATATCTATTTAAAGCTTTTTTTTATTAGCTTTAGAGAAAAAGTTTTAGTACTACTATTATTTACTTTCTAGCTATAAATATATAGTATATATTTATAGTTATTCTAGTTAAATAATAAGCTTTAAAACTACCTATAAATAATATAATACTTTATATTTACTAGAGATTTTAAACCTAGCGCAGATCTAGATAGTAAAAAAAATAAAAGCTAAAAAAACTTCTAGGTATTATATCTAAAGTAAGTAAACTCTAGCCTAAAATAATTTATATAACTACTTTAATAATTAGTATAGATTAGTTATAGGTATTATTTAGAAAGGTAGTTTAATAAATCTAGAACTATATTTATATACTTAAAATATTATAAAAAAACTAATAAAAACTATAATAGAGCTTGCTATAATATATTACGCTATCTAAACTATTTTTAGAATAGTAATAATAGTATTATCTAAAAGGTTTTACTAAATTTAGCTTTAATAGACTAAAAGTAAAAATTATACTAGATACTAGTATATTAGTTTTATTTATAGATATAATTTTTTTTAGAATATATACTCTATATACTTAGGTTTAATACTTTAAAAATCTAATATATCTAAAAAAAATAGGTAATATAGTTTATAAGTACTATATATATATATTATTACTATTATATCTACTAGGCTATATACTATATAGTAATAAAATCTATACTAAAATCTAAATAAAACTATATATTATTATAAATTTTAATCTAGACCTACTATTTAGTATAAATATTTTTAGTCTAAAGTATATAGTTATTAATATAGAGTAGCGTACTATTATATTTCTAAAAGCTAATAGTATTTAGATTCTAATTTTTATAGAACTAAAACTATTATAACTTTTACTAATAACTAAAATTCTAGCGCGCTAGTAGTATATTATTCTAGTATACTTAGTTATATATATTTTTATATATACTACAGTACTATTACTAAAAAACTATAATCTAGAGTTTTAGCTATTATAAAAAAATTAATTAAAAGTAATAGTATATAACTCTATAGTAGATTATAAAACTTTCTATATTATAATAAAAAATAATACTACTAAACTAGTTATAATTTTAAAAAAAGTATTTCTAAAGTAAATATTAATATTTAACTTTAACGCCTAGTATTAGATAGATACTAAATACGCGCTAGACGCAGTAATTCTAGTAGAAAACTCTATAGTACTAGTAATAACCTTTTCTAATAGAGTATAAATCTATAGTAATAAATATTTAAAAACTATCTAAATACTAGCTAATACTTATCTAGCTTTTCTAGAGCTTTTTTCTAACTATAGAACTATAGTAAATATTTCTACTAAAAACTATTTTAGAATACTACTTATTCTAGACTAAAAGAATATTAAATTAAATATTAAGCTATTTAATCTAACGTAGAAAGAAAAAAATCTAGTAGATAATATATTTAATAAACTATACTATAATAGTAAAATATTATAGACCTAATAAAGAATATATTTTAGATATCTAGTTTTTATAGTATAAAAGACTATAGTTAGTAAATATAAAATAGTAATTTATAAAAAATAACTAGTAATTAACCTTTAGGCGTTTAATAATACTATTATTAAACACTTTTATTCTCTATACTATTTAATAGATATTATATAAAAAGTTAAAAGTTTATTTTATAGTTTAGTAATTAATAGCGTTTTTTTTTATTAGTAGCTTATCTATAAAAATAATTATAATAAACTTATAATTAATAGTTACTAGAGGTAGAATTTACTCTATATTACTATAATAGGTTATATAAATAGTATCTAGTATATCTAATACTAACTAAAAAATATTATATAGAACTTCTTTTTTATATAGATATATATAGATAACTTTATTATTTTTTTAAAAAATCTACTTTTCTATAAAAGCTACTTCTAATAGTTATTTAAAAACCTAGATAAGTAATACTTTTCTTTTAATTCTAAAAAGTATTTTATTAGGTACCTATCTATAATATTACTTAGCTAGAAAGTAAACATGTTTAGTCTAGTAATTATAAATAAAAAAAATAGTAGTAATTAAAAAAATACAATTTCTAATAAACGTATTTTAGTTTAAAATATATATTAGTTTAGTAAAATATCTTTTAATATATAGAGTACTATAACAGGCGTCTTTTTATAAAAGTAACTAATTAGTTTAAATTTATATAACCTACTAAAAGTACTAGTAGACTTTTCTATAACTAATTTTTAAGCTCTATAATAATAATATTATAAAATAGTAGTAAAAGTATTTACTTTTATAGTAGTTAATATAAAATACTAGTATAACTAAAAGTATAAACTTTTTAACTTCTAGATTAAAAACTAGGTTATACTCTAACTATACTATAGGTATTAAATATAAAACTATCTAAATTAGAAACTAAATATATAAAAATTTTTACTAATTAGAGTTATTTAAAAAGTTAGTAAAAACGCGTACTACTTAGAGCTTTTAGAATTAATAAAAATCTATCTAGTAATTTTAGTTTTCTAGTTTAAACTTTTACTAAAAGACGTAGACTTTTTTAAAAAGTAGTTTAAATTCTACTAGAGCCTAGTAGAAGTAGTAGATAAAAAAAACCTATTATATAAAGTTAAATAGCTTTTTAACTACTAAATTAATAAATATTCTAGTAACTATAAATACTAAGTCTAAAAGCGTAGATAGAGAAATATCTATAACTAGTAGCTAAAAAAGTCTAATTTTATAGATTTAAAAAAGCTAATATAGAAATATAACGCTAAGTACCTAGAAATATTACTTATAAAAAAATAAAAATTGTAATATAAAAAAATAAGTAAATAAAAAAGTAACTAAAGTTTATAAAAGTACTACTATTACTAGAGTAAATAGTATAAAACTTATAGATATTTTTTTAAAGCCTAAATAATCTCTAATAGCTCTCTAGCTAATACTAAAATAGCTAGCCTAAAAATACTATTATAGATTAAAATTTCTATAAAGCGTGCTAGCTAGGTAATATAAAACTATAAAAAAAAATATAGTATTTATAAATTTTTAGTAATATATATAATATTTTTAATAGTAAATTTTATTAAATTTTTTATATATAATATTTATATAAACGCTAAAATAGTATACTAGTATTACTTCTACTTTTTAATATATTTTACTACTAATAAAAAGCTATAACTATTTAGTATATAGCTAATAATAAACTATTTTCTATAGCTTTATACTAGATAATAGGCAGTTTACCTATATAAATCTATAAATATTCTAGCGTAAATTATATATTATTAGTATTTTTAAATAATAAATAAACGTACTCTACTATTAGAAGTAGAAAAGTAGATATTAATCTACTTTATAGTTAAACGTGCGTTTACTAATTATCTATTTATAATACTAAAAATTTCTTTTACCTAGCGTTTTTATATATATTCATTTAAACTTTTTATCTAGCTATAGTAGAGCTATTTTTATGTAATAGCTAGTTACTTAAGTATATATCTAGTAAAAAAGCTTTTTTATTTTCTTTTTTTTTATCTATACTATAGTATATAATATTAGCTAAGTTTCTAATCTAGCTTAATACCTACCTTTTATATATACTAAAAACTTGTAGGCTAAACGTAGTTAAAAATTATATAGCTACTTTTTTATTTTAATACACGCTAGTAAATAAATAATATAGTAAATAATAAAAAAATAGGCTATAATCTATATAATAAAAATAGAAAAAGTACTAGACTAATACTATTTAATATAATTAAGTAAGTTATTAACTAGAAAAAAACGCTACTTTAGAAATAGAACTTTAAAAGTAATAGTAATAGTAATATAAAAAAGTAAGTTAAAAATATAAAAATTAAAAAACTAGAAAAAAAAGTAGCGTTACTAAAAGTAAATTTTATAATAAGTAAAAGTAGCCTAAATAATATAATAAAAAAGCTAAATACTAAAATAAAGTACAGCTCTAAACTAAAAAAGGAACTTAAAAATACTAAATAAAAAGTAGAAGCTTTTAAAAAGGCCTATAAAAAAGTAATAGTATAGATACTCTAGAATAGAATAGAGATAGAAGTATTTTTAGTAGTAATAAAAGTACTAGAATACTAAAAGTATTAAATTTAGAGTAACTATAGTATATAAATAATATTACTTTTTAGAAAAAATAAAAGAGGTAGTATAATAAAAAAAGTATAAATAATATTACTTTTTATAAAAAATATAGAAAGTAATATAATAAATTGTATATAAACTATATTACCTACTATAAAAAATATAATAAAAAGTATAATAGTAATAATAAAGCTTTACTAGAAAACTATATAAATAACGTGTACTATAGTCTAGACTTTAGAGACTATAATAGTAATAGTAAAAATATTTATACTAAAAACTTTATAAGCCTTTAAAGTTACTCTATCTAATAGAATATAAGCTATTAGCAGGCTACTAAAACTATACTTTATAAAAAAAATTAAAGCGTTTTTAAAGTAGCTAGAATGTAATATAATTATTAATATATAGTATACTACTACTACTATATTTAGCGTAATAATTCTAAAATATAGAGTTTTTTAAAAAATAATTAATAAAGCTAATTAATATAGATATCTACTATATTTTAAGTACTACTAATAATAATATTACTTTTATATATTTAACTTTATAGAGTTTAAAAGCATACTAAAATTTTAATATAATTATACTAAAATTTATAAAACCTATAACTATAAATAATAGTAGAAAGAGAGTAAAGTTATATACTATATACTATAGTACTAGTATAAAGCTAGTAGTTAGATATTCTTTTAAAATATATTCTAAATATAGGTACTCTAGAAAATAGCTAGAGTTTAACTACTATATATAGCTAAAATAAGTAATTCTATATTTAGAATTTAAAAGGTTAGTAGAACTAATAGATTATATTAGTAATAAAAATATAAAAAACTTTAATATTACTATAGTAAATAAGCTAGAAGTAAATAAAAAATAGAGCTAATTTTTTAGTAAGATAATAGTATAGAGCCTAAGTAAAAGCTACTATTACTATAAATAGTAAATACCTAAAAACATTCTAAAATTACTAATAATAGTAAATAGAAATAATAAAATAATATTACTATTATTTAAAAGTATAAATTTAATAGGTTTAAAAAAGTTAGATAAGTTAAATAAGCCTTTTTATAAGCTAGAACCTATTAGAAAAGTTTAAAAAAGAAAACTATTTATAAAGCTACGCTATAATACTCTAAAAAACTAGGCTCTATTAAATACTCTTTTTTTAGAAAATTATATAGTAGAATTCTACGTAAAGCGCCTATTTAATTTTTTTATAATAAAAAAAAATAAATTAGATAAGTTTAAAAATACTAATAAATTTATATTAGTAGTAAAAAATATTTTAGTGTATATAGCTAATATAGAAATTAAAATCTAAAATTTTAATTTAAAAAGAGTATAGCTAGTATAAGTAGATATTATAGAATAAATAAATATAAGCATATTAGAAAAACTTAGTATAGATATTAATATTAAGATTATATTACTAAATTAATAGAGGTAAATATAGAAAATATTAGTATTAAATAGCCTATTAAAGTAATAATACCTAGATACTAATAATAGAAAAAATAGTAAACCTCTAATAAAAAAAAATATAAAAAATAAAAATAGTAAAAAAAATAGAACTAATACTAGTAGTAGTATTAGATTAATAGAGTTATTCTAGAGCTAATAGATAAATAGAGTATAGAGTGCGCTAGCGTACTCTACAGCTAATATAATAAAACTAGCCTTCTAAATAATATATAGAGATATATAATTAATTATTTTAATTATTATTAAAATTATTAATATTTTATACACTTTTAATTATACTATGTATTTAATAATTAAAAGTTTTACTACTAACTATTATTTTAGCTATCTATACCTCTAGTATTACAGACGCGTTCTATTATAGCATTTTTATTAATTTATAATTCTATAGTTATTCTATAGAATTTTACTAACTATACTAGATAGTACTTTTAACTCTAATTATAAATAATTACGTATAAAATGTAGAATAAAATTAATCTAAAGATTTTTTTAGGTTTTTATCTAGAGCTAACTACTTTATAAGTACTATTAGCCTTTAACTATACGCTAGAAGTAAATATTAAAGTTCCTTTTTATTTAAGTAATCTATTCTAATTAGGCTTTAGAGCTTATAAAAAGAATTTTAAATACTATAAAATTATAGCTAATTAATATAAATTCTAGTATTATAAATATAAATAAAAGTAGTTAGACCTCTAGTAAATTATTATATTTATATAGTTAACTCTAACGCTATATTTTTTATAAACCTACTACCTACTAAAGTTATTAATCTAAAAATAGTTTAAGTAACTAAAAGATATAGTTAATATTAATAAGGCTTTTAAATAAAAGTAAGCCTAAAACTAGTATAATAATACTTTTAAATAGATAAAAAGTCTAGTATAATAGAATATATAGCTAGCTAAGTATAATTAAGCAGCTATAGAGGTAGAAAAATACTCTATTTCTAAAGTAATATTACTATTAGTAGTTGTTAAAAACTTTCTAGTAGTAGTTAATAAATAAGCTCTAATATAAATAACTTAGTTCTATAATAATAGATATAATACCTTTAGTATAATAAAAAAAAAGATAATAAAACGCTTCTAAAAATATATAATATTAAACTTTCTATTAAAAGTAAAAAGTAAAGTAAACTTTATAGCTTATAATAATACTTTTACTACTAGAAATAATTTCTACTAGAATAGTATAAAAAATACCTCTACTATTAAAAACGCTCTACCTAATAAATAGAGTAGACTTTAAAATTAATGCAGTACTATATAAAAACGTTAGACTAAAAAATATATAGAGTTATTTATATCTAGAGTAAAATATTTAGCTTATAGATAAAAATATAATACTAAAAACTATTTCTACCTAAATAAAAAGAAAGCACTTAAATAGTAGATACTAAATAAAATAATAAAGAACTTTATTACCTTTAGATAGTAAAATAATCTAGAATTTTAAAAGCTAATCTATTTATAGAGCTAACTCTACACTAAAACTCTATCTATTAAATAATTTTATACTTTAACTCTAGAAGTAAACTAACTATATAGCTATTAAATTATATAAATTAGAAGTTCTAGAAATTATATTCTAGTAATGTTTAATACTAAAGCAGGCTTCTCTACTATAGTAAATAACTATTTACTTTAAAACTTATATATTCTAGATTTAGGTATAATATACTATATTATAAATAATCTCTAGTATATAGAAAACTATTATATACCTAGACTTTTAGACTATATATAGGCTAGTAATATATAAATCTAGATTAAAAGCTATAGCTCTATCTAGCTACTTCTAAAATATAGTTAATAGATAATAATAATAACGCTCTATAATATAGCTATCTACTCTAACTTCTTTTATAATCTAGTATTATTTAAACTACTCTAATAATAAAAGATATAGTAGAATATAAAAGTAAACTCTATAACTCTATAAAAGTTAAATAATACTTATAATAAAGCTTTATTCTATTATAATAATAACTTTTAGCTATAGAAGCCTTTTTATAAGCTACTTCTATTTTTCTCTATACAAGTTTATTAAAAATAGAAAACTATACTAACCTCTATTTAAACTACTTCTATACTATACCTAGTTTAAATTCTTTAAAAATTTCTATTTTACTATTACCTACATACTAATATAGTAAAGAAAAAAAAAGAACTCTATAAAGGCCTAGAACTACTACTAAGTTCTACTCTATATAGTTTACTTTTTTAATAGAACTATAAAAGTAAAAATTTTTTATTTTTTTATATAAAGTTTATAAAAATATAATTTATTTAGCTTTTTAATCTACGCGTACTTCTATATACTTTTAAACTAATTTAAACGCTTTTTAGCACTTTATATTTTTATACTATTATATTATAAAAAAATTATCTTTTTACTAGTAATAGCCTATATAATATTACTAATTTATTTAAAAGAATTATTTAAATCTTTTAGTTAACTAGCCTCTAAAATCTCTCTAGTCCTAGCTCTAATTAACGCTAATAGATCTATTAATAATTCTAAAACTAGATTCTAGAGATCTCTAGTTAACTAAAGTCTATAAGTTTAGACTTCTATAGTATTACTAGCTTAGAATACTTTTAAACAAGTCGCATTAGATAGCGCTAAAGTAGAAATTTAGAGACTACTAATAATTTAGTAGAATTAGAGGTAAAGCTAATACCTATCTCTATTAATAAATAATAAATTCTACTTTCTAAAAAATAAAAAGAAATAACTAGCTTTTATAGAAGGTTTATAAATTTATTAAATATTTAAAATATAAAAAATAACTAATACTAGCTAATTAGAAAATAATTAGAGTTAAATAGAAGCTAGACCTATTTTAGTAGAATCTAGAAATTTACTAACTATAATTTTTAATAATACTATAGAAATAATAGCCTAGCTATATACTAAGTTAGTAGCTTTATAGGCTAAAATAAAACCTATTAAAAAAAACTTTTTATTTAACTTTATTTCTAGACTTGCCTCTATTTTTTACTAAAAACTTGTAAATTTATTAATATTACTAGTTAACTAGATTACCTTCTAAAGCCTTTTTTTATATTTTTAAAAAGCTATATTTATTAGAGGGTACTTTTTCTATTTCTAAACTATTAAATAGAAAGGACTTTATTTATAGATAATAGAAGGCTTTAATACTAGATTAATTTAAAACTAATAGTAACTACTACTATTCTAAGCGTGCTTATATAGTACTAGTTTAGAGTAGTACTTCTAGTCTAGCTAAAAAGTATTTTAAACTCTAATACCTATTTAATAATAAAGCTAACTATTTTTTTTATAAAAGCTATAATAGCTACGTTTAATAGATACTTTATTACTAGTAATAAATAGGCTAAAGTATATAATACTTTTAACTAACTATATATTAAAAAAAATAAAACTTTTTATATTTTTAAAGCTTATTTTATAAGCTATACTATTAAAAAACGTATACTATATTTTATAAGAATTTTTTTAAGTAGCTACAATATAAAGCAGCTAGTATTAAAAAGAATATAAAAGTTAGTTTTTAAAAATAGGCGGTGTATATAGATAATAGTAGTTTATTACTAAAATAGTAAAAGTACGCTTCTAAAAAGAGTAATAAGTATATTTAAAATAACTAAGTATATTACTTATTTATTTATATAAGTTAAATATAATCTACTATACAAGTATTTTAATATTTCTATATACTTGCGTTATTCTATATTATTCTATACTATTCTATATTATTCTATACGTAGGATCTATAGAATATTATAGAATTCTATAGAACGCACGTAATTTATTCTATATAGCTATTCTACTAAGCCTATAGAATATACGCTACATAGAATAGTATTATCTACTAGTTATAGAATACTAGCTCTAGCTGTCTAGTTATTTATTTCTTTATTTCTATATAGTTATTACTTCCTCCTTTTCTAGTTTATAATACTTTTATTCTAGAAAAAAATTATTAAAATTTTTATAGAAAATGTTAGATATAAACACGTTATATATTTTAAAGCCTAGAAAAAGTTTAAATTTATAAAAATACCTAATCTATTTAAATACTTTAAAAAGACTTTTTTATAGTTTAAATAACTTTTAGCTAGGTTTTATAGTTACTAGATTAATAGTAGAGAAATAAACTTTATTTCTAATTCTCTAGTTAATAGAATGTTAATAAGTATTTATAGTAGTATATATTTAGTTTTATACTTTTTTTATATTTTTTTTAGTTTATTTCTATATATTATATATTTAGGTAGCTAGATTATAAACTTTTTAATAGTTAAATTTTTTAATAGAATTAGCTACTTTTAAATAGTGCTAGTTCTAGCTCTATTAGACTTTAAAACTATATAAAAGCTAGTATAAAGCTATTTCTATTAATATATATAAAAGCGTTATCTAGGCTTAGTCTATAAATAAAAAAAGTTTACTCTAGTTATTTTAGTAGTATATTATAAATAGCTATAGGCGTTAGTTAATATATTTATTTATAATTTTAGTTTAGCTATTAGTTTATTTATAATAAATAGTAAAGAGTTATATTTTAGTACCTATAATCTAATAAAATTTAAACTAAAATTAGAAAATAAACTAGGCGCTGTAGTTAGAAATAATACTTTTAAAAATATATCTAAACTAGTATACTTATTATATAAATATAAAAATAAAGCTTTAGATATTTATTATTTTATAGTATAGTATTATAATTATTTATTTAAAAAGTTAATTAATAATTACTATAATCTAATTATAGCTGTAATAGTTTTTAAAGAAAAATTTAAAGTCTATTATAAAATATTATATAGGTTTCTCTAGAATTAGTAAAAAGTAAATAAACTTTTAGATTTAAATCTATTTTAAATAGAATTTTTAGTAGGTAATGTAGTTATATACGTACTATTTATAAATAGATTCTATTTTTTTCTAGTAGTATTATTATATAAGTAACTAGTAAGTTTTTATAGTACTAGAATAAACTATTAATATTTAATTATATACTTTTTTAATAAGTTATATATAGAGTAGTAAATCTAGAGAAATATAATAATAGTTATTATAAAAAAGAAGTCTATTATATATCTAATACTAGAAAGGTAGTAAAAAGCGTTTTTTTTTAAAAAACTATTAGTTTTTTTTTAGTAGAGCTTCTATTAGCTCTAAAGAATCTAGTAATATTATTAGAGTTAGTTAGAGAGAAGTAATAGTTATTTATAAAAAGGGCTCTAGATATTACTTTACTAGTTTAGAGTTAATATAGCTATATAACCTAGTAGAGTTAAAAAAAACTAAAAAGTAGTTATTTTACTAGGCTACTTTAAAATCTTTTATATTTTATTTATATTAATTAAAAATATCTGCGTGTTTATTACTTTTACTTAAAATATATTTAATTTAAAAGTTAAAAAAAGCTATAAATTTAGCCTAGTTAGTTTATTATTAATTTAAAACTTTTATATTTATAAAGTACTTTAAAAATTAATAATTAGTATATACTTAGACTTAGTACTAAACTAAAGTTAGTTTAGCTTTCTATTTTTCAAAAATAATAATAATAGTAAATAGTTTTTTATTATATATTTTCTAATTAAACTCTACTCTAGTAAGTATTTTACTATAGAAGGCTATAGAGTACTATTTACTATCTAAGTATTTTTAAAATATAATTCTAGCTACTACTCTATTTAAAGCGTTAGTTTCTAGTTTTATATTATAATTAGAATTAAAGTAGTATAGAACTAGAATTACTAGAAGTAAAAACTTTAGCTTTTTAAAGCTATTTTAATAATCTTTAGTCTATATAAATAGGGTTAAAGCACTTTATAAAGCTATTATTAGCTTAGCTACTTATAAAAATTTAGAAATAAATTATTTATAGAATCTAGTAAACTCTAGAAAAAATTTAATATCTATTATAGTAGTAGGTTAGACCTAGTTATAAAGTACTTCTACTTTTTTTAAATCTACTTTTATTTTTTTATTAGTTAGAATATATTCTAAATACTTAGTTTAAATAATATAAAATTTACTTTTTTTAATTACTATATATAATTCTACTTTTTATAGTTTTTCTAGAATAAGCTTAACGTATTATTAGTAGCTTTAGATATTTTTAAAGTAGATATAAATATTATTTAAATAGGTAATATAAAAATTATCTAAATAATTTATAAATATATTATTTATATACTTTTAATAGGTAGAGAGGCTATTATAAAAACTAAAAAAAAGTACTATATACTTATATAATCTATAGTAGGTATAGAAAGTAGTGTATTTTTTAAACTCTAGATTTATATAAATTTTATTAAAAGCTATTTAAATATTAAATTTAGTAAAAATTTTAGCTTTATTTAGATAAATTAGTAAATTATCTATTTTTAGAATTAGATAGGCGTTTTTTTAGGTAAGCTAGTTAAATTTATAGTAGTTAATATAGATATAGAGTAACTTATTAGGTTTATAGATATAAAGAATAAAAAAAGTAAAAAAGCTATAGCTAGTCTCTATAAATCTCTTTTATAAGTTTTTCTAGATATACTTTTTAATAGCTTTTAAATCTTTAGTATTTTACTTATATAGAGAGCTAAAGTTATTAAGTAAAAGTTTATTTAAAATAATTTTATAGTTATATAGTTAGTATTTAAGTAGTTTTTTTATAGCTAATAAACTAAATACGTTCTAATACTACTAGTAGTAGAAAAAAAATTAGTTCTAAATTAAATAGTTATTTTTTTAAATATTTTCTCTATTATAGTTTTTAAAAATCTAGTTAATTTTATATAGACTAGTAGTAAAAAACTTATTTTTTTTTATATTAAAATAGAAAGTATTAGTAGAAATAATAGTAACTTAAAAACTAGAAAAAGTTTTAAAAAGTTTTTAGAGTAGGTCTAGTTTTTAGATCTCTAGAAAAATATTCTAGTATTATAGAGCTTTAAAAATTCTATAAATATAATTAATTAAAAAGTATAGACTACTAGTTTTCTAATATAACTTTTTTTTCTATAGAGCGTTTTATTTTTAAATATTAAAAGTAACGTGCTTTTTTAGTATTTTTTAATAGAGTTATATAAAAATTAGAGAAGTAGAAATATAGATTTTAAAGTAAATAGCTAGCTACTATAACTAGAACCTATCTATATCTAGTAGAATTTTAAACTTTTTTAACTATTATATTCTAATAATTATATTTTAAGCTCCTAAATTAAATATAATAAATAAATAGTTTAGAATTTTTTATTTATCTATAATTATATAGAGATAGATATATTCTATAACTAGTAAAGAAATTTAGTTTTTAAACCCTCTAACTATTACTAGATAGAGTAGTTTTTAGACTATAATTTAAAATAAAAAAAATAGAGAAAAAATAATATATAAATTTAAAAAAAGATATTTTTAGGCGCTAGTATTAATAAGTAATAGTAGTTTTATATCTACGCCTAGATTATATAAAATAGTAGATATAAAAAAATAGAAACTTTAAAATAGCTTTAAAAAATTAAAGTTTAATAGGTTATACTTTTAATTTAATTCTAAATAGTATAATACTTTTAGAACTACTTATTTTCTATTTAATTTTTCTCTAGATCTAGTATTTTAGTAGCGTTATAATATTAGTTAAAATAATTTTTAATTATAATTTTTTTTATTTATAGTAATAAATATTTATTAGTATAGTATTCTAGTTTACTATAGTTATAGTAGTTACCTAGTATCTTTTTAGAAGCTAGAGTATTTATTACTTACTATAAAAGTACTATAGTAGATTATAAAAAAGTTTAAAAAGCTATATATAGTACTGTATTTTCTAAAGTTTTTTTTTAAAAAATATTTAAACTAGATTATACTATAGTTCTAACTTAGAACTTAGTAGTACTATTATAAAAAAAGTTCTAATAATATATATTTTTTAAATAGGTTTTTTTTTCTATATTAAAAATAGTAAAATGCTCTATTATATCTAGAAAAGAGTTATTCTAGGTATATTTAAACCTTTAACTAGAAATATATAGGCTAGAAGTTATTTTTACTTATATATAGTAAATCTATTCTATATATAGTAAATATTTTTTTATAGTATAGCTTAAAAAATGTATTTTAAAAGTAAAAAAAGTTTTATTTTTTTTAATATATAGTTAGTTAAAAGTATTACGTGCTTTAGCCTATTTATTACTAGTAATAAAGTATTTATTAAGTATAGCTATTATAGCTTCTATAAAAAAAAATAGTTAGCTTTATTATTAAATAGGTATTAAAG
The DNA here is from genome assembly GCA_025504975.1 of Plenodomus lindquistii. NCBI lineage: Eukaryota > Fungi > Ascomycota > Dothideomycetes > Pleosporales > Leptosphaeriaceae > Plenodomus > Plenodomus lindquistii. The sequence goes on from JANUWI010000018.1 coordinate 210,296, forward strand.
TTTAAAATACTTTTTAGCTAGACTAAAAGTACTACTCTAGACTAGTACTATATAAACACGCTTAAAATAGTAATAGTTACTATTAATTTTAAATTAATTTAGTATTAAAGCTTTTTATTATTTATAAATAAAGTTATTTCTATCTAATAGTTAAAAAAATAAAAAAGGTACACTATAATAAATATAGCTTTTTAAAAATATAAAAAAATGCTTTAGAAAGTAATCTAGTTAACTAGTAATATTAATAAATTTAAAAGTTTTTAATAGAGAATAAAAATAAGTCTAGAAGTAAAGTTAAATAAAGTTTTTTTTTTTAATAAATTTTATTTTAGCTTATAAAGCTGCTAATTTAGCGCGTAGCTAGGCTATTATTTCTATAGTATTATTAGAGATTATAGTTAGTAAATTTCTAAATTTTACTAAAATAAATCTAGCTTTTATCTAACTTTAATTATTTTCTAATTAGCTAGTATTAGCTATTTTCTATATTTTAAATATTTAATAAGTTTATAGATTTTTTATAAAAGCTAGTTATTTTTTATTATTTTTTAAAAAGTAGAATTTATTATTTATTAATAGAAATAGGTATTAGCTTTACCTCTAATTCTACTAAATTATTAATAGTTTCTAAATTTTTACTTTAGTGCTATTTAATATAACTTTTCTAAAAATAATTTTAACTAGTAATACTATAAAAGTTTAAATTTATAAACTTTAGTTTACTAGAAATTTCTAGAGTTTAGTTTTAGAATTATTAATAGATTTATTAGTATTAATTAGAGCTAGAACTAGAAAAGTTTTAAAGGCTAGTTAACTAAAAATTTTAAATAATTTTTTTAAATAAATTAGTAATATTATATAGGCTATTACTAGTAGAAAAATAATTTTTTTATAATATATTAGTTTAAAAATATAAAGTACTAAAAAGTATTTAAATTAGTTTAAAAGTATATAAAAGTGCGCGTAGATTAAAAAGCTAAATAAATTATATTTTTATAAATTTTATATAAAAAAATAAAAAAATTATATTTCTATAGTTCTATTAAAAAAGTAAGCTATATAGAGTAGAATTTAGTAGTAGTTCTAGAACTTTATAGAGTTTTTTTTTTCTCTACTATATTAGCACGTAGGTAATAGTAGAGTAGAGATTTTTATAGAATCTAAACTAGATATAGTATAGAAGTAGTTTAGATAGAGATTAGTATAGTCTTCTATTTTTAATAAGCTTATATAGAGAAAGATAGAGGTAGTTTATAAAAAGGCTTCTATAGCTAAAAATTATTATTATAATAGAATATAGCTTTTTTATAGTTTTAATAATTATATTTATAATAGAATTTTATTTTAAATCTAAAGTAATATTTAATAAACGTTATAGTTTAGTTTTTACTAGTAGAGTTATAGTAGTAGGCTTAAAATAAAAAATTAGCTATATTTTAAATAATAGTAAACTAGAGTATAAATTTTTTTATAGTAAAATAAAAAATATTTTTAATAATTACTTTTTTTAATAATAAATAGCTTTATTAAGTTAATCTATAGTTATATTAAAATTACTTTCTAGTATATTAAATATAAAGTATACTTTAAAAGATAGTATATATAGCTATAGTACTCTATTAAATATATATTATATTTTATTTAATAGTCTATAGTATAAATAATATTTTACTTTTATTTAAAAACTATAAATTATACTAGTATTAAAGTATTATATAGATATAAAAAGTTTAGTAAAGTTTTAGTAAAGTATTTAATTTACTTATATATTTAATTTATCTATAGAGTATATTAGCTTTTATTTTATTTATAAATTTAAACTAATATATTTTACTACTAAACTAGCTATACTACTAAGCTAGCTACCTTTTTTAGTATTATTAATACTATATTCTAAATAATATACTTTAATAATATAAAATAATATTAATTTTAGCTAAAAGCTAATTAAAGTTTATTTATTTTACTTTTAAATTTTAATGCGTAGAGACTAGAGTAAAAAGTATAAAATAGTAGTTATATATTTATTTAGTAATAGTCTAAAGTCTCTACTATAGAAAAGTACTAGATTTATATAGTTATACTAAGCTTTATACTAGTTAGTATATATATAACGCTATATTAATTCTATCTAGCTTTTTTAAACGCGTCTCTAAAAATAAAAATCTCTATTATAAAAATAAAAACTAAAACTAAAAAAAAAATTTCTATTATACTTACTAGTATAAAAATAACTTTTTAAAGTAGCTATAATAAAGCTATATTCTATTATAATAATAACTTTTAGCTATAGAAGCTTTTTTATAAGCTACCTATATCTTTTTTTATATAAGCTTATTAAAAAATAAAAGACTATACTAATTTCTACCTAAACTACTTCTATACTATACCTAGTCTAGATTCTATAAAAATCTCTACTCTACTATTACCTACGTGCTATTATAGTAGAGAAAAAAAAAGAACTCTATAAAAATCTAGAACTACTACTAAATTCTACTCTATATAGTTTACTTTTTTAATAAAACTATAAAAGTATAATTTTTTTATTTTTTTATATAAAGCCTATAAAAATATAATTTATTTAGTTTTTTAATCTACGCGTATTTCTATATACTTTTAAACTAATTAAAACACTTTTTAGTACTTTATATTTTTAAGCTATTATATTACAAAAAATTTATTTTTCTATTAGTAATAGTCTATATAATATTACTAATTTATTTAAAAGAATTATTTAAATTTTTTAGTTAACTAGCCTCTAAAACCTCTCTAGTTCTAGCTTTAATTAACGCTAATAGATCTATTAATAATTCTAAAACTAGATTTTAAAAATCTCTAGTTAACTAAAGTTTATAAATTTAGACTTCTATAGTATTACTAGTTTAGATTACTTTTAGAAAAGTTACGTTTAATAGCGCTAAAGTAGAGATTTAGAAACTACTAATAATCTAGTAGAATTAGAGGTAAAGCTAATACCTATTTTTATTAATAGATAATAAATTCTATTTTTTAAAAAATAAAAGAAAATAACTAGCTTTTATAAAAAGCCTATAAACCTATTAAATGTTTAAAATATAAAAAACAGCTAATACTAGCTATTTAGAAAATAATTAGAATTAAATAAAAGCTAGATTTATTTTAGTAAAATCTAGAAATTTATTAATTATAATTTCTAATAATACTATAGAAATAATAGCCTAGCTATACGCTAAGTTAGTAGCTGTATAAACTAAAATAAAATTTATTAAAAAAAAAAATTTTATTTAACTTTACTTTTAAACTTACCTCTATTTTTTACTAAAAACTTTTAAACTTATTAATATTACTAGTTAACTAGATTACTTTCTAAAGCCTTTTTTTATATTTTTAAAAAGCTACGTTTATTAAAGTGTACTTTTTTTATTTCTAAACTATTAGATAAAAAAGACTTTATCTATAAATAATAAAAAACTTTAATACTAAATTAATTTAAAATTAATAGTAACTACTACTATTCTAAACGTATTTATATAGTACTAGTCTAGAGTAGTATATTATAAACTAGAAGAGGAGAAAGTAATAAGTATATAGAAATAAAAGAATAAACAACTAGATAGCTAGAGCTAGTATTCTATAACTAGTAGATAATACTACTCTACGTAGCGTATATTCTATAGGCTTAGTAAAATAGCTATATAAAATAAATTATATATATTCTATAGAATTCTATAATATTTTATAGATTCTACGTATAGAATAATATAGAATAGTATAGAATAATATAGAATAACATAAGTATATAAAAATATTAAAATACCTATATAGTAGATTGTATTTAACTTATATAAATAAGTAAGTAATATACTTAGTTATTTTAAATATACTTATTACTTTTTTTAGAAGCGTACTTTTACTATTTTAGTAATAAACTACTATTATCTATATATAACGCCTATTTTTAAAAACTAACTCTTATGTTTTTTTTAATACTAGCTACTTTATATTATAGCTATTTAAAAAGATTTTTACACTTTAAATACTTTAAAATAAGTAATATTTCTATAGATACTCTAGATGTTTTAACTACTAGCTACTCTAGTACTTGCGTAGCTAAGTCTAACCTCTACTTTAAAAAAAAGGCTAAGTTTAAAATATAAATTCTCTAGTGCAATTATTATTTCTATATTAAAAGAAATTAGATTAATAATAATAACTAAGTTATAATTGCAACTAGCTTTATAAAAGAAAACGCTAAAAAATAAATTACTCTATTTTTATATAAATATATAGATAAAGACGTTACAGACGCTAAAAATGCTAATCTAATTAAAAACTAGAACGTATTTAAAAATAAACTCTAAATAATCTTTTTTTCTTTTAAAGAATTAATAATTACTAAAGAAAAAATCTAAATATTATAATAAACTAAGTCTGCTATAGACTATATAATAATATTTTAGTAATACTAAAAATAATTTAACTAGAATAATAAGGTATTAATATATATAAATAAATAAAGTTTTAAACTAGAAATTTATAGAGAACTTATAAAATCTAGAAGTATTATTAGAATACTAGATAACCTAGTAGAAAATATAATCTATATTAATAATAACCTATATAAATTTAAATTAGCTAAATAAAACTATAAATAAATATTACCTACTATAAACAGGTAGAAGTCTAGAAAACTCTAGAGGTTATAATATTAACCTAATAATAAGTAAAGCTATTAGGCCTACTAACTTATATAATAAAGCATTTACTAAAGCTATAGTATAGAACCTATACACATTAATAATATTATTAAAAAAAAAATCTACCTAAAAAAAAGTAACTAAAAGTAGTCTAGTAGAAAGCTACTAACATGCTATAAATATAGTAAAAAAAGCTACTTTATATAAAACTATTAGTCTAAAAATAAAGTTATACGCTAGGTTAATATAGTATAAATTAAAGTACTTAATAAAAATATAGAAGATAAATAGATAATTATTTCTAGTATTAAGCTATTTAACTTTAATAGCGTAGTAAACTGCTTAGACATTTCTAACGCTTTAATTAGTTTATTAAATAATATAGAAGATAAAGAACTACTTTTTATTACTATAATCTAGAATTGCATATAAAAAAAGTTTTTTTAAATAAAAAAATTAAGTAATACCTAAAGTATTAGAAAGCTTTAGTAGTAAACGTAAAAGACTTAAATAATAAATACAAGTCTATAAAAGAATACTATACTAAGTAGAAAAAGGTAGAAAAGTTTAAATTATAGCACTAAGCTGCTATACCTCTACTATAGATATAAGCTATTCTAGTATAATAGAATTAAAAACTTAGTAATATAAAAGAACGTTTAGAGAAACCTATTTAATAGCTTATAGAATAGCTAATCTATAATATTAATAATAGTACTATAATAATTAATAGCCGCGTTAAAAAATTAATATAAAAACTATAAAATATTTTTAATAATAAAAAGTTTATAGTATAGGTACTATAATAGCTAAAAGATACTATAAACTAGTAGATTACTTATAAAAAAAACTATAATAACTAGGTCTTCTAAAAACTATAGGCATACTAGATTAGAATAATATAAAATTACTATCTAAAAAAAAAAGTTTATAGAATAAATAATACTCTAGCTAGAAAGAATAATACCCTAAAGCGCTAGAGTGCCTAATAAAGTAAAAGTAATAAGCATCTAAGCTATATAGATAACTAATAAAATAAATAATATAGTAGTATATTATAGAGCTTATATATATATAACACGTGTACTATTTACTATTTAAATAAAATAGAAATAAAATACTTTCTATATTAATTTAACTACTATATATACTAAGTATATAACTATATAAATAAAACTTACTCTAAACACCTATAGAATAAGCGCGTATAAAGCTATTTTTTAAACTTTAATAATAATAGAGCACGTATCTAGATATAAACTATTATTAATAGAATATATTATAATTAAATATAGCATATATACTTTAATCTAGAATATAAAAAGTATAAAAATAAAAAACGCTTCTATAAATTTAAAAATAAGTTTTTTTTAGACTAGCGCTATACTCTAGCCTTATAAAATGTTCTATCTACGTAGTAGAAGCTACAGGCTTAACTAAATTTAAAATAGAGCTTAAAAAATATACTATAATAGCTATAATAGATTTAAAGTATAAAGTAAACTTTATATCTGCGTGTATAGTATATATAGTAGGTCTGTATCTATTAAAAAAATAAATTCTTTACTTTATAAATATAATTAATAGTAAGACTATACCTAGTTAATCTAGAATTATATATAAAGTAATAGGATTAGATTTAATTATTAGAAATTACTAGAAACGTATAGACTTTAATATATTTAGCCTTTTAATATATAATATTATTTTTAGCCTTTTTTAGCTTATAAAATATAATTCTAGAATTAATTAGAGATTAAAAATGTTTTAATTTAAGTACTATAGATTAGATGTAACTATAAACTAGCCTACGCATTATTATTATATAATAGTAAATAAAAGATAAATTATAGTATATAATATAGAAAAGATTATTAAAAAATAATATTTAAATAAAAATAACTATAAGTAATATAGGTTTAACTCTATAGATACTAGCAAAGTACTACTAGATTAATAGATAAAAGTAGAGAAAAACTGCGTAACTCTAGAGATCTCTAAAAAGTATAAGGAATTTAAGCTACTTTTTTAGAAAGAGATAAGTGTAGTAGTATTGCCTAAATATAAGCTTTAGAATTATAAAATTATTTTATAAAAAGAAAAGTAACTAACTTTTAGACTAATTTATAGACTATTAGAAAAAGAATTTAAAATGCTAAAGAAGTATATTAAAGTTAATTTAAAGAAAGAATTTATTTAACCTTTTAAATTACTAGCGGGCTACTCTATTCTTTTTATACTAAAAAAGAATAGTAAGCTATAGTTATATATTAACTATAAAAAGTTTAATAATATTATAATTAAGAATTAATACCTATTACCTAATATATTAGAGTTAAAGAATTAATTAGTCTATATAAAAATTTTTATAGTATTAGATCTATAAAGCGCGTATAACTTTATCTATATAAAAGTAGGTAAAAAATAGAAAATAGCGTTTAGAATACGCTATAGCTACTATAAGTATATAGTAATACCTTTTAGTTTTACTAACGCTCTAGTAATATATTAGGCTTTTATTAATAACGTTTTAAAAAAATACCTAGATATATTTATTATTATATATTTTAATAATATTCTTATATATTTAAATAATAAATAGAAATATATCTAGTATATTAGATAAGTTCTAACTATACTTAGATAGTATAACTTATAACTAGAACCTAAAAAATATAAGTAGTATAAAAAAAAAGTAGAGTTTCTAGAATATATAGTTAGTATCTATAGAGTAAAAATAAGTAAAAATAAAATAAAAATAGTTATAGACTAGCCTATACCTAAAACTATAAAAAATATCTAGTTATTTTTTAGATTTATAAACTTTAATTAATAGTTTATTAAAAATTTCTCTAAAAAAGCAGCGCTTTTTATAAAGCTAACTAAAAAAAAGCAAGCTTAGAGATAGAGATAAAATAAAAAAACTGTATTTAATAATATAAAGCAGGTATACGTAGAACTACTAATATTAGTATTTTTCTAAAGTAGTAAACTATTATACTTTAAAATAGATGTATTAGACTTTATAATAGGCGTAGTAGTATTATAAAAATAAAATAGTAAATAGTATTTAATTACGTACTACTCTAGAAAGTTTATAGTATTTAAAAAGAACTATAATATATATAATAAAGAACTTATAGCTATTATTAATATATTAGAGTACTAGCGTATTTACGTAAAAAGCTGCTTAGAACTTATAATATTTTTAGATTATAAAAACTTTATAAGCTTTACTATAATAAAGACTTTTAATAGATAATAAGTATAATAGTTAGAAATACTAGGCTAGTATAAATTTAAAATTATATATACTCTAGGTAAAAATAATAGTAAAGCTAATACTTTTAGCTAAAAAATAGATATTATAGAATCTAAAAGAATTATTAAAAATATAATTTTTAAAGCTAATAAAAATAGATTATTAGAACCTACTAGAACGTTTAGCGTAGTACTTACTATTACACCTAAATTTATAGAGAAGTTATAGAAAGTAGTTATTTAGAGCTACTATAAAAACTTTATATATAGTTACCTAGGCATTTAACGTACTATAGAACTAATTTACTAGAACTACTAGTTTAGAAATATAAAAAATAAAGTTACAGACTTTATTAGTAAATATATAGACTATTAGAAAAATAAGTATAGTATATATATACTCTATAAAAAAATGTAAGTACTAGAACTGCCTTTAATACTTTAAAAGAATATTTCTATAGACTTTATAATAGGTCTACCTCTATTAAAAGATCTAGTTACTAAATTTATATATAACGTAATTATAATTATACCTAATTAATTTATAAAAGCAGCTAAATATATTCTATTTAGAAAATACTTTATAGTAGTATAGCTAGTATATATCTTTATTAATAGAATTATTAGATATTATAGTATTCTAAAGTTAATTATTAGTAACTAAAATAAACTATTTATATTAAACTTTTAGATATTACTTTTTACTACTATTAGAACGTAACGTAAACTATCTATAGCTTTTTATCTAGAAATAAATAGATAGATAGAGTAAATAAATTGCACTATAAAAGCCTACCTATAAATATATATTAATTAGTAATAAAATAATTAGATTTTACTATTACCTATAGTTTAAATAGTATATAATAATAAAGTTTTAGAGTTTATAGAACAGACTCTATATTTTACTAACTATAGAAGATATTTAAATCTTTTTACTAGAATATTACTCTATTAGAAGATAGAAGCAGCTATATTTATAGCTAAAGAATTTAAAAAAGTTTATAAAGAATTAAATAAGGCTTTTCTAGATGTTTAACGCAGTAGTATTTTATATATTAATAAAAAATAAAAAACAGCACTTTAGCTAAAAAAAGAGAATAAAGTGTATTTTTTTATAAAGAACCTTTATATAATATAATCTAATTGCGGATTAGACTACATTAAAGTTAGACTATTTTTAATTAAAAACTAGAAAGGACTAGTTATGTATATATTTAACTTTCTATCTAACGCTAAAGTATACTCTAGATTCTACGTAAAAATATTAGAACTAGCTAACCTTTTAACTCTATTATAAATATCCTTCTATTATAAATAATAAAAAGAAAATAAGTTTAAAGTTAAAAAAATACTAATATATTAAAGAAAATAAAGTAATACAGAATACCTAGTTAAATAGTTAGAGTATAATAATTCTAAAAATATATAGAAACTAGAGATAAACTTTATAAACTACTAGTAACTTTTTACGTAGTATTAGACGTATTACCTATTAACCTATTAAAGTTAGAATTACCCTCTAAAAAGAATAGTATAAAAGAACTCTAGTTAATAGATAGCGTTTCTAGTATAAAGCTATTATTTAGAAAAAATACTTTATAACTTATTACCTCTCTAGCCTCTAGAGCTTTAATATTAGTTATAAATTTTTCTAATTTATTTACCTACTATTATTTATAACGCTTTAATAGTTTCTTTTATTTTTAAAAAAGATCTTTTTTTTAATATATAGTAAGTAAAGCTTTAACTACTATAGCTTTAGCTTTATTAGCCTCTATCTTTTACTACTTAAAATAAGTAAGCTTTTTATCTAGTTTTAAAAAGTCTAGAAGTAGAACTTTTACTAGCACATACTTTTTTATACTATTATAATAACAGTTACTATACTTTTTTTTTAATAATAATATCTAGTACTTTAGATTTTTCTTTATATAATATTAATACGTAACTATAGTAAAAAAACTAATATAATTAATTTAAGCGTTTATAAAATAATAATAGGCGGTACTATAAAAAGCTATTAAGTTAGTTTATAAAAATATAAAGCTAGAAAAAAGGGGATAGTATTATAAACTAGAAAAGAAAAAAGTAATAACTATATAGAAATAAAGGAATAAATAACTAGATAGCTAGAGCTAGTATTTTATAACTAGTAAATAATACTACTCTACGTAGCGCATATTCTATAGGCTTAGTAAAATAGCTATATAGAATAAATTATATACGTTCTATAGAATTCTATAATATTCTATAGATTCTATATATAGAATAATATAGAATAGTATAGAATAATATAGAATAATATAAGTATATAGAAATATTAAAATACCTATATAGTAGATTATATTTAATTTATATAAATAAATAAGTAATATACTTAGTTATTTTAAATATATTTATTACTTTCTTTAGAAGCGCACTTTTACTATTTTAGTAATAAACTACTATTATCTATATATAACGCCTATCTTTAAAAACTAACCCTTATATTTTTTTTAATACTAGCTACTTTATATTATAGCTACTTAAAAAGATTTTTATATAGTACTTCTAGTCTAGCTAAAAAGTATTTTAAGCTTTAATACCTATTTAATAATAAAGCTAACTATTTTTTTTTATAGAAGCTATAATAGCTATACTTAATAAATACTTTATTACTAGTAATAAATAGGCTAAAGCACGTAATACTTTTAACTAACTATATATAAAAAAAAATAAAACTTTTTTTACTTTTAAAATACGTTTTTTAAGCTATACTATAAAAAAATATATACTATATATAGAATAGATTTACTATATATAGGTAAAAATAACTTCTAGCCTATATATTTCTAGTTAAAGGTTTAAATATACCTAGAATAACTTTTTTCTAGATATAATAGAGCATTTTACTATTTTTAATATAGAAAAAAAAACCTATTTAAAAAATATATATTATTAGAACTTTTTTTATAATAGTACTACTAAGTTCTAAGTTAGAACTATAGTATAATCTAGTTTAAATATTTTTTAAAAAAAAACTTTAGAAAATACAGTACTATATATAGCTTTTTAAACTTTTTTATAATCTACTATAGTACTTTTATAGTAAGTAATAAATACTCTAGCTTCTAAAAAGATACTAGGTAACTACTATAACTATAGTAAACTAGAATACTACGCTAATAAATATCTATTACTATAAATAAAAAAAATTATAATTCAAAATTACTCTAACTAATATTATAACGCTACTAAAATACTAGATCTAGAGAAAAATTAAATAGAAAATAAGTAGTTCTAAAAGTATTATACTATTTAGAATTAAATTAAAAGTATAACCTATTAAACTTTAATTTTTTAAAGCTATTTTAAAGTTTTTATTTTTTTATATCTACTATTTTATATAATCTAGGCGTAGATATAAAACTACTATTACTTATTAATACTAGCGCCTAAAAATATCTTTTTTTAAATTTATATATTATTTTTTCTCTATTTCTTTTATTTTAAATTATAGTCTAAAAACTACTCTATCTAGTAATAGTTAAAAGGTTTAAAAACTAAATTTTATTACTAGTTATAGAATATATCTATCTCTATATAATTATAGATAGATAAAAAATTCTAAACTATCTATCTATTATATTTAATCTAGAAGCTTAAAATATAATTATTAGAATATAATAGTTAAAAAAGTTTAAAATTCTACTAGATATAGATAGGTTCTAGTTATAGTAGCTAGCTATTTACTTTAAAATCTATATTTTTACTTCTCTAATTTTTATATAACGCTATTAAAAAATACTAAAAAAGTATATTACTTTTAATATTAAAAAATAAAACGCTCTATAGAAAAAAAAGTTATATTAGAAAACTAGTAGCCTATACCCTTTAATTAATTATATTTATAAAATTTTTAAAGCTCTATAATACTAGAATATTTTTCTAGAGATCTAAAAACTAGACCTACTTTAAAAACTTTTTAAAACTTTTTCTAGTTTCTAAATTACTATTATTTCTACTAATACTTTTTATTTTAATATAAAAAAAAATAAGTTTTTTACTACTAGTCTATATAAAATTAACTAGATTTTTAAAAACTATAATAGAGAAAATATTTAAAAAAATAACTATTTAATTTAGAACTAATTTTTTTTCTACTACTAGTAGTATTAGAACGTATTTAGTTTATTAGCTATAATAAAACTACTTAAATACTAACTATATAACTATAAAATTATTCTAAATAAACTTTTATCTAATAATTTTAGCTCTCTATATAAGTAAAATACTAAAGATTTAAAAGCTATTAAAAAGTACGTCTAGAAAAATTTATAAAAGAGATTTATAGAGACTAGCTATAGCCTTTTTACTTTTTTTATTCTTTATATTTATAAACCTAATAAGTTACTCTATATCTATATTAACTACTATAAATTTAACTAGCTTACCTAAAAAAACGCCTATCTAATTCTAAAAATAGATAATTTACTAATTTATCTAAATAAAGCTAAAATTTTTACTAAATTTAATATTTAAATAGCTTTTAATAAAATCTATATAGATTTAGAGTTTAAAAAATATACTACTTTCTATACCTACTATAGATTATATAAGTATAAAGTACTCTTTTTTAGCCTCTATAATAGCCTCTCTACCTATTAAAAATATATAAATAATATATTTATAAATTATTTAGATAATTTTTATATTACTTATTTAGATAATATTTATATCTACTCTAAAAATATCTAAAGCTACTAATAATACATTAAGCTTATTCTAGAAAAACTATAAAAAGTAGAATTATATATAGTAATTAAAAAAAGTAAATTTTATATTATTTAAACTAAGTATTTAGAATATATTCTAACTAATAAAAAAATAGAAGTAGATTTAAAAAAAGTAGAAGTACTTTATAACTAGGTCTAACCTACTACTATAATAGATATTAAATCTTTTTTAGAGTTTACTAGATTCTATAAATAATTTATTTCTAAATTTTTATAAGTAGCTAAGCTAATAATAGCTTTATAAAGTTCTTTAACCCTATTTATATAGACTAAAAATTATTAAAATAGCTTTAAAAAGCTAAAGTTTTTACTTCTAGTAATTCTAGTTCTATGCTACTTTAATTCTAATTATAATATAAAACTAGAAACTAACTCCTCTAATTAAGTAGTAGCTAGAATTATATTTTAAAAACACTTAGATAGTAAATAGTACTCTATAGCTTTTTATAGTAAAAAACTTACTAAAGTAGAGCTTAATTAAAAAATATATAATAAAAAACTATTTACTATTATTATTACTTTTAAAAAATAGAAAGCTAAACTAACTTTAGTTTAGTACTAAATCTAAATATATACTAATTATTAATTTTTAAAGTATTTTATAAATATAAAAGTTTTAAATTAATAATAAACTAACTAGGCTAAGCTTATAGCTTTTTTTAACTTTTAAATTAAATATACTCTAGGTAAAAGTAATAAACGCGTAGATATCTTTAGTTAGTAAAAATAAAATATAAAGAATTTTAAAGTAGCCTAGTAAAATAACTACTTTTTAGTTTTTTTTAACTCTACTAGGTTATATAGCTATATTAACTCTAAACTAGTAAAATAATACCTAAAGTTCTTTTTATAAATAACTATTTTTTTTTAACTATTTCTAATAATATTACTAGATTTTTTAGACCTAATAGAAGCTCTATTAAAAAAAAACTAATGGTTTTTTAAAAAAAAATACTTTTTACTATTTTTTTAGTATTTAATAGATAATAGATATTTTTTTTATAGTAACTACTTTTATATTCCTTTAGACTCTCTACTCTATATATAATTTATAAAAGAGGTATATAATTAAATATTAATAGCCTATTCTAGTACTATAAAAACTTACTAGTTACTTATATAAAATACTACTAGAAAATAATAGAAGCTATTTATAAATAGTATATATATAACTGCGTCGCCTACTAAAAATTCTATTTAAAATAAATTTAAATTTAAAAGTTTTTTTATTTTTTACTAATTTTAGAGAAACCTATATAATATTTTATAATAGATTTTAAATTTTTCTCTAAAAACTAATACAGCTATAATTAGATTCTAGTAATTATTAATTAACTTTTTAAATAAATAATTATAATACTATACTATAAAATAATAAATGCCTAAAGCTTTATTTAACTATTTATATAATAGGTATATTAGTTTAAATGTACTTTTAAAAATATTATTTTAGACTATAAAGCCTAGTTTATTTTCTAATTCTAGTTTAAATTTTATTAAATAATAGATACTAAAATATAACTTTTTACTATTTATTATAAATAAACTAATAGCTAAACTAAAATTATAAATAAGTATATTAACTAACGCCTATAGCTATTTATAATATACTACTAAAAAAACTTAAGTAAACTTTTTCTATTTATAAACTAAATCTAAATAACGCTTTTATACGCGTTAATAGAAATAGCTCTATACTAGCTTCTATATAGTTTTAAACTTTAATAGAGCTAAAACTAGTACTATTTAAAAATAGCTAATTTTATTAAAAAATTTAACTACTAGAAAGCTTATAATCTAGCTATTTAAATATATAATATTTAGAAATAAGCTAAAAAAAATATAGAAAAAGTATAAAACTAAATATATTCTACTATTAACGCCTATTAATATTCTATTAACTAGAGAATAAAAAATAAAGTTTATTTTTTAACTACTAACCTATTAACTATAAAACCTAGCTAAAAGTTATCTAAACTATAAAAAAGTTTTTTTAAAATTTTTAAATAAATTATATATTTTTATAGAGTTAAATTTTTTTTAGATTTTAAAATATATTACGTATTTATACTTAACGTTCTCTATAAAAATTCTAATAACTTTTTTCTAGAATAAAAAGTTTTAAAGCTACTAGCTACGTTTATATAAAGCGTAAAAAAGTAGAAAGTTAAAAAAATTTTTACTAGTAAGCTTATTTAAAATAAGCTAAAATATAGAGCTAGCTAGATTAAATATAATCTATATCTAATCTAGTATCTAGCCTCTAATTTTATAAGCTTTTTTTATAAACTATAAAACTTTTACTAGAAGTATTTTAACTATCTAGAACCTTTTTAGGTACTATATAAATAGCTTTAAATATAGAAAAAAAAATAAAAAATATATTATAGTTAGTAGATAATTATATTTTATAAATTTAATAGTTTTTCTATTATTAATATATAAAGATTATAGCTAATATATAAAACTAGTATATAGCTTTTACTAATAAAATTTTAGCCTAGTAAACTAACTATTATAAATAAATATAAAAGCTTTTTAAAATCTATTTATTTACTACTATAACCTTTTAATTTTAATTTTACTATTAAAGGCGTTATATATTTTATTTTATTTAAAGTTTTTAACGCCTCTATACTTTAAAAACTTTCTATTAAATTTATAAATAGGCCTATATTTTCTTTTACTACTAAAAAATTTTAGAGCTTTTCTAGAAAAAGTAGTAGTTAAAGCTACTATATTTTTTTAAAAAAGCTATATTTTCTAGCGTAAGTTTAAAACCTTTTTATATAGACTTTAAAATTTTTTTATTATATATAATAGCTTACTAGTATTATATTTATTACGCTAAAACTAGTAACCTATATAATTACTATTTATACTATAAAAACTAATATTTTTATAGCTAAGCTAGCTATAGCTTTTATATCTACTAGTTTAGCTTTAAACTTTTTTATTTTATTTTTATTAGCTAGTATAGCTAATATAGTAAAGCTTTTAAAATTATAAAGCGCTACTATAATTTAGTTATATTCTAGTTCTATATATATAGACATTTAAAAAAGTTAGAAAAAGCTCTAAACTAGTAAAAGAAATAGTTATTTACTAATTTATACTTTTTATATAAAAATATATAATAAATATACTTTTTTAAGCCTACTAATTTAAATAAATATATAAAATTACATTTACTATAGAACTAGGCCTAGATAGAGCGTAAATAAAAAATCTAATAGACTAAAAAATATATATCTAGAGGTATAGAAATAGATATTTTAGTAAAAACTATTTAGCGTTAGTACTAGAGGTAATAATAAGTAGTAATAGAGTATATATAATAGAGATATAAAGTATAAAAAGTAAAAAAAAAATATAACACTTAAAAAATTATTATATTCTACTAAAGTAACTACTAGATTTAGTAGTTTTTATAATAATTATTAATAAATAGTAAATAGAAAGTTATATTTATTTTAATAAAATAATAATTCTAGAACAGATACTATATAGAGGTTATATAAAAGATATTTAGATATAGAACTATCTAATTTAAAATAGAGGGTAATATAATAAAGCTATATTTTATTATAATAATAACTTTTAGCTATAAAAGCCTTTTTATAAACTACCTCTATCTTTCTCTATATAAATTTATTAAAAATAGAAAACTATACTAATCTCTACCTAAACTACCTCTATACTATATCTAGTCTAAATTCTATAAAAATTTTTACTCTACTATTACCTACGTGCTAATAGAGTAAAGGAAAAAAAAATTTATAAAAGCTTAGAACTACTACTAAATTCTACTCTATATAGTTTACTTTTTTAATAAAACTATAAAAGTATAATTTTTTTATTTTTTTATATAAAGTCTATAAAAATATAATTTATTTAGCTTTTTAATCTACGCGTACTTCTATATACTTTTAAACTAATTTAGATGCCTTTTAGTACTTTATATTTTTTAGCTAATATAAAAACACTTGCTATAAAATTCTAGTAGTTATAAATAACTAGTTCTAGTTTATAAAAAATACTAAGGCTAAATATAGTATCTAGAATAAAAAGATTTATAACTTTAATAAAATAAATTTTATAATTAGTATTATATTAATTAAAGTAGTTATTATAAATATAAATAAATTAAAGTGTTTAAAATTTATATTATAAAGTAACTATAAGTAAACTATAATAATTTAAAGTATTAATATAATAAAATAGGCTATTATACTTTTTATTATTTTTACTAGTAAATACTACTTTTTTTTTAAAAATAAAAGGCCTAGTTTATTTTAAAACTAGGCTTTTATAGTTTTTAAAATAACTAAATAGATTATAGGCTTAGTCTAGACTAGTTAAAGTACTTTAATAAATATATAAAAAAGCGTACTATTAGTATAGTATATCTATTTATAGTTAATAGTTATAAAAGCTATAATTTACTTAAATTCTACTAGTACTATAAAAAATATATAATTATAATTTTTTATATATTTTTTTATTAATTATACTTTCTATAGTTATTTAATATTAGTTATTTTATAGCTTTAAAAAAAATATATAGCTACTAAACTAAAAATTTAATATATAATTAAATAATCTATATTACTAAAATAAATTTTTTACTATAGTTTATTACTACTTTTAATACTATAACTATTTAAAGTAATATCTAAAAAAGCTTTTAAAGTATAGACTTAGCTTTTTTAAATTTAAAAGCTATAAAATCTAGCTTTAATATTAAACTATATATACTATTATTTTTTACTATTAATAATAACTTTTAGTACTTTTAAACTATTAATTATACTTTATAATTTAGATTATAATAAAAGTTTTTTTAAAAAAAAATTTAAAAGTATATAAATAGCTTACTAATAGCTATAGTTAATATATCTAGAAAGTTTAGTAAAAGTATAGTATTAATAGTATATTAGATAGTATTAATATATAACTAGATTACTAAATATTAAATAGTAAATAAAACTACTATATAATATAAATTATATAAAAAAAAGTAGCTATAAAAGTAAAATACTTTTATAGTTAAAAAAGATTTATATTTAATACTTTTAAAAAAGTTTATAGCGCGTAGTAATAGAAAAAAAGTATTAAAAAGGTATATACTAAAAAAGATAAACTAATATAATATTATTATAAATACTATAGTAAAGCTAGGTATAATATATCTAAATATAAATAAATAAAAAAGTATATTTTTAAATAAATTAGTTTACTATAATTTCTATATACTATAATTATTAGTTATATAGTACTACTAAAAAAGTATATTTTAGTAGAGTTTTAGTAGAGTATCTAATTTGTTTATATATTTAACTTACCTATAAAGTATATTAAATATATTATCTAGAATAATAATATCTATAACTTTAATAAAACTAGTATCTAAATAAATATAATTAAATTTATAAAAATTATTATAAATTTTAAAAAAATATAATTAGCTAGACTTTATTTAGCTAGATAATTATAAGTAAATTACTATTATCTAGAGTATATATACTTTAAAAAATAGGATTTTATTATTTATTATTTATAGAAAACGTGTTTATATTTTTATATAGTATAAAAAAGCTAGTATTTTTTATAACTAGAAATTTTAAATTTTAGAAAATATCTAAATTAATAATATATTTAAACTAGAGTAGTTAAAGTATTTTAATATATATATAAAAGTGTAAAAAGAAGGAATATACTAGTTACTAATTTTATATAGCTATAAAAACTTTTTTAACTTAAAATTTAGAAACTACTATATAAAAAATATAATTCTAATACTTTATATATTTTTTTATTTATTTTATATTTTATAGGTATTTAATATAGTATACCTTTTTATAAAAGCGTAAATATTTCTAATGTATATAAAATTTAGTATACTAATATATTTTTTTTATTTTTAAAAATCTATGTTTTAAAATATTTATAGTTAATAATTATTAAAAAGCTTTTAAAGTATTAAAGCGAGTTTTTACTAATATATAGATAATACTAGATAATATCTATTTCTAAATATATACTTTATTTTAGCTTTTTCTACTAATAAATTTATAGTAATTTAAAACTTTAAATAGTATTTATAAATTTAGATTATAATTAAAGTTTATATATAAGTTTTTTATTTAGTTATTTAATACTATATAAACTTATTTTTTATAGTTTATAAAAAATTCTAAACTAATACTATACTAAAATACTTTTCTTAAACTTATATTAATAAAATTAAAAAGTAATTAGTAAAAAAAATAGAAAAAAATATAAAAAAGAATTTAGTTAAAAAATATTTTTAAATATAGTATTAGATTATAAACTACTATAGTTTTAATTATAGTATTTAGTTTATAAAAGTATATATATACTAATAGTAGTTAAATATTTATTAAACTAAATATTTAATACTATAGTAATTATAAAAAAATTAGGTATAATATTTATATATACTAAAAAATTATAAAAACTATTTCTAAATTAAATATAAACTTTATAATAATAGAGTTAGATATTATTAGTAATAATAATAATAATAATTATAAATATAGTATTTATAATACTAAAACAAACTAGCTAGTTTAGTAGTATAGCTAGCTTAGTAGTAGAATATATTATATATAAATTATTATTTTTACTTTTAAAACTCCTAAATTCTAACTTTTATATTAATTAGACTTGAATTTATTAAATTAAAGCGCGTTGCGTTTAGAGGGGAAAGTTTGTTTTAATGTTTGGGAGCAGCACTACGAGAACGCCGGCATCACGCGCACAGGCACGGTAGTGACCGAAGATGTGTTCGGCCAAACCAAACGCTGTGGGCTTAACTTTATGTGTTGCTATTGTGACAATGTTCAACGTTTCTACTCTATGTGTGCTGCATTTGTGCAGACGAAATACCGCTATATGAATCCACCCATTGCTACAGAATAAGAACAATCATCCAAGTCACGGCTGGCGATTGTTCAAAATAGGCCAACTTCCACTGCAATGATCTGAGAAGACGCGAAGCGCATTCACATTTCCAAATTCGACGAGAAAAACGGTGTGCGGAGACTTTGAGAGCGATTGAAAAAGCAAATACAAACCTCTTATGAAGTAATTTGGATGGAAGAATATGAGTTTCCAAGCTCCAAATTCTTCAAGGACTTCTTTATAAGTGTTCCTGGGCTCTTTATCTTTATTTACTGATGGAGTTGGGTATTGGTACCCCTCCTGACCACAACACAGTACCATCCATCGGACAGTTCGTTATGTTCCAAAATTCGGAAGCGCAGAACGATGTTCTGGGAGGGAGAATGATCAAAGGTTGATGGAGACAGTGTGATGAGTTGTTGAGACAGCGGAAGCCACGCGATGTGCAGTTACATTCTTTCTTTATGATGGTCATTGGTTTGCCCCATGAAAACGGCGAGTTTCCTTTCGGAGTTCGTTGTACAACGGCCATGCTGTCGACATGCAGCGCGATGATTGGGACGACGTTGCCATGCCCTCTCACGAGATCAAACGCAAGGTACCCCTTTGCATCTGGTGTGTCGCGGTTCAATGGCCGCATCAGGATCATGTCGAATTCCCAGAAATTTCTGTACATGTCTTCCTTGGTCTTCGGCTCAAGGAGGCGGAGGTATATGAACCACCCTCCTCTCCAACACTCAACAGCATTTCACACATACTCCTCTTTGATCCAAAAACCACCGAGGCCGCTGCTATGTTCTGAGAAGGCGGGTGACGGACTTCAAAACTCTCGGAATGGTCGGGGCATCACGGGGATGATCCTCTTTGCGCCATTCAAACATGACCACGTTCAATCCATGTCTTCTCCAGCGGCCGCCGCGGGTGACGATTACATCGAAACTCTCAACCAAATCGACCATGTCTTCTGCTGAATCCCAGGTGAAGAGGTATATAAACCTTCCCTCCGCCGTCTATCCATCATTCTCTCCATCCGCGAACACTAGGTGTTCAATTCTTAATTCAAAAAGCACAAATCGACGTTTTCATGTCCTGAGTTGCCTCGATCTGCCTCAGTTCTCAAAACCACTTCGCCGATGTTCGATGACCCTGTGGAGCGTTTTCTACAAGAAAAGGCAAGGCGTTGATGCTCATGATCTGCGTTCAGTGGGACAGTCCTACTGCACAATCGAATTGGAACGCTATGTGAGCACTACGCAAGTATCTTCTTAGGGAACTGGAGGGGATGTATATAAGACCTCTTCCCACGATTGAACGACATCTCCTTATCCATACACTTTCGACTTTTGAAGTCAAAAATCTGCTAGAGTGCTTCATGTTTTGAGCTGCCCTGAGTTCTCAGATATGCGTACCATAAACTGTATGGAGGAACATCCATGACTCTTTTGCCCTTTTTGGAAATCAAGGAGCGAACACACATTTCTCGTTCCCGAAAGGTCAGGATTCAAGTTCATGACTCTCTGCACGATCAACCTAAATCGTCCCGGAGCAAATGGTTATGTCTTTCGAGCCAGAGCCATGCTATATAAACCCTCCAAAATCCTTGATCCTTGATCTGTCATATCTACGACAGACTATCCCTTCATTCAAAGATAAAGAAGTTCAAATTTTATGTGCTGGAGGATCGCGAGATTCCACAAAGCACAAACACGACTGGGTGATGGCCTTTCCTCGCGCGTTCTGAAAACATATCAGGGGCGCAAATGTTCTGCTTTCGTGTAACACGTTTGTTTTCAGATGACGATGATTCCGGGATAGTTCTATGGTCGAGACATCCCCTTCATGTTTCTTCTTCTTCCCTGCAGAGAACTGGTATATAAACCCGTCCCTCAGCCCACTCCACAGATTCGTCCACCACACCCCGAGTATCTCCCTGTTCCGAAAACGCAACATCTAGCCTCATGTTCTGAGCAGTCTCGAGATTCCAAAAGCAGATCATTCACCGCCCATGGCTTCTCCGCGCGTTCCTACAGCGTCCACGCACAAGTCTGACAATGTCATATCCGCGCGGACAAGCTTTGTTGGACATTACTGTCCAGCTTCCAGAATAGACACCAAAACAACGCTTTGCTCTTCTTCTATCACCTCACAAACCAGAGATGAGTATATAAATCACCCCTTCACACGCTGATGATCCTTCCTCAACTCGCACTTCACTCTGTGGTCACTCCAAAAGCAATCGTTAAGTTCGCCATGTGCTGAGCCCTTCGGTTCTTTCCCCATTATTCTGAAAATCTCTTACTCATCAACCCATGATTTTCGAGCATGCCTCAAAAAACATCTCGAAGAGGATGAATATCCTTGTTTCGCGAAAGAAGCCGTGATTTGTTCACCGCCTACCACACTACCACAACCTACAAAAAACCAGCTTTATGACTGGATTATGTCTCCCTCTCTCTCCAAAGGAAAAGTTGGGTGTATAAAATACCTCCAACATCTACTCCACTCTATCATCTACGTCACTCCCCCAACTCCATTCGGAAAAATCTAACAAAGAACCGTCATGTTCCGAGCACTCTGTGTTTTCTTCCCCGATTATTGCGAAAAAAGCATATCAATATTTCATGATTTCCAAGCACGTGCTGAAACCATATCTGACATGGTGGATGTCTTGTTCCTCGAAAGAAGCTGTGACATATCCACCGGCTGACACGTTGCCACAACCAGCGAAATACTACGTTGGCAACTCTATGTCTTCTCCTGCGCCCATGCTACGATATATAAAGCACCTCCTTCTACTCCTCCATTCCGTCACCCACAGCACTCCCATACCTTCTCGAAAGCATAAACGGACCCCGCTATGTCCTAAGCAGCCTTCCCCCCTCCGCCACTCATCCCAAAAGCCTATTGCTACCAAGCCATGATTTCCGCGCACATGCTGAAAACAACTCTCGTAGGAGACATGGTCAGCCCCTATGGACAGTGTGCTATGGTATACAAAGCTTTCTCTCCTCTATTCTTCTACTGCATCACACACATCAGTGTCGCACCATGGTTCCCAATCAAAATTTATCACACCGCATCACCATGTCTCGTCCATACCCCTCGCGCCCCCCCAGCACTGTCCGAAATCTAATCTCAACAAAGGCCATGTGCTTCCCCCCTCCTTTTCCCGCACTTCAAACACTCATCACGCACATTCCATGCTTCCTTCTCCCCCTCTTCCTTGAAGATGGTTCTCCGTCCCTCCTTCCCGTAAGAAGCCACAAGTCAACCTACAAGCATTTCCAAAACCCCATGTCTCATTGGCAAGCAAAGTGCAGTATCAGGCAGTAGTAGTATTGATGCTATTTAACACTAGCCCCCAGACTCCCACCGCTCCAAACCCACCGTCAACACGGTGATTATGCTTGAAAAAACAAAAATTGCAGAGAAGCTTGTGCATGTGCGTGTCTTGCTTGTCAGACTTGTCTTAAATTCTTGAGGGGAAGAAAATAGGGGGGTGGGATGGGTGGGATGTATCGATGACATGTTTGTCAAAGCGACTGCATCCACGGAAGTCCATGGTTCACAGCTACGGATGGATGAGGTCGGGTGGGGTGCGAGAGACAACGTGTTGTAGACCAACCACACTTGCAGCACGGTCATCTACACCTACATCTTACAAGGTTTTTATATCCCATCCCATCACGACTATAGTAGCCATACCCCCAAAAGAAAAAGCCATACCAAATCCAGAGTACCACGGCTGAACTATACTTTACACATACTACTACTAAGCATAACGCGTAAATTCTTTGCAAACCTCACGTATACTCTACACCTACCAACCCTTTCCCATTCTCTTGCACATACATAGGATCATTACCCTCCTTGCTACTGTGTAAGCTAAAGTCCTTAGACATCATACTGCGTGTATACTCTACAACTGCTAGACACAACCTCCCATTCTGCCCACATACTATCTTTGAACTTGTTGCTTTTGTATAAACTCAAGGTAAGGACGGAGTCATGCACGTAAGCCAAGCTGACGACGCGATGATGATATATTCTCGTCAACTATCCTCAATTCTACCACCGTGATGTACATTGCAATATTCAAATCTCACCCTCACACCTGCAACAGCATGATTTGAAAATAAAAACATCAAACTTTGCAAATTTCCTCGCCAAAATTACATGGATACACACACACACACACACACACACACACACACACAACTCTCTCACAGCTTCCCTTTTCCAAGCAGCCACGATCGAGTTTCTACTACATAACGGGGTAGTAACGGGATTAACACATGTGCATGCGTACATGTACGAAGCTTTGGAAAACCAACATCAACTACAACAACAACAGCTACCTACACACTTAAGCTACATACAAAAAGACCAACCAATCAACAAGAGGAGGGGTAACAAAAAAAAAGGGACAGCTCTCATTAACATTCTCAAAAGTACGAGTGAGTTTTTGGGTGTATTTACCGGATCCCCTCCGTATCCCATTCGACCGACAGTACCACCCAGACAGCCGTGCGTCCCACCCAATCAGCTCAGCCCAACCAGCCAGCCAGCCAAGGAGATACCCAACAACGTCGAAGAATGTACTCAGGTTGGGAGTAAGCGGGGTGACGGAGAGATTTCACATGCGACTGCGGTTCGGTCTCTGAATCACGGGTTGAAAAAAGCGATCAGGCAGACGATTACCATACTGATCGAATCGATAATCTTCCTTTTGTTCGATCCATTGCTACAAGGAACACACACACGTACATATTAGCCAATGCTCCCCTTTCAAAAGCTCAACAACTGCAAAAACGAAAGCGAGGGGAGACGCACAAACACAACCAAACACAATCATTTTACAACCGCGAGCCTCTTGCCCCACGCACAGGATATCGTCCACTCACCTCGCGCTGATCAAACTCCCTGCCCAGCGGCACAGGCTGCGGATTCAGTATTTCTTCGTCGCCGAAGCCCGCGTCGCCCTGGAATCGGCGCTGGTAGTGCGCTGCGCCAATGGGCAGTGGGGCGCCGTATTCGGCGTACTCGCCGTACGGGTTCTGCGGAACTTGCGGGCGCATGTTGTTGCGGCGTGCTTCAGATTGCATCCAGGTTTCGCGTTCGGGGAGGCGGTCTTCAAAGGACTCGGGGCGGCGGCCGAGGGGCTGCGGGAAGGGTGGCGGCGGCGCGCCGTGGTGGTGCACTTGGTGCGTCGTGTGTTCGCGGACCTCGGGGTAGTGCGGGCGGTCTTCTTGCGGGTACGGCACGTGGCGCGTGTAGTGGTCGTGCTGCTCGTAGCGCTCGTCGTACTGGGTTTCGTAGCGTGGGTCGCGCGTCTCGTAGTGAGGTGGTGGCGGCGGCGGCGGAGCGTGGTGGTGGCGCTCGTCAATGTAGACGTCGCGGTGCTGGTCTTCGAAGTGGGCGTTGGCTTGGGCTTGGACGTGGGCATGACCGCCGTGGGTGTGGGGGCCCTGGTGGTCGCGCTCCACCCAGACTTCGCGGTGCTCTTCGACGCGGCGGGGGGCGGCGTCGCGGTGGTCAATGTAGACCTCGCGCTCAATCTTCTCGGTGGTGTGGTGGTGCGGGGCCTCGCGGTGGATATCAATGTCGATGTGGGTTTCCTTGGTGGCGGCCTTGGGCTCTGCCTTGGTCTCCTTGTTGGGGCGGTGCGGCTCCTCGACGGGCTCCAGGCTGCTCAGGTAGCCAAGCACCTCGGACAAGCTGGTGTGGGCAATGTTGAGCTCCTTCTCGCGGTTCTCGAGCTTCTCCTTCTCGCTGAGCAGCCAGTAGACGCGGTGACGCACGCCGATGCGGCGGCCGTCCTCGACGTCGCCGGCGACGCGCTCCGTGTGGGGCGTCATGTTCTCGAGGGCGCCGCGCACATCGCGCATGGCGCCGTAGACCCATTTGGACTTGTCGGGATTGCGCTCGAGGGCGTCGTGGACCTCGCGGACAGACAGCAGGCGGCGGACTTCGTCGAGATCGGCACGCACGCGCCCAATGATGCGCACGTAGACGGCGTTGGAGGGCCCAACGTCGCGGATGCGTTTGGCCCTGTACAGAAACTCGCTGAGCTTGTACACGCCGCCAATGGCGCCGGCGGCGGCGCCCAGCGTGAGGATCTCGCCCTTGACCATGGTGGAGTGGGCGGGTGGAGGTGGAGGCGGTGATGGGGATAGCGGATGCCCCTGGGAGCTGGCGGAAGGGCCGTGTTTGCGTGTCTACTGCTTACTGGCGACGTGAAGCTCCGTGGTGGTGGCTGCAGATGCCGGGGGCGAGCATCCCGCGCGTAAGAGGGCCGAGTGCACGAGTGGGGATGGGATGGGGGCTGCAATGGGAGGGGAGGGTGAGGGAGCTGGCAGCGGCAGCGGCAGCGGTGTTGTCGCTTCAGCCCAGCCCAGCCCCAGCTTGTTTTGCCAGGAGGTTGGGGGACTAGGTCACTTCACCCTGCATCAAATCTAGCCCGACTGGGGGCTAGGGCCTTGGACCTCATCACCCATCACGACCAACCCGAGGTCATTCTTCGGCCCTAGTCTTGCTTCTGACAATCTGTGGCTTGACGGCTCAGGCCATGCCGGCTGAGCTGCAATCACCCTGCCCGTCTGTCTTCCATCCAGTCTCGAGTCTGTCGTGTGGTGTATACCTACATGCGCGTTGTTTACATGGCCCTATATGTCGTCCTTTTATACCGTCAGCCCCCGTGATGAAACAACCTTGACATGCCCTCCCCTCGATAAGAAGAGCCGGCCTATCTCCCGTATTTTGCGATAAACGCTCCAACCTTGGGGTCGCTGAGGCTCAGCTCGTTGCCTTCTGCTTCTATAAGATCGCGGTCTTTCTGCTCCAATTCGTGTTCCATCACAGTCAGCTGCTCGTGGACTTTTGCACTCGTCAGATGGACCTGTGCAAATGGCGCGTGTCGGTACAGCGCATGCATGATGACATCCAGGTCTGCGTCTGCCTTGCTCAATCGCTCGGCCAGTCTGTCGTGAGTTGACGTCGCAGTCGACTCGTAATGATCCTTTAGCTTTGCATCGCGCTCCAGATGAGTCTCTCGCAGGGAGTCTTCAAGCGACTGTATGTGCTCGTGATTCAACGAAATACCGGCGTATCGAAGTGCATCCTGAAGCGTCACCGGAAGGTCCACCGCTTTCGATGGCTTGAGCTTCATCATGGGCGTAAAGGCCATTGGATTGGACCCCATCCTCTTGATTGATGGCGTTGGAGCTGCAATAGGCATGGCGGGCATGCGTTTCGCTGCAGCTTCTTGGACGTGAGCGAGTGCTTGTTGAAATTCGTCACTACTTGTCGTTCCATCATTGACAATATCGAGACGTTTGCCCATGAACTCGACTGTTGATAGTATCTGTCGTAGTCAGAACCTGAATGATGCAAAGACACTGCATTACTCACGTATTTCAGCCATGCTGTCCTGGCTTGTACCTTGTCTCTCTCGTTGCGGTCCCGTGTCTCGACCATAGGCTTTCGGATCTCGTGCTCGACAACCATCTCCGCAATTGATGCTATTTCCGAATGTAGCTCTTCCATCTCCGCCTGCAAGGCTGCCTTTCGTTCTTTAAGCTCCTCATCCGGTGTAGCAGTCTCACCACTAGATGAAGACTGTGTGAGGCTAGTGAGGTATACTGTATCAACTCGAGCTTTCATCTCAGCCGCGCGAAAGGAGATGATGGCCTTGCACCATTGCTCAATTGACTTTTCATCCTCACTGATTTCGGACTCTGTAACAATCTTTGAGACGAGTCCAGGCAGCCGACTAAGGATCTGATCGTCTGACGAGAGGCGTTCTGAGAGGTAGTTTCTTAGTGTGGCCTTTTCCGAATCAATCTCTCGCTGTGCATCTGACAACTGCTCTTTGATCGACATGACCACATCGTCCACCTGCATACATGAGCAACTCGTTCATAGGCCGTCGTTCTGAATCTTACCGATACATCCAGTCTGGCCTTCTCTTGCCCCTCCTTCCGCCTACGCTCGCTTCTGGCATGCTCAACATCAACACTCGGCTTGTCCAGAGCTCTCAATTTAGCCAGAGCATCTTTCTGGATCTCTAGTACTCTACATTGTTCTTCGATGGCAGCAGTAGAGCTTTGCAAAGATTCAATTGCAGATGCGAGCTCGTGATCTAGTATGGGACGAACAGGCTCGCCTTCACTTTCATACTGGTGCAGCAAGCCTTTCTTCCGCAGAGTCTGGTATCTGTATGAGGTTAGTATGCAAGCCTATGATGTATTGATGTCATAACGCACAGTTCCAACTCCTCTTTCGTCAACAAAGTATCGTCGTGAAGGTACTCATCAACCCAAGCTGCAGCTTCTTGTCTCGTCTCTCCATCCTCGAAGCTGAGAAGGATTTTGTCTAGGTCAACGTTGAGACCTCGTTCCTCCAGCACATTCAACAAGTGATGCGCCGCTTGTTCTTCTTCCATGTTGTGGCGGTGTGGGTGGTGGTTTGGGGAGGGTCAAATGCGGTTAGGTCTATGTATCTAATACGGCTAACGCTAGCCACCAAACACGCAGTCGCGCTTTCCATCACTCAACGCGTAACGCGAACCTCGTAGGAAATTTACTCCACCACATGTCATATCGCTCACAGCCAACATGCCACCATCCGCTCTAGATCCAGTCGCAACGTCATTCCAGCCCTCTGAGGCCACCCAGAATGCCATCACTAACGACCAATTCACCACCCTCACACCCACAATACCCACCCCCACCCCCACCCACGAAGAATACCAATACCTCTCCCTAATCCGCACCATCCTCACAACCGGCGAACACCGCCCCGACCGCACAGGAACAGGAACCTACGCCCTCCCCTTCCCCCCACAAATGAAATTCGCCCTCTCAAGACCCTCCCTCGATCCCTCCCAACCACCCACCCCCATCCTCCCCCTCCTCACCACAAAACGCGTCTTCCTCCGCGCCGTAATCGCCGAGCTCCTCTGGTTCATAGCAGGCAGCACGCACAGCAAGCCCCTGTCCGACGCCGGCATCAAGATCTGGGACGGCAACGGATCGCGCGAATACCTGGATAGCGTAGGCCTCTCACACTACACCGAGGGCGAACTAGGTCCCGTCTACGGTTTCCAATGGCGCCATTTCGGCGCAGAATACACAGGCCACGACGCAGACTACACCGGTCAGGGTGTCGACCAAATCGCCGAAATCATCGATAAACTAAAAAACAAACCCTACGACCGGCGCATCATTCTCAGCGCGTGGAATCCCGCGGATCTCAAGAGAATGGCGCTCCCGCCTTGCCACATGTTTGCCCAGTTTTACGTCAGTTTTCCAGGCCATGTACAGGGTGAGCCGCGGCCGAGGGGTGTCCTGCATTCGTTGCTGTACCAGCGCAGTTGCGATATGGGTCTCGGCGTGCCGTTTAATATCGCGAGTTATGCGCTGCTTACGCATATGCTGGCTCATGTGTGTGATCTTACGCCCGGCACGTTTACGCATACTATGGGGGATGCGCATGTGTATGCGGATCATGTGGAGGCGCTGAAAGTACAGTTGGAAAGGGAACCGAGGGAGTTTCCGGAGTTGAGGATAAATAGGGAGGTAGGGGGGAGTATTGATGGGTGGAAGGCGGGGGAGTTTGAGGTCTTGGGATATAGACCGCATGCGAGTATTGCGATGAAGATGAGTGTGTGATATTGGGTGTTTTTTAGGGGGATGGGGGTGGGGGTGGGGGTGGGTTGTATATAGTCAGCCATGGAATGATGTACATGATGTAACTATATCTGATTCTGAGTATCCACATAACACATCCTGATGTATCAACACTGTCTGATACTTATCATCCCTTTGCACGCCATTTACCTACCTACCGTCTTGCTAATAGATAGCATGTGGACATACGGGGAATTGCTTGACCGTAGCAAGATCACAGGGGTTCAATGTGGTTTGTATACCGTGCGTGCGGTAGGTACCATGCGTACTAAGCCTCGTCTACGCCGGGGCATTAAGGGATGGCATGGACTTTGAAAAGGGGCTTTGATGGGAGTCTGGCACAATGTAGGAGAAAGAGAAAGGGGGATAGAGATGTGCAGAGAATGTTAGATAAGGCGAAGACAGGGCGGGGTGTTGGGGGGTTTTTTTTATTCAGGGGTATGGTGGGTGCGGTGAAAGGATGAGTAGGTTGGTTTGCGAGGGTGTGGTATGGCGATTAGTACATGGGAACTGCTTGGTCGGTGTGTTGAGGTATTAGAGGATTGTGTGGTTGGGTTGGGGGTTTTGAGGAGGGGAGATTGTTAGGAGGGGAGGGGCAGGGCAAGGAGGTGATAATGGATCGTAAAGCGTTGATCGTAGAAAGTGTAGAGTGGGATGTCATGGGAGAGGGTTTAATCTGGCAGGGAGAGGTAGGATAGTTATACTACCATGTGCAGCAATATATGTATAGCCGGGGTGGTATGTGTCAAGATATTCGATAGCAAGATGGAAAGACTGTGGGTAGAAGGGGCACATTATTTGGCTTGGACAGATAGATGAATGAGAGAAGTGTGAACAGGGTATGCAAGTGGGCTGCGAACAAGGTATGTAAAAAGTGACAGAGAGAGGAAGGAAATCAAATGTGTATAGCAATAAGGTAAGATTGCATAAAGAGTGTGTAGCAACGATATCGGTACTTTATAGTACCAGAGAAGGTGAATTTTGGAAGCGACGGTTACGATATCAAGTTCAATCGCAGGTATCTCAGAGCAACAACTACATACTTGCTAATTTCCTCATCAACAACTCTGGCTGGGAAAGCGGTGGGAAACAGTTTTGGTGAGAAAAGTACCATAATCGGCGCATTGACTCAGAACGAACGGTTGCCCCTTTCGTAGTCTGGGAAGATGTATGTGCCATTATGTGCCGTTGGTCGATGGGAGATGTCGATACCGTTCCTTGCTGCGAATACTCTCCAATCGAAAATCGGTTGTCCCCAGCTGCGGGTCGACTCAATTCTCGACAACTCGCCACCCTCTCCACGCAAGCACATCTCAAGACACCTAGCGAAAGAACCCAACACCCCAGAAATCTTGACGTCTTTGATCTTCAAAGCGGGTCGCAGTTGGAGCAACACTTCCAACACAAACATCTGATGGCCCATTGAGATTGGATCAGGATCATTGACTTGCCTATATTTAGTCAAGTGCATCAGAGTCACACGTCCCGAATACGAACGGCGTGTTAAGTTTTCTCCATGACAGATGACATGGGTTAGAGGTGTCCAGTAGCCTTCCACACCAACTCGCAGCCGTTTCAACAGGGACATGTTATCTTTGTCTTCGGCGTGGCGTGCCAACTCTGAGACGAGACTGCGAAGGCGCGAACGCAGACTACGGTAGACGCCTCCATCATCACGAGAAAGATGGAACAGAATGCGCAAATTTCGGATCTCGCGTATCGCATGAGTATTGTGTGTATCGACAGCGAATGGACCGAAGATTGTGGAGGGTCCGAAATTGGCTATGGTGATGCAAATTTCGTTATTGGTGAAAAAGACAGCTGGACATTCATCAGTCAGTACTGCGCTATAGTTTGGGGTAAGAGTAAATTCATACCCCGCGCGTCTTTTGCAAACCTTTTAAGTCGCAAGAGACAAGTGTACGTCTTGAGTAATGTGGCAATCGGATTTGGTGCCTTAAACACATCTGCTAGTGTGTCATAATGCGGTGTGCGATCAAGAACAGCCTTATAGTAGCCTTTCCCGTCCATTCCGCGTGCTTCAACACTCCATTTTAGGCTGCGAGGCAGATTGCCACCGTGTTCAAGGAACTTGAAGCTCAGGCCTCTGGGAACGAGGTACTCGATGATGTTGCGTATCACCTCCGGAGGCAGGCTTTCGATGGAGCAGGCAGACATTCTGTCGCTTCGTCACTGCTGGGGCATGAAGTGCTCATATAATGCTGCCATAAAGTTTGTGTGGGGCTTCCAGCAAACACTGCCCGGTCATCTTTCAAAGGAACCGTCTTCACGCGACCCTGGAATGCTTGCGCAAAGTGTGCTCTCCGGTGAGCCATTCTGGTCGTTTGCCTTCCGTGACATTATTTCCAAGTATAACTACCCGTGGTTTACAACACTTGGTGTAGCACTCGAATTGTGTGAGCACACGACTGCATCTCGAGACCTCAACATCATCTGTCCTGCTATAATAACGTTGTGAATCACCCCAGGGAATTCATAGTGCTCTCGAAATGATTTAACCTAGTCACTCTAAAAGCGAGTTATAATCATGGAAGTGATGCGCAAAGTAAACTATTATCGGAATCACCTTGAGTCCGCTGGATTTCGTATCATATGGGTTACAGAGGAGCATGGAGAGCTAGACCATCAACCTCACTCAACAATCTCGCAAACCTTCTTGTTAAAAGATCCTGGGGATGATGAAGAAACCTATTCAGTGTCGATACCATTCCTTGCAAAGCCGGCCAATCGTAAATCGGATCATACCGTCTCCGCGTAGTAATGTTGAACGTTGTGCATGGCCAGTCAAGTTCCTCCAACTCTCCCCCCTCGCCTCTGAGATACTTCGCCAGACACATTTCAAACTTCTCCGGCGCTCCAGTAACATGAACTTCTTTGAGCTTCAACGCAGGCCGTAGCGCAGTGAGTGTTTCCAGCACGTACTTTTGATGATTTGGAAACGCCGTGAAGTCGGAGGGGAACTTCGGTTGTGGGCCAGCGGACTGCAAACAACTATTCGGTTCGACCTCCCAGGAAGTTAAAAAGAACTCGTCCTGAGGATAGTCTCGGCCTCTTGGGGTTGCGAAGCAGATGCATAGTCTTTTCAGCCGGCATATTCACAATGTGGGAAGTCCACATTATGTATAACACATTCGTCGTGAAGTTTGTGTGAGGCTTGCTTGTGTATAAAGGAGATGCAGTCCTCTTACCTACCACAATTGTGTGTCTGCATGTTATTCCCCCGAAAAGCAGGCGCATTGAAACCTTACTCGTAGAAGCTTCAGCCCAGAACATCTCCGTCCGGGTCCATAATTAGACAAGTAGTTACTCGTCAAGCAGAGCAAGAGAGAAAGAATGCAGAGAGCTTCAATGAGAGTCGAGCGGTACCTATGCTGTACCAGGAGGGTAGCGATAAAGATTACGATGGTGATTAGTGTTTTACATTGAGTCATTTGAACATCATGAGGATCACATGCACAGGCGCGGAAGACTATCTTGTGACTCCATCGTGCTGTGACAAGTAGCAAGCACGGTTTATGGCCCAACACACGGGGTATAAGATGACATGGCTCCACTCGCTCTAAACTTTCAGATCTCCACATACTCAGAATTATACAACATTTTCAATACATCAGCCTTCGCCATGTCCATGACATTCTATGTGGCTATGCTACGCGAGAATCACACAAACACGAGCTCGGACTGCCAATGCAACCCTCACTCCACGTATCCCATCTTCATGTACCTCGCTCGCAAATTCGCGGATGTCCATCTCGAAGCCCTAGCTAAAGAGCACTTTGGGAGCAATAAGACCCTCAGACCAATGAGCAAGATGTAGTTGAAATGTGTGGGTAACAGACCGAGGAAATATTTCTGGAAGCAGACTGGTGCCGAGAGGAACCCGGAGCGCTTTTTGTACCTTTGTGCGGTGAAGGGAAGGAGCGTCTGAGTCCGGATGATTGGTTGATTGTGAAAGGAGTGGATTATATGGCAAGTACGCTGGGTATAAAGTAAATGCATATTAAGTAACTTGATGTTGAGCTGAGGATTCATGCTTTGAGTCTTAGGTCTCATGCTCGATGGCAGATCTATGACAAATATGTAATATATCTCAACATACAAATTTGCAGCGCGTCATGTCATCGATGAATTTGTATATAGAGAAGTCTTAGGATCATGATGTTAGCAGCTGTGGTAAATGAAGCCAAAGTGTGGTAATGCATATAGCAGGTGATCCACCAGTGTACCAGCTACCGGTCTCAAGATTGCTTGAGACACACGACCGCTGTTATCTGTTTCCATATCAGCAGATATATTGATCTCGCAAACACTAGGTCATATGCTCTTCTTTCGACGTATATGTAACGCTCACTCCACACAATGTCCGCTTCATCCCTGCTTCCATTCGCACTCACTGCTTCCATTCGCACTCACTGCTTCCATTCGCACTCACTGCTTCCATTCGCACTCACTGCTTCCATTCGCACTCACTGCTTCCATTCGCACTCACTGCTTCCATTCGCACTCACTGCTTCCATTCGCACTCAAAACTGTTCAGATCAGCAAAGGCATGTCCGCAACAAAAGTGTACGCAATTGTCATTCGTCGATATTGGAAGTGCGAAGGGGATACAGCCTGTGAAACAAACA
Source organism: Plenodomus lindquistii (assembly GCA_025504975.1). Lineage (NCBI taxonomy): Eukaryota > Fungi > Ascomycota > Dothideomycetes > Pleosporales > Leptosphaeriaceae > Plenodomus > Plenodomus lindquistii. Next base: position 244,276 of record JANUWI010000018.1, read on the forward strand.
TCACCTTCACACTTTTCATATGTCTTACCTATGAAATGGCGCAAGAAGCTTTGGAAAAGATCATCCCTCATTCTTCAATCATCAGAGGTTCGCTTCGCCCGTTGAACGATCTTGAATTAAGCGACAGGGGAGGGGGAACTGCGCTCAAGGGCTACGCGTTTGTCTTGTCTAAAGAGGACGAGAGCGCAAGTGAGGATAAAAATGGAGAAAAGCGGGGTCGGCCACGCGATGTGTACATTGAGAAAGTGGGTATCCTGGAAGAGTTGGATCATATTCAGGTTGAGAGCATCTGGTAGTTGAGCTCTGTGTATTTGGACGGCAATAGCAATCCGGTAGCTAGATGATATTGGAGTTCATAGGTGAAGCGAGAAGCATTTTCCCTAGTCCTTGCATCAGAAGAAAAGAAAGGAAAGAGTCTAGTAAACTGATCAATTGATCTTGTTTCGCCGCAAGAAAGCGGCAAGAGTAGATATTTTCCGTGTCCAAGTAAATAGATAATGATAGTAACTCTTTTGAAGCCGAATAGAAAGATTCCCTGACGCGGGTCGAACTTGCAATCCATCTTCGTTGCAACAAGCCATATGGAAAGTCAAAAGATCCTGACTTCATCTCCCCCACTCTCACTCACTCCGCATCTACCAACTATACGCCCCCAGTTCTGCAGCGTATCTTTGCCCCATCTTCACCCTCACCCTCATCCTCACCAGGACACGGCATCAAAACGCGCACCCCAACAATATACACAAACGTCTCCTGTCTCTCAAAATAGCACAACCACCCTGAAATCGCGCCCTCTACACTGCGTAGCTCGGCGCTACTCATGTGCCGCGAGAGAGGTTTATCTTTAATGAAGTATTCGAATAGGGCGATTGCGGCGGTGCCGTAGCAATTGAATGCGAGTGAGTTATTTGGGAGGCTTGGGGTGCTGTGGGTGGGGTCGCAGGGGCGGATCATGATGAGATGGATTGGTGGGAAGGGCATTGTAGGGAAGTCTTGTTTTTCGGAGTTTGTAGGAAGGGAGTTGTTGGGGTGAATATGTGGAGAGGGAAGACGGTTGGGTGTGAGAATTGGAGATGTGCAGGGGAAGGGGAATGAGTGGGTAGGTTTGTTGGATTGGGTTAGTTTGGTAAGAGGGTTCTGGGTGCGTCAGGCTGTCTAAAGTGTAGTCTGGGAAAACATGTTTGTTTGAAAATGTCTCGCTATCTAAAACTTCCTGGAAAGTTCTGCCGAAAGTCACAGTCGCATCCACATCAAGGCCATGAATAGTAAGTAGTCTACCGTTACCTATAGCCATGTCAAAAGAACTAACAAGCATACATAGTCCTAGCATTTCTATTCTATTACCCCACAAGACAGTTAACAAGGAACGCACATCGTCGCCCTGCGCTTCCTTTAGCCAATCATTAGGCAAAAATAGCAAAAAAGCACCCACCACACAGAGATGTGGTAGGCGACCTAAACCCGGCGATACCACCACGACAAAGTTATTATTGTCTTTTTCAGCTGGGAAACAGGTTTTCGGTAGGGGAATCGAACGAGCAACCCGGAGAAGGACGGTCTAGAAGATATTCATGCACTCCTACCTATCGTAACAGATGCAATGGGCTCTTGACCTCTCGACCAACTGCTGGTTGTCTTGTTGATGGATGCATTGAGAATAAAGTGTATTGTAAAGGCGGTGTCGTGGGTTAGAGAGCTTGACTTGGGTGGTGGTGAGTGCGTTTGCAATCTCAATGGGTGAGGCAAGAGAGCGTTTGCAGTTGCAAGGCGGGCACATGTACTCTGTCGTATAGAAGATGTGTAGATACTTTGCAGCTTTGTGCTTTCGTAGTTTAATAGTATCTCTTCGCGCACACGCGTGCTCTTTATTATAGGTACTGCGAACGTATATTCAATTGCAATCAAATCTCACAGCAAACCAAACACACCGCCAACCCCCCCCCCCCCCCTTCTCGCCACCCCAACGCACCCAGGACACTCTCAAAGAACAAAGCCAATAAATACCCCCCCAAAACACCCGCACCATCCACCAGCCCAACCCCCCTCACGCCCTCATCACCACTACCCATTTCAAGCACTCCCTCCTTCACATTCACCTACGCGTTACTCCGCCCCCCAATCTCTATTCAACTCCGTGCCCTTCGATTGAATGAAGAAATGTCTACTCTTACTTTTTTATTTCTCACAGCGAATGACATGACACCGCAGTGTACAAAGCGCGAGTAAGGGGTATCAGATATCACCGTTGTGGTATGTTGCCTTGGGGATGCAAGTACAAGGCATGAGTTCTACATATCGTCAGAATCTGCGGTTCGTTCATGCTAATGCTGGGTGGTGGGTAGATGCGGATGAGGGAGCGGTGGAGTTGTCGCGTTATGTACTTTAAAGGCTGAGCTAAGAGTGGTGGGTATATACCTGACTACTAAAGCTGTCACGAGCGAGAAGAGGACATGAATATTGTTGCGTTTACTGGTTAGTTATATCCTTTCCTTGTCTTTCATTCTGATGCGAGTAGTAAGGGACTATGCCTTTCCACATTCGCACAATCATCTATGAACCCCAATAAACGTCCTCTCCCCACCCATAAAATGCGCACTCCGCGAGAAATGATCATCATCTTCTTCTTCCTCTTTAACCCAGACGCCATCTACAAACTTTGCTCTTACCATTTTTTCTTCTCCTTGCCATGCTTCTCCCCCTGCCTCACCACTACCACCCCCCTCACCGTTGACGAGTCTATCGTCTCCCGCAACACCAACATCCACCCCACCACCACCCATCAACCTGACCGGCTTGGCAACACTAACCGTGTCAAACCCGCCCAACACATCCTCCTCCCCCCACGGCAACCCCTCAACATCGACCTCCTTTTCCCTCCCCAACAAACACAAAATAATAACGCCCGCCCCCGCTTTCGACATTACCTGATTATGCTGCCCACACGCATCATCATTACAACACTCATTGCACCCTTGCACACAACAACACTTTGCCAATCTCTCCCACGCCATATTCAACAACTCATCAATGTACTCGAATGCTTTTGTTGAAATCCCGCTTCCGGACGCACCACCCTTGGCATCATAAAATGTCAATCGCGCAGGGCGTTTGCGCGTACTTTCCTTTTGCAGGAATTCTTTTTCTGGGACTTTACATTCCGTCCTAACGTCGCCGGGCATGCTGATTATAAAGGCAGGCATTAAGCTAAGGACAGCATGTTCAGCGGCGTGAATACCCGCTGCAATGTTTAGACGTCTGCTTTTGAGGATATTCATTGCGGAGACGGGAACATCGAGCCACATGCCTTTACTCCAGAGGACAATGGGTGGGTTGTCAACTTGCACGGCATCGAGAATCCGTCTCTTTTTATCGATTTTAAAAAACCCATACACCACCTGTGTAATCTTGATAGGGCCGTAGAACGCACGACTTTTACTGCCTGGGATCCGACGAATGGCTTCGGTTTCCACGGGGTCAATGTCCTTGTAATCCCGTTGTTGGGTCGTCCAGTCTACTTTTACATACTCGACTTTTGCGAGCATGCGCGCAGGGTGGAATTCTTTGACGAGGTACGTGTTTCCTTGGTGCAGGAAGATGCCGCCGTCGTAGAGGGTGAAGAATGCGCGGGATGCTTCGAGTTCTTCGAGGACGGTGTTGCGGCCGTGCGTGGTGTCGATGATGGCGAAGTGGTCTTCTTCTGTGTCGCGGATTGCTACTGAGCGGGATGGGTGGGGGAGGAACCGCTCGTTGACGTGGTAGAAGCCTTGGGGGTCTCGGCGCATTCGCTCTTTTGCTGTTTTGGGGAGTAAGGGGCCGAAGTAGGCGATGTCTGTTTCGAGGTTGATGGGGAGCTCGTGAGCGGCGCATTGTAAGTGGCCCTCCAGGACCAGCATATTCGTAAGATCGACTTGTAGCGCGCAATTCGGTTTCGTAAAAATCTCATCCGGGTTCGACATGTAATATTGATCTGTCGGGAAACAATCACCCACCAACACCGACAACGAATCTTTGTTCCTGCGTCCCGCCCGTCCACTCTGTTGGCGGAGATTGGCAATAGTATAAGGAAACCCCACGGTAACCACAGCGTCAAGCGATCCAATATCAACACCGAGTTCCAACGCGCTCGTCGCTACAATACCAACGAGTTTCCCATCAAACATCTCGCGCTCGATTTCTCGTCGGTCCTGCGGTGTGTACCCCCCACGATACGACATCACCCTGGGTATAACCTCCGTGCGTTCCAAATTCGTAAGCTCGGTCTTGATAGCAGCAAGAAGCGCCTCGCACGCTTTCCGCACGCGACAAAACGCAATACTCCGCACGCCCCTTAACATGAGCTGGCAAAACAGTTTTGCAGTTTCCGCCATGCAGTCGCCGCGTCCAGAGGTCGGGTCTCCAGGGTCCTTGAACGGCGTGTTCCAGCAGAGAAACTCCTTCCTTCCACTAGGCGAGCCATCAAAGTCTGTGAGTTTGACTTCCTCAACACCAAAGATGGTCTTCATGTGCTCCTCTGGGTTTGCGACAGTCGCAGAACACGAGATAAATTTGACATGCCGGTTTCCGACTGCAGCGCAGACACGTCGCAGCCGGCGCATGATAAAAGCCATGTGTGCGCCAAACAAGCCATTGTACACGTGCAATTCGTCGACGACGACAAAGCGCAGGTTCTGGAGAAAGGTCCGCCATGCATCTTCCTGTGGGAGAATGGTAATGTGCAACATGTCAGGGTTTGTGAAAATGACCCTCGCTTCTTCGCGAATGTAATTTCGGTCGCCCATTGGCGTATCGCCGTCGAATGTCTCAACAAGGACATCCTCGAACCCCGGCATGAAGCGGAGAAGCTCTTTCATGCTCTTCCTCTGATCCTGGGCGAGTGCCTTGGTAGGAAAAATGTACATTGCGCGCGTCAAGGGCTCTTGCTCTAGTTGATGGAGGACCGGAATCTGGTAGATGAGCGACTTGCCCGAGCTCGTCGACGTAGCCACAATGACATTATGACCATCATACAAATTATTGATCGCCTCAGCCTGATGTGCGTAGAGCTGTGTAACGTTCCTCGTATTGTACAGCGCATTGACGAGATTCTGCGACATGGCGAAATTCAAGTCGCCGTAGATTGGTTCCTGGGGGTCAAACACACGATGTCCATCCGGTACAATCTGGCCCGTATACCACTCCAGTGTCTTAATCTCATCCAGAATCTCCGGTATGGACTTCCTATCCGTGGGTATCGAGATGGGTATCTTGGCTTGCACAGGACCAGGAGTAGATTCCCTGCTCTCCGTCGACTCAGGTATAAATGTTCGTCCCACCTCCTTCAACTTCTCCACCGCATCGACACTATCCTCCGCACACTTATTCAAAAAAGCGTTAACCGCCGACGTAAACTTGACATTCCTCTTCTCAATCAAATTCATCATCTGCTTCTGACTAAACACCGGCATCTTCAAATCCTCATTCCGCAGCTTCGTCGTCGCCTTGGTCGGTTCACCCGTCTTCTTGTGCACGACTTGTCTCTTGAGATCCCCATCAATAAACTCAAACAGCAACACCTCCTTATGTTCGCCTTTGTCCGGTTCCGGGCCTAGCATCACGAAATCGGTTGTTCGTCTGCCATGGAGATTGTCCTCTGAGCCCATGAGATTGATCTGCAGCATCGCTTCGTCCACGTAGGCGAAGTTGATGGCTTTTGGTATGAGCGCGGTGATTTGCGCGACTTGTTCCGTCAGAAGCTCGCGCTTGATGTGTCCTTCGACCGTGGTCTTGAGATTGTCAAATGTCGTCGCGAGATGTTTGCGCGTGCAGCAAAAGGTGTAGACGAGGTTCAGTGCGCGGTGCACTTGTGCAAGTTTCGTAAAGTAGTCAGGCCATGGTATCGAGGTTTCAACCAGGGTGGAGGAGCCATGCCGTTGGAGTGCTGGCTTCCCGGCACTGGCTTTCTTGGGCGTTCGGCGCGGCTTCTTGCCTCCATCGTGTTGTTTCGTAGGGACGCTCGTGGTCGTGGAAGCCGTGGCAATGGTTGTCGCAGTGGTATCGCTCAGCGCTTCCGTCTGGCCGTCGTCCGGCGCAGGCGTCGCACTCTCATCTTCTTCGACATCCTTGGCTTTACGTTTGCGCCTTCGAACAATCTGGTCAGACACAGACGCTGCCTTCATACGAGGCATTGCTGGTGTGCATGGTAGTACTCTTGTGTTTGGGAAAGCATGTACCCTGAAACTCTAACGCGCGAATCGATGACGCAATGACGCAAATTGTGATTGTCTTTGTCAAAGAGATTTGGGCGGGATTTAAACGGTGTTATGAATTCGAGGACTCAGTGAAATTCGTTTATGAGAAGGGACGCTCTTGGCTTCAGTTGTGGTGGCAATACCTTTCCCAAGACGCGAGTTGTGGCAACGCGGTCTCACGGTCTCACGTGCTTGGAATCCCCACAAATACACTAGTCTGTTCTCACTATTCTCTTCGACACCACGAGCTTTCTGTCCTGCACATGAGAAGTTCCAATTGATTTAATCATGCCTGCATCACAAGTAGTACAATACACCGCCTTGACAGAGGCTAGATATATTGAAGCCACTATGCATTGACTCCAAACCACACCACACCACACCACCACCCAGGGTATATATCAACCTTTAGTTCAATCCTCCATCCCCTCCAATCACCCCATGCATGCATGCCACACCCCTATCAAAAATCCAAATGTACAGAAAGGTAGGTATCATGATATGAAGAAAGAAGGAAAAAATCGCTCCTTGCTAGATGCAATAAAATAAACTCGAAAACGACAGACAAGTCCAGTTTGAAAGAGGGAAGCACATGAATCAGGAAAAAAAGGACAAAAACAAAGCCCATATTCTCATTACCCGTCATCTGAAGGTCAAAGAAACCTCAGGTCAGCTCAGCCAGTCCCCAACAAGCCGCCCATACATACCCACCGCAGAATGCCACTGCTTCATCGATCGAACCGCAACCGTGGGGTATTCTCATAGACTGCCCGCCCCAGGTACCAACATATCAATACATTTTGTTAATAAATTACTCGCTTCGTGGAGTAACTCCCACCTCGTCTTCCTAAACATATCTCTCATGACAATTAACAAGCCCAAACAAGCATTCCGGTCTACAATCTTGCTCAAGTCATCCGGCGCAGGGACACCGCCAACCCGCGTCAAGTACCCCTTCATATCCGCAATCTTGTCTTCATACGTGTTGAGAGGGTATGGTTGCTTGATTGGCCCGTCGAGCGCGAAGCCATACGACCACACAATCAGCGTGGCAAAGTACAGCACCCACGGCCGATTGAGCAGGTAGTCGTCACGCGCAGAGTACGAGACACCAGGGTTGGTTTGAGCAGTCGACGTGTTGAGGCTGTGGTCGCCTGCTACCATGACGTTGGAAAGGAAGCGCAAGGCGTAAAAGGTTGCGTCGCGGGCGCGGGCGGTGGGGGCCCAGACTTCTTTCATGCGACGCTGGGCACCGTTATAGTCTTGTGGGGTGATGGAGCGACCGAGAAGACGGGGTGCGCCCGCGTAGATTTGGCAGTCCACAATATCGACGTGCATGGCCATGTGGGCGAGGTGGTGGAGTACTGTGCGGGATTCGAAAACGTTCTCGTCGTCCACGCCGTTGGAGTAGTTGTATACTTGCGGTGCGGACATGTCGTTTGGACGCGCGAGTGAGCTATCGAAATCCTGCTTCCAAAAATCAAAGGCACGAGTGAGTGAGCCTCGCCATTTGTCGCGTCCACCTAATGCTTGTGTTACGCCAAGTGAGCTGACTTGAAGATCTCGCTGGTTCATGTGCCATGACACACTGAGCAGCCCGGCCATGAGAATTGTACGACCAAACGAATTCGTCCGTACACTCTGCCCGTTGAGTGTCTTCTTGAGACCATCGAGGAATGTTATCTGCTTCACCCCATTCGAATGCAAACTTGCTTCCACGCGGCCAACTTCTGAGCTGCTGGTGGCAGACCATAGAGCCTCGTCACACGGCAGTGGTAGACGCATCTCGTGCGCAACCATGACGGCGCTATGGCCAAACATGGTCGCGTGTATGCTGTCCAACAAGAAGGCTGCAAAGGCTGCTCTCCTAGTTGCCTCGTTTGTGATCCAGTGATTCCACCACTCTTCCGGTGTATTCGGACCACCAGGCACACCGCTTTTGCCGTCCTTTACGCTAGGCGGCGAATCCATAGCTGACCTTCCAATGAGCGAGCTGCCTCTTCTCATCAAAGTCAATGTCGTCGCATGGTGAATGTGTGCTCGCTCGTGCAATGGCCTGGTGCTATACATCTTTTCAAAGACCTCTAGTAGCAGCAAGCTCTGGAAGATCCACAGCTTAGCTGGCGGCCGGAAGTCCGCATCCATGAATAGCTCCCAGCGTAGATGCCACGCCAAGAAGTTTGATAGCTGCGAACAAGCCTGTGTCGTCTCGAGGCCATAGTTCTTTTCCAGACAGGACGCGCCCAGACACATGATGGCCAATAGCAACAGATCCGGACATGTGCTCGCGTTGAACGTCGGCTTGTGCAGAATGGGCAACTGCGGATGGAAGTGTACCCAGTACGAGCTGATATACGTCTGCATCATGTGCAAGCTCAACACATGATGCCGACTCTCCTTATCGCCATCCATGATGTCCTCTTTCTGCTTCTTGACTGGCGCATGATCTGTCTCATTGAAGCGTTCGATGATCAAATCAAGGAGGTCTTTGCGCTTCTCTTCTGAAAGCGCAGTCTCGGGCAGCGAAGTGTCTAGGATGCTGTGGACAGACATGGGCTGGGCTGGCGGGGCTGGATTGCTCAGGTAGCCGGCAACTGAGGGATCGTAGTTAAAATAGGGCGCTTGTAGTCCAAATTGGGATGACGCACCAGCTACGGGGTTTACTCCGCCCGGATAACCCATGGGCGAAGCTCCTCCGGGTCCAAATTGATTGTCGTTGAATAGCCATGCAGCAAAGTCGTCGGCCATGGCGAAGGGGGAGCGGCTGTAACCGTCTCCACCAAACATGGGAATGGCGTACGCTGGGTTCTGGTCCATGATGGCGTCGGAGACAGCGTTCATGCGGTTATCTATCTGGGCAGTAGACTCTACGCCATTCATTGGTGCCTGTCCAGTGCCAGCGTAGTACTGATTTTCTTGATCTCTTGTAACAGGCGTGCCCGTTGGCTGGGGATATTCTGGTGGAGGTAAGGAAGAGAAAGGGGGAAACTTTTGCTGTGATTGGAACCCACTAGCTGAAGACTGGTAAGTCGTCGACGCTGCTGAGGGCGGATATGACTGTGCCGGGGTGGCCGCAGAAGTATAGGGCGAGCTCGAGCCATACGACGACATATTCGAGGTTTGTGCGCGCAGCTCGGGTCTTTGATAATTGCTGTTGGCTATATGTGGGGAGTTGTGGAGGGGTGTTCGGCCTCCACTGTAATTACTCATGGGGGCTGGACGGGGTGGGGGTGCAAAGCTCCCAGTACTCTGGGTCTGCATATCATAAGGCTTAGCCTCGGAATTGCTGCGATATGCATCTTCGCTGCCTGTTCTTTGCAGCGAGTCTTGCCGACTCATAGTCGCCGTTGAAGCTGGCGATTGGTAGTTTGGCGGGGACATGCGGTTGCTCGAAACATTGTTGGCTGCCACTGAGCCTGGAGACTGCATGGGGTTCTGGGTTTTGATGCTCATTGGCTGTGACTGCTGCACAGGATTCTTCCCTCCCAATGCTGCGGTGACTATGGGGTTTAGATTATGCATGTTGAACGTGTCTTTGCGCAGCAGCTGTGAGCCTCGCGCAGTGTGTCTCTCTTTGTGTCGCGCGCAGAGATCCTGTCGGACGAAGGATCGTCGGCAATCGGTGAAATCGCAATGGTAGATTTGTTTTGGATTGTCTGTCTTGGGTCAGTATGCGTACGCAATGAGACAAGGGCGAGTTGGCAGAGGGCAAAGATGTGCACAGCTGAGGTTGGCCAGCGTGACGGGGCTGTTGGAAGAAGACATGGGCTCTCACGGTTCAGTTGATGGCGGTACAAATGCTCGGCTCTCGAGTAGCTCTTCCCACAGCCCTCATGCGGACACTCAAACTTCTTGTCGAGCCCCTTCCTGCTCCGCCGCCTCTTCCGCGAGGAGCCATGGCCGTCACCATCTCCCTCGCCATCCTCGCCGTCATCGTCCCTGTCGCGCCTGCGCCCGCGATTCTCGCCGCTGTCGGCCGAGGCAGGCGTCTGTGGCTCATTGGCGCCAGCAGTCGTGTCCATTTTGTCTCCAAACTGCGTCTGGATGGTGCCCAGGTCCGACGCGTGCGAAGCGTGCATGGAGAGGATTTGCGCCGTCATGGCCGGTGGCTGGGCTGGATGTCGTGTGCCGCGACTTGTGCGACGGTGCGCGCGGTCGTCTGGGGTAAAGTGCGGAGGTTGTGTAGCCCGGTGGCGGAACAGACTGGCGTGTGGGGGTTGGCAGAGGGCGATGGACGGTCGTGGTCAAGATTGAAGACTGCTGCGAGGCGCTCTGTGGCGGGCGGGCATGCTGCGTTGGGCAATCACAGTGCAGGCTCCAGGGAATGGGTTGGTCGGCGGGCGGAGAGGAGGAAGACACGGGGGGGCGTGCTGGGCATTCAGGAAGCGGCGAGGCAGATCAGGTACCAGCGGGCTGACGTAGTCTGAGAAGAGCTGGAGGGCGCGTAGGGCGTAGCCTGGCAACTGCTGCTACCTACCAGTGACCACTACTGCACTCGCTGGTCGTGGGCGCGCGCACAGAGGGGTCGGCAGGTGGAGTGGCAGCCAGTGCCAATGCCAATGCCCGCGCCAATGCCAATGGGGCCAGACCCTGGTCGGATGACCTGCAGCAAGGAAGGGCCTCGTTGGCTGGGGCGGGACCGGTGCGGCGGCGAGCACACGGTAGTCAACAGTGGCCGGATCGTGTGGTGGAGAGAACCCTGAGCCTGAGCGTGGGGAAGAGAGTCGTGGGTGGGAGCAGCAGCAAGCGGCGCGGGTCGGGGGTGGATATGGAATGGACAGTGGACCTGTCCGGGGCGCTATGTACATAGTAAGCTGCCGTGTGAGCTTGGAGGCGTGAGAGGCATGACCGTGAGCTTCGACCGCGATAAGCGCAGGAATGTGCCGCCTAGCAGCCGAGCACTGAGCAGCGCGTGCGCGTGCGTGTGCGTGTGCGTGTGCGTGTGCGTGCCGAAGGCTGTGGCTAAAGACGGTAGCTAATGCTGCCTCGCTCCCTGAGAGAAGAGGGAGGGGTCTTGTGGTCCGATCAATTCCTGCGTATTACATAGATACAAGCAATCCCTCTACTCCAAACTACCAAACTAGCATCAGCACATCTCCTCACTGCACCGCCAGAGAGAGCCGCAGTACATGTGCTGGTCACACAACCACCCAACCTCTCCACGCAACCATGTACTCGAGACCAACCCACCAAGTTTACAAGCACCGCCCGCAGCGTGCAGAATGTGGAGAAGCGACCGCCGCCTCTGGGCGTGGGGGTGTCCTCGGTGTACATCCAGCCGCACGCCCATCCACCATCCAATACCATCACAACCACTCCGTCACAACTTCTCGTAACCCATTTGCCCAGACTTTGTGTTGAGAGATATGAATAACCACATCGAGACAATTGATTACCAACACACGTGCCTATTTTGTCTTGAGCTGCAGGAAATCGCGCATGTGGGCATGGATTACGATTCATCTCGTGCTGAGGAATGCCCAACACCAGTCTGAAAAGTACCACTACCTACACCCACCTTTGCATGTGCATGTGCATGTCTGGCCCTGCCTGCACACGAGATCACGCATCTATCTCGTCGCCCCAATCCCACCATCTATTATGCCATCGCGCATCCAAACGGTCCGACCTTCCCTCGTCCTTTGCTTGTTTGTCATGATATGATCACTCACTCTCTCAGAGCACACCATCCACACATGCACCTCTCGCCCTGTCTCCCAATCACACACTCCCTCTTACATTTAGTCTACCCCAGATCTCTGCCGCGTGCTCTGACGTATTTACACCGTAGCTTTGCTTACACTTTGCGAGCGTGCTGCCTAGATACCGGGGTTAGCATGTGCGAATCCCGGGCCGTAAGCGTACCGTAAAGTTAGGCCCACCCACCGGCAGACGGATGTCGCCTTCTCCCTTTCCCCAACTCTAACTTTTGCCTTGATCGGAGCGGGGCGGAACGTGTATGTATGTCACTGTAAATGTGATTAATGCAGGCAGCAGGGTTTATTTATGGAGATCGGTGCGATCGGGGGTATTGTGATGGTGATGGTGATAGTGTAGATTAGTTTGCATTCTTCCGATAGGGTCGAGTTGAGAAAAACTTGGTATGTTTGCAGTTTCTATATTTACACCTACTTGGTAAGAAAGCGTCGAGCAACTTGGTTGATAGTCGTTGTATCACTGGCTAATCTGGTGGTGCACAACGGGCGTTTTTGGGTAACGTGTTCGTTGGGGGGGGGGATGGATGGTGGCTGTCGGTCGCATCGGAGCAACAAACATCTGATGTGCGCCTCTAATCTACTCTACCCTGATCTAAGATACTTGATGCTAATCCCGCCACTTGCACTCCAGTGTGTAGACGATATCGGAGCGTTTTGAATCTAAGCCGCCTCCATTTCTGTTCATGCCTGGTGTTGCTTTTGCTGCAAATCCCCCCGCCTGCCGGTTTCAAGGCCTTCGCCAAGGATGTCATCCTATGATACGCTGCTCACGCAAGGCTCCGCGGGATGTAAGCAGACGCTTTTCGCTTTCTTGCTTGATTACTGGCTGGATTGAGCTCCGCAGCTTCAACCCAAATCTCAATAACGGCAGCCTGCCTGGCCATGACAATACCCTTCTATTGCGCTAAGCTGTACACGCGCCCGATGACTCGGTACGTACGCTGAGGGCCGCACCCCAGATTCCAATGGTCGTTCATCTCGGTATACTAGTCTACTTTTCTTCCCCTGACTTCTTGTCTTCGTCAGCCTTATCGTCGGTTTCGGCGGGGGCATCGGTGGATTCTGCTTTCTCCGCCTTTTCCGTCGGTGCTGCTGGTGTATCGACATCCTGGGATGGTTCCAGCTCACCTGCAGCCTCAACCTTGGTGCCGGTGGCTTCTGAGTCAGTTGCTTCAGATGTTGCGGGAGCTGCATCGTCTGCGCCAGCCTCCTCGGCTTGCTTAGCCTCTGCGGATACCTCCGACTCTGCGGTCTCATCCTCATTGCTCCCCTTCTCTGTTGCTCCTTCGGCTTCCGCCGAATCTTTTTTCGGCGAGGTGGCCTTGTCGGCAGGCTTAGCCTCCTCTTCGTCATCTTCGTCATCCCCAATGACCGTGACTTCGCTTTCGCTTTCATCGCCCTGTTCCGCGGACTCGAAAATCTGCGTGACTGGCCGTGATGCTAGGGTTGGCCGTTCATCCTCTTCTTCGTTCTCTTCAACGACCGTGTGTACGACTGTCGCGCCCATGGACGGCGAATGACGATGTCGTTTCGTGGTCGCACTTGACAAGGAATGGTCACTCAAGCCCCCAATCGTGGTGCCGGTATCGGGTATGTACGGGCTGGGCTCGGAGGGTTCGCGCTTGAGTATGAGCGGCGGCGCTGATGATCTCGTCTCGGTTGGTGGTTCGATGCCCTCTGCTTCGGCTGGAATAGTGTAATTGTCCTCTGGGATCAACCCATATACATCGCAGACAGTCTTGAAGAAGACGTATAGTCCCGTGCGGCCCTCGACTTTCCAGAACATGTCCCTATGCTGGAACCACGCATGCGCAAAGATTCTGTACACACGCCTGAAGATGTTGGTCAATTGGCGCATCTGCGAGTGTTGTGTGGATTGATCGGTGCCTAGCGCCAGTCTTGAGGGAAAGTGTTTGGGAGATGTGAGGGTGTTGGCGGCCCAGTCCAAGGTATGGCAGCAGTAATCTATGGCGCAACATGACTTTGGTGGGTCGTGAACTGCGCAGAGGTACTGCCACTCGGATGCGCGCATTTCGGGGCAGGTCGAAGAGGAGCATGGCGGGTTGTCGCTGAAGAGGGCGACGATGATGGAGTTGACTTTTTGTGTGAGAAAGCGACACAGCTCGTACAGCCAAAGCGTCTTGTCGACATTCTCTGGCGATTGCGAGAGTTTATATGCCATGTCTCTGTCCACGGCGATGGTGCTATTCGATCCAAGGGGATGTGTGAGAAAGTTGTGGAGGGCCTTGAGGTGTTCTGTGAGCTGGAAGGCGGAGTCGATCTGGCCTGCTGTTAGCCATGCGCATACGTGGTGTGTCCATCTGCGAGCCCACCTCAGCCAACTCCACCAGCGGAGGCCCCTCAGCCATGTCCTCGGCCTTGGTGCCGGGCCGTATTCGTCTCTCGGCGGCATGGTCGAGATTGCTGAACAGCTTCTGCTGTTCGGGGGATGCTGATACGGGTGACAGCTGGTCTTCTGGAATTGGCGGTGGGCTGGGAAGGCGAGGAGAAGCTGGCGATGTCATGATTGTGGCCGAATTGTATGAAGGGCCGTATGAGAGGGGGAGCTCGCGCGTGTAATCTGTGGTTGTTGTTGCTGCTGTCTGGTGGGGGTTTCTCGAGACGGGCACCTGAGCTTGGGGAGATGCAGGGCATGGGGGCCGGGGTCGCGCCTGCTCCACGCGAGGCTGACTAGCGTGAAAATGGCATAGCACCCTCTCTCCACAAAGCATCACCTGTAAGTTCTAAAGTTCTATCACGACGTCATAGCATCTTGGAAAATACAATCCTTGTTCAAACAATCGTAAGTGTAGTTTCAACGGTCAATCTATCCTGCGCCTGGATTCGCCTTTTTTCCATTGCGGCTACAATTGCGTCTGACGGACTCGGAGTTCACCTTTCAGTCTCTGCATCTTGACCATATTCCACTATTTTCCATTTGAAAACCAAGCCACTACTTCTCTTCCTCAATTCTGATATTTTGCTAGACATAAGACTCTCTCATATTATTCTGGCAATCCAAGCATCACGTACATCCCAGCTTTGGCCACATCACCGCCACCATGGACTCTGACGACGAAGTTCCCACCCTCATCCCCACCACAACCACAAACCCAGACCAGGAAGAGGCCCCAGACCTCATCGACACCACGTCCTCCCATCCCAAGGTTCCCATCACGATAATCACCGGCTACCTCGGCTCTGGAAAAACGACTCTGCTCAACTACATCCTCACCGCGCATCATGGCAAGAAAATCGCAGTCATCCTCAACGAATTCGGCGACTCCATCGACATTGAGAAATCCCTCACCGTCTCCTCTGCAAACACCAGCACCACTGCCCCACCTCCTTTCGTACCCTTGGCCAATGGCTGTATCTGCTGTTCCGTCAAAGATGTCGGCGTTGCAGCGATTGAGAATTTAATGGAGCAAAGCGGCCTCTTCGATTACATCCTACTCGAGACGACAGGCCTTGCAGACCCAGGAAGTATAGCGCCTCTATTCTGGCTAGATGAAGGACTGGGAAGTAGCATCTTCCTCGACGGCATCGTCACCGTCGTTGATGCCAAGAACATACTCAAGAGTTTGGATGAAGGACTAGGCGACGACCAAGAAGCTCTACAGAAACAACGAGGAGAAGACGCACACTCGCACAAGGGCCCATTACTTACAACAGCGCATCTACAAATCAGCCATGCCGACGTGATTCTGATCAACAAAATTGACCTTGTCAATGATGAGGAATTGAAACTAGTCACGGAGAGGATACGCTCAATCAACGGCCTTGCAAAACTCAAAACCACAACTAAATCCCAAGTCCCACAACTAGAAGGCCTAGTCCTCGATCTCAACGCGTACGACGAGGTCAGCAATGCGGATCTCAAGTTTTCAGAAAAGGGACACAGTCATTTGGATCCGGTAATAACTCCCCTTTCCTCTCCTCCCCAATTTCCAGCTCCGCTCTCTGCAACCTTCTACTGACATGTGACGGAAGACAATAACAACAATCACCATCACCTTCCCCGCCCTAACACCTCCCCAAATCGATAAATTCGACTTCTTCCTCCGCACAATCCTATGGGAAGAAACACTACCTAATGGGACGTCACACACCCCCTTCGAAATCCACAGGCTCAAGGCGAGGATACCGGTGCAAGATGGGCGGTTGTTGCTGGTACAGGGTGTGAGAAATTTGTATGATACGAATGAGGCGAAGACGGAAGGTGGAGAGGGGGAGCAGGCGAAGCTGGTGCTGATTGGGAAGGGTGTAGAGCAAGAGGGGCTGAAGACGAGTTTATTGGAGACGTTGGGGTGATGGGGAGGAGATGTGGGACGGTTTGTGTAAAACTAAAAACGCGGAGATAGTAGGGAATATCTGCCAAGGAGCCTGTATTTCTCGTGTATATGTTTTGTCTTGATTTCATGATGCTTATGCCTGTATACAGCAGCAAGGCGATAATCACAGCACGTAGCTAGCAGGAAGGCATCTCTCCTAGCCTTGTGGAATACACGAACCAACCCCTCATTTCATCTCCCTAACAAACTGCCCATCCTTGTCCAACCCCCTCTCCACGTCCTCCCACGTCCTCCTAATAATGTCCCCTCTCCCCTCCCTAACCCTAAAATCCACCTCAAAATCCTTGGGCCTAGTGGCAATCCCACTCACCAAATCCCCCTGTCGAGGCAACATCTCCTTCCCATCCTCGCCTTTCTTGGCACACAAATCGAAACCCCAAAGCAGTCTCGCCATCACAGTTGCCAAACTGCGATCCGCAATATGCGTACCGGGGCAAATACGACGGCCGGATCCAAAGCCAAAGTGATCGCGTTCTGAAACATTGGACAGTACGCTGGATTCAGAAGATGAGGTGTTGTCGCCGAGGAAGCGTTCAGGCTGGAAGATTTCTGGGTTCGGGTACCGCGCGGGGTCGTTGTGGATGGTGTATGTGTTTAGTAAGAGGGATGCGCCGCGGGGGAGCTGGTACCCCATGTATTCTGTTGATTCGGTGAGGGCGTGGGGGATAGCAAGGGGGACGGCGGGCATCCAGCGGAGAGTTTCCTTGACGCAGGCGCGAATGTAAGGGAGGTTTGGGAGGTCTTCGATGGAGGGCATGCGGGATGGGCCGCAGAGGGCATCGAGTTCGGCTTGGGCGGTGCGTTGGGCGGCGGGGTAGAGGAGCATGGCTTGGATGAAGCCGTAGAGCGTGCTGGATGTTGTGTCGCTGCCTGCTTCGAGGAAGACGGCGGCGAGGAGGCAGGAGAGGTCGTCGTCGTAGCCTTCGGTTTGTTGGAGGGTGACGATGTCGTTGCAGACGCAGGGGCGGGAGGTGGGGAGTTTGTTTAGAAAGGCGTGTTTGGCATTTTGGTAGACGGGTCTGTAGAAGGTTTTCTGCGCGTGGTGGAGCTCGAGAGCTTGACGTTTGACCGGGTAGAAGATGGCGGGGATCAGACGTAGGATGGGATAAAAGTCCGCAAATGCGGCGGTGCCAACGGAGAGGAGGTCTGAGAAGGCCTGCACGAGACTGAAAAACTCTTGAAGTTGGGGATCGTTCCAGTTCTTCCGGCGGACACTGTGCAAGGGAGGTATTAGTGGCGTGTATGGTTTGTAGGATTGTGGGATGAGTTACCCGAAGACGATGCTGCTCATCACGGACGATGTGAAGCGGCGGATCTTTTTCAAGACGTCGGTCGAGTCTTGCGAGAGTTCAAAGAGGAGCTGCTTCGTCTCGAGGTCGAGGTATGGTTGGTAGTCTGCAATCTTCTTCGCATGCAATGCATAGTGGGCAAATTTACGTTGCTGGAATTCAGTCAGTGGCAGGGTGTAGAGTGAGGATGGAAATACCAACTGTGCGCCAATGTTGGCCGTATGGCTACATATATGTATTAGTTTAATTCACGCAGCGGGCAGCATAGATAATTTACCTCGAATGGAAATCTGAGGTGACGGCTGAACAACTCCTGCCCAACATATGAATCCGGCCGTGAACTCGCTATAGCACCTTTAGAGTCGATCAACCCCTTGATGGCCTGGTCACTTGACAAGACGATTTGGACCTGGTTCCCGAGAATGACAGAGTAGATTGGTCCATACTCTTGGGCCCACTTTTGGTATAGCAGATGCGGCAAATCTCCTGCTTGTGACAACTGTGCAATGTCAGTGTGATCTATAGAGACAATCCCATCATGAATTTACTTGATGTAGGTTGCCAAGGATGGGGAGAGTGGGAGGCCCAGGGGGGTATCCTTTTGGTCGACGGCCAACGTAGTAAAGACAATAGGCCAGGCCGGAGAGCAATACCGCGCCTATGGTGATCAAATTCGTCCACATGCTTGTGTTTGCAGCAATGTGATGCTGGGTGACTACCGTTCTAACGCGGCATTGGTACGACTCTTATACGTAGAGACATCTCTTCTTCGCACCTACCGGTACCTCGCGATTGCCAGTCCTACACGTCACTATAGCTTTATCGTCGTACAGGATAATTCCACTCCGGCTTACAATCCCTATCAGAGTTCGGCGGAACAAACGGTCAGACTGCTCCTCTTCTAAGATGCTGATTTGTTGATCTCTATCCAGAACACGAATCGGGCATGCAAATATCCTGTGTGTGTGGTTCCAGAGCTGTGGGGCAAAGGTTTCCATGCCCTGGGTAGATGCATGATACATGTATGTATTATAGGACAGGCTGACGATATTGCGGCCCGTTCCTAACCAGGAAAAGACGCGAGAAGAACCGAGAACCGCGTACCTGGGGAATTGTGACGGGTAACGCCTAGCTCATATCAGGAACTTGCTCGGTATTCACACAAGTTTTGCTGTCGTGCTTGCTTCGTTCGCCAAAGCGTCTCGACCTGAATCTGGGACCCATCTGTTGTCTCCATGTAGCCCAATGAGCGAGCCAGAACGCAATCTATCTCGGGGCCAATCCCATCATATCCCTGTGATGATGACTGATCGATTGCGTCCTCTTCACCCTTGGCCGACGTAAGTTGTACAAGCGTAAGAATCATCGGTGTGTACAGGGTGTAGACGCATCGTGTCAAATACCTCAAGGTCTGGCCAATCAGCTTCTCAATTCTGCCGAAGATTCAACGTCTTATTCGTCAAAATTGAACAAGGATCTGACCTAATGTGTTGATTTCCCCTCTACGGAGTCGGAGTGAACGCTTCACAAGGCTGACATATCCTGCCTTCTGGCAGATACCACATACAGGATAGGATCTGCTCGGATTGAACCCCTGCTTGCTTCCATATCGTATCACAGAGAGACCGAGCCATTGGTGTATCAGTACTGCGCAGATTGCCTTTCACTATTGGTACGTTCTTCTTCGGTATTATACAGGAACTAGCAGGGGTTTAATCCAAGCTGACTGTATCCTGTATTATTTGTTGAGCAGGCGTTAATGCAGCCGAAGCTACACTGTGGAGCCGCGGGTCGTCCGTGCAGCTAGTGTCGCCAGACATGGTACAAGGTATTGTCAGGTCGGATTGAACCCCTGCTTACTTCCGTATCGTATCGAAGAGAGACCGAGCCATTGTTGTATTAGGACTGTGCAGGTCGCCTTCTACCATTGGTATGCTCTTCTTCGGTATAATACAGAAACTAGTAGGGGTTCAAGCCGAGCTGACAATACCCTGTGTGCAGGTGCGAGGTGTGGTAGAATGGTATATCCGTGACCATTATATAGCTCGCCATTGTACTTTCCTGCATCACCGTCTTCTTATTTTTTTTTCCTAGCACGGCTAAGGTTCAAGATTCGCCCAGCAAGAACGATACATGGGCCGCTGCTCGTGTCCTGTGCAAAGGTGACAAGCTCAAAAAAATGTTGATATCCCAAGCCCCTGACGATCAGCGACGCCGTGGGAGCCCGTGGACGAGTGCGTCCTTCATGACGAGCTTCGAGTCGCACACGGTTCAGAGTGAGTTCTGCGAGCCGTTTGGGAGAATACTACTCCTACAGACACCAAGCCCGCCGTTCCAACGGCTTTGACTTGGATCGCATCCCCGGTGATGTATCTGGAACAAAACTTGGGATGTTCTGAATTGCGTCTCATTGTTCGACAGCGGCTTCGTCAGACTCATAATCTTGTCGCTGGCGTGCTCAAATTTCTCTTGTCTTTGTGGCAGTCTGTGTGAACATGATTTTCAAACTATACTGTCTCGCTGTTACATGCAAGCTAGTCCGATAGTGTATCCAGCTGCTGGGTGATGGACGCATTCGGTACGTCGGCCGAACAGTCGTCAGCTCATATAACACCTGGAATTCCAGCCTGTTTTGATGAGTACAGGTAGAAAGCGGCGGCGATGGTGAAACAGGGGGTTGTTGGCGAAAGGCGTGGTTCATGCATCGCTTGACCTCGTGATGGCTGCCTACTGGATCGGATTGACCAGATGGCTGATGCTGTGGTAGTAGAAGTACGGCTTTAGCAGATGAGAAATGAATAGCATAGAGGAACATGAGGTAGGTATCATGGTCGGGAGACTAGTATGGTCTCTGATGTGTATGCTCGCGGCGGTCTCCCAAATCACATGAGATGTTGCAATTAGTGCCTGCCTGATCAGTGATGAAATGGCATACCCTAAAATCGAAGGAATCTCCATGAAGGCGGCATAGAAACGTAGCGTAAACGTGAATGAAGCGTCGATGCATGCTTTCCTCACTCGAAGCTAGACAAGCTGGCGCGTGGAAGAGCGGTGAGAGCTGATGAAGGCAACACCTCACGCTTCAGCGAAGAAACGCAGCGTCAAAAAGGAACAACCGATATTCGAAGGGTCCTCTCCATGTCAGCAGGGCCCTGCAATTGGCGTCATCCATGGCTGCGAGAGCATCGTGACGTGAATGATGGTGTAAGGTCGTTCCCCCGACAACGCCTTCCCAACTCGGCGAGCGACAAGCAGCGCTCGGAGGACAACGCGGCCCAGGCTCAAGGCGCATACAACAAGTCAGCAAGTCAGTCTCCCCTCAACACCCAAATCTAGTCCTTGCAACCCATATACACCGAGGTTTTGGCCATATTTCCAACTTCACACCTGTTCATATACCACATTCTTGACAATGGTAAGTCATGTTCCCGCCCGTCTCAACCGCCGCCAGCATCTCGGCCCCGCCATTGGCTAGCAGCCGTCCCGGTCGTCCCTGCCCTCCGCTCAACGGCCAAGGCAGTGGCAACCGGGTCGCAAAACAAATGTCCCTTGCCTTGGGCTTGCCTCGTGCAACACAAAACACGCTTTAGCTAGCGCTGGCCTGCCAAACACAACACCACGCATCGCCATCGTCTCTACCACTGCATCCCCCCACACACGGCACACGCACACACAAAAACAACAACACCGCAGAAACGAACAGAATGGATAACAACAATCAGGCCTCCACAAACTACCGCGAAGCCTTCCAGCTCTTCGACAAGCGCGGAAACGGACGTGTTGACCGCGGCGCACTGGGCGACTTGCTGCGCGCATGTGGCCAGAACCCCACACTGGCCGAGATTGCAGATTTGGAGCGCGGCGTTGGAAACGACTGTACGTCTTGGAATACCCCCTTTATGCCCCCTGCCTTCACCGACCACGAATACTGACAATAACAGTCGATTTCGAAACCTTCTCCAAGATCCTCAACCGTCCCGGCGGCTTCCGCGAACCCTTTGATATTGAAGAGTACATCCGCGGCTTCCAGGTCTTTGACAAGGACCGGTCGGGCTTTGTCGGAAAGGGCCAGATCAAGTACATTTTGACGAATTTGGGGGAGAAGATGAGCGAGGAGGAGGTGGATGAGTTGTTCAAGAGCACGATTGATGCGAGCAATAACGAGGTGGATTACAGGGGTATGTTCTTTCCATCTCTTACACGTAGTTTGGTGTGAGGATGGTAATGCTAACATAATGACAGAGTTTGTAAAGACGATTGCGGAGAATTAGGTGCCTGGCCTTGATGGCTTTGCGACGCACACCGCGCTTTCTTCTTCACTTCTGATACATCTTCTTACGCGACATGCACGAAACGGGTCATGGTTCTGGCATGCGGATACCGGCGTTGAAATTGGTTTTTGCTTGGTCGTTGTCTCGCCTCGGTGATGACCAGACACAGGGGAAGGGGCAGGTATGGCACTCTGTAGATGATGTGTGCATGTAGTAACAGGGAAACGATAAACTCTGTTTTTGAATTCCAAAGTGGACGCTCGCTTGTATCTGTGGACGTAGGCTTGCTTGCTCTCATAGCATGAGAAGCCTTGCGCGTTCGCCAATGGGGTATCTGTGTATCTGTGGCTCTCGTAAATCACCCAGCGCCCCCCCCAACCCAGCCCAACCCAGCCAGACAGGTAAAGAGCAAATCGCAAAGCAACGCCGTGAAACATGACCATCCTTCGCCATGCAAGAAAATTCGTAAATCACCCATCATTCTTCCATCATCATCTCAGCACGGGTAGCGGGGAGCCTGTCGGCCCTAGACCTTCACCTGCATACCCACGGCGCCCATCCCCGCCCCACTACCAGCCGCGACATCCTTCTTTGGCGCGGACCCAGCCCCCGCCTTACCCAAGAACAAATCACTCGTCTTGACAAACCCCCCAGGCAGCAAAAACACACAATCCTCGCGTCTCCCCGTCCTCTCGCTAGAAAACTGCTGCCAGTCCAATTGATACCCCACCACGAGATTGCACCTCCCACAGCGCTGGAGGTACCGCTTCTCGAACCCGTTGTCCGATGTGATGATTTCTGGTGTGCGCTCTTGCCGTGTGGAGAGCAGGAGGCCGTAGTGGTCGGTTGTGGGTGTTTGTTCTTCTTGGCTGGGGCGACGTTTGGGGGCTGCGGGGGGTGGGGGGAGCGGCATGATGTGTGCTTTGTCGAGGGAGTGGGCGCGCGTGGGGAGACTGGGGAGAGGTGTGGTGGTGGCGAGGAGGAGGTGGCTGCATAGGCAGTGGTAGGTGTAGACTGTGTTTGAGGCTTGGAGGGAGATTTTCTCAGAGGGTGTGGGGGAGGGCATGGCGAAGTAGGCGCGGGAGGAGGCGGCGATGTCCATGGTTGTTTGTAGTATATGTGGATGTCCTACTTGTGTAGGCTGAGTGTTGTGTTTTCTTTGGTGAGGATGTTGGCAGATGGTGATATGCTGCAGGCCCAGCGACGGTTTTTAGGCAGTGGGTTGTTTCAGTCGGTCGTCAAATCTTCCAAGTAAGAGGCGATAGAGAGTGTAAAAGCAGGAGACCGACAGGAAATCGTGGTGTCAAAGTGGTATGACTCCGGCGTGCGGTCGGCTTCGCAATCGATACTCGAGTCTGTTCTGGAATGCACCTCCGGCGAGGTACGTCCTCCACTCTTATACCTTCTTATCGGGCGTAAGCGTCCTTGGAACCCTCTCCTCGGAGCCTTGTAACGTGTTGCACAATTGCTCACACTCCCAAGCCTCCGTTGCAGCGTGAATCCAACCTGTGGGAGTTTCCGCGCTTCGAACGTGTAAGATCGGCGGGGAGCCAAGCAACGAATCAATGTGCTGTGTAGTCGCCCTTTACGTGTCTATCCAAAGTGGGTATGTGATGTGTGAGGCTCGGTGCGTGTATGGAGGGCAATTTGTTTGAAAGACCGTCCGAGCACGAAACCCAATACTCCAGCCAAGACCGTCTAGGAGGTTGCACTTTAAGAAACGTCCTCGGCGTGGGTGGGTGCAGCGCAGTGCAAACAAGGCTAAGCAAAAGGACCTAGCGAAAAAGGTTGAGTCAAAGGGTCCACGGTGTCCACAATCGTGATCCACACTTGCAACGCCAGTCCTGATAAGGGTCCGCTTCAGGGTGTTTCGAAATGTTGATTGCTTGGTGCGATAGTGAGGTGTGCTCGTGGTGTTTTATGCCATATGGAGGGGCCATATATTTGTAGCAAGTGTCGCGCAAGCCCACGACCGCCCGCGCCCGCCCACCGCTGATTTACAAGCATGCTGGAGAGTGGCGGCGCAATCAACCGTCATTGCGCGACCAAGGCGGTTGACAGGACATCCCACGACGTGTCCCCACGGTGTCCGAGTGGATCTGACTTGCGCGAATGGATTTGCAGAGAAGTTGCACGCGGTCGCCGGTGAGCTGCAACTCGACATGTGACAGCGTCAGCGGAATAGGACCGAGATTTGATCGGCCTAGACCTGCCGGCGCCTATGCATGGAAGCCTGCGAGAAAGCTTCCGTTTTGGATGGCCAGGCGCTCCGCCTCTGATCTTCCAGCGTGCATGCTGGATGTTGTTTGATGTCTGCGACAGCCTCACACTTGTGAGTGGGGGTCGTGCTGGGCAGTGTTGCGTGCCAAGGAGGGATTGTTGCAGGCATTCCAGCTTACTCATACTCCAGTAGCACAGCCAAATGGACTGTGCTGAGCGATCTTCGTGTATGCGCCTCTCCGCAGCCAGCCTGGCGTGAAGTGGCGGACGTTGCGGAGTGCTCTCATACCTATTAATGCAGCATACGATTGCGTAGGCCTCACTACGCCCCAGCAGATAGACAGTGGATCTCCAGCCTCTACATTTCACTGCTCAATCCTGTATAATGCTGTGTTCCATATATATCGACCACGAAACCTACGGCCTTATCGTCCTCTGTTGACCTTGACTGCTTACGACGCACCCAAGATCTGTCACTCTGTTGGATCACGCAACCGCTGTCGTGGAGTGTGCCCCTGAGTTGTGACGTTGATCTCTTCATTGGAGAGGCTGTGCTTCTGTTTGTCGCCATCGAAGTTCCGAAGCTCCGAAGCTCCGAAGCTCCTTTGCACCCAACTTGAAAGGTGAGGTCGGATCAGATGAAGGGTGCTCGCACGTGACCTCCAGCAGCCGACAGCGCACAGACCCTCGCGCCTGCAAGCCACTTCGCACTACTCGCACTCTAGAACGGACGACACTGGCGCTGCACGCTCCAGCTGTGCAGAAGCGTCGACGCGACTGCATCTCCATGCCTCTACTTCAGCAACAGTGTCTTGTCAAGCGAAGTCTCTTGATCATGCGGGGTATAGTGCAACCCCGATCGAGACACTTCAGCTTCGGGTTTACCGAGATGGCTTGCAGCATGCCTTTCCGCTTTGTGTGGAAGCGACCAGTGTTCAGCTGGTGAGGGGTTGAGGTTAGTATAGGTGTATGATGGCTTCTCAGGCTGTAGACGGAGGGAGGTATAAGTATTCAAACCATTTTCTTTGGTCTAGTTTCCAGTGCTTCAGTCTTCAATTCACAAAATCTTGTTATATTACAATCATGTCTTTCAATCAGGGAGGCTTTGCCGCGAACACACCCACCGTGCAGACTGAATTTCAGTCCGAAAGCTCTGCACAAGATGGCTTCAACTCAGAAGGCTTCTCCCAGGGTGGCTTTCAACAACAAGGTTTCTTTCAAAGTGGCTTCCAACAAGAAGGCTTTTCACAGGGTGGCTTTAGAGATGAGAACGGCAACGTGATTCCACAGACTGTTTCCTTTGATACTCCAACCCAAAGAGAGCTCAAGCCTACTCCACCACGGCCTATCAAACGCATCATTATCTGCTGCGATGGGACATGGCAGAGCTCAGCTCATGGCGCACAGACTGTTCCATCGAACGTTGCCAAAATCAGTCGATCAATTGACTCGTGGTACGTCGACGCTAATGGGTTGATGGCACCTCAGCTTGTCTACTATGATGCTGGTGTTGGCACTGCAATGGGAAACATTGAGTCGAAGTTGATGGGTAAGATGAACGCTCTGCTAATTTTAAAGAGCATGCAAGCTTACATCCTGCTAGGCGCGTATGGCGGCGGGCTCGATGAGAATGTGTGCGAGGCATACAACTTCCTCGTCAACAACTACTCCAAGGGCGACGAGCTTTTCTTCTTCGGTTTCTCCCGTGGTGCCTACACTGTCCGCGCTTGCGCTGGTCTAGTATGTCGCGTCGGGATCTGCCAGCCAAGTTCCATGGGCCAATTCTGGGAGATGTATTCCATTTACAAGGCGATGGATGCGGACAAAGACATCAGGAAGACCGAATGGTATACCGAGTGGGTCAAGACGGGCAATGAAGCGGAAGATACGTTCACGGTCAAGGTCAGGGGCGAAGACTGGAAGTTTCCTAAGGGAGGCGGTCGTGATTGGCTAGATCATGCCGAGAGAGAGGATGTCAAAATCAAGGTCGTTGGAGTGTGGGACACGGTTGGAAGTCTCGGATATCCCGACAACGTCTATATGGATATGATGACTTGGAATAAGCCGTTCGCCTTTCACAATACGGACATCCATGAGCGTGAGTAATGGAGAGTCCCTGGGCAAACTCCCAGCTAACGTTAATGTAGAGGTCGAAAACGCATTCCACGCTCTGGCGCTAGATGAGCACCGCAAGTCATTCACTCCTACATTGTGGTCTCTTCCCGAGGGTAGCAAAACTAATCTGATTCAATGCTGGTTCCCAGGCGTAAGTGTTCATCGTAGACCGATAGAATACCACTAACTGACCATTCTCAGGTACATATTAACGTCGGTGGCGGTAGCGGCGACGGCAAGAAAGACCTGGAAAGGGGCATTGGTAACGAAGATGGCCCAAAGAAAGCCGTGCATGAAGATGATAGCAGAAGCCGTGGAGACTTGGAGATCATGAGTATCACAACATTCTTCTGGATGGTGGATCGCTGCAACCCTTTCCTGCGCTTCAAGATCGACTACTCCATCACTCGGGACTACGTAAGAGCACTTAATGTCATCGCTGACCGAGCCAAAGCCGCCGAATCTGGTAGCCACTCCGGTGACCCCAAGACCAAACACTACGGGGGCTGGGGTATTGGTCCCATTCTCGATTCATACAAGGGCATCATGGCCGCCGCTGGTTCTGCGCCACGCACTCCAGGCCATTATTTTGTAGACCGCGAGCACGCTGAAGAACACGACAAGAACAATCACCACAAAGTCACAAACGAATTCATGCACCCCGTCATCCAACACGCCATCAAACAAATCGATTATCAACCCGAAGCCCTTGAAGGCTTTGAACGAAAGAGCATAAAAGGTGGACTAGGCCACCACTGGGTCAAGACATACCGTCCCAGCCACCCCGGTCTCCTCAAGCGCGGCTGGTCGTACATTACCGGCAGAGCGGTACCCTCAGATACACAAGACGATCTCGTTGTGATCCCCGAGTTCGTCATTCCAGAGGCTGGGTTCAACGAGCGAGGAATGTACTGGTGGCCGTATGAGCGTGAGCTCATCACCATGGCGCAGAATCGCCAGGTCAAGGGTGGGTTTGTGCCGCAGGAGGAGCAGACGAGTATGGAGGATCGGAAGACGGATTTGGAGGGTACGGAGTTTTTGATGGAGTTGGATGAGGCGAATAAGAATATGAAGGAGATGAGGGCGTGGAAGAAACAGGTGGTTACGAGCTCGAATTCGGATTATGAAATGGTCTGGTAACGAGTATTTTACGTAGCTGGTCGAAATGGACTTCTAGAAGCATTTTTCAATAAAGCGACTGTGCCTTACTTTTGACCACGTGCCGCTAGTCGCTTCGCCGTTCACCAAAGTTGTCACCTTCAACCAGGCTTGGGTGTTTGCAACCCTGCCGAGTTCTTAAATTTGATTCTTCTACTTTCCGCGAAAAGAACCTCAAACATCAGCTGCCCTCGCAGATACCTATCAACGATGCCACTCGTGAAATTGAAGGACGGCACAACTGATTGGGCCGATGTTTGCCATGCCGCTGCAGCTCTGTGGTGTGCGTCCAAGTCACCCGACCTGAACACTCTACGGGCTGCATTGGAGGAACGATACTCTGACCCCGCCGTGACAGCCGTCGATCTCTGGACTGGTATCAACAACTCTCCCAGGGGTGAAGTGGTGTGCACCAACGACACTATCATCATCGCCTTCGAAGGATCGCATCCAGATGAGTTGATTAAGAACACTTGGACTGATGGCAAAGGCTCAAATTTGTGGGATCTCCCATACGCTGTGTTCACCGACGGGGACTGCGTCCATAGCTTCTACCGCGACATGTGGTGGGGTATGATGCAAGCTACTTTCAAGGGACTCGATGACGCTGTAAAGAGCATCTCAGCACGAGGCGCACAACCAAGGAAGATCATGGTCGCGGGCTTCTCAATGGGCGGTGGTGTCTCAATGTGAGTTGCAGCTACGTTACTATCAATCGTTCAAGGATAGAACCTAACTGAGATACAGTCTCGCCTTCTCCGACATCCTGGACCAGATCCGCAAGACATATGGGTCTACTTCTGCATCACCTCAAACATGGGCCATCGACTCCAATCTCGGCTCCCTAGTCCAACATTTCACTTTCGCTGCTGTTGCTGCCGCAGATCAGGGTTACTACACCGTCCTCAATGAGCTTTACATGCGGTATCAAATCCGTCCTTGGGACTTCATGAACCACCTCGACTAGACTCGCCACACCCACCACTTCGCATTTCGCTCATGGAGGGGCCATCGCTACATCTTGCCAGATGCCGTTGTGCGATTCTGTAAGGCGGAGTTTGGACCGCAGAGTCACTGGATGTGGGGATACGTGGCGGCGGCGGAGTGGATGTCTGTACATGGGACGGACCAGGTGAGATCGGAGTACTCATATTGATGGGTAGATCCTCTGGAGACTTGTCCAAATTCGCTAGAGCCTCAAATATTCTAGAAGGCCATAACCATCACGATCGAGAAGAGATGGTGCTAGTCGAAAGGGTAGAGCGAGAGGGTGCATGTACCAGGTAGATCGTCACTAAGCCTAGACTAGCTAGTCCAGGATTGCAAAGTCCGCTAAATCCGACTCTGACGTTTCTCCAAACATTTGATCTTGTCCTCAAGTACTCTACACCCATTCAATTGGGATCGACGAGGCAATGCCACTCACAAAGGATGTGATTAAATTCGGCGCCTTCGTGGTGACGAACCAGGTGAACTCCCATCTTACCAAGTACGCGATCACACCATCTAACACCACCACCCCAGGTCTTCCACCTAACCCGCCTCTCCTTCGCCATAGTAAACCTCAAACCCCTCCTCCCAGGCCACGTCCTCGTCTCTCCCCGCCGCATCGTGCCCCGTTTCAACGACCTCTCCCCCACCGAAGTCCAAGACCTCTTCGCAACCGTGCAGCGCGTATCCCGCATGGTCGAACGCGTATTCGGCGCCTCAGCGCTCAACATCGCAATTCAAGATGGCGTGGATGCCGGACAAAGCGTACCACATGTCCACGCGCATATAATCCCTCGGAAGAAGAACGATTTAGAGGCGAAGGGGGGCACGGATGCGATTTATCAGATGATGGAGAGTGAGGATGCGGATTTGGATAAGCTGTTGAGGGAGAAGGAGAGGGCGGCTCAAGAACAATTGAGGGATGATGAGAGGAGGGGCAGGTTCCCAGCGGTAGATAATGAGAGTAGGAAACCGAGAGGAGATGAGGAGATGCAGAGGGAGGCAGAGTGGTTGGCGGAGGAGATGGCGAAGGAGCAGACGAGTAGCTCTTGACATTACCTCGTAGTCGTGAATTCTGCATTCATTTGCAATTCCACGTTGCCTGAATACCAGTCCTGCTGGCTCAATTTGTTTTGAATGTTTTGGACATACAATGACGTCCGTCGTAGGTGACGCTGATTCATCGCATCTGCGCTTGCCGCTTCCCTCTCACCTTCACCTTGACGTCAGTCACACAAACGTATTTTTCGAATCTAGAAAGCTTGGCTTGGCGACGCAACAATAAGATCGCATGTCAACCATCCCGCCTACCTGCCTTTCTCCACCACACCCTACCAAATTTCGACTACCTTCTTGGTACAGTTCCGGGGAGTTCATATGGCTCCATCATTATCGCCACCTCAAACAACCATGGCCGCCGCAGGTCCACAAGGTACGAACGGCTCCGAGAGACCATTCCGATTCCTCGACCTTCCGGCGGAGCTGCGTATTCAAATCTATTCGTATCTGGTGCCACGAGATCTGGGATTGTGGCAACTCGAAGATGTGGATGATGACGATATCCCTTTCTGGACAGTCGCAGTTCAAGAGAAAGGCAAGGAATGGCCGTCTTACGAACTCGGAGGTCCCCAATTCTATCGTGGAAGCCTCGAAAGTTCTCCCATCGACGGTGATATAGTCGAACTTCCTGATGGAACAGACG
This sequence comes from Plenodomus lindquistii, assembly GCA_025504975.1. Taxonomy (NCBI): domain Eukaryota; kingdom Fungi; phylum Ascomycota; class Dothideomycetes; order Pleosporales; family Leptosphaeriaceae; genus Plenodomus; species Plenodomus lindquistii. Next base: position 274,320 of record JANUWI010000018.1, read on the forward strand.
CCTGGAGCAATGACAAATATCCCGACTTCCAGCCACAGCTATTTCTGGTCAGCAAGCAGTTCTTGAGTGAAGCACGAGGTGAGTTTGGCCTTTGCTACCTCTTCGTTACGACTGACATTCTAGCTATATTGTACGGAACGAACACTTTCGGGTTCGACATTGACGGCAAGGCGCACAACCCAGTGTCACTCCAGTCCCCTCGAATCTTTGGCGTCCTAGGTTTTGGAGACAGGCTTCATTTGCTCCGTGAATTACGCACCATTATAATCACGATTTACGTTCCAGGTCGCACTCATCACTGGACTGTCAAACGTTTACGGGCAAGACTTCAGTACTTCGTCACTACCCTTAAGGAGCCTTCAGACGATGCAAAGAAGCACTCGCTTCTCGAGACTCTCAGGGTTGAACTCATGCCAGTGCCAAACATTAACGAAGACGGCTCTATTACCGAACCAAACAATGCTGCAACGGTGATGCTGAGCCTTGAAAGCCTTGCTTCCCTGCGAGGTATCAAGAACGTTACGATCAGTGGCGACGTTCCCAAATGGTTCTCCAAATGCCTCGAATTATGCATACAAGGAAAAGGAGGAGAAGTCAAGGAGATAAAGTATCCTCTTGTCGAAGCTATTCGTCGCGACAAAAAGAACAAGAACAAGCCCGAGAGTACATGGACAACCACTCGCAAGTGGTATCATCCTACACTAGACTGGAAGGACTTCGCCAAGCGAAACGACATTGCTCTCCCCGATGATATCGACGATATCTTGATGACGAAGGCTCACGGTGGTAAAAAGGCTATGCTTAAAGCTGATGCGGAGTAACAGGGGATCGAAAGGGAGCTATGTGGTTTGCGGACATGGGTGAGCATGGGACTTATCAGTTGAGAACGAGCTGCGTTTGCTATCCTGCATTGTAACGTGGTCTGCTTTAATCTAGAACGCGTTTGTGCACTCAATAGTGAGCTCGGCACGAGCGCCTGGGTATCGTTTGGTTCTTTTTCTAAATTCTTGTACAGCGTGTAGGTTGATAGCTAGCAGCCTCGTGGTGTGGTATGATCTAACAGCCACAGTTCATGCGTGAGGTGCGTCATAAAGCTTCCTTTCGTGTCATTAACATCTAATTAGCCCGTTAGTCCTTAGCAGTGCGTTTGTATGTACCGCCTCTTCGCACATACAAGGGAACATTTTAGATATATAATAGAGGTCTCTGGCTTTGTACTTTTAAGTAATTAAAGTATTTAAAGTGCTTATTAGCTCTTAGCCTTGCAATAACAAAGCGCTTTTACACGAGAATATATAGCTAAGCTGCGGCTAGAAAAGCTGCTTTATGATTTCTAATATTATTTATAAACTTTAACACTTTATTACTTTATAAAAAAAAGTTGTAATAGAACATACGAAATATGAAATAGTAGAGGCTTATATTAGCTTTAAATAAAGATATGTAAAAATGTTTAAAAAGGTATAGAAAAAAAGCTATTACGACATTTACAGCTTCTGCAGGATCCCTGCAATGTTAAAACATGCGGTACTACCTGTGGTACAAGTTTGCTCGCAAAGGTACCACGTCACGTCCCCCACAACAATGTTGATAAATACCTCCATAGAAATCATCCCAAAGATCTGATCACGCCCAGACGAGAGCGCCTTCTACAACAACACCGCCTCGCCATGGAGAACTCGCGAGATGCGCCATCGCGCCTTGCGACCAGTGTCAGCCAGAACACGGCGATAGCTTCTCATGAAACTGGGTCACACACACAGGACTCACACGACGTGTTCAGGTTCCTCGACCTACCCGCTGAGTTGCGCATCCAGATCTACAAATACGTCTTGCCGCATAGCCTGATCATTTCCTTTCATGAAGACACCAACCACGAGAAACGCCTCTTCTGGACTACCAAAGCTCGAAAACAATCAAACCGTGGTGGGGCATATGAGTTGGGAGGACCCCGCATGTACCGCGGTAAGGCAGGCATAGGAGGCCTCTGGACTTTCTTTCCGCACGGAATCTCTGGCACCAGCCTTCATCTTCGTCCACTGCCAACGTCGGCAGTCGCACCAATCTATGACGAGGAGAAATTCCATAACGGTTGGCTTAATAGAAAATACATCAAGCCCCGTGATGAGACGCCACTATACTACATCAATAAAGTCATGGGAAAAGAGACACAAGGTATGCAACCTGGCTGGTCCATCTTGTTGCATAACTGATGATTCAGCTATCCTGTACGGCGCAAACATCTTCAGGTTCAGTATAGATGATGCTGCCCATGAGCCAGTCTCGTTTCAATCGCCCAAGATCTTCGGTGCGCTTGGAGTCAAAGGTCGCCTCCATCTTCTTCGAAATCTGCGCACCATCCACATCAAAATAACGTTCGAGAAAGCATGTCGTTGGACCGTCAAGCGTCTACGTGCGCGCTTGGAGTACTTTGTCGAAGTGCTAAAGCAGTACGCTGATGACGACAACAAAAGGTCCCTATTGACAGACTTGGTCATCAAAGTCAAACTGGTGCCCTATCCCGGTTCCTTCGACGTGCTACTGGAACCCGCAGATATGCAAAGTTTCAAGAGCCCAGGGCATGCGCTTTTCAGCTTGGAGAGTCTCGCAGCGTTGCGTGGTATCAAGAATGTGAAGGTAACTGGGGTGCCAGACTGGTATGCTGAGTGTCTACAAAAGTGCATCCAGGGCAAAGGTGGAGAGCCGGAGGAATTGGACTGGCCCCTTGTAGAGACTCGAAACCGGAACAAGAACGGGAAGTGGCAGAAGCAATGGGTCACTACGCGCCAGTGGTACCACCCAACACTTGACTGGCAGGCGTTCGCTGAGCGTAACGGTATCAAGGCTCCGGCCGACGTTGACTACTTTTGGATGGCAAAATCATGACGGCCATGTTTCTTCGCAGATGGCCAACGCCCAGGGAAGAAGCTCCCAGAGCTAGGTTGTGGCGATGCAGTGTACAGCAATCTGCGTCGGTACTTGTCATTTGTCGTCGTTGGTCCGATCGGCTGAAGTGTTGGGCGAAGGCGGTCTTTCGCAACTTGGTCAATGGGTTATCTGGATAACAGGACGGGTCTCTTGCGCGTTTGTGAGCAGGGCGGAATGAGAAGATACTTCTATGTGTTGTATTACAACACTCCATGCCTGTATGCTACTAAACAATTTTTCGAATCTTAGCGTGAGCACTAAGTAATCGCGACATCTCTCTCCTTGAATTGAAGAAAAGGTCCATCCTTCCAGCTCGTGAAATGGCACTTGACCGCAAAGCTGACAGTTTTCCCATCAGGGGCCATCTCCTCTCCAGTTTTGCCCGCAGGGCCATCAGCCAACTTCCAGTCCATTCGATAGATCAACTGCGCCATCGCCGTAGTCATCTCCATATACGCCACATTCTTACCCAGACACCCACGGGCCCCTGCTGAGAACGGTACAAATGCCGACTTTGCCAATTTGATTTGTGCTTCATCAGTAAATTCTGGAAGCCATCGTTCAGGTCGGAATTCGTGTGGGTCTGGAAAGTACTCAGGCCTGCGTTGGATAGCATATGTGCAGCAGCATACGTCTGTGCCAGCCGGGACGATAACATTCGATACAAGCTCTTTCATCCTCATTGTGCGCCATAAAGGGCCTGCGACAGGCGGAGATAGCCTCATCGCTTCGTCGAGACAGGCTACAAGGTACGTGCATCCAGACAGAGTGGGACCAGGTACAATCTCCTCTGCGCATCCAAATGCTGTGCGGATCTCTGAGGCCAACCGAGCGTATGCCTCTGGGTATTTTGCGAGATAGAAACAAAAGGCAGAAAGAGCAGTGGACGCTGTGTCAGTCCCTAGAAAAGTTAGTCTCAACGTCAAAGGGTCTGCAGGAACTGTCATACCTGCAACGACTAGCACAAATGCATCTGCCACAAGCTCTGGCACACTCAGACCATGATCCTCGGGGCCGCCGCCTTTGAGGAGACTGCCAAAGACATCGTTGACCTCTTGTTTTTGTTGGGCTAGACCAAGTCTGCTATGGACCATTGCGGTTGCGGATTTGTCAAACGCTCGCACTTGTTTCATCTGTTTTCGAAAGAAGATGTCCTTGAATCGCCTCAAGGGGACAAGCCATGGCCATTCAAGTTCCAGCCCAGTGAAAAAAACGATATCTTCGATCCCATGGACTAGATGTCGTTCGTCTGGCTTATTAAGTAGATCTTGAGGGCTGTAAAATACCATGTTGGACATGACGTCGAAAGTGAAGTAGCTACCTGTGCATCGTTAACATTGATACTTATTAGGTGTATTCCTTCGGCTCTAAACGTACTGATCATTCCCATATCAAGCGTAGCACCCCATCCACCATTTCTCGTCTCCTTGTGTGTGCTTTCGATTAGAGAGTCACAGAATCGTTTAGATATTTCGTAAACCAGGGGCTCATATTGCTTAAGAGCCGTCGTAGAAAAGGCGTGGCTGAGGAGCTTTCGTCGAGGCGCATGCTCCTCTCTGTTGATAGCATTGAGGATGCTGACGGTCTTCTCACCATTTCGCTGGCCGGTGTAGCCAAGCGCCTTTTGGGTCTTGGTTGGGTTTGCATATAGGTCTGCTAGAATCAACACCTGTCATGTCAAGGAGACTTATCACAGTACCTTGTAGAGCTTTGGTGTCATTGAAACTCAAGGCATTCGGTCGATAACGTATAACGTTGCCTGTGTAGATATTAGACGGACCGATGAGGCTGTTTTCGCAGCATACCATATTGCTCATGGCATCTGTGGAGATCGCGGTGCTCATTGCCCGTGTAAGACTGGTACAGTGCGTAGAAAGAGGTGCATTTGGCCAGTAATGGCCCCGGATACGAGGCCAGCGGATGGAAAAATAGACGGTAAATGACGAGAATGATCTAAATGTATAGTTAGACGATGATCTGGACCCCGATCGGAGGATAAGGATATACGGGGTATAGCACGGTGGCGCAGGCAGCCACAACCACCACGGAGGGTCTAGCAATAACGCCGTCTCCCGAGAGTAAGTGGGAGGTCATTGTAGCGCCTAGGTTAACCGAAGAGATAACGCGTAGTGTGGTCTTCGAGAGCGGACATGACGTCTATTATACTACACCGAAGGCACTACCTTGAACAAGGCATCAACTCAAACGGCCGATAGCCAGACTAAGACCAGAGTCGGCGCATCGATGATCCACGGTACATCGGTGCAAGAGGTGTTCGACCTCATTCTTGCCAGGCTACCCCATCATTGTGTCTATCATGAACCTGACTGCCGGCGGTTTCCTAACCGTCAAAGAAACAGCCTTGCCTCATCGAGCAATTGCGCTATGTACGAGATCCAATCAGAGATTTAGCTACCGCGTTTTCGTATACTATTACCGCGAGCCAAATGCGTCATTTTCGGCTGTGTATATCTCGGCTTGAATATTAATCACGGCTACGCCCGTAAGTACGCTTGATGGATGATGGCGCGCGCCTTTGCCGTGCGCCATGCGCCAGGAACACCTTCTTCCCCGCACGGCACGCCAGCGATTTTCCCCACATCGAAGGATGCCCAAGGCCCCAGCTATGGTGAAGCAATTTTTGAGGCCGCATCGATGCTCACAAGATTTACTAGAATTTCGATGTCTCAACCAAAATGCTGGGAATGATGAATGAGTGAGACAATCTGACTTACTCCGCGGAAACATGAATCAGTCAGGCTGAAGGCTGCGTACTCGTTCACGTCCGTCTCCCTCTATCGAATACTGTTCCAGTATTGGTGCTTCGCTCAAAGCACCAGATCTTGGGATGCAGTTAAGTCTATGAAAGCGCCTTCTTGTACTGAATATGAGGCAACAATCCGAGAGGAAGGAGTACTGCCCACGTTCACGGAATGCACACCTTAAGTCAACCACGCATTGGGCGTCCATGTCATTCATCAACGCATGCAGCGGAAAGACCAAACGTTCCAGGCTTCATACATCTAGGCAATACTGCAGCGCATAACATTTTTCGATCAATGTCGCCTAAGTCAGTACATGTTTGCATCCAGACGTGCGTAGGCAGGTAGTCGATGTACGCTTGATATCTCCTCGTTGTTAAGTTTGTGTGGAATCTGATGGTTCGATTTATCGCGTAGCTATCACACAGCCATATTCAGACAGACGCTTACCCTCGCGGTGTCAACTGGATATTTGGTTTGTCTTTGAGTCTCAAGCAAGTGATGACTTCATGTATCCAGGGTATCGAAAAGCCCTCTTAGAAAAGATTGCCCGTAACGTCATAGAACGGCTTCGCGTAGCCATGACCAAGTTGAAGTTGAAGTTCAGACCGACTACCCACGCGTCCGAAGACGCAAGAGCTGTATGACCAGTGCCCATGAAACGACTAGGATATGATTGATGCTGGCATGATATGCCGTACATCTACAGGATAAGGTCACCTCGGCTTACATGCTTGTTTTTGATTACCCAATCAGCAAGCTAGACTGGCCAAAAGTAAAAGATGCAATTGGTTAAAAGAACAACCAACATATAAAACGAGCTGACTACATCCTGTATGAGGAGTGGTCCCTGATAACACCTAAAGCTTGCGTCATTCATATCGTTTCCCCGTAGGATGGTCACAAGGAACGTATGGTATGTAAATAACATCTCAGAGATAAGGGTTTGGAGAAGCCTAAGTACAGGGTATTTGCACGTCAGTTCGCACCCCTGTAGCGCCCGAATGATATACCGTGGAAGCGCTGATTTGGCAATATATCCTAGGATTCAAGTTCACTGCTGAGTTAGGTATAGACTTGCTTTAATTGCGTTAGAGATGAGCAAATAGTTGTACAATATCTGGTATCGCGGCTGACCAACTAGTAGGGGTGCGAACCGACGTGCAAATGCCCTGTATGTAGGCTACTCGGACGGGGTACTTTGTGCGAGACATCGGGACTCGGAGCTTATGTTGCTCAGTCGGGCCGAACAAAGCAGTGATTACGCGTTTACAGTGCATCCTGTCAATCCTGTCACTTCTGTCGAGTTTATAAAGAACTTGTTTGTTCTGAGCAATTTCGAGACGACTGCCGCGAGGGCAAATGTCCCGTCACCGGCCCGTTCCGAAGACCGTATTTATGGATGTACTTTGAGGTCGCAACGAAGCTTTCTGGGTCTCGGCTCGATAAGGAAGTCAACACGAGTTTCCTCCTTCGTATTGATGCTCACGGCGTGATTGGATTACGTCGTACAAAGATTGGCCTCAGCCCTAGTAGGGCCGACGTTATTCGTATACAGTGTGAAGATGTATCAAGTCTCGGAGCTGCTATTCGGTGAAGCATAGCAGAATAATAGCCCGATGTGCCGGGCTTGTTTGTCTCCCAAAACCCAATTTCTTTATGGAACATTTCATGCCTTGGCTGCTCACCGAGAAAAAGCATATAGGGCCTGGTTCGTCACACAATCGTTCATCGTTCAAACCTTACTTCCAACTCATATTTATACTAAACTTGTCCTTTGCTCCCATTGTTCGGACCAAGATGAAGTTTATGCTCCTCGTCGCCGCATTCATTAGTGCTTCTATCGCCAGTCCACTGTCATCGCCTGCAGAGGTCAAGAATGCTTTTGTAGAGCGCCAGGATTGCGGTTGTGGATTGATACTGGTCAGTGTTCCCTGTGCTTTGCTGTGTATGGTGACAAGACAACTGCTGACATTGTACTAAAACAGGATGCCTGCATTCAACATTGCATAGACTTGGGTACACCTAGTGGTGGGACTGTGAGTGCATATTTCTTGGCCATGTTGACAACAATGTTCTTCTCAATGTCATGAAACCGCGCTAATACAAGTCGGTATTTAGGTTTGCCGTGCTGATGGAGTTGTAAGTTCATACCACCTGAAGTATGAGAGAAATAGCACGAAGCTAACGCAAGTCTTTGTGTAGTGTGAATGTCGTTGCGTAAGTTATTCCACATCATGGCTATGATATCCTTCCTCGTTATGGGTCCCGCTGCGGTTGGGTGTATGGCTAATTTGCGAATGATTGTAGGAATAGGTGGATATGGATGTACATGGTATCCAACTAAGACATCGCGCAAGCTCACGATGCAGGCTACCAGGGCTTTGTATATATACTAGACACAAGCAAATGAAAAGCCATGTTCCAACACTAAGTGAAGTCCTACAACTGATTGTATGGCCAAATTTCGAGGAAGTACCATTGAACCCGGGGCGCGTCAGCATATCTCTTCAACTTCTTCAGATGATGGAAACAAATGCCTCGCGCCGCATGTATATGGGTCACGATGTTGCGAATATTAGGATCGAATAATCACATGGCACCATACCAATTGAGGATGTGTTCGGGCGTAGAATTTAGGAGAAGGAAGCGTTATACAACTACTATAATAAATATCAATTGAATAGAGGTGGGATTCTTATAAGTCGTAGTAAGGTCCCCAAGCGACGACATGAAGGCGATGCAAACACGGGGGCTCAGGGGCGTGGAAAAATGATCTTCTCATATTCACGTCCATGTTATAGCTTTATACGTATACAATCAATACATTTTGCCAATTACCTTACCTGTCGTATCAAAGCGTATAACATATGTTTTCCCCTCCATCCTCTTTCTTTCTTTCTTCGCTCTGCAGTATGTGGGGGCTTCCTTATCTTGTAGGTCTAGCATAGTCTCAAGAACTGCGCGCGATACGAGGCATTAGATGGGTGTACTCTAGATTCTAGATGACTATGCCAAACATGTTGCTGACGGCGCTGTTTAACGCGTCCCAAGAGCTGTAGGGCCGTGGAGCATAGATCGGATGTAGATGAGTCGGTGAAACGCTAGGCGGGTATCGATCTGGGAGCCACCGAGCAGAGGAGTACCTTGAGCCGTAGAATGAATGTCTCCTGGGCTCACGTTCATCGGTCCGTACGTGACCTTCCAGCAAATCATGACTGAAGTGCTTGACCTGACGCAGTAGACATCTAGATAACATTGCATCAATACCGATATAACCGCACTCCACCTCAAAAGTAGACGAAACAATGTGGTCACAAACCCGAAGCGTGCAGATCGACCCCTTCAACGCCTCCAGAAGACCCTGTACACCTTGTTAACACCTATTACCCCTAGCTCGGACCGTGCGCCTTGATCCCTTTGGTTATCTCCTCGTATCCCATGACCCAGAAACGTGTAAGACTAAGAATTCATTTGACGTATACCCAAAACGCCGGAAACACCAACAAAAGAGAAGAGATTCGACACTGGAAATAGCGTAGTCATACAAGAGCCATGTGGCCACAAAGGAGATAGGAGAAACAGCAGAGGTAATCTCGTGCGACCGTAAAGACAACGTGGGGGGCTGTGATTGGTATAATGAGTGACGCGTGTAAGGATGATGCTGGACGAGGATCAGTCATCGTGGCAGCGACTTGGGTCATCGCTCGATCCACAGGAATATACTCGAGTATTGGTGGCGAAGAGGAAGCAGTACACCCGGCTTGTGATGCGTAGCATCATTGGCGTTGAGCGACTTGAGCTTGAGCGACTGAGAGTGTGACCTGGCGCTGCAGGCGCGGACATGCATGCTGCCGTAGTTGTTGTCGCAACCAAGAGAAATGTAACTGTCGAAAGATATGGAGGACCCAGGGTCAGGTTGTCAGGATCGACCGAAGTTGGCCATGTCGATTTCGATGTTTTTCGTCGTTTGCTGTGAGTTTTGAAAGGAAAAATGAAAATAACAAGATCAACATGCCGAAGAAAGGAAATGAAACGATAACAGGAACAAACAAACTAGTAGAAAGCCCTAACGACATCCTCATACTCAGTCTCTTCACTGAGCTCCCAAAGATGATCCATCTTCTCCACGTCGCCGAATCGTTCGTCGAAATCTTCGCCCAGCCTCGTAACACAGGCGAAAGCGACGCTCCAGCCATTAACACCAGCGGCATAGAAAGCTTCCGCGACAGCGGCCTCACGACTCCCACACTTGACCAGTTTGTAGATCTGTTTGCCGTTGAAGTGTGTCCCGTGAACAAACGGGTCGCTTGCTTGACACGTGCTCAACACAACATAATACACAAGGGGAGTGCTCTCAAGTGCTTCCGACTTCTCTTCTGTGCAGGTACTGCAGATTCCAGTGTAATTACCAATTGTGTCATGCTTAGCGGTGCATTCGTAGATGTTGTCATCGCTCGGCGTCACAAGAGCAGCTGAAGCCCACACTCTGGGGTTCTCGAGACTGACAGGTCGTGCGTTGGTGAGTGCCTCCAATGGCTCAATTGGGCAGCGAGGATTCCCATGGTACCTCAGGTTCATGAGCGCGGATCGGCTCGGTCTTTCGTACCATTGTTCTGGGCTTCCGTACTTCAAAATCCAACGGTATTCCTCAAAGTCAGCCGCGCGGGCGTGGTGACGAGTGACCAGGACGCTGCGTCTGAAAGGCGCTATACGAATCATGCGGCTGGCAGCCTCATGGGCAGATTCGCCGGAGTAGCGGACAGGAAGAAACAAGTTCGGTGTCGATACCTCGTCTTCCACATTGACCACATTAAAAACCGGTCCGGGGATCCCAGATATCGCAGCAGGGGGCGGAGGTGGCGGAGGCTGCATGTCTCTTAGTCAAGCGATATCTTATTTGATCGTGAGGCTTACTGGGGGTGGGTGTGCAGTGGGTGGACCGTGAGCACTATAGAACGGGATCGTACCCGGTGGTGGGGGAGGGGGCTGTATTCGTAAGCTCAGAAACCCTTATGCAGACACAGTCATCAACTTACGGGAGGCGGAGGCTAATTCAAAATCAGCAAATGGACCATGGTGTATTTGCGATCTCATGACGTACCAGTGGCTGAGGCTGAGAATTGCTTTTCCCGGGTACTTGGAAGTAATTATCCAGCGGAGGCGGAGGAGCAGGCTCATTGTACTTGTAGGTCCCTGAATTCTTGACAGAGTCTTGTACTACGGGGCTGTTACGTAGCGGAAGAGTCTGAGATATTCCAGACCATCCACTGCTGGGTGGAGGCTTGGTCTGGGCGGCTGGATGAACATGGACATCCATCCCGAGGTGGCCAGAGTTTAGCTCCATGTTATCGAGAGGGTCCGGAGATCCGTAATCGACGTTTGGAAATTTCGCGCTGTCGACAAAGACTAGGTCGTCAGTGTCCATGATGTTGGGATGGCCCGTCGAGTTTGAGGACGTCAATCCCCAAGAGATATTGAGAATTCTCGCTGGAGCTTAGGTACCTTGTCAGTCGAAGTGGAGAGCCGACGTGCGTCCTTCGGGGAGATAGATAGGAGCCGTGGACAGGGTGCTATGCTTACCGCAATACAAGTAAGCAGAGGGCGTTGTTCCGACCGAGTCTGGGAGACAAAGTTTAAAGAGGGGTGATTGAAAGTGAAGCGCACACGTGTTTAGTATCGTGTCTTCCGTGGAACCGTGGAGTTGTCGCGCAATTGTGTTTGAACCCCTTATTTATGATTGTGCTGAATAACCGAGTTAATGGTATCCTATCGGGATGGAAGCCTTGTTGCGGTCAGTGGCATGTTCGTGCATGACATGCCGGCTATGGTCGCGTTATACCTATATGTACTAAAACTATTTAGTGCCACCATCGGAGGGTTGGCATGCCATTGCCGGAATGAGGCAGATAGCGACTGATAAGTCCATAGCCTTTGACCGTGTCAATCTCAGCATTGAATGAAGGCAACAAGGCGGATGACTTGTGGGGCCACAACATGTTGGATGCGCATGGCCTAGGACGCCACGTAGAGCGCATCTTCCATTGGCGGATTGTTGCAACAGGCCTCTAAGTACCTAGATGTAATGCCAGTACAATTGAGCAATCTGGAAATGCTACAAAATTGTTGAGCATGTAGCCGCCCCAGGCTGTTGAGATGCATCTGCAGCGATGTCGTTAAGGTTCACAGCGGGGTAGTACTTGGTTGACGTGATTCAAACCTACAGACTTACGCAAACGTGCTGTGGTAACCTTGGTATATCCGTATACTGCGACACAAACCTAGTCACACAGCTGATGTTTCCCACCCGGTCGACTCGAAGTCTGTGCGCTGAGTTGGGTGGGGGACAAGACTTCCAGGTACTCGTATGCGGCTGAACATGTACGTTCGATAGCTGAACGGCAACAAGGTCTTTCGGGTTTTGCAAAGATCTGCCGTTTGCTCTCGATTATCGTGCTGGCTATTCCTAGGCTCGAAATCGGTCACAACCTTGTTGTGCGGGCTGCAGTTTCGAACATTGACTGATTGGCTATTGCTCCTCTCATGGTTCATGGTGGAAGCACAATCGCGTGTTGGTCACACTGCATAGTATGTACCAAATACTGCAGCTGCAGCTTCGCGTGTTTCCTTGGAAGTAGCGGTGAGCATTGCTCGCTTCGCACGACAATTCGAAGAACACGAGTCAGAATCGCAGCATCGCCTACTCCTGGTGTATACGCATTGAGTGGAAGTGTGAGACACGGTCGAAAAGCGGAGATCCTAGCGAAAACGAGGCTGAGCTATGCGTTCACCGGTCGTGAGAGATCAACCGAGATGGTCTCCGCAACTCTAATTTGACGCCCCACGATAATAAATGTGAGGCTTCGATGGATCCTGAGATGAAGTCAAGTCCATGGTCCTTCGGGGAAAACGAGTTCGTTTTGAAAGCGACAGGTCCAGGAGTTGATCGGGGAAAGATCGAACGAAGCAGAGCACGTCAACGAAAGCTGAGCGCGAAGTGTCAGGATGAGTATGCATCGTGCCATGGCAGTAAGGCGGCGAACCAGAACACACGGCCATGAAGAGACATGGAAGAAAGGGTAGACAAAGTAGATTAAAAAATAATGAAGAACCCCCCGTGGACTGCTGGAAATCTTATATGTGACGGGATGGACCTTGTAAGGAATGTAAATCATGTACAAATATGACACAGGCAAGGAATGATTGCATGCTCATGCTGATATGTAGGCATCGAGAGTGAGGCGAAGAGGGGTGACTGAGATTTGAAAGGAGCAACGATCTTCAAGTACTTCGAGTAGTTGAGACGGGATATGTAGTGAACGCGTGCAGACCGCCGAGAATGAAGAGACCAAGAAGAAAAAGGTAGTTCTACAAGATTCGTAATTCAAGGTGTAAAGCACAAGGACAAGTGAGGTGTGGTGGAAAATGAGTTGTACTGGAAGAAAATAAGAGCAGGTCAAGGGTCAGGATTATTCCAGTCCCACCAGCATCTTAAGAACAAACGACGAGCATGTAGAGCAGACGGAAAAATACAGAAAGGTGAGGGAACTGAAGCGAGCTGTCGTTGGAAATAGAAAATAAGGGTGTAAAGGAAGGACCATTTGATGCTGCCATATTTGGTAGACACCAATCAAAGCGGTTCAACCCCAATGAAGCTAGCCCCATCCGCCAAGCATCTCGAACGGCGATGACATCGCGAAGCTCCGACCATAGCTTCGCGACAGCATCAAGCGCGACATTCGTGATTCCAATACACGGCAACTCCAAGCCACAGACTTCGTATTCAGCGTCAGCCAGCCTATACATCACTCCACCGCGACTCCACATACAGCAACAGCATGGCCAACGGGCGAGTACCAGCACATGAACAAGCCGAGGGCGAATACTAACATCAACCAGCTGGGCACCTATCATCGGCCTCGTAGTCGTCGTCGTATTCTGCCTCGCAGCATGGATTCTCGCACCAAAGGGTGAAAACCAGACGTACGTTTACTCCCGTTTCCTGCGGTCCCTAGCCTACATGCACGCCGACTCCATACTCTACGGGTTGAGGGATGCCCAGCGCCACTGCGACCGTCGATTACATGTCAACATGCGCTTTTGCAAAATGACTGGTTATAAAAATGGGCGCGAACTCGCCATACCCCAGCGCATCGGCAGGTCCCAGCCCCAGGATTTACGACCTAAGCCCGTCTACCTACAACTCGCGTCCTCGAGACTCCTACAACTAGAGCAGAGAGCGCCTAGATCATCCAAATCTACGCCCTTCATAATGTGCCTTCAGACTTTCTCTCAACACATACTCGGAAACACGCATAAATGATAGAATGCCAATCAGGGGCCATACAAAGTACCGAGCTTCGCTAACATCAACCCAACAGTGTCTGGCGCTCCACACTCGTCCTCTCCGCCGCAGCAATGTACATCATGTGGGCCATAACGTTCCTCGCACAACTACACCCCCTCATCTCGCCTGTACGACAAGAACTGCGACCGGAGTTGAATGGCGGGCGTTAGAGCGAGCGGACAGATGGAGGACAACAGAACGCGTGCGCAGGGTAGGAGAAACAAAGGATATACGAAATGTTCAAGTAGAGTAGGGTACTGAGAGAAGGACTGCTAGAGGTTGGGAGTGAGGCATGGTGCTGGCATGAGGCGATAATCAACCGCATTGTATAGTCTGGCCGGGCGTTATGGGAAATTTACTTTTTGAATTGAAACGTGTATATATATGAAATTGGGTATCAACATAATCAACCTGTCCAGTGTGACCATCTCACCATCATGACCTCTCCACCTCCCCATTCAAACCCCAACCCTAAACCTCACACCCCCCAAGCCACCTCCCCAACCCTACCCACCCTCCACCCCTCCCACCCGGTCCCCAACCCCGCCGCCCTCAAAACCCCCCACCCAACAACCGTCCTACACGCCGCGCCCACACCCACCAACACCCCGGCCCTCAGATACCCACAATCCATTAAAATCTCCAACGCAGCAACATTATTCACAATGACCGCCCAACTCACCGCCGTCGCACTAGACGGTAAATCGTAGTCCCAGATGATCAGCAGTATGGGGAATAACTTGGTGCAACTGCTAACCAACAGCGCGGTACTGAGGGCTGTGCCGCGCGGGAAGTACGGAATTAGGCGGGTGTAGAGGGATGGGAGGGTGTTGGTGTGGGGTGTTTGGGGGATGGAGCACAGGAGCCGGATTGGGAGGTGGAATGCCAATGTGCTGAGGGTTACGAGGAGGAGGAAGAAGAGGTATTGGAGGAGGAGGGGTTGGGCTTGGAGGACGAGGGCATTTAAGCGGTCGGGGGGCGGGGGTGGGGATGTGGTGTTGCGCGTTGGAGGGGGGGTGGTGTGGTAGGGTGAGGTTGGGGGGAGGGGCAGTTTCTCGATGCGGGCCCAGGTTAGGTAGACGTCGAAGAGGAGGAGGAGGATGCTTAGGCGGAGGATGGATCGCTGTGGGGGTTAGCGATGGGTCATCCGTGTGTTGTGTGAGGGAAGGCTTACGTCGAATTTGTCGTCTTCGCGGCCGAGGCGGTTGAAAAGGAGGTGGCGGTATACCTGTGGTTGTGTAGGGGTTAGTTGGGCTGATCGTGCTGTGTTGCGGTTGAGGAGATATACCTCGGGCTTGATCAGTACCAGATCGATGAATAGCACGACGAAATCATGTTCCACGTATTTGTCGGCGAATCGCTTGCACCGTGGGCATTGTGTCAAGCGTACGCCTTTGCCCAGCGCGCGGTCGTCGGCCTTGGAGTAGGTTGTGTACAACGTTTTGACGGGGTATCGGCAGGATATGCAGATGGGCATCGTGGCTGGAACTGTGGTGGAATGCGGAGCGTTGGAGTTGGATGCGTTGAGACGCGCGTGGTGAGCACGCTACATTGTCGTTTGCGCGTGGTCGTGTCAACGAGACGGGCGGTCGAGGTGTAAGATCGGCAGGAAGGAACAGCGCGTGGATGTGGGGTTGTGGAGTCTGGAGAGATGGGATGGTTGCATGTGGATGTGCAGGGACAGCGGGGATTGGACGTTAAGTCCGACCAAGCTCAATGTCGCAAGACATCTCGTCACTATATATATGTACGTTTGAAGAAGATTCGTATCATTCATTTTGGTATATGGAAAGGAAAGATTTCGTGAGAAGTCATAAATCTGCCTGTATATCCGCGCCTGTGTAATCCAACACAACATTAGATGGGAGTATACAGACAGCCAGCCGTAAACATCGTAAGGAAATGTAGAACCAAGGAATTCAAGAAGCGTCCTCCCATCGACGCCAGACATGCCTCTCATGAACACCAACCATCTGTCCAACCCCAAAGCTGTAGCCTTGTGCACACTCAAGACAGCGTGCCCATCATCGCCGCAACAATCTTCGGATTGGGCTTGTCCTTCACTCGTCGTACTATCCAGGAAAATCAACGAGTCGTTCTTCAATGGGCCGAACGGACGAGGGCTAACCTACCCTTTCGGTCTCTGTCAACACGGACAACTTCCTTCTTTGGCGTACGCTCAATAAACTCGTACTCGCGGTCGCCCTCGCGCTCATACTTGAGCATGCGGCGTTCCTCCTCTAGGAAGCGAATTTCCTCGCGAATGTCGCGCTCGGAACGGTGTTCATCCCTGCGGACTAGCTCGCCTCGGTTGGGGAGGAAAGATGTTGCAGGTCCGTGAATCTCGTTGGAGCGCTCAATTTCAACATATCGCTCATGTTCATGGACAGGTGGAGAAGGCGCGCGATGTGATGGTGCGTAGTGAGACGCCGGCGGTGGAGGCGCATAGACTGATGCTGGTGGTGGAGGCGCGTAGACGGATGCTGGCGGAGGCGGGGCGTGCACCACAGAAGGTGGAGGTGGAGGATAGTGCTGCTGTGGTGGTGGTGGAGGAGGAGGAAGAGGTGCGACAGACGCAGGTGGTGGCGGTGGGGGAGCTTCAACGACTTGCTCTTCGTACACGTATGTGATTTTCTCTGCTGCTGAAGTTAGCTGCTGCTCGTCCCTGCTGTTTAGCCTCACATACCCTCTTTGTAGTTCTCACTAATCTTGATGACCTCGTCGATATGGTCCTTCTCCAGCGCTCGAGTAATGACAATGAAATCATCCTGGGTTTGTTAGTCAGGCTCTCTATAATAGCAAAGACTGCATACCTCTTCCTCGAATGGATAGCCAAGCTCGATGACTGCCTGCTTCTTCACCAGGCGTTTCGGGAGTCTCGTCTTGCCGCGCTTTCCCCAAGTTGCACGGGGAGGCTGGATCTCCTCAAAGCTGGACATGGACGAGCTGCGTGTTGACTTGGCTACGCTCTTGCTCCTGCGCACGCGGCTCTTCTCACGGTGGACTTCAACCTCGCGATAGCCCTCATGCGCTCTGCCTCTTTCACTACGATCATCGTGCCTGACGTCGTCATACTCGTCTTCCTCATGGAAGCGACGAGGGGGCGATCGTCGACGCTCGCGGATGGGGAGTGGGATGGGGACATTCGCAGGCGGGCGGTACTCGTGTCGCTCGAGTTCAGTGTAGCGTGGGAGCGGGCGGCGGTCGAAAGTGTCGAGAGATGACTGGCGTCGAATGTAGCCTGGCCGCTGGGGACGTGCAGGCTGTCGCTGCTCGTTGATGTTGATGCCAATATTGATGTCCTTGTCGATGACGGACCTGCGACGGTACGGTGCCAGTGCCTGATTGGCTATTTCAGAGGGCGTCGGCTCATGGAACAAGTTGTCGGGGCGGCGAGACGGACGCTCGGCGAAGCGCTCGTGGAAAACCTCTCTCTCCATGACGGGCGGGCCCGGTCGTCGGCGATCTTCATGGATGTCGATGTCGCGGTGGCCTCCTGGAAAGCGGTCGTGCTCTTGGAAGCGGAAGTGTTCGTAGTCGTCGCGGCCGCGGCCTCCTGCGCTACTTCCAGGACCAGGAGGGCCGGCCACACTGCCCGGGCCTCCGCGTCTCATGCGCTCGAACTTCTCGCGATCCCATCGCTCACCACCGCCGCCGCCTCCACGAGGCGGGAGAGGGGGCTCGTCGAAGCGATCCAGGTGGCCGGTTGAGGAACGGTAGACGGACATGGCTGAGGGGTCAGTGGATGCGCGTCACCTGCAGTGGTAGATGTGGTGCAATCTGGTGCGGGGCTACCAGATATCCGCACGATGTAAACAGAGGCAAAGGGTGAAGGTTCTCGAAGGCTGACGATAGCGAGCGGCGCAACGAGCGGATGGATGCCGGAATGATATGGTCCACGGCTTTATGGCAGAAGCGGCCGAGTGTGGGTGCGACCAAGTTTACATGCGGCTTCTCGTCATCGGCGCTCCCCATGCCTCACAACCCTGCATCTCAAAGCGCGCTAGACTGCGCCATGACGGGCGGAAGACGTTTCTGATGCCCAATAGTCTTGCATTCTGCGTGATCTAGTCGAAATGGTAAACTCATGCGAACTGTCTCTCCCTTGGGCTTTGCATTTGGGCCTTCACAGCGACTTGCAACGACGACTCTGAAGTACGTTGGGCGACACTGCGACAAGCGCGGTGTTACCCAACTGTCCGTGATGCCAGGTCCATCCCTTCACTGTCTGGCTCGTCAGCAGGTGTACGCTTCTCCAGGTGCCAGATGTGACGTCATGGGGCCGTGTTCCAAACAGGGCCGCAGCGTGCTCTCGACTGGCCTTTTCTTGCGCTCACGTGCACTCCAGAACCTCAGCACCACCCGAGTGGCCCGACCAAGGTGACTCGGCATGGGGGCGTGTTGCAATGCCATACATACCAGGTAGACAAGCTTTCTATCGCGTACACGACGATTCTCCGCTGCTAATTAAGGGTCTGACCGTACCCGCACATGCAAAGCAGCAAGACGCCACATCCGAACGCTACAGTGCTCTCTTTTCCGAAATACCTATTCTGCCAAGTCGTCGGCTTCTCGAACAGTCTTACGAGTGGACCGTTGACTCTTGATCGTATCGAAAAATAGCTATCGAGGTAGCAGGCAAGACTATTTCAACTGTCGTGGCACGACCTGTTCAACCGTCGAAGAAGCTCGTATCTTTCCAATCCTTTGACCCAAGAGACTCAACTCTTTAGAACCAATGCAGCACGTTCACTGCTTTACAGACCATGTCAACCCCCGATCTGCATAATCACAGATGTTCATCGGGATACTCTATCAGCACTAGGTCTACTGATCATCTCCTTGCTACTTCATAGATTGAACACTCTAGTTCTGTGTACTCGCAGAAAATGACATTTGTCAAATTCACTTCACCTCTGAATTCCAACTCTGAAAGGACTATTAAATCTGAACGGGCTAAACCATGCAGTTTCGACTGGAGACGCTAACGTCCCCCAATGTATCTGAGAATGCCTGTTGAGAGTCATGTACGAGTATTCATTCATGGCCGCATTATAGTACAGTATACTACACTGACATATCGTGACAGCAGACAACACTAGTCTCACCAACTATCAACAACCCCGCAATCCAATCACACCCTTACTTCGTCCCCAAAAGCTCCTCAATCTTCTTCCGCAAATACTCCGCATTATACGGCCTGCCCTTAATTCCTCCACTCATAACCTGCCCAATCACACTCCCCACCGTCTTCTTCCCCTCCCCAATCGTCTCCAAAACACTCTTAACCAACGAGTCAATCTCACCATCCTCCACCTTGGGAATCTCATCCGCATACGCCTGCAAAATATCCAACTGCTCCTGCTCCTTGCTCACGAGATCCTCGCGCTTCGCCGCCTGGAACTCCTCGATCGCCGACTTGGACGCTTTGATTTGTTTCTGCACGAGCGAGTAGAGGGCGCCGTCTGTCTCGATGGGCTTTGCGGTCTTGGAGGCGTTTATTATTTCGGCTTGTAGGGCGCGGATGGTGTTTAGGGCGGGCTTGTTCTTGGAGCGCATGGCGATTTTGAGGTCGGATTGGAGGCGGGAGAGGACAATGTTCTCGCTGGGTGGGGAGGTGGAGTAGCGGAGATGTGCTGTGCGGAGGCATGTGGGCTTGGAGTAGGCAGTGAGGTTTGCTCGGAGGAGCATTGGGCGGAAGAGCGACATTTTGCGTGTAGTGGTGAGGTTTTGCAGTTGTGAGGTCGATTTATAGAGTAGTCAGGACTCTAGTGATACCAATTCCTGCGAAACAATCGAGTCGAAAGGTTATTTGATAGGGACAATTGGTGTTGGTGAAGGTCGTTCAAGTCTTCGTTGTATGATGCTCACAGTGGTGGAGCAGCACAGGAAAAGTTGGATGACATAAGTCAGCCAACACGTTCAGACGCGACCAATTGGCACATCCCTGCACGCTTTGTGCTTGGCACTATTGTTGCCCGTCTACTTTGCAGCTCACAGCTGTAGCTTGATCGAGGTCCACTCACCATCTCAATTGTGCCCGTCCCGGCCTATTGTTCTCCATTTTGCGCATGTTCCTTTCCTTTCCTATGCTTGTAGCATTTGGCGCCTGGTGAAAAGCCCATGTCGACGAGCAGCCGGCGCGTCCTCCCAACCACCATCACCACCACAAACACCTCAACTTTGGAGCTGCGACTTGCACCACGCCCAAACAACCCCTCTGAATAGCGCCCACCATGGCCTTCCAAGGTCCCCCCGCAACGCCCCAGCGCCCTGGGCCCGGCGCATTCATCAACACACCTGCGCCAGGCCGGCCAGCTTTTCAGCGACAGGCCTCGGTGTCGCAACCGCAGTCGCAACAGCAGCAACAGCAGCAACAGCAGCAGCAACAGCAAGCGCTGCCTGCGCCGCCTGTAGAGAGCCCTGTCGACCGCGCATCGCGTGCCATCAACATGATGCTGGACAGGGACAGCCGGTACCCAGCGTTGGAAGCAACCGTCGGACGTGAGTAGTCGCTGGTGGAGGAGCGCGCGATGTGGGTGTGTAAGCTAACAGACAGCAACAGCGGGATCTTCTGGCGACTATGAGATTGAGACGAGTCCAGCCTGGGCGCCATTCCAGCAGCTGCGCTCGTACAGACTGCCCGAGGCCGTCTTCGAGCAGGTCAACCAGACGCAGATCTCGATGAGCATGGGCCTGTTTGCCGAAATCAACCACGCCTGGGTGACGGTGGACAATCAGGTCTACCTGTGGGACTACACACATCCAAACCCCGAGCTCATTGGCTTCGAGGAGCAACCGAACGCCATCACCTGCGTCAAGCTGGTCAAGCCGCGCCCCAACGTCTTCATTGCGACCATCGAATACCTCCTCGTAGTCGCAACTGTCGCCGACATCTTCCTCATTGCAGTCGAGTGCCAGAGAGGGCCCGAGGGTGTGCACGGCGTCACGCTCTACCGCACTGGCCTCTCCACATCGGTGAAAAAGATCATGGTCGACACCATCGCAGGCTCCAACAGGACCGGGCGCATCTTCTTCGGCGATCGCCACACCGAAGACATCTACGAGCTGAACTACCAGCAAGAGGACAGATGGTTCTACAGCAAGTGCAGCAGGACAAAACATGTCTCCGGCCCTATCGGACTGTCAATTCCGTGGTATGGAACAAGCACGGAAGCTGGGACCAAGCAGATGATTGTGGACGACTCTCGCAATGTCCTCTATACGCTTTCCAGCCAAGGCACAATCAAAATTTATTTCATGGGCGACTCCAACTCGCTGACCTGCGCTATCACTCGGACGTGCCAGCAGACATTGGCCATGTGTGACCCTCAATTACAGCGGGCAAGCATTCTTCGAGATCTGGTCATCGTAGGGCTTAGCCCCATTACCAGATCCGAGTCGGAGAACTTGTCCCTCATGGCGACCACATCCACCGGTTGCAGGATATACATAACCACCGGTACGGGCGGAGCTTGGAATTCCACTCGGCCGACTCCACCTACCAACATTGGCGTACGCCATGTTCGCTTTCCGCCAAACGATGGGCGAAATCCACCGCCTAATGACCCCGCACAAATACAGCAATACCCAGCCAATGTACAAGTCGGCTACGAGTCTGATTTCCTCCGAGAAACCAAACTTGGCCACAGATATGCACCGGGCGCCTTCTTCGCATTCGTTCAAAAAGCCGCAACCGACGTCAATGAAATAGCTTTCATCTCAGCACTACATTCTGGCGAATTGAGTCAGCGGGACACCAGCCGGGCACAGAGATACCTAGAGACTTCCTTGGAACTTAATCTTGTGGGCAGGGTGCGAGATATGGGTCAGGTTACCGAGTCGTCACCTGCTCGCAATGAACCCACCGGTTTCGGCAATGAGTTGGCGACACAGTTTGATCAGCCCCTATGCGAGTACGCAATCATCACATCCCACGGAATCCAGACAATCAGGAGGAGGAGGTTGGTGGATATATTCGCATCTATTGTTAAATCCAGTGGGCAAGAGGCTGCCGAACTTGATATCCGGAAGCTTGCGAGGCAATACGGTCTTGCTGAGACATCTGCCACTGCGCTCGCAGTTGCCTGCGGTCAAGGCTCGGACGTTGGACCTGACTCCCGGATTGCGAAAGTCACGGATCCCGAAGTGCTTGATTTTGCCCGAAGGGTCTTCATCGAGTTTGGTGGTAGACCTCATCTGACAGAGACTGCGACGGTCGAAGGACTCAGCGTGGACAATGTCCGTGCATCTCCTCGACACGACGGTATCGCAATGTATGTTGCTCGTTTGATCCGCTCCATTTGGAATACGCCGATCATCACTGAAGTCGTTACTCCTACCGGCCCGGTACTTACCTCGACCCACAAGATTGCGAAGCTGCAAGAAATACAACGATCGTTGTCACAGTTGCAGGAATTCTTGGAGTCAAACAGGTCATACATCGAGGGACTGGCGGGTCCGGAAGCTTTGGGCAGAGTGTCTTCGCGGCAAGAGGAGGTCGAACTCCAGGGCGAGAACCGAGCGTTAACTAGTTTACTTCTGATGATCAACAACATCGTCGAAGGCATCTCGTTTGTACTGGTGCTTTTCGAGGAGCGCTTGGAGGACATCCTCGTTCTCCTACCTGACCCAGAGCTGCAACTTAGGGTGCGGCGGCTTACTTTCCAAGGTCTTTTCTCGGTCAGAGAGGGCAAAGATCTCGCACGGGAACTCGTCAAGGCGATTGTCAGCCGCAACATCACCAAGGGCTCGAATGTTGAGACTGTGGCGGAATCACTGCGAAGAAAGTGTGGTAGCTTCTGCAGTTCAGACGATGTCGTCATCTTCAAGGCGCAGGAGAACCTCAAGAAGGCTGCCGATTCTGGTGCAAACGCAGAGCGCGGACGCATCCTATTGAACGATAGTCTGAGGTTGTTCGAGCAGGTGGCGAAGAGCTTGAGTTTCGAGGTCCTCACTGCGACAGTGGACAAGTACATCGAGCTCGAGTTTTATGCAGGTCAGTACTGAGGATCCCATGTCGCCAAACCATGCTAACGATTCCCAAGGTGCTATCCGACTTGCTCTCAAGGTTGCGCAAGAGATAGACCGGGGCAACAAGGCTCTGTCTTGGCTACGCGACACGGCCGGCATCCCGGATACCAACGATGTGCGGCAGCAGTACTGGGAGCGACGAGCTTCATGCTATAGGCTGATCTGCACCGTGATCGAGTCCGTGGATCAAGCCTACAACAACCAAGGTCCCGTGCCAGATGGTGTCATCTCCCAAATCACTCGCCGAAAGCACGAGGCATACGACCAGATCAACAACTCCGACGATGAGGTGTTCCAGAACTTCTTGTACGAGTGGTACATGGAAAGAGGCTGGGCGGAACGATTGTTGGACATCAACTCACCGTTTGTCATTGAGTACCTTCGTCAGAGTTCAGAAAAGGATCTTGCGCACGCTGATCTGCTATGGCGATACTACGCACACTACAGCGACTTCCTGAGTGCTGCAGAGACACAATACCAATTGGCGAAGAGCCCACTTCAACTCAGTTTGGAGAGGCGGATAGAGTACTTGTCGCGCGCCAAAGCAAATGCTTCGACACGCATGACTGGTTTCTCAGAGACCGGAGTACGGAATAGGCAGTCAAGACAAGAGTTATTGCGCAACATCAGCGACTTACTGGATATTGCAAACATCCAGGATGATGTTTTGCAACGTATCAGAGCAGACGAACGTCTCAGTGGTGAGCGAAGAGAAGCAGTGATTGGCCAACTCAATGGCCAGATCTTATCTCTCGACGAGGTTAGTGTTTCTTACCCTTTTTTCAAAGTCACGTTCACTAACACTACATCAGCTCTACCACGACTATGCCGACCAAGCGGGCTACTACGACATCTGCCTCCTAATCTACCACGCCGCCGACCACCGCTCTATCCCCGACATCCGCTCCACCTGGACCAACCTGATCGAACGCACACACCACACGGCGGTAAACGAACACCACCTCAACCCCTGGGAAGTCGTCGCCATTAAAGTCCAAGACATTGGCAACCGTGTTCAACTAAACGATAATGTCTTCCCCGTCAACATCGTCCTCCAACTCCTCCTCCAATACGACCTAGACTTCTACACCCACGAAAACCCACCCCCGGGCGCCACCACGCGCCTCCCCCACAACGCAAACATCACCTGGCCCATTGACGTATTTCTCCGCCTCCACGCGTCATTCGAGGGTCTGATTAGTACGCTCGAGGCGCTGTGGTATGCGCAGGAAGCTCCATTTACCGGGCGCAATCGCAAGATGGTAGTTAAATGGATTATCTACACGGTCGAGCAGTGGGCGCAGAGTAGTCGGCGCGAAGGCGTGTTATTCGACGGTCCGGAAAATGCAATCGGACTTGCAGAATTGATGAGGATTGTACTTGGCAGCGAAGTATTGGGCCGCGATGTAGATGACCAAGCATGGATGCAGAGGGCTCGGGAGGTTAATGCGTTTGTAGACGAGGCTGCGCGGTAAGCTGTGCAGCAGCAGCAGTAGTAGTTGTAGTAGTAGTAAGAAGAGGAAGGATTTGGGCGCGAAGCAGGGACACCGTTGTTTGACAAGACACAAAGATCTGGTTTCTATTCTTTTTTTCCAAAGACCGCAATCCTAGTACCACACACCATTGCTTCCAGCGCAAGGCGTTCGTTGTATAGGCAGGGAGGCGTATTGTAGAGAGCTGGTTTTCGCATGGCGTTAAAAGCATGCTTGAGAGATGTGTTTGTTGATAGTGGGGTGCTGGTGCTGGTGCTGGTTTTGTAATGTATACATGTCGCACTGTGATAGTGGTAATGTGTGTATTTCTCAATGGAGACGGGTGTGATGAATTGAGTTGTTGCTTGAATGTTGCGTCTGCCTGTTTTGCACCGTTTCCCTTTTCCCATTTCCTTGATCTGTCGAGTAATACTGCCTTGGACGATCGACAGCAGTGCTGCTCTTGTACTCACTCTACTTTGTGTGCCTCAGAGGCTCTTCTTAGTCAATGGTTCCAATCCTGCATGTTGTCGCGCGATCATCTGGTCAAGTCGAGCATAACAGTCCACGGTCATAAATACACCTATTGCATCACACGTTAGCCTCATCTCTCATCCCCTTTCACCCCACCTCCTCCCTTCCCTTCCCCCTTCCCCCTTGCCGTAACCCCCCTTTCAACACCCATCCACCACCATCCCCCAACCAAAAACAAAAACAAAAACAACACGTACCAAAAACCAAATACCCCCCATACATGCCTCCCAGCCCCCCCACACCCCTCTGCACAGGACTCAGCTCCTGCCAACTCCACATCTCGGCCAGACAGACGAGCGTCGTGATACTTGTTTCTAACCCGAAAACTAGGAGCGCGAGGGGAATGCGTGGGGAGGAACGGAGGAGCGCGGGGATCGCCCAGAGGGTGAGGGGGAGGTGGAATGTTAGTTCTAGGAGGAGGAGAGTGGCGAAGTAGGGGCTGTGAGGGGTTAGTTGGGGGAAGCGGGAGGGGGAGGAGGGGGTGGTTGGGACGGTTGGAATGGGATGGTGAAGGGTACGTACGGAGGGTTGTAGAAGAAGCGGTCGCCGTAGGTAGCAACGTAGAATTCGCGGAGCGTAGTCATCCAAGTTGGTTTTATACTTGTGGGATAGAAGGCGGTGAGGTCGAAGGCTGGGGGGTGTTAGTATGAGGTTTTGGTCTTTTGGACTGGGAATTTGAAGCAAGTGAAGTGTAGATGTGACACATAGCATAATATCAGGTAGGTTGAGTGATTGGGACACCATAAGTAGCTTGAATATGAAATAGATCAATCGAAGGCTGAGAGACACATTAAAGTAACTGAGAAACGAGATCGCGGCATCAGGGAACTCTGAAATAAAGACAGAGTTGATGGAGGGAACAGAAACACGAATTTTTAAAGACGTGGTGCTGGCCACACTCTCTGATGGCTGCCAAAGATGAAATACGAATCAGCTTACCGAGCATCACCGGAAGGTGTATGATGAAGAACACAAGGTACGCCAAGTCACGCTTCCGCTGAAAAATCGAAGTCGCCATATTGTTCAGCGGAAAAATCAGTATCGAGACTTTTGGTGGATTGTGGAACTGGTGAGGTTGATTGTGGAAAGGGGATGTTTAGACCGCTTGCCTGATTGGGATTGGGCCGGTGGCCGGTGCGCAGGTTGTCTAGCTCAACGTGCATCGTCAACCCCAGCTTGCCTGGACTTCGAAGCATCGTGGTAAACACTGGATTGTCGAGCGAACGGTTTCCTGCTCATATCTTCCAAGCCGTGTTCTTTCAATGTGCCGCATCGGACCAGCCTGTCGGTCTCTGCGCTGAAAGTTGGCCATTGGCTGTATGCATCAAGAACGGCCAGCTTTGCCCATTTACGCATGATCAGATCTACGAACCCTATCTCTGATGTTGTAGAGTCCAATCGACTCGAAAACATGAGTGGTTTGGCAGAGCATCGCTAGTATGCCATTATATCCGCTCATTGTCGTCTAACACGCCTTCATCGACATGGCTACTGCTGCTAGGTCTCAGGTCTAAACATTATCAACAAGTTTCGCTACCAATAAATCTCTAGCCACTCCTAACTCATTGTAAAGATTTCCAACTCAGCAGCCATACCGATGCAACGTCGAAGGTGGCTGTCGAGCTCAGTGCTCTTTAGCCTGAATTCATCCTTCGGGGACAAGGGCCGTCCGCAGATCGTTCGCCTGATGTACAGGGTGTATATGCATTGGAGCAGACGCTGGTCAATGTTTGACGAATCGCCTGCGTCTTCTCACCACAACGGAGAGCAATTATTCGGTAAAGTTCAACCAGGATCCAATCCGATGCACTCATATCCGGTAGGATGAGAAGCCAAGGTAGGCGAAAGCTTGTAGTGAATTTGACAGTACACCATTCAAGGACCGTTGCCGCTTGACATGCTTGACCGGGTGAAGTGCGGTCGCCACAAACGCTGTGGAGCCATGGTAAGCAAACTCCACGCGGCACAGGCGCCAATGTCTCCGCATTACCAGGATGTTGCAATAGCCGTAGTACCAAGAGCTGGAATGATATGGGAAGTGGAGCAGGTTGGTCTAAGATACAAAGGCACTTCGATCCGCGGTCGGCGAAGACCCATCGGCTGCGTTGAGACTCGTCCTCACAGCTGCACGGCATACCTTCAAGCAAACACTTTCACTGGTCATTCCTTCGTGCTTCGACATGGCTGGAGGCGCTGCACCCGCCGGCTTTGATGCCGCGCTTACTAGACGACAAGCCCTCATGGGCAAGAGTGGACCCAGAGCGTTAGTGAAGAACTTCAAGGTGTTTCGCATTGCACTATTCGCGTGCCTTGGTGGTGTTCTTTACGGATACAATCAGGGCATGTTCAGTGGAATTCTTGCGATGCCATCGTTCGGCGCACGTAAGTCTCCCGCACACTAATACCACATGTCGAGTCCGACGAATATTGACATTCTCGCCTAGAAACGGACGGATATATTGATAACCCCACTCAGAAAGGATGGCTTACTGCGATCTTGGAACTCGGAGCCTGGTTTGGAGCTGTGCTATCTGGCTTCCTTGCCGAAGTCGCCTCGCGCAAGTATGGAATCTTGACAGCCACTGGTGTTTTCATTCTCGGTGTGGTAGTCCAAATTACAGCTATTGCCGGCGGTCACAATGAAATTCTTGCTGGTCGATTCATCACGTAAGTTCCACCCCTGTGGCAGTTTTGGCGACTCGGAAACTAATCTTCTGCAGCGGAATCGGTGTCGGTAGTCTGTCAGTGATCGTGCCAATGTACAACAGCGAATGTGCGCCGCCTGAGGTTCGGGGTGCTCTTGTTGCTCTGCAACAACTCGCCATTACATTCGGCATCATGATCTCCTTCTGGATCAACTACGGTACCAACTACATCGGCGGCACCACCCTTGAGACCCAATCGAACGCTGCTTGGCTGATTCCCATCTGCCTTCAGCTCGTCCCAGCTTTCATTTTGCTTATCGGTATGATTTGGATGCCATTCTCGCCACGCTGGCTCGTACACCATGGCCGTGAGGCGGAAGCTCGACGAAACCTCGCTCACCTCCGCGATCTATCAGAGGACCACGAGCTCATCGAGTTGGAATTCCTTGAAATCAAGGCTCAGTCCATGTTTGAGAAGCGCAGTCTGGCTGAGTCCTTTCCTCACCTTCAAGCGCAGACGGCATGGAACATCTTCAAGCTGCAATTCGTCGCTATTGGTGCACTTTTCAAGTCCAAGGCCATGTTCAAGAGAGTCATTGTCGCCACAGTCACCATGTTCTTCCAGCAATGGTCGGGCATCAACGCCGTGTTATACTACGCGCCCAGCATCTTTAGCCAACTGGGTTTGACAGGCAACACAACTTCACTTCTCGCGACAGGCGTGGTAGGCATCGTCATGTTCATCGCTACCATCCCAGCGGTTCTCTACATCGATCGCGTAGGCCGCAAGCCCATCCTAGCCATCGGTGCCATTGGCATGGGCATCTCCCACATCGTCATCGCCGTTATCCTTGCCAAGAACATAGACCGTTTTCACGAGGAGCCAGCCGCGGGGTGGGCCGCTGTCGTCATGGTGTGGCTCTTTGTTATCCATTTCGGATACTCATGGGGGCCAGCAGCTTGGATCCTGGTAGCTGAAGTATGGCCCCTGTCAACGCGTCCGTACGGAACAGCGCTAGGTGGATCGAGCAATTGGATGAATAACTTTATCATTGGGCAAATCACACCCGATTTGTTGGAGAAGATCACTTACGGAACGTACATCTTGTTCGGGCTGATATCGTTCCTCGGTGCGGCTTTCATTTGGTTCTTTGTGCCGGAGACGAAGAGATTGAGTCTCGAGGAGATGGATATTGTGTTTGGTTCTGAGGGTACTGCTCTCAAGGATCGCGAGCGAATGGAGGAGATTAATCACGAGATTGGGCTGAGTGCAATTTCGGGTGGTGAACCTCAGGTGTATGATGAGAAGAACGTTGTAGGCTCAGAGAAGGGAATCGTGTAAGTTAGGTCACGATGAGTTGACTTCTGGTCTACAGGTACGTCTCAGGCTATCTGTACGTGCGTTCAAATAACGAGTTTTGAAGACGCGTACGGGTAGTTCTTGGCAAACAATCAATTATTATCCTACCCATGATATGCTACCCTATGCATTGCTCAAGCCTTGATCAGCTCGCCTCTGCCGTACTACATGCGCCCCATCACAGCCTCAGCCTCGGATTATAATACACCGTCCTGCCATCCACAACCCTCCGATGATCCCAATGCCCATTCCTCATACCAAGCCCAGTTGGGACATACGACCTGCCAAACGGATTACTTGTAGGCTCATACAAAGACCTGCCACAGGCACCGCCATAGTCTCCGCTATAACTCAATCCGAGTCTTTGGTCCAAGCTTTAGTCTCCTAGACGCTGGGGCATTGATCGCCAGCCTGAGTCTAGTGCCCCTCCACCTGGAGCGTGTGACGATGGGTGGTGGGTGTCGAAGCGACGGGTGTTGCGACCGTACATTGTTAGTTAGGAGATTGAGATGTGATAGTAGTGGATGATCTTGCAGGCTTAGAGGCTATGTGAACTGCCATGTGGTGTTGCAGCAATTTGGCTTTCTCATGGTGTTGCATACAGTGTTCTAAGAAGAGGAACCAAAGGCCACACCGGCGAGTTTTACCTGCTCGGATCTTGTGAATTCTGGTATTAGGTAAGTACGTGGCCTCCATAGATTTGAGTTATCTCCGTGTCATTGAAGGTTTACATTCACGCTTCATGTTAACCGGCCCAATGATATCACGCTTCAGCCTTTCTGCTTATCACTTGATATCACAGTTCGAGGGGGAAGGGGGGAGTGCGCATGCCTTGGCGTCATACGAGGAACGTTGCTGTTTCTAAATGCGTGCGACCGGTCACCAGCCGCAGGCAGCCGTGCAGAATGTACACCGTTAATGGGGATGCGTACTTTGCTTGGGGCTGAAGCTGCGAAGCAAGAATGTCTGATGCAGTGGCAGTGCTACATTTGCATTATAAAATGCTTGTAGTGGCCAACATCTTTCGTCTGAAGATTGTGACAAGCTACCACGACCAACAGAGTATTTCCTCAGACTGACATCGCCATTTAGTACGTTCTTTCTTTAGGAAGACCACTGACACCAGATCCAGACTTGAACGCTGATTGCAATCGTATGTATACTACGAGTATGGCAAGTCTTGAATCCCTGTCAACCAAAGGGATAAAGCACCACCCGTGGTATAGTCGACTCACAGTCTTACCAAGTCTCAGGACTGAAAATGAGCCGTACAAAAGGAACATCTTGCAAGGCCGTCTATTGGTCGTCTTGCCGATGACGACGTTTTCTACCATCATCCTCGTCCTTGTCTTATCAAATCTTGCTGTTGACCTAGCATGTCCCGACATTTCAATCTGCCCTGGACCTCCTTTCATCAACACCACCAGCCCTTCCTATTACTACGTCGATTACCCGGCAACCCGACTGGTGTTCGTCGCATCTTGGTCTTCGACCTTCAGCTTTGCGTTAATTGGCACAATCATGGCCTTATTTGCATACTGTAGCACTGCTCGACTGCTGAGTTGCCGTGAGAGCATGACAGGACAAAGCACGCTTCTAAGCCCACATCAGATATGCCAACTCTTTCGGATGCTTGACGTGAACTATGTGTCGCTCTACGGCCATTTTCGAGATTGGATCCGAACTCGACAGTGGCGGACTCCACTGTGATTGGTCTGGGGGCTGGGCGACCCTTTGCCATCAGTAGCGCTCGTATATGTATTAGCTATTCTGAGCAGGTAAGTTTTAATCAGTTACGAGTCGCAAAACATCATCTCAAGCTGATCTCATACAGCATCTTGATCCAGGTAGCCGACAGCTATCTGCACATATCAACATCATCTGTCGAGATCGTTCAGGTGCTACTGGAGCCCCCAGGATCGCGACAGTACAGCGTCAGGCTTTGTTCCTGGTGCCTCGATTCCAGACCTACTTTTGGAACGGAGCAGAACATCAACTTCTGGGGATGTACTGCAATCTTTGATCAAGAACGGCCTGGCATATTTCCAGCGAACAAGTCATCACTATATAAATGGAGGAGCTTGCCAACCAGCTCATACACGATGAACTTCACGGACGGGGCAGGCGACCAATATGCAATCCTTGGACCATTGGATCCGCCACTAAATGTTGACTACAAAGCTTCCAGTTTCGCCGCAAGCACTCGCCGCACCCCTATGCCTGCATAAGCTTGCAACATCTCTTTCGATATGACGGGGGCTGAGAATTATGAGTCCATGCCATTCGAATGCTTCCAGAGTCGAGGTTCTCCAGTCGACATGAGCGGTAACATGCCTATGATACAGATTTCGCGTTACACTTACAATTTCCATCGATACCTTATTGAAACCAACTCATTCTACAGTTCTGATTTGAAACTCAACGAATCCCCTGAGTTGGACTATATCGTGCCATTCTTAACAGACGAGCAAGCGAAGAACATGTGGAGCAATCAATGGCCATGGTTCAGTCAGACTGAGATTTCCCGGGACACGGAAGACTTCCCAGATTTGCCTGATGGTACCTTGTGGCATTACAAGTAATTTAACAAGATCGTCTTGAGCTGCAATTCCTCTCGTAAGTTCCCAGTTTCTAATGTAACAACATTCCATGCCTGACATATTCAATGCAGTCTTCGATGTAGATTACACCGTCGTGGGCGGTAGTGTTACGCAAATGACCAAAAGGCTCAGCAACTCCACGGTCGCTGGGACGTCAATCCTCCTTACGCTGGAATCCATTGGACAGTACCGCAATGCTGATAGTCTGTCGCAAATTCGTGACAGAGGATACTTCGCGTCAACTTTTCACGAGTACTATGCTTTGTATGAACTCGCAATGGCACGTTTCCATCTCATGCCGCTGGCCGCTCATACCATACCAGAAACAAGCCCGACCTCTCAGCGTCGAGTCAAAAGCATTGAGGCCAAGGTACCCGCCGCAGCTTTGTGGTCCATTGTCGCAGCGAACAGTCTCTTCGCAGCACTGGCTCTGGTTGTAGCAATCTTGGCATGGAGAGCGAGTTCAGATCAGGTCCACCAAATCCAACTCCGCCTTGGAATCACAGGATTGACGGCAGCACTTCTTTGACCAAAATTCTAGCAAAGAACATGTCAAGTCAGCCAAAGAACTCTTTCACGAGAACCGCACAAAGACAATTCCAGAAAGTGCCGTGGGCATATGCCAGATCCAGTCAGGTGGTGCGGCTTTCACGCTCCATCGGGTCGGGACGAATGAGATGCAGGATGTAGACCGCCTGTCCAAGACCCAAGATGTGGAAAGACGGGGTTAGTCTTCCGTAGTCATATCACCACTCGTTCCGTCAAACTCAAGCTCGCCGTCCGTTACAACGACACGCAGTTCCAATGATACTAATCAAGGGTCGTTGCTGAGACATGCCTCAGTAGATGGAGCGGCCAGCTTCCAGGCTATTCCTGGGCGACCCTCCATTGAGTTGGATCGTCTTGCTCCTGCTATCAGCTCCATCGACCCTGAGTCGGAAGCAGAACCTGAAACTCCAGAGGGACATCGCAATGACCTTGCGTAGTCTGGAAGAACTTCAAGTAAGAACATGTCATAGATACAAAAAGGGTCTCTTTGTTCTACTCGGGGAGCTTTACTGTGTGCGGTCCTCGGCTCATTCATTTCATTAGTCTTAAGGGGTGTGATTGCCAGCTCGTGAGGTGGACACTCGCTTTTTATCCTGAGCCATACCGCACAACTTACTCGTTCACCTAATACACATCGCCCAGTACTGGCATTAGAATGTCACACATTACGTGAACTGCCTCTTAGTACGCCTTATTCCTCTCCAACTTCTTCAACCCCACCCTCTCATTCCCCCTATCATGCTCAAACACCAACTCCAACCTCTCCCTCATCTCCCCCGCATCCCCAACCCCAACAGTCGCCACTCTAATCCCCACACTCTTGCGAAACGTCTCCATCGAGTCAAGCCCAACTGATATGTGTCCCAGATCACCGGGGTTCCTCGACTGCAGCGCTAGCATAATGAGTTCGGTGGCTGAGTTCCATGCCAAAGATGTATGTCCTGTCACGTTGATGTATGTAAGGTATGTGAGGGTGATGAGGCAGTATGTGACAATGACTGCTACTGCGAGTTGGACGGAGACTTGGCTGGAGCCGTAGCCGTAGCCGAGTTCGCTTGATTCGATCTTGAAGGATGGGGAAGAGGATGGGTCGTCTTTGGTCGGTGTCGAAACACCATGTCCGATGACGAGATCCTCATCAATGCCAAGCGGACTGTCGATAGATTGACCGGGGTATCGCGCCAGTTCAGCGAGGAAGAGAGCTTGCATGGCTAGTTTTGCACCGAAGTCGGAGGTACTCCACATCCACTCTGAGAAATCTATCGAATAGAGTGAGGGGATACTGGCGACATCGATGGTGATTGGGGTTAGGTTGTCGTTTGTCGTGAGGAGGTTCACATTGGGCCATTCAGTCTGGATGACGGCACCCATGCTGCTGGTTGAAAATGAAGTTTTCACTTTCCACCAGAATGGCGAGATAGTACAGGTCATGACGTCGGGTGGTTTGGTACCATGGGTCAAGTAGAATAACCCGAGAAGAGAGGTCGGGTCATCGGGCATTGGTAGCCAGTGGGATGGGTGGATATCTGGATTATCAGGAAGGCCCGTCTTGTTTAGCAACTTCGCATATAGTTCAGCCGCGTTGGGAAGAATTCTTGGGGACCCATTCCTGCGAAAATACCGGATCTCGTCCGTGCTGTGCTGCACTGGGCATGCGACCATTACCAAAGGCTGAGTCGTTTCGAGAGTCCAATTACCTGGGATTGAGCCGTACTTTTGCAGTTGGAGATTGCTCAACATTGTAGGCATGGAAATGACGGACCAGTTACCAGATGATATGTTCGACTGGGGAACGAAAAGACTCCATTGAAGGACCACTCTTTTGACCGTTTCTGAAGCATCAGGCACAAAGTATCTCCATTGTTCCTGCCAATCGAAGCCACTAACGCTGCAACTTCTTTGCTCCATCTTCCAGACGGTTTCGTAATCGGCACTATAGCACTTGTCAGCTGTAAAACTTCTGCTAAGATGCTTCTATGCTCACAAGGTAAGATTATTGGTGTTGTCTAGGCGGTTCGGAAAAAGACGCGCTTCTGAGGTGTTCAAGTAGCGGGTAGTAGTGCTACTGATGTGTGGCAACCCCGGTCGTGGAATAATTAGAATGGCAGATGAAGGACCAACAGCTGCTGTAATGAGAGTCAAGACTGGCACTGACAAAACAAACACTATCTTACGCCAGATGCTGTAACCAGGAGCGGAGATGGCAGAGACAAAATCTAACGACCATAGATAGGACAATCGAGGAGCATGTGCAGCTCCCGCTAGCGCACCAAATGGTAGGAACCCCTCCAGAGCTTGACATCGTATTATGTAGAGAAGAACATCAATAATTGATGCCTGCATGACGAGCTCGTGGGCCTTGGCTACGATTTGTAGAGTTGTTGCGTTGTCTGAAGCTCCACCCACCCAATGCTTCGTCCAGTGGAGGGCTAGTAAGACAGAAGCTCCTGCTAGAGGAACTACGTGGAGAAGGCTGATCACGGCTGCCATGGGTCGACTTTGGTATGCAGCAATCTTGGGCCGCTCCACTGGTAAGTTCCAGTACTTCGCCTGACGAAAAAGGAAATTCGGCAGTAGAAGTTGTGCATGTCTTAAGAAGTCTTGCAACATCGAGTTCACCGGTAGAGATGCGACATTTTCATTCGTCACTGGCCGTGCTGCTATCAAGAGGCTGGCGGCTGAACTCCTGGACGGTTCAGCAAGAAAGACAAGTTGTGGGACTGGGTTTACGGACGGTATTTTGGTCAACTCGTGTCCGAAGAGAGCGTTGCCGTGCATGTTGCCCGATAGTGGGAGTGGGCGAGTCACGAGCTACTTTTGTGCTTTTAACGTCGGTACGAAAGAGGATCGTGAGGCTCGTTTGAAACAAACAAGACATAGATTGTTTATATCGAAGAGAGAAAGAGAAGGACTCGCAGAAAAGTGTTGACATCGGAAACTGTTGGCAGGATCGGGTCAGACGATGTTATACCGCATGCTTAGCTGTGATATGACGAGGCTAAGGATCCCAACGGTTGGAAAGTCTTTGTGTCACAGGTCATCGTCTGTGCATTCTCAGTCGCAAATTCTGTGCATCTTCGTTGCTGTTAACAAGATTCTGCAAAGGCTAGATGGCCAAGTAGACTTGCAATTGATGATAGAGGCAGTCTATAGAGGTGTGCAAGTCGATTTTTCCTAGAGGGCAGGTGAATTTCTAGGCTTAAGACAACCACCTGCACACCTCTGCTGAGGTCAATTTTCGTACTCGAATTGTGACTGAGTGATAAAACTCTTACGGCCCATTCCGCCAAGTGCAGACGCAGACGTGGAGAGGTTTTGACTCGCCACAAAGGCACGACGCAACGCGCAATTTGTACGACATGTACGTTAGTTACTGCTGAACGGTGGAGCCCAAACGGTGTCAGATTCGCATGACAGCCGCCGTGTCTTTATCCCGATCTAGACGTGCGGCGAGCCAGTAAGTCGGCCGTTAAGCTCCGTATTACGTTCTTCGGGGAGTCGAAAGTGATGGGCAATACATCGAGTTGACAGCACTGTGAAAATTAGAAGTCGAAGTTGAGGCCAGTGTCGAAGTACACCTAACTTTGAGTAAGCACGCGCAAGCGACTGCGATGACGTGACCTTGTACCTCGGTATCAACGGCCCTACAACCTCAATCACCTATAACGCCCATCAACACTCAACAACCCAAAATCAACCCATGCCAACAACAAGGAGTCAAAAGCGCGAAGAAGACATGGAAGCCGCACTAAAAACCTTCTTTTCTTCCCCACGTTTTGCGGTGGCGGGCGCGTCATCTGATCCTAGCAAGTATGGCCACAAAAGTACGCTAAGACGTCTACCCTTTCACGAACTTGCAAAAGGTATGACATTGACATGTTCATGTAGTATTTGCATGGTACCTCCGGCACTCACTGCCTGCTACACCGATAAATCCACGTGCGCCAACTGTCAATATCCTCCAGCGCGATCACAGCACGGTTCCATCACCAAAGGCGCTGGATGACCCGCCGGCATCATCGTACTCGTTGTCTGTGATCACGCCACCTGCGGTTACGAGACAGCTGTTGAAGGAGGCGAAAGAAGCTGGTGTTCCTGCGGTGTGGTTGCAGCCTGGCAGCTTTGACGATGAGGTGTTGGCGTATGCCAAGGCTAACTTCAAGGCTGCGATTGGTGGGGAGGGTGGCGGTGGAGGGGAAGGGTGGTGTGTGCTTGTTGATGGAGAGGAGGGATTGAGGGTTGCTGGGAGGGAGTGGTCGAGGCTGTGAGATGGAGAAAGCAAAGTCTGGATTGATATGCAAAGAGTATTTTCCCTATAGACATGAAGATCTGTCGATACGGTTTATCAAAGCATGAGGATACACGAACATACTCAAAGACTCTTCATCAAACTCGGCAGCTTTGTGAGTTCTGGATATGGAGTGCTGGACGCTTGTTGCGATGGTCATGGTATGAGACAACCGTTCCTCGGCTTGGGGCGGTAGGGCTGAGCTAGCAGTGGCTAGTGACTGGATCTGCAGGCAGTTGACGGCTGAGTGGCGCGGGCGGGTACAAGCGGGTCACTTTTCCTTGCGACCACTCTGCGGTTGTCACGACATTCTTGCGTTTCTTTGGCGTATGGCCTGACCTTTCCTTCCGTGTTCAGATTCTTAACTTGCTTTCCATTCTTCCTTTCCCGTGCAAAACTTCACCGCACTCCCTCCTATACACGAACCACAACACACACACAACCGCCACCATGTCCACCAAGACGCGCCCCGCCATTCCCCCAGTGGTCATGGACAGCATCACCCAGCAGATCGGCAACACGCCCCTCGTGCGCCTGAACAAGATTCCGCAATCTCTCGGTATTCGTGCCACCGTATACGTCAAGATCGAAGCCTTCAATGCAGGCGGCAGCGTCAAAGACCGCATCGCGCTGCGCATGATCGAAGAAGCCGAGCGCAGCGGCCGCATACAACCCGGCGACACGCTCATCGAGCCTACATCCGGTAACACGGGCATTGGGCTCGCGCTGGTCGGCGCAGTCAAGGGTTACAAGACCATCATCACGTTACCCGAGAAGATGAGTCCCGAGAAGGTGGCAGTGCTGAAGGCGCTGGGTGCGGAGATTATCCGGACGCCGACGAGTGCGGCGTGGGACAGTCCTGAAAGCCATATTGGTGTTGCGAGGCGGCTCGTGAAAGAGCTGCCGAATGCGCATATCCTCGACCAGTACTCGAATCCTGATAACCCGCTTGCGCACGAGTGTGGGACTGCCGAGGAGGTGTGGACGCAGACTGACGGCAAAATCACGGTGCTGGTGGCTGGTGCGGGGACAGGAGGTACCATCACGGGGCTGGCGAGGGGTCTGAGGAAACACAAGGAGGATGTCAAGATTGTGGCGGCGGATCCGCATGGAAGTATTCTTGCGCTGCCGGCGTCACTCAACGAAGAGCGCGTGAACGAGGGGTACAAGGTCGAGGGCATTGGCTATGACTTCATTCCTGAGGTGTTGGAGCAGAAGATTGTGGACAAGTGGTACAAGACTGATGATCGTACATCTTTCATGTACGCGAGGCGATTGATTTCAGAAGAGGGCATTCTGTGTGGTGGATCGTCTGGAAGTGCCATGGCTGCGGCTGTCGAAGCCTCAAAGGAGCTGAATCTGACCGAAGACGACGTCATGGTCGTCATCCTACCAGACAGCATTCGCAGCTATCTCAGCAAGGTATGTCTGCTTTGTCCATCGCAGAAGGTCGAGTACTAACAGACCAATAGTTTGTCGACGACGACTGGCTCGCAGCCAACGACCTCCTCCCACCCACACCACCCTCCACAAACGGCACAAACACACCTTCCCGACAACCCAACCACCGCCGCCTCTCCAGCAGCACCTCCACCAAAGACGCCTTCCACGGCGCCACAATCGCCTCTCTGCGCCTCAAGCCCGTCACCACCATCCCCACAAACTCGCCCTGCAGCGAAGCCATCGAAACCATGCGCGAAAAAGGCTTCGACCAACTCCCCGTATCCACATACTCCACATCCGGCAAAGCGAAACTAGTCGGCCTAGTAACACTCGGCAACCTCCTCTCCTACATTGCCCAAGGCCGAGCAACGCCCAAATCACCCGTCGAAGACGTCATGTTCGACTTCCGCAAGCTGCCCGAGGTCGTCAAAGACCTGGGCCGTCTATCGCTTGACAACAGCGGCGGCAAGAAGCAAGCCAATGGCAAATCCAGCGCCGTGCGCAGAGAGTTTGTGGAAATTACGCGCGAGACGAAACTTAGTGATTTGAATAAGTTTTTTGAGTGGAATAGCGCGGCGGTTGTGACGGAGAGGGTGGATGGGGAGGTTAGGGCGCAGGCGGTGGTTACGAAGGTGGATTTGCTTACTTGGATGGTTAGGCAGCAGAATGGGAGTTCGTGAGGGTTTAATTGGGAAACGGGATTCGCTGGGTGGGAAGGAAAGGAGGTTTGGGAGGGGTGGAAGCATTGATCTCATGAGATTGGTGTGTGAGAGAAGAATAGCGAAGATCTCAACGTCTGTTTATGATGCATTACGAATGAAAGGAATGGAAACGATTCACATGTTTACCTATAGCCGTGTTCCTTCACCGATGAACCATGGTCTCTACCTCTGATTTCTTTCAACACTCTTAATCCTAAGCCTCACCATCACATCGCCCCCTCGTCTCCCCTTTCGAACCCTCACGCCTCCCTCCCAGCCCACGTGACCTCCTCCCATATATAAACCCACCTCTCGCTCTCCATCCTCATACTTCCTACACTCCAAGCAACACTACTTGTCACAGAAAAACCTGAACATTACAGGCATGGTGTCCGCCTGTCTCGTTTCTCCAAAATCTCCATTGCATTGCAGCTATGTGCTTGTCCTGTCTTCGAAACATGAACACGAAACGGATATGTTCTCTTCTCCTGGCCTGGCTGGGTACAAATAGGGGTACCGAAATGGATCTCGCTACCTTTCATGGCTTTGCGCTGTTGGTCTCCAACTCAAACACCAATACAGCAGTTGCATGAGCTTTTCTGTTCGTCGAGGCGCGAACGTTCGAGGCGTTTGTCGCATGATCGCTTCTTCTCATCTTGTCTTGGGAAAGTCTGGCGCATATGGAAATACGCATCTGAACACACCATGACTTGTTGTGTTGTTGCGAAACCAAAAAAGAGCATCTGCGTCCCTCTATGGCGGACTAGAATCCAGACACAAATCAATCGATGTCTTTGCTCCTCGCTCAAAAACCCAGTGGGAGAGGTCATGTCCTCCTGTGGGGCGTGGAAGACTGTCCAAATTAGTCACCATGGCCTACATGAATCATGGCACCTGCACTTCTGCACACTACTCTAACCACTCCACCATCTTTTCCATTTGTCGTATCTCAAAATCTGGATAAGTCCTTCGCATGATCGCTTCTCCGCCCTCTCACGCATATGAAATATTTGTTCGCTGTTGCGTGCAAAAAGTAACTCTTCTACCATGCCATGGAGATTT
The DNA here is from genome assembly GCA_025504975.1 of Plenodomus lindquistii. Taxonomy (NCBI): domain Eukaryota; kingdom Fungi; phylum Ascomycota; class Dothideomycetes; order Pleosporales; family Leptosphaeriaceae; genus Plenodomus; species Plenodomus lindquistii. Next base: position 314,044 of record JANUWI010000018.1, read on the forward strand.
GAAACTCGAAAACTTTCAACATATGTATTCGCTGCGTTGGGAGGGTGTTTTGAAAAGTTCTTTGGTGAAGATGGAATGTGTTTGGTGGACTGGAGAGACTGTTCCGGCTGGGAAATTATATGCTACATGTATAATGGCACCTGCGCTTTTGGACTGCCGCGCTCTGTCCCAAAACGGTTTCAATTTCACTCCATGCCTCCTGTCCTCTCCGCGTCCAAGATTTGCCACCCAGAGACGTGGAATCTCAACGGCACACACATATGTCTGCCTTCTAATCAGAATCAACGAAGTATCCGCACTATGTCTCGTGGTTTTCTGCTCCTCTTTCCAAAAACAATCCATCGACACCATCATGTTCTGGTACGCTGAGACATTCACACTTCCATAAGATGAGAAAGATGCGGTATACCTCCTGATGAAAACCCTCCGGTAAGACGCCAGGATACGGTATCAAAACAACAAGCAATACGATCGATGGACTTGCGTTCGGAATTAGCCAGGGGAGATGGGTATAAGAACGCATCTTTTGCTGGGAGACTTGCTTCCTTAGTCACCGCATCTGAAGTGTGAGTTCCAAAAATTCAACTTGAGGTGGGCAATGGTGCTGTTCTTTTCGAAAATGAGGAACTATGGTGTGATGTGTGTGGGAGGAGTGCTGCGTCCGTTGTACGCGAAATATCAACGAGCACAGCCCATGTCAGCCACGAGAGATGAGGTATAAAACACCACCTTGTACTAAAAGATTCCGTTCTTCATAGTATTGCGCTCACGGTGAGGGTTCCAAAATCAAGCGTGTAGGACCTTGATGGTGTTTTGTGCTGCTGTCCGAAAGAAAAGAGCTATAGTGCGATGTGTGGAAGAAGAAGTGCTGCGGGTATTGCATGCTAAATACCAAGCACAGTGCCTGGATTTGATGTCGTTGCGCTCGGTGTTGGTCGCGGGAGATGGGTATAAGACACAATCTTATGATAGAAGATCTACTTCCTTAGACTATCGCACTTGGGATGTGAGTTCCAAAACTATTTCTGAGATGGGCCATGGTGTTGTGCGTTTCGAAATTCGGAACCGTCAGACTCATGTGTGGGTGGAGAAGTTGCTGCGGAACCTTGATGCAAAATAGCAGCGCTCATCAGTCTATGAGACTCGTTTGTGTGCGACGTCGATTTCAAGTTTTGGGGAACCCCTTCCAAAAACACGCCGCCAGTCACAACATGTGTGTCTTCGAGCTCGTGAATGCGTATATAAGTCTCCATGGACGGTCTCGAATTTGCTTCCTCACCACCGTTTCAAAAGAGAGTAAAACTCCAAAAATAACTTTTACTCATGTCATGTATCTGCTGAGTCTCTGGGCCTGAAATACGATAGCATAGCCAGCATCTGCTTCCGCCAACAGCGAGCATCAATACATATTAGAAGTTGTATAGAGCGAAGCACCATGTCTTTCTGCTGGCCTCGGAGACTCACCTCGTCGACCAGGCTTTGAAGTGCCCAGTCGCTCAACACATGGAGAGTTTGGAGACCAGGCCTTGTATAAAAGCGGTCCTTTTGCCCGCTGGATTTTCTTCCTCACTCAACATCGCGACCAAGTTGCAACCCAAAATTCACTCATATTCTCCATATGTGCCTGCGCTGTTCTGAATCTTCAGAATTCAGAGAAGCTCTCTGAAATGTGGTTGGACTCGCAGCTATGAGTCCTGGAAATATTCGAACATTTGCAGAATGGTTTCTGCGCCAATGTTTCAGCACACTACCCAATGATGACTGCGAGAGGAGCAAAAGGTATATATATACCTCCTTCCAACCTCGGGTTTGCCTTTTCTTTTTTTTATCGTGTGTGTATCACCACTCAAATACTTCAAGGACTGCTGTATGTTGCAGCTCCTCCTGGGTGTTTGAACAATTCACGTCAGCCATAATGATGATTTGTTCTTTCGCGGGAGTTCAAAACTCAATCATGAACACTTCATGAGATTCGCGGAAAGGCTGTCTGCCAAGAGAATAATAATGTAGCGCTATCGATATGGCTCGTACATGATGACATGTTGGGTATCGAAACAGAGGCTAGCAAATATAAAGTCTTCGCTCCCGCGTGTGTGGGCTTTCTCCACTGACACACACCTTGATGGCGAATGATTGAAGCAGCACCGATCCACACTTATGACTTGCGATCTGTGTCTTCGCTTCCAAAAGTTTTTCGGGACCCTTTCATGTTTCTGGTGGTGCAAGATCGAAAACTCGGCTTATGGAGCACATGCGACCTGGAAATTTGACGCAAAATTAAGATTGATGGGAGTGAGAAGCCAAGACGATCGAGGAGCTCCAGAAGGCTACGTCTTTGAGTGATAGATTCTCGTTCTGCGTGACTTCGAAAGACGGCTGCGGCATTCCCACGATGCTTTTGCTTAAGATTCTGACACCGATTTTCGCAACACATGAGACTTCGCAAGATCTCTCAAACATGTGTGTCGTTCAAGCGAGATGAAAGCACGTCCAAGTAGCGGGACTTCCTCAACAATAAAGGTATAAAGCTCCTCTTTGACGGCCTCAACCTTTCTCTCTCACAGTCTTGCACATTAAATGTGAGACCTGAAAAACCACGACACAGTATTCATGTGTTGCCTCACCGCCTCTCTGGCACGAAAAAGAAGTACTTGTCAATCACATGTTTCTGGCTTTGCGTGCTTGATGGAGGCAAGAGGTAGCTTGATGATATGGGCGAAAGACACGGATGAATCCGACGGAAAGGTGATCAACTCTTACCTGTCATGAGGAGTTTAAGGCCTCGGAAGGAGATCGCTGGGTATAAAGTCCTCCTTCCTTCCCTGCGAAGCTGTCTTATTACATCTTGGTCTCACGGGTTTCTTGAGATCTTCAAAAAAGTGAGATGATCCAGATCATGATTACTGGGTCGTCTCCCTGCTTCCAAAGCGATGAGCGACGAATCCATGAATGGGCTGCAGCTTTGACTGAGAGAAAGATGATTAGTACTCGTGTATCATGTTCCCAAAAATTTCAATGACTTGTGGGTTCTACCACCAGTGTGCAAATGCATACGATGAGTCGTAATGGTACTCGCCGAGAAGGGGGGTAGGTAGAACATGAGTATATAATTACGGTCCAGCACTCGTTCTTCCTCACGAAAGAAAGGAAGCGCAGAACAAAAAGCGAGGCATGACTACCCATGACGGTGAATTGCCATCAAAAGCACGAATAGCAACTCGCAATGTCTGGACACTCGTCCTGAATATCCACAACACCCAAGGCTTTGCAATGGGTCTGCGTCTGATGTTTCACGGCATATAAAACTCATGGCAAGAAGGCTTCCGAGCGTCATGAACTTCGTAGACAAGGGTAGACCGAGCTCTCAATGCGCGGCTTCAAGGGGTTCTAAAAGGGCATGATATACCGTATGTGTGTGGCCGGTTGTGTGGGAGCGTCTAATGAAAAAAAAAGGCACCCGCTTTATTTCTGTGTTTGCCCAGTTCCGGCACTCACCCTTTCCAATACATACTGCCTTTGAAATGGTGGATTCAAAGGACTGGCAGGAAAAGTGTATGATTCTTCGGCCCTTCTGTGCTTCCATAACCAGGAGCAGAGGGGTCCTAGATTCGATGACTGCTTTACACGGTGGCTTGGTCGATTTTGTCAGACAGGACTCTGAGTAGGACCCGAACAGGAGATCGTCATGAGGGATTATACAGATTCGCTATCGAACGCAGCATCGTCGCGACTCGAACCTTGATCATGCTTGTATGAGTGGCCGGACTTTTCCACAGATGAGAGGACATTGATGTTGTTGTACGACGGATGTAACGTCTTTCGCCAGCGAACATGTGTGTACCTGAGCTAGAAACTTGAATCATCCTGGAGTCCAGTTCCGACCCATGGTCTTTGTCGTGATCTGTTTTCTGAGCATGTATCGCAAGGCGTAGAACATGTTCCGCAGAAATAGACCTCGTGTGTGAATGAACATGGCCATCCCAATCTCAAAGAAGCATGTAACACTTGGGGAAGGCCCCTACAGCTCTCCAGGTTGGTACACTGCGTCAAGCGCCAGCCCACGGCGGTCGCAAATCCCAAACACCGACTTGGTGGCTTTCCTGTACCTGCAGTTTGAATCAACGCAAGGATCATCGATGCCACAAACTTTAGCGCAATGTTGTTCCCGAGATGTTCCTGCGCCTCCATATCCCCAAAAGGGTAATCCTCAAGTCATGATGTAATCGGCCCGTGTCCACGCCCATCACGCCAATCCCGCTCGCGGACGTTGGGGAACCGAAATCTCATGCCAGGAACGTGTGACTATGCGACCAAACGCGGTCGCGTTTTGCGGGGACAGTGTTGGTCGTGAATTTCGGGACGGAGGTGGTGGGTGGTGGGTGATGGTGGGGTCCGATGTTTGTGTTTACAAAGGGTCGTGTGTGTTGACGGGTGCTGCTGCCCGAGTTCGACCAGACAATTGAACTTCAATATCAATCACCGCACTTCCTGATCGTCGCGACATTGCAAAGTACACACCAAAGCTATACCCGCCAAAATGTCAGACAACCTCATTGTCAAGAGCGTGGCGGGAACGTGCATCACATTCTCCTTCATTCTCGCAGGTACGTCTTGCGCAAATGTCCGTTCTGCCCACGAATTCACAACTCACAATCTTCAGGAAATGCAATCACACAATCCTACATGACCGTCCCAGCACTACTAGTCAATTTCCCACCGCCAGGCTCTCCCGACCACAAAGACCGCGCCCGCCTTCTCGGCCGCCAATGGCCTCTTTGCTGGACCGTAGGCAACCAATTCTTCCGTCCGATCTCAACGCTTGGATTCTTGGGCTACGCGTATGCGGGATACTCGGTCTACCGTGAGGGACCGCTTGCGCGTAGTGATTGGAAATTGTTTGGTGTTGCGGCTGTCATGCATTTGACCACGATCCTACACTCGGCGCTAAATATGCAGCCACTCAATGACAAGCTGGAGGCGCTGGCAGAGCGATCTGGTGAGAAGGAGTTGGGCGAGGCGGAAAACATTGCGAAGAAATGGGCGAGCTGGAATAGGCTGAGATTGGTCACACCTGTGGTTGCTGGTGGATTGGCGCTGTACAACTTGCTGTCTTTGTAGATTGTATCATTGAGTTAGCATCAGAGAGACCAAGATCAGATTTGCTAAGGTGCAACCTAATGCCAAATCAATGATAGTAATAAAAGTATTGTCTGTTGATGGAAACGCAACTGTGTGGCTTATAAGACATTCCCCAGAACACCGTGCTATACCCGTTGTGACTATCCTGGCAAACTACGGTATCAACTTTACTTCGCGATAGCCTGTGCCTTCCAGCCGCTCTTCTCCCTCAACCACGTTTCGAAATCGGACAACCTTGGCTCCTCATTCTTCAGCTTGGCGATATCAACACCATAGCCCTCATCTGCAAACCAGGTAATCATGATCTTCACCTCCGTGACCATGTACATGAGCGTTGAGCCGAAAAATCCATATGTCGCTGGTACCGGGCTTCCAATAGCACGCTCAAAGCATCCACTCATCTCATCAATGGTGAGCTCACTCCCTGCGAGTCCCTCAGCACGCGCATTCCACGTTTCGTTCTCCCGAAAAGCTCGTGCACCAAATAGACCGATGTCCTCCACAGAAACCCATTGCAGAGACTTGCCCTTGAGCGTATCCCTCAACGCTGCAAGAAATACTTTGGTGGGGAAGCCGGGCTCCAGGTTGTCCATGAAAGCCACCGGCCGAAGGATGGTCCAGCCCATGCGTTCGCCCTGCTTGCCCGCCTTCTCGAGAAGGTGCTGCTCGATCCCGAACTTGGTCTGGAAATGCGGAATTGGTGTCTTATTTTCGAAACTGCGCGCATTGCCTCCACGATCGACACTGGAATAGACAAAGTGGGTGACGCCTTCTTTGACGGACTCGTCGATGAGATCTTTGCCTTGCTTGATCTCGCTTTCGAACGTGACACCTTTGCCCATGGATACTTGTACAGAGTACACGCCCCAGATTTTGTCGGGTTTGCCGGCTTCTCTCAGTACGGCCTTTGCCGATTGGAAGAGGCCTGGAACATCGTCGAGATTGCCCTGAACAAGTTTGACAGCGGGATGTTTCGAAACGATGCGTTGCGCTGACGAGGAATTTGTGTCACGTGTGATGGCGAGAAGGGTGTAGTCTGCACTGGATGAATGTGCGGATAAATGCTCGAGGACGGCGCCACCCTGTTTACCAGTCGCGCCAGTGACAAGGATTGCTTTGGTGGCGGCCATGGCGAGAGGAGCTTGGTTCAGAGAAGACTTGCTTGTCCTTGTGTATATTGCGTGGGTGACTAACCTAGTCGGCCTTGGTTTTGAGCCGCAAGCAAGTTGGAGATTCAAGATCAGTTATTGTTGAACAACGCTCAGAGATCATTGAAGGTAATGTTGACAGCTTCAGAATCTCAGGGAAGCGGGGCCGTCGGGCCCCTCCTACCTGAACGCTATCGTGCTTTCCCACGTATTCCCACTGTTTCTTGCCGATCGATACTGCCTGCGTGGGCTGCGTGAGCATGACGAAATGGCCTAACGCGTGGGACGGTCGTACAACGAACGGACCTCCGACGTTGCGACAATGCGCAGTCAAGGAATCGACATGTCATTCTTGGAAGAGGCCGAGCATAGGTTGGACGGATTTGATCGACAATCTTTGTTGCGACTACGAGAACACGCCCAAAACTTTCACGACGCCATTGAAGATCCCCGTCCGGGAGCTCAGCGCGCTAAGGGCAGATGCCAAATGTCTACCCAGCTTCATGTGAACATCCACCTAAGTTGATTTTGATGCTTTCTTTAAGGTCTGTCAAGATTAAGAGTGTTAGGAAAGGTTCGAGGATTAAGGGAAGGTCTAGAGGCCAGTGTTCATATAAGATACCATCAGAAAGAGGCTATAATGAGGTTGTCCTGTAAGGGAAGTGTGAAGCTGGACAGAAAACTACTAACAGCCAGGTGACATGTGACATGTGACAGTTGACCTGAGTTAGCCTAGCAAGTCAAACTAGGTAGTCCAGCGATTCGGATGAGGTCGCGGCCATCCCAGCACTACGGCGAGTGCTTACAACTTCGCACTTGCGTATTGTAAGCAAGACGAAAGAGCTTTGGAATTATTCCTACAAGACTGGACCTTCTAGCACACAATTTGGTATCAAGTAGCGTCAAAACCAGTCTCTCAATTGCGTACGATCCCACTTAACCTCCCCTCCATTTCCTCCACCTTCCTACTATCCATGAATTCCCGAACCTCCACAATCGTCTTCCCATCTCTACTCATCCTCACAAACAAAACACCTTCAGTCCACCAACTCGCTAACTCCCAACGGCCTGCCCACTTCACTCTCCTGATCTACCTGCCCACCCATCCTACAATGCGCTATCACCGTGCTCGTCGCTGGCGAGAAGTGCACGGCATCTCCCACCTCATCAGGTAAAGGCACAATTTCAAAGCTCAAAAATGCCGAAAACACTGTCTCCGCATGGTTCTGAAACGGGCCTAGCTCTCGAGTAGGAATATGGAGACTGGTGGGTAAAGAAGTATGCGAGAAGTCGCGCGAGAGCTTGGTTGTCAGAGCTTGAGCGCGGAATGTGGAGTAGCTTTGGATGTATTTTTGGGAATTTCTTGATGTGTTCTGGGGATTCTGCGTCTTTGATTGGGATAATGAGGTAGATGATGGGGATTAGCGCTGCGATTGCGGTGAGTGTTAAGGTTGCGAAGTGGATCTCTGAAGGGCGGAATGCGAGATGCGACATTGATATTGAGGTGAGGCTGATTTCTCAAGATCTTCTTAAGTCGATGCTGCTATGTGAGTGTTGATTTTGTGGTGACGGTCCACTTTCGATATCACGTGGTCAATGACTTTCACAGCACCTTGGCTTGACAAACGATGTCCATCGTCTCGCACGGCGAAGCGCTAGCCTCTGACATTCCGTGGTTCGCGAAAACGGCCCGAGTAGTTCAGAACAAAGTTTGTTAGTTGAATCTTTACCCCAAGTTCACAATTCGCTTTTCGCAACCACCCATCTACACCAGAACCAGACACCACACCATCAACCCACCACATCACTCCAACTACCAAATCTATTATCTAGTCTTAATATCCCAGTCTCAGATCATTCCTCGCAGACCACAACTAGAATTAACACACGCCCATCTCTAAGAACCCTTGCCAAATATAGCGCATCTTGGCACCGTCATTGACTTCCCAGCAACCCATCCCGCCCGCAGCGACCCAAACTTTGCTATAAGCTCCCGGTCCCACCGACAGCACGATCGTCCCGTTGGAGACCCGTAGTGTGCCGGCCTCCCGTAGATCTAGAAACAGCAATATGCACTTTGAGACGAAACGCGCTGGCTGGGCAACGCCAGGCGGCAATGCGCTGAGCATCGCGAGATACAGTTTACCTGGCACAAAGGGCAAGCAAGGCCAGGGTGATATCATGCACAGTTTGGTGAAATATAAGACATTGCATTGATAGGTGTAAGACCGAGAGCTGTTGGCCGGAACTTTGCAAGCGAGTGGAGTTGTGGTTTTCGTGGGTTTGGGGGGAGGGATGTTGATAGAGAAGTAGCCCTTGCATGAGTAACGAGGTACAATCTTTTGCATGTGCAGTACACGTGTTTTGCGTACCGGTATTAGTCTGAATTGCGGGAGTGGGGATGTAAGTGTTGTGCACCGATGTATGCATGAGTGGGTTGAGGAGAGGTATGGTATGGTATGCAGTTGGCGTATTCCCGTGCTTGAAGTTGGGCTTGTGGAGGTGTCGAGATTTAGTGGGACTTCGACATCTTGCAACTACCACTCCAAGAGAGAATCCCAAGGTTTGCACAGAGCTCAATGGGCTATGATCACTGGGTCCGTAGTTGTCGGTGTACGTGTTGAGAAGTACCATTCTCGTTTCGCCCAGTGGAGCTAACGCCCAACGCCGTCAGCATCGCACAACTTCCGCGACAACGGGGCCACCATCTCTACTCACACATGGGCACACCCGTCAAATCACGCTTGTGTTGCAGGGGCGAGCGAGGCTTGAGATACACAGAACACGTTGTGTAATATCGTGGAATAGATACAATCTATCAAGTATCTATGTTCCATACCAATATCCCCTATCGCCAATGAACGCCGAGCCTCATAGCCCTTAGTTTACCAGCCGATGCACATTTACTCCCAGTCACCAGGACCAAGATCAATCGGCTTTCCGGCCCTCATATCCTCCATGACCTTCTCAATGCTCCAGGGCTCGTATGTGTACCCCTTAGGATAGTTTGGCTCAAAGGAGTCCTCGTCCTTCATATCGATACCCTTCTTCATGCTCGCAGCGCTCTTCTCGTAGTTCTCATACGCATACGCTTCCGGGTCGTGGCCCCATACCCACTTGGGGAGTTTGGGCTGCGCACGACGCGGGTCGATCTTGACCTTATCCCAGTCGGTGTCCTGCAAGAGTTCAGCATTGGAGAAGCCGAGCTTTTGGGCGCACGAGTTGCGGATGAAACTACGTCGTGTGAGTATAGAATGCATGCGTATGTCTGGGAGGACGTTGAGGGGACTTACCGGAAGCGAATGTGGACGCGGACGGATTGGGGGATGTTTTCTTTGCCACCAATCTGGAGACATGAGGCTATTGAAATGGCGTCCTCGATAGCTTGGGTTGCGCCGTTACCAGAGGCGGGAAGGTAGGAGTGGGCGGCGTCGCCGATTTGAATAACGCGTGCACCAGGGGAGGTCCAGCTTGGCTGGGGGTTGCGCCATAGGAGCTCGAAGTTGACAATGGTGTTTGGTGGTGTGGTGTTGACAAGGTCTTTAAAGATTGGTGCCCACTTGTGCACTTGCATACCAGGCATCTCATCCATACCCTTGAGTACCTCCTCTTTGTCGATTGTGTTGCTCCAGCTCTCCTTTTCTGAACCAGTGACCTGGGTATGTCAGCTTGAGAGATCTGCTCTGTTGAATGCACATCCTTACATCGTGGTTCATAATCCATACCATTACATCGGGACGTGTCAAAGTCAGAGCGTATGTAGACGGGCTGTAAATTGTCAATGTCGTGAAACCACAGCGTGCTTGTCAAGAACTCACCCCAAAAACGTCCTCACGATCGGCTCATCACCAGGCATCATCTTGAAGAACTCTTCGACCTTGGGATTCGCCTTCAAAGCCTCCCTCGGGAACGCAGCACGCCACATGGCCCTACCTGAAGGCCTCGCGCGCACCTGTCCACCGACCAACTTCTGACTCTTGGAGCCAACCCCATCGGCAGCAATGACCACGTCCGCCTCATAGCGCTGGCCGTCGTCTGTGGTACAACCGCCCTTGTGCTCAGTCTCAAAGTAGTCAACGACCCTACGATTGAACTCTACTGAGACACCAAGCTTTTCCACAGCGCTGACGAACATGCGATAGACAAGCGGGCGCATTTGGAACTCGCCGGGTGGCGTATCAGGGTCCAGTCCTGCGGCACGGAGACGATCCGCGACCTTTTTCGGGGTGATGATCACCTCGCCAGAGTGCTTGAATGTCTCCATCCAAGCATTGTGTAGCGAGATTTCCTTATACTCCTGCAGTAACTCGGGCCAATGCTTCAGGAAACGTGTGGCGCTGAGACCCATAAAGTACATGTCACCTGGCATCAATAATGAGCGTCATGCGGCGCCTGAGATTTGGAGAATTGCACACCTGCTGTGTTGATGTCGGCGCTCCTCTCCAAGACGCGTACAGTGTGGCCTTTGCGCGTGCACTCAAGTGCGGCTACAAGGCCTGCAAGACCAGTTCCCACAATTAGGACGTCAATCCCTGAGGATGGGTAAGACCCCAGGGGTTTTGACTCCATCGTGGAGTCGCGGGAGGTAAGGGCGTGAGGCATATTGGGCGTATTCTATCGTGTGCTGTGATGCGATTCTATCGTCAAAAGCGACGTGAATGATGGATTCGCGTCTTTCTCTCCATCTCTTAAGTGTGTTCGACGCTGCACCCACTCCGTTGGGGTACCATTGAGCCTGCCGAAACCACCGGATGTCCGAGCGTTCAGTCTGTCTCTAAAGCTGTTTCTCGCCATCTGCCCCTGCAACTATACGCATTGAGCCATGCGATGATGGTTCGACTTGGCGGAGGTTGCCAGGCACACGGTGCTGGTCAACGTAACAAGGATGTCGATGACGAGAAGTTACTTTGGTTAGCACCAAGCCTTCCGATTGCAGGGGTCCATAGGTACACTTGCGCTATGGTTCCCCACAAACTCCGATTAGCCAAGACTACGCCAACAGCATTGAGACTCATGCTTCATATGGCACTCAAATCAAGGCTGTCATACTCCATCCGCTTCTGGATGATCTGTGAGATCTGGGCGGCAAGATCGTCCAATGACTGAGGTGTGGCTTCGCAGAATCCCACATGCGGGAACCATGACTGCAGAGCGTACGACTTGTCCTGTTGCATTGTGTTCGTGTAACATCGGCTGACATCGCTGTGGCAGTTATCATGACGCTTAGACTTGTGCCTGGAAAATGTGCACCTCATGGCACACACAATCGTTTACTTGATATTCGCCTGTGATCAACTACCTATTCGATCATCGGATGTGCTGACCGCTGCCAGGCCGAGAGCAGCCCCTGGCTTCGTAGCATAGAGGCTGAGTCAAAGTTGGTCCTCCAGTATCAAGATGGGACACTGAAGTCTAGATTTGTCTGTCACTGTCACTGAAAACAGAAGGAGAAGCGCGCATTACCCGCACGAAGGCCATCACGGCGTAGTTATACACCGTCCGCCGATCTCGAGGTTGACATTGAACATGGGATAGGAAAGCTAGACGCTTAGTGCAAACACAGTTGCAGTCTACAGGAAACGGCACGGCATCTCTTGGACGAATGAATCTTCTGCCTCAACTGGCCGTCTTGACAGATTGTGGAAACAACCAAGCGAGCTAGTAAACTTTTCGTGCTTCGGGCAGAAACTGTTGTGTATTGCAATGATGCGGGATCATTGGGCATTGGCGCATATCAACGTTCGCTCTTCTTTTCGGGCGTGTATCGGACATTCAGCTCGTCCAAGGAGAGCAAACGCATCAGCGGGAAGTTTTGGTGCATCCAGGATCAGCTGTCTTGATAGTCCCATCTTGCCACATTCGGAGTGAAGGGTGACGATCTCATTTCGTCTTGATTCGCTGTCTCACTGAAATGCGGTATCCACAAGCTCGATATGTCATATGTCGGCGCCGAGCAGTACCGACTTTACGTTGGCCGTACCCTCGGATCGATCTAGGGATCGCACTTGATCCTAGTCACCGAAGACTATCGCGAGGTCGGCGTTCTTCTAGTCTGTTCATAGGTCAATGGCCCTGGTAGTGAGTACAGGCGGACCCTTGGCTCTTCAATCGCCATAATCACCCTGCTGCCGGTGGCCTAGGTCTGCAGTGCTATTTCATAGCGTCGACATCCCTGGCTTCCTATTCAACAGCATAGTTATTGGGGACCCGGACGAGAAGGATAGTCTTTGTACCTTGCCTTGACCTATTTACCAACCTCCTCAAAGGTAGTGTGTTACCGTACCATACTTTGCAAGCATCTCGTCCCAAGCAAACCTGGGTGAACAGACAGTTTCTGTTATATCGTCGACATACCCTTGAGTCTGTGACTGCATCGTCTACGTCGTTCCTTCCCGGGTTGCGGGCATCATCGCCATGCATCCACTCACGGCATACGCGCTGGGAATTGCCGTCGTTGGTGTCGCCTTGTACGCCGTTGTCGAAGCTCTCACGAAATACAATGCGAAGTACAATCCGCGAGGATTGCCCGGACCAACTCTTGTGCCGTGGCTGGGTCGCGTCCATGACTTGCCCATCGACTTCATGTGGCTGAAGTTTGATGAGTGGGCGAAGAAGTATGGACCGATATATCGAACGAAGATGCTGGGCGCAAACTTCATCATCATTAGCGACGAGAAAATCGCCGAGGACATGCTGGTGAAGAAGGCCAAAATCTACTCTGACCGACCCGAGATCAAATCGCTGTTCGACGCGAAGAGCACATATGGATCCATGGAGTATCTCCCGTTGATGGGCAAGAATCGTAAGCACTATGTATTGAGGCACTGACGACCTTTGCTCACCAACCTTAGAATACTGGGCACGTCAGCGAAAGTTCACGCATGCGTATCTCACCGGAGCGGCCAACGACCGATACTATGGCATAATGGAATTCGAAGCAAAGCGATGGATGGCGAGACTGGTGGAGAATCCTGACGAATTCGGCTTCTCTCTTGAAGACATGTGCTCTAAAGTCATGTGTCAATTGACCTGGGACGACGACACACTTAGCGTTCCGTTGACCCCAAGCGCATGGGGCCTCCTCACGCAGATGTCTCCCGCAGGTCCACTCACAAATGTACTTACCCCACTGTGGGATTACGTGCCAGAACCTATCAACCCATGGAAGTTGAGAGAGCGCAAACGTCATGATGACCAACAGGCTTGGTGGCTGAAGACGCTGCATCAAGTGAGGAGTAAGATGGAAAAGGGCAAACAACGATCTTGCTTTACCAAGACGTACCTCGAGACAGCCGAGAAGTCAAGCATATCTGGAGATCATGAGGCTTCTTCCGTCATCGGTATGATGGCGTTGGTCGGCATCTTTACAGTGGCCGGTCCGCTGTACTACTTCCTGGTTGCCATGGTTCACCATCCAGAATGGCAGATCAAATGTCAGGAGGAAATCGATCGCGTCTGTGGAAGCACGCCCCCTTCAGTTGCTGATTTGCCAAATCTTCCCGTATTACGCGCCTGTATCAAAGAGACCATGAGGTGGAAACCAACGGTACCAACTGGTAGGTAAAGTCCGCGAAGCTTTGACAGCCCCAACTAATGCGTAGTACAGGTGTTGCACATGAGTGCGAAGCCGACGACTGGTTCCAGGGGTACTTTATTCCCAAGGGCACACGTATTCTTCCTCTTGACTACGCGTTCCTCCGAAATCCGGTCAAGTATCCAAACCCAGAGCAGTATCGACCAGAAAGATGGCTTGAAGCTGGATGGCCGACATTCCAAGAGCCACTCACAAAGTATCCTGATATTGTGGGCATGACATCCTTTGGATGGGGCCAGCGCCAATGCCTTGGCATGTCCATTACCCGTGATGAGACCGTCACGGGCTGTGGAGCTTTGATGTGGGCGTTCAACCTCAGAAAGAAGGTAGATCCAGTCACCTTGAAGGAGATTGAAGTGCCGCTGGACAAGTCAAATTCATTGCTCATCATCAAGCCTGATCCATTCGAGATGGCGTTTGAGCCGCGGAGCGCAGTGCGCAAGGCAGAAGTACTTGAGCAGTGGAGACTGGCAGAAGCGAAAGACGTGGAAGAGCGCGCAGCTTTCCTCAGGCAGTCGGAATCGGAGACGGAGAAGTTGCTCTTGTAGGGCTGCTTTTGGTAGCGGTAGATAGTGTTGTGGAGGATGGAGCAGCGCAGGGACGATACCTGGCGTTGAGGGACTAGTGTAACTAATTACCATCTAGACCGTAGCTTTCTACAGTGTTGTTTGGCACAGCTTCAGCACTCTCCCGCATCATCGTTGCCAGCTGCACGGTAAAGTGGTGTGACTATGTCCGCTGAAACGGCAAAAGTCGCGTACCGCGACGCGTATAGTTTGATAGAAGATCTTGTAGATGGCACATCCTGACGGGGGGCGTTGTTGGATCAAGGAGAGCGAGGTGCGCTGCAAGGTGAAGGCGACAAGCTGGTCACGTCACAGGGCGCTAAGGCTGTTTACAGTGTAGCGTGCATTTCCACACGCGCACCTCCAGACTGACAGCTTGGACACGTCGACGCGTCTTGACGGGGTCTCATTCGTGGGGCCCTCCTCCTATGCTCAATTCAAAGGGCTTTTGCAGATGCATCTACTGTGCAGGTGTTGTCGCTCAGAATAGGGCCGGTAGCAGGGCGATCCTCACATGTGCCCTGACATCAAACGCTCGCCATGGCGCAACTACCCCTCCATCGAGGCCACCCAGCCCCTCCAAATGTGGCCCAAGCTCTCCCGCTCTGGCAGCTTTCCCTCAGCAGCTTCGGACGCTGAGGACGCGGTGAGAGGCCAATGATGCCCCGGTCCCCACTTCGTGTTGGCATCCCCCACTGCTGTTTCGCGCAAGCTGTCGTCGGTGCTGCGGCAGCTGCTATAAAAGGAGCATAGCGTTGCCCCGCCATCCACGCCTCGACCTGACTTTCTCATAAAGTGAGCCCCTCCATCACCCTTCCCATCAACAACGCTCCTCCACCACACCTCATCACACCCCCAATCCACATCCATCATCATGTCCAACCCCAAGGTCTTCTTCGACATCACCATTGGCGGCTCGCCTGCGGGCAGAATCGTCATGGAGCTCTTTGCCGACAAGGTCCCCAAGGCACGTACCCCGCCGTCAGAGTCTTCTCGCCCCTCCAGAAGAGGACCTTGCTGACAAGCTCTCCCCAGACCGCTGAGAACTTCCGCGCCCTCTGCACTGGTGAAAAGGGCACCGGCAAGTCCGGCAAGCCCCTCCACTACAAGGGTTCCAACTTCCACCGTGTCATCCCCCAGTTCATGCTTCAGGGTGGTGACTTCACCCGTGGCAACGTACGTGTTCCGCCACATTACATCATACGATATGTTGGCTAACATATCACAGGGCACTGGTGGAGAGAGCATCTACGGCGAGAAGTTCGAGGATGAGAACTTCGCCCTGAGGCACACTGGCCCCGGTGTCCTCTCCATGGCCAACGCTGGCCCAGGAACCAACGGCTCGCAGTTCTTCATCTGCACCGTCAAGACCTCGTAAGTCAATTGGAGTGCCCTTTATTCACCTTGTACTAACAGTCCACCTAGATGGTTGGACGGAAAGCACGTCGTCTTCGGCCAGGTCGTCGAGGGTCTCGACGTTGTCCAGGCTGTCGAGAAGGTCGGCTCCTCCAGCGGATCCACCTCCAAGACTGTCACCATCGCCAACTCTGGCCAATTGTAGACGTGTCGCGATAGTTGCGGAAGCATAGAGCACGGCGCATGGTCAACGATTACGATTCAATGACAGACAAAAGTCCTCCAATACGAGAAGGGGGATAGGGTGGGACACAGATCAGTCTTAGTACTGTAGTGGGAAATGACGATGATTAGTGCACACTCAAATCAGAGTTCGACCAAACGTGCTTCGTGATGTCGCTTCTGAACACGTTGTACATTTATACTAACATTAACGTAAAATTACAGTCACGCAGCATTATTACCAGCGTCCTTAGAAGAAAGTGTACAAGGCCTTGTCACCCTTGTCTCTTACTAGCGCAAGAGCTGAAGAACATGAGCTTAAACAAGCACTGTTGTTCGCCAAGCACCTCCTATAGTGACCCGCATTCGACTTCTCTCAGTCGTACCTCCAACCTATACCTGATGCCCATATGGTTTCGACCACCTCACCAGATCAGCTCTTTTCAGGTTTCATCTCCTCACTCACATTCTGGGCCACTTGTTCTACTGCCTCAAGAAGACCTATTGCATATCACTCCAGCCCAACGAACCACCCCGTCAAAACCAACCCAACGCACAAGGTCTTAGTCGCAGACAAGCCAGTAAGTAGTACACCTACCATCTCCTCATCAGATCCGCGAACAAACTTCACAAGCCCATCTCCTATTAGACTCATGTATAACCGTCTCCCAAGACCCTCGTTCTTCACGTCTCTCCAGGCATATGACCTTATATCTACACTCTGCCTCTTGCCTGCCCATTGTCATGCATGACCACGCCTTTGTTATGAGAAAAGTTCAACTTTCGGCTCTTGCTAAGATGGTGCTGTGCGGGTCAAAGGTTTCATCCAAGATGTAGTTGAATTTTGCGTTGGTGGGGTTGCAGAGTGGTATGTTGAGCTTCATGGACGATAGGTTTAGGCGGTGTTGAGGCTACATATTTGATATTAGATTCACGCCTGCCTACGGCCGGTTGTCAAGGTTTCCATTAATCATGCTGTTAGCTGGCCTTGCAGAAAGTCATCGCGTACCCAATAAGGTTCCAAGATGCTTCGTATGAGCACTTGAGAAGCTCACAGTGAACCCCTAGTGCCCTGGTGAGGGTTACCTCGAAGGCAGGGCTCAAGCTATTCGATCTCGTCGTCTTCGTTATCTTGCTGGGAGTGGAATGTCTGGTAGGGTTGGTGAGCTGTGGTTTCTTACGAGAGATAAACACCGAGACAGGACTTTCTTGGGGGGACTTGGATCGACCTTTTGGTAGGTCTGATATTTGCGGGGAGAGCAAGGGCTTGGCTGAGATACAGCTGTTTGAGGGGTGTGACTGGTTCGAAGCGGCACATGTACTAGTATTGGAAGGAGACATGTTTTTTTTTCGGCGTTGGAGTGCGTGTAATAGCTGTTGTCAGACAGGCGAAGTGGTGACTTTACCGCCCGTAATACTCGATCTACAAATAATCGCACAAATTTCTTTTCAGCGTTTGCCATTAGGCAACATCCCTCCTGATGCGGTTTGCGTTTGCTTGTGGGCACACCCGTGATGACGCAGGAAGCGATTATTCTGCTGTATAAAGGCCACGCCGTAGCCCACCTACTCACCTAACACTCAATCTTCATATCGTGGCGGTCAATCCAAAGCCACCTAAACGCTCGGAGATCTTCCAGTCAGAAGTAAACATGGGGTATGTTTACCCTCGGCTCAAACTCCTCTCAAGCTAATTCGCGCACCAGCTACACGCACTACTGGAATAGCATCATCTGGGGCGCCAAATGGCCGCAGTTCCTCGAAGACGCGAAACTCATTGCCGCCGAAGCTGGAGTACCCTTGAGCCACACTGGAGCCTCGGATGACCCGCCCGTCTTCGACGAGCAGCGCATCTTCTTCAACGGCAGCCCTGGAGACGATTTCGAGACCTTTGAGCTGTATAGCGCGGGTTATGGCGGTCGCGGCTTCTGCAAGACCGGAAGGAGGCCGTATGATGTCGTTGTCGCGGCGATTTTGTTGAGGGCCTTCATGGTTGCGCGCATGCATGTTGGGTAAGCTTCTTCGGGTGAGAGGAACAGGTTTGGGTACTGCGCTAACGTGATGGGTAGGTCGGATGGGCTCTGGGATGGCGATTGGGATGAGGCGAGGGAGTTGGTCGGTAGGCTGTGGCCGGATGAGAAGGTCAAGTGTCCGTGGATGGCGGATGCGGAAGAGGAACAGGCCGAGGAGTAGGAGAAGAGGAAGTCGAGGGCTCCGGCGTGGTACAGGCGATTCGTGGACGAGGGATCATCTTTCAACAATGTGATGAGATTACTGTGCGAGATGACTGCTTCGAATCTAAGACGCGGAGGTGCGAGCACGTGTCCGTGGGGCGTGTGGTTCATTCCACAGTGTACTGTTCAATGCGGTATTGACCAGCATCGCAGTTCTCTAAAGCCTACCTAGCAGGCGTAGAATGTCTGTCGTCTTCGAAGGAGCCTGAGCATAGTCCCGATTGCAGTTCGCAAGTGACACATTTCTGCTTGTAATCGTGGATCAAGACTTCAACGCTTGCATGAAACGCAGCCGCTTTCCAGGTAGAAGCAGCCTCTCTGTTGGGTAGATAGGCTCTGACGCCTTCTTGGACTTTGATTGTTGTAACGCCAGTTGTGATGGGGGCAACTACGGGAAAGCAAGCACCATGATCAGGCGGGTTAACCGCTTTAGGCTAGCCTGGTGAACTGCCTCTTCCGGGCAACGTCAACATTACCTCTCGAATAATCTCGCACGATTGACTTATTGATTTTTGACGGTAGTCATCTCGCCGCCTTGAAAGCCAATGCATCTATATCACGACCGGCCATGCACACGACCCAGGCACAACCTCATGAGGATCAGCATCCTGATTGCGCGGCATGAAGGACTGAACATACTATGTGTTTCTCACGCCGCTGCATTCGTGATATATAGATGGAATTAGCAGAAAGAGATAGACAGTGCAAACGCCTTGTCTACACCGATCAATTTCTTCCAAGCTCCTAGCCTAAAGGAGTAATGACGACAAGCACCATGACGAGTTTTGATACCACAGCACAAATCGCGCATCGCGCCGTTACCGCGGGAGCCTGCGTGGCCCTGAAAATTTGGAGTCATCTCCTCCAGGTTAGAGGTGATAAATAAGGACATCGAAATCGGATTTGAAGCTATCGAGCGATTCTTGATGAGCCCTAGGGCGCCTATGCTGTTGCGCAAACTGCTACGACTGACACTTCTAGCACGGCTTGAGAAATTAACGCTCTAGGGCGGCTCGCGTGTAATTGGGCGATGTAGGAATATTATTGCGGTTGGTTTGTATGTAAGAATATTGGCATGGAGAGAGTCATCCAATGGTGGTAGAGTAGCAGAGCCGGGCCGTAAGTTGAGCAAAACATTCTGATCTTGAAGATAGCTCGCAGAATGAAGGAGGTCGTACTGTCCAAGTCTAGTTTCACTGAAAACATTACTCGATATTATGGCATATCGAAATGCTTTACAAAAAACTTTCGTAACCTTGATTGAAGACTCTGCTTCCATCTATGGACTTCCCGTTATCATTTCAAACTAAAGTATCTACACTCCTTACTGTTTTCTGATTAGCAGATCCGTGCTCTTCAATTTAACGCGAAGGAAAATACGGGCTTCTCCGAACAACATTTCAGAAATTCATTTCCAACAGCGACGCCGTACCTACAACGTCTTCGCGCTTGAAATCACCCGTTCATGCTGATCAGTGCATATTACCCACGCTTGCTTATCTCGGCACATGTTGGTTTTGTGTACTGTGTAACGTGCCAAGGTGAGCGCTTACAAGAAACCTTCGGAAAACTTCGGAAAACATGGGCAGGGTTATATATTATGTTCGAGAAAGATTCGGCTAAGTTGCTCATAGTAGCGGATAAAGCAAGTACAGGGTATTGTCAGCTCGGCTTGAACCCCTACTAGTTTCTGTATTATACCGAAGAAGAGCATACCAATGGTAGAAGGCGACCTGCACAGTCCTAATACAACAATGGCTCGGTCTCTCTCCGATACGATACGGAAGTAAGGGGTTCAATCCGACCTGACAATACCCTGTATAATGATATCTGATGTCGAACGTATAGCTGTAGTCGGTATACTTGAATTGTCAGAAATAAAGGTTGTCAAAGTTGGTAATTGGAAGACGAGTAGATGTTCCAATCGACGTGGTGTAGCCATGTTGGTGGTCAGCCAATCAAGTTGCTAGAAATGAGACATGCGGTTGGACAGGTTAGCAACTGTTGAATGTCGGTTGTAGTGTGACTTTTAGGAAGTGATGCGCACCGAGAATTGTAGCGAGAGGGATGTCAACGTAAGCTCTTACGCGAGGCCGGAGCCCAAGACGTGAGTCCGGCTCTCATCGGTACGTGTAAGACGGACATGGGAGGAGGATGGCTTCGTGCGGATCTTCTGGACTACAGGTGGTCAAAAGATGAATTCCTATTTGACGACTGGTCCTTGCGTTTCGCAGGGCGGTTGTGGAAAGCCACACTGAATGAGAAAAACCTTCAGCCTATAGAGATACATCATACCGCAACTGAACTAACATTGAAACAGCAAAGAGCGACGAGTCTAGGGGCGTCTCAAGCTGTGGTACTTGTAGTCCCTCGTTATTCCCGGTTGCCTGGAGTTCAGTGGCTTCGTAGGTTACTTTGAAAGCGATATCTGCAAGCATTTTGTGTAGAAGCCGCGGAGTTGCCGGCTCATAGCCCGCGGAG
Source organism: Plenodomus lindquistii (assembly GCA_025504975.1). Lineage (NCBI taxonomy): Eukaryota > Fungi > Ascomycota > Dothideomycetes > Pleosporales > Leptosphaeriaceae > Plenodomus > Plenodomus lindquistii. The sequence continues at coordinate 334,784 of JANUWI010000018.1, forward strand.
CGTCTCTCCGCTGCCCTATTTACAGCAATGCTGCCTAGCAAATGTGCATGCCTGAACGAGTGGGCTATGCAGTCAGTCCACTTCGCCTCGAGGAAGCGTGGGAGTGGATTCGTCCAATGTGACCTTCCAGACAGGGATCTGCAGGGCAAGATGGGTGTGGGGAAAAGTGAGGTCCTGCATTCAGGTAACAGGTAATGTTCCCAGTGGTTGCTTCGGAGTACTGTAGGTAGCGGTCTAGTGTAATCGTGAGACGTTGTTTGGCTCATATTGATCAATCAGTGCCTAGCACGGTGGTGTCATCGCGATGTCTGACATTGCCGCCCACGAGACGGTCTCAAGAGGACAGGATCCGCTGTAAGAGTGCTAAGAGGACAGCCCTGTTGAATGGAAGACGGGGCGGGGCTAGAATGGCCATCGACCCAAGGTCTTGGGAGAAATGCGTTGAATGACGAGGGTGTGGTACATGGGGCAAGATAGAGTCTGGGTTGGGCTACAATCAATGTAGTCCTACCGATGCTAGGGCGTTACGAAGCATTGTACGTTGTTGTGTCGTAGCTACCAGTCGAGGCCACCACGTACTCTGACGTGATTGGCCTGTTGATTGGAGGGCTTCAAGGACGGCAATGTTCCAAGTAGGGGACGATGGAGAGACATGGTTCAGACACGTTGAGATAATTCCACTCATGATGCTGCCACTCAGGTCTCGAAGTAGATTGTGATATGGGGCTGGCGGTCCTTCCGTCGGCTCACTGATGCCGGGCCCCGGGCGGGGATGGAAGAGTCACGTGTAAATGTTGCGACTCCATGAAAATATCGCTGCGGCTTGGCAGCCACCCGAAAAAATCTCAATGCGACGTGCCACCGCCGGACACCGTTCCAGCTCAAGGGATCACAGATTCAGGCCATCTCAGCACTCTTCCATGGCGATCTCCCAGAATGCGGTGACCATTGATCGTCTACAATCGTTGTGCCTGGCCTCGGGTGCGTGGATCTAGCGTCCGCGATGCGATGAAGCTGGCCCTTGCCAGCGCAGTGCTGCGTGGCGGCTGAAGAGGAAAAGCACTCAGCGCCGATGGATGTGAGAGGCTGCCGTCGCGTGTACACCATGGGCAGTTCCGGACTTCGCAGCTAGGCATGTCATCTGCAGTACATGACGTTTCGGTGGAGCGTTGCGCGATGAACTGTCTGGTGTTCCCACTGTCTGCTGATGACCGGGAGAGCCCGTCGTAGCCCTGGCGACGCCCGGCCGGATACACGTGGGAGGATCAGCTCCCGTACTCTAGGCGCAAGCCGAGTCCAAGCAGTCTACAAAGGGTCCCAGTCGCGCAATATACACAGTATTGTGTAGCAAGCGGTGTCGTTGCCTGCTGGAAACCCCCACAGCTGAGCGAGCAGGTCGCGATGCCACCATGGCGTGCAAATCAAGTCTCGATGAGCCTGGATGAGCTCGATAATCAGAAGCTGCGCGAGGGCTGCCGTGAGCGTTGCGCGAGGCGTCCCAGTCAGGCTGGTGGAGGGTGGGCAAAGAATGTTGATTCGCCCAGCCCGCTGTGCAACGCTGGGAATGGCAAAGTCACACGGAGCGCGAAGTCGCAGAAGGCGGCGCCTGGCAGACGGGATTCGCTGGAAGCGGCCATGGCAGCGGAGACAGTTGACTAGGTGCAGGGGAGTTGTTGTCGATGATCGAGGACAGGCGGCCATGAATCGGTGGGCCAGACCCCGCGCGAAGGCAGCACACACTCGAGGCAGCCTGCATTTCTGACTTATCCCACGCCATGCGCTGCGCCCTCATTCGCGCAGTGTTCCCGCAACAAGGTCGACTTTCCTCTTAATCCCATTCGACCCTTGCGTTCCGTTCGCCTCGTGCCAGGTCACCCCTTCGTGAGCTGTCTTGCATTGCTGCGCCTGCTTCACCTCCGACTCGACCATCTCACACACCTGCTGCATCGATATATGCCGGCGGTGCGCGTTCCACAGGCAACATCCATCTTCTGTACTGCATCAACACCGATAACTCTTTTTAATACCAGCCCCATTTCTATCCACACATCATGTCGCGCAACGTGCATTGGCGACATCAGCAGCATGAGTCGAGCAGTACTACATCCGACCACAGCGAGGGTAGCAACCGCTCTTACGAGACCGCTCCAACTGAGTACAGCGACCAACAACGCACATCCCTAGCCCGTAGCGAGTCGAGTTATGGACGAGCCGAGCATCATTCGCGAGAGCGAGACTACTTCACACCTGATGTTGACCACCAGCGACATCGCTATGAAGAGCCCCTTCCGCGATCATCGGTCGACACATATACTTCCACCTCGGAAGAAGACAATGCCGACGAGGACGACGACATGCCAGAATACGACGTTCCAGCTTATCGCCACGAGCCCCTACCGTGCGATGCTATCCCAACCACACCCCGCGACTTTGGAGAGCTGTTCCCCACAGCGAAACGCCTGTCGATACGACACGACGATGCTACCATAGACGGCAACATGAACTTGAGAGTCGACACGCAGCTGGAAGAACGAGGACACAGGAAGCAGAGCTACACGCTCTTCCACTTGCGCATGCAGGATCTTCGGACGCGAGAATTCTCCTTGCGTCGATACTGCAGAGACTCTGGCCGCGAGGTTTGCCACTCGATACGAAAGTATCAGCAGCCGCCTACAGAGAAGCGCCCAGTCCTGCAGCGTGCAAGTACAGCCCTCGCCAACCTAGTCAAGTCTGAGTCCCGTCCGACCACTTCAGCTGGTCTGAAACGTTCTGATTCCGGCTATGAGTCCTTTCGGGGCACTCCAAACGTAAACGAGGACGAGGACGATTACGTTTCATCTGAGATGCGTCCCAAGTCTGTAGGTTACAGTAAGGGCCGTGCGCTCATGCCCACCAACACCATCAAACTCGAATTCTCTAATTATGCTCATCTCGACGTGAAGCGGCGAGGCGCCAAGTCGTACAAGCGATACGCTTTCGAGCACTGGGGAGTAGACTATTCGTGGAAGCGTATTGTCAAAAAAGACAGTCAGTACAATCATGAAAGCGTCTCGTATTATCTCGTTCGTGACGACAACGACAAGGAGCCTTTGGCGCATATCTGCCCGGTACGGTCAAGTCCAGAGGAGACTCGCGAGGAATTCGCGAGGGGTGGTTGGGTGCCGCCTTGCTACATGCGTATCACAGATGAACGAATCTTGAACTCCGATAGTGATATCTCCGAGTAAGTGACACACTTGCGATTTGAAATTTCGCATCTTTGCTCACAATGAAGCAGTGTTGTTGTTGCAACAGGCCTCATGGCCCTCGTGGATGACTGCATTAAACGCCGGTTCCACTCGCAACAAAGTAAACAGTTGCACATACCCCTTCTCCGCACGTCATCCTTCAAGATGAACATGGAGTATGTTGGGCCGATGCGTCTCATCGATGAAGTGTTTCATCGGAAACACCCCAGTGGCGGAAGCCCCAAGAAACAGCCGGCACCGTCACGCAGAGTCACAACATCGCCGTAGTCTTCCGGCCGATCGCCCCGTCCTACAGCTGCTTGATCATTGTTTGATCACAGTATCCTCGCATTTGGCTCGGTATGCGCTGTTTGCGGTGATCTGCAGTTTTTCTCCCGCGGACTCGCGGGATTTTTGTGCTTGGACTGCCGTGCACGCGGGTCCTAATTGTGTAAGCCGCACATGAGAGTACTCTATAGGCTCGATTGCTGCACGTATCCAGCCCCGTATGGTCTTTTGGGTACGTCTTTTCGCATAGCGTTGCTGATGTGCCGGTGGCTTGTTGCATTTATCAAGTTTTTCTGCAACCTCTATTAGCGATTGATTTTGGTCTTTCGATAACTCGGACTTGGCGGCGAACCATGAATACTGTCTCGACTAGCGCAGCGATGCACACCGTGCGATATGATATATTTGGAACGAATTCATGACATGTGCGCCACGCACTCAACTACACTGTTTGGTGCGGACCCATCCTTTACGTTTTGGCATACCTTTGCGTATACATGTAACCTCACAGGCGAGACTGCAATCCGTCACTCAAGCCTCATGTTTTTGTGCGAGTCATCCCCTTTGGCCTCATAGAGAAGGAGACTTCCAGTCGCTTCCTTCGCCTCACCATTATGCGGCCTTGCGCGTTCCACAGTGTTCAAACAACGGCAGGTACCCGTATATGTCGTGTACAAGTGACAAAAGGAACACATTGCCGACCGCTGATGTCTGAAATGTAGGGCTACGCGTCCATGCTGGGATCGGTTCACGATTCTCATGCAAGTGAGTATGGACAGCAGGTGAGCATAGACATGGCAGAAGCCTATTTCGTAATTTGTGTGACACTGGGCCAAGCCATAATACCTATTCTTGATCATGTCGATACAGCGCAGAGGGTTGACGTCACATATCATGGTCAAGTGAACGCTTCTATCTCAAACAAGTTACGGCTGGTATGTGCTGGCTCTCGCTCAGATTTCTGCAGCCTTACTTCAACCCGACGTACACAATTATGTCTCGCGGCATATGCGCAAGGCAAACACGCTCCTCGGCACTCGCCTCGTCCCGGAACCTTTTGTCATCTCAGCCCTTGTCTATCTTACACGTCAACCACAACACCCTTCTTTGTAGCCGGCTTATGCATGTTTACGCGACCGACCACTCTATTTTTCCCACTGTCAGTTGGACTCTATGCCGTTGTGAGTTCGACACTGCACATCCCGTGTGCTCGGCAACGGTAAGCAACCGCGCTTCCACAGCCCCATATCGTTCGCAAGGAGGCGGGCCGGTAGCAGGGAAGGAGCTTTGGTCACTATTTTGGAATTCTTCAAGGATGGCATTGGTCGACATCACATGCAGTCCGGCACCTAGCAGATGCATACTGGTCAGAAGGATACGGATAGATGCATGATTGAAGCCATTGCGTTGGCATGAGAAGGTCCCGACTGCAATGTTGTTGTTATGGGAGAAGAGAACATGAGGGTCCGAGAAGTCATTTCGATATAAGTAGCCTGGACCTCCACCCAAAAAGAACCATATCATCCACCAGAACTACATCAAGAACGAAATCAACAACACAGTATTTATCTAGCCGCTCAGCCTTTACCCTGTCTTTTCGCTGCTCAAATCCTTAAATCGCCGTCAATATGAACACCCGACCTACATGGACTGAACGTCTCCGAGGTAAGACCTGGCTCCGCATATGTCACCCATTCGCGACTAATAATGACTCTGTAACAGAACACTGCCTTGTTCGGAGACTGGGTGAGCCAAGTGTCCAAGACATTTCTGATCGACGCGGTAAGGCTTTTCAGTTTTCCAATGTTCCCCGTTCGTTTACGCCGCGACTTCTTCCCTGCATTTGCTTTCTTCACTTCCCCACATTTTCTCTCCTCTACCCATCTCTCACCAACTGACAAAGCTTAGGAGGTCGAACGGCCTGGAGTACAGTCGTCATAGTTGATGGCCAGTCTTTCAGCGCTCGATACTGGTACGACGGCGAACATGCCGGGCAAGCAAAAGAGGATGCAGCAGAGGTAGCATTGAGACAACTCACTGGGTATACCAGCATGAGTCAGGATCCTCCACCTGCAAGCTATTACCGTGGTTTGAGCACTGTTCAAGGGGGTGTCACTGCCTAGGGCGCTGAACTTCAGCTGGCATGCCCAGTAGGTGTGTGATTTCGTAGGCGCACATAACATGGGATCACGCTCCTTGGACGGCACTAATGGGCATGAGAGAGTAGCCTCCTGGCTTGTCACGGTCAAGGATAGCTAGAGTCTGTCTTTACTGGTAAATTTCAGATGTAATAATTGCTTTATCGTCACTGCGCAGTATATCACAGAGTTCGTCCATCAACCCCTTGCCAGGTAGCATTGACTAGGGGGAGCGAGGTGTGCGATCATAGTGACATGTCCTGTGGGATCTCCTCTATCGAGTCCAATTTCTTGCAAATGTTGCTCGCCCAACGACTTCCTACTTGCGAAGTTCTGTGCCACGTGGGTGTCGCTTCTCATTCGGCAACAATCACAACGACTAGGGCGACTCCCTCCCGGACGACTTGGTTCACTCCTACGCAATCTCACATCACACCAATACGTTGAGATAAAAACGGCTCTCAACTAGAAATGCCTGCTGCTGAGCGCACCGCTGTCATATCCAGCCATCTCTAGCCATCTCATTGGTGAATTGAATATCGCTTGCATCTCACTCCACTTGTAACGACGACAAGGCGTACAAAACGGCGACAGGGCAATTACGGCCATGAACTAGTACCAATCACAAAGCGCTCCATTTCTCCGGTAATGATTTCAAGAGCGACGATGGTTCTGTAAAAACGAAGGATTCCCGTAGGGCGCGTACACCATGCACTGCTGGCCGCCACCGCGGACGAGTCGAACGTCAACAAGAGTACCCACCAAGCCTTCTCCTGCCACTACCTAGGAATTATCAAGCAGCCAAAGCCCTAGACATGGTGACAGAATCTCCGGGATCTGTCGGATTTCGACGTGCGTTAGCGCGGATTTGCCTTGAAGATGAAAGCTAAATCCTTCAACTTCATGAGTTGTTGATGTGGCAACTGTTCATCTGGTGCTGCATCAAACCGAGGGAGAAGCACTCCACCATTGGTTGCTTGAGGGACGCTCCATGCATCTCGGAGATACATACCGACATGGCGGGTAGGGTTGGTAGTGAAAAGGTGCTTGTCGATCCCCAACCATCTGCCAGGAAGGACTCTGACCGAACGCATGGACATTCAATCGGACCAGACCACGATACGCAGGCGGCTCACATCCCTCACGTTGTTTGAGCTAGAGCGCTATGTACAGCCATCAATCGTTGCCGAGAGTGCATGGCGGAAGCCGGCTCCGTTACCCGCAAGCGAATGATGTCTGGGTTAAGCAAATAAGTTAGACTCACGGGATGTGTTGTCTCGAGTATTCATCTAGGACCTATTCAATCTAGGCGTCAAGAGTCTGAGATACTTGCAGATAACCCCCAGGCTTCTTCCTCAGGCACATCAACCCATTCGCCAAGGGTACAAGCAAGCAAACAACAACATTATATTTGAGCGAACGATTAGAGTCAACAGGTGAGTGATGAGTGATCAATCTCATTAAACTGCCTCGGCTTAGTCACTACGGACGTAGTACATGCAATGTGATACACTGTCCAGAATGGAGGCGCAATGATGACAGCGCATCGGAACAGTATGTTTCGACTTGATCTGCAATAACTACAGCTGTCTGACGATCGTGATTCTTAAACGTCGTTTCAGCGGACACGATAGAGGCGGGACTCAAGTCTGAGGGCAGGGCAGAGCTCCGCGGTAAGTCAACGCCGCAATCCTTCCCGAGGAACAGCATGGTTCAGATAGATCCATTGTTTCTAATCTCGAAGCGACAGAGCTTCGACGTGTGCAATATAGCAGGAATTTGTGGCAGATGTGAGCTGTCGCCCCTATCTCATTGGACCATCGGCCATATGATCCGCTTCACATGGGCGGTGCGTTGGCCTCGCATGTGTACGTACTTTCGATAGTTATACGGCCGTTCATGCGACCAGAGAACTATTGGATCATTTATCAAATCTTACGCCACGATGTTTCGGGACGCATTCAATGCAAGAAGCAAAGCATGCCCGGGAGCGGAGCAGAGAATCCGACAACTGCGGGCACTGCCATCAAAGCCGTAAGATCCAATAACCTAGCAGCAAGCGGACTATGCTAGATTCTATCGGTCCGAGACGTGAAGAAAGAGAGCTCAAGGGAGTAGCCGATTATTCCAATCACTGAAGCGGTGGCATCCAATCGTGTCGGGGCGCTTAGACCCACTTACTGAGTGGAAGGACACGCCCAGGCTAAGGAGTGTCCGAGACTTGGAGATTCCATACCTTTCAACTCATGCACACTGTGTAGCACGGAGCAGTTGGGCAGACTCTCAGTGCAGTGTCTATTTCTCCTTTCGTTTCATTGTCAGAGCACTGACACTCTTCCGTTACACGGGCCCAAGCCCGCAGAGACTTCGTCGTGACAGACTCCTCCTATGTTCCACCTCTTTTGACATTTCGTCGAAACATACTACAGTTGAATAACCTCAGCATATGCCAGTACTGCGATGCATTCCCAGTGACAGACGTCTACCCACAGATGAGCTTAACGACGGTTCGAGCTTCACCACGACGATACCGAATGTCTCCGTAGCACACTTCCCTTTCATCAGACGCCGAACAGTAGAACAACCGGAGCGGTAGCAATGCGCAAGAGCGTTTCCTCCCGAAGATCAATGAACGCACACCATTGTAATCTCTACATCGTACCACACCGCCACTGAAGCCTCACCGCGGCTCCACCCCACCGGATCGTTCATGTTCATCTCAGAAGATGGGAATAATCACACAACTCGATTTGCATAAGTCACAGATGGAGATGACGATAGACTTCGTGGCTTCTTCCTCGCAATAGATTGTCGTCGCTGTCGTCGCTGGCATACACTAGCTGACACCCGCGTCCACCCACGCCTAGCTTACCAGGAAACGATAGCAGAACAAAGCGTAGAACGGTACGTCAACGCCACGAGTCCCACAGGTTCTGACACTGACGTCTCTTGCGCAGTCTAGATTACAGTGGTCAATTCTAGGCCATCGGCACCTTCCCACAACGCGACATGTCCTCCCTACCGCGACCGCCTCGCCCCGAGCTCAGCGTCACGGAGCGATCTCCGGTAGATCCGCAATCTCGTTCTGCATGATATCAATACATTACACGACAGATACGGGCATTGTCATACCAATGAGCCCTCACAACTTCCAGCGCCCTCAACGAGGAACTGGCATATAGACTTCATTCGGCCCTTGGACTTCATTCGGCCCTTGGACTTCATTCGGCCCTTGGACTTCATTCGGTCCCTGAGAGGCTGTTTGCACCACTGCTGATTTCCTCGAGACCTAGGAATGCAGACATTATGCAACGACCCAGGGAGGGCTCGCGACGGGCCGTGCTGTGCATATCCGGACCGAACCGAGGGCGCCACGCGCCCGTCGAAACGAAACTCGGGGATTGGCTTGAGCTGTGACCACAGTACAGTCTTGAAGGGGAGATGAAGTCGCCCAGCTCATTGCAATCTCGTGGCTGGTTCCTTGAGGAAGAATGGACAGAATTACGATCGTGGTGCAGGAAGCGAATGAGGATGAAATGTCGTTAGACCGGCTGGGAGCTCCCATTTTCTTCTCGTCCAGAGCTGCAATGAGGTTTATTAAACAAATCGTCATCCGCTCAGCGTGGAATACGGGTCAAGCGCGAGCGTTCGAACCCGTGTACCTTGACGACGGATGAAGACGTGGGGATCCGCAACTTTGGACATAGCATCACCATGTATCCGCGCTATATCAGCGCAACAAAGCCAAATCAATTCCTTGAACCACAAATCCTCCTCCTATATTCGCACACCCGGTCATGCTGATACCACCGTAGAACCGTCTCTCCGCGCCACACATTCTCACATAGACGTTACGTGCGCCACACGATTACAGCACACCGGGCGATACACAAGCGGTTTAGCATATAACCACACAACACACGAATAACTCCACCGCCGCGCATACACCCTACTACTCCAGTCTACCCCACATACACACACCATACCATACCATCCCCAACCAACCAACCAACCAACCAATCAACCCTACACACTCCTCGCCACTCTCCACAACCCCTACACCCCTACGCCCCCAAACCCCCACCCACACCAAAAATGCCCCCCCAAACCCCCTCAAAATCATACACATCCCTCATCCAAACCGCCCACTCCTTCCTCCTCGCCCTCCGCCCCCTCCCTTCCCCCACCCCTTCCCCCCCACGCATGAACACACCCCTCCTCCGCTCCCTTCTCGCCCCAGACTTTGAACACACCTGGGGCCATAAATACACCGTGTCGCGCTCGCCGAATTTACAAGGGAGATTGGATGTGGAGGGATTTTTGGCGCATTTGGGGGGAATGGTGGGGAGGGTTGAGGGGTGGAGGGTTGATTTGGGTGAGGGAGAAAGTGGGGAGGAAGAGCGTGAGGGTGGGGAAGGAGGGTACGGGATAATAAGCATAGACGAGGTGAAGCGTGTTGTCGTAGTTCGAGTGGGGATAACGATGATTCTTCAGAGTCGCGAGGGCGAGGGGTTCGAGGAGGTTGAAAATGATATTTTGTGGGTGCTTGGGATGGATGGTGGAGAGGGGGAGGATGGGGGGGATGTCAAGGCGAAGGTGAGGAGGAGTGTGGAGTTTATTGATGGGGTTGCTGCGGGGAGGATTAGGGAGATTATGATGGGTGGTGAGGCGAGGTAGTTGTTGTGGTGTAAAGTGCCTTGGAAGTAGGAGGTAGGGTATTTATCTACATCTTCTACGCCATCTATGCCTTGTCCTCGCTAATACCGCACACCCTTCCGTCGACTCGGACTCTCGGCCCATCCTTCCTCTCCACTGTCGTCCTCGGCATCTACATCCGCCAAATCAATCCCCGTAACATCATCCTCGTACTCTTCACCACTTCCTACATCTTCGTACGCACCCCCACCCACCACCGCAGGACTGAACACCGGACTCGTCGCAATCTTTGGTCTACTCTTGAACACCCTATCATAATCCACTTTATCACTAAACAGCACTTCTGTAGGCGTGCGTTCTAGACTGCCACTCCTCTCCAGCTCAATCTTCTCGATACTCTTGCGTGTGCGTGGTGTGTCGAATTGGTTGACGGGGAACAGACTGTTGCGTGAGGACTTGCGTTTTTCCTTTTTGGAAGCGCCGTTGGGGGCGAGGGATTGTCGTGATGGGCGGGCGGCCATGGCTTCCATTGTTTGGCGCGTACGTTCGAGAAGGGAGGCTTGGCGTTCTGCTTCTGAGACTTGGGGTGGTGGGGGAGGAGCCATAGGCAGGGCGTTTGGCGATTCGGGGAGGGGTTCGAAGGAGGTTGTGCGAGACATTGTCAGGCGGGTTCGTTCGATAAGAGAGAGTGACATGCGCGGCTGATGTTTCTTGACGGGCGAGGGGGTTGCTTCGCCGATGGAATTTATGATTTGGTCGGCTAGAGCTTCTTCGGGGTCTACGTCTTCTGGGAATGACAGGGTGGGTACAGGTGGTTCGGAGGGGTAGTTTGGTGACGGTGATAGTTCTGGAGATGGCGCGCGCTTTACTGGTATCGGTGTGTCTTCTGTTGGTGAGGGTGCGGGAGACTTCTCGGCAATGAGATCAGACATTGGCGGAGTAGGCTCGGCCAACTGCTTTTCCTCGTAGCGTGTATCATCCACGTCTTCCGCGTGTTCGGGGCTAGGAGCGGTACTGGGCAACGTAGAAGCATAGTCAACATAGGTTGCTTCCGAGTCGGCTGGCGTCGCAGCTACTGTAGTCCGTCGTGGTGGATTGAGCACAGGTGCATCGGCAAAAGAATGGGTTCTTGGTAGAGGCGGCTGTTTAGACGTCGTGATTGCGGTCTCTTCTTGCTTTGCGACAGTCTTCTGGTATGTGTTCGTCCTACTTCGAGCCGGCGAATAGGATATCGAGGTTGAGGAAGTGTGCTTGCGTGAGAGAGTCAATGCTGGTCGGATTGGCTTATTGGTCGATACAGTTGCCAGCTCTCTATCCAATTCTGAGAGTATTTCCTGGTACTCTTCGGTGAGGGGTGGTCGCTGTACAGTCTTCTCCTCAGTCTTCTGCTTGCTTGAAGGCAATTGCAACCGCATATGATCATCAAAAATGAACGGTTTGACTGGCTTCGAAACCCTTGCCTGTTCTTCCCTGGTCTTCGACTGTTCCTCTTTGAGCTCTGCATGGAAGACCTTCCACTTGTTCAGTCGCGACTCTTGTTCCTGTACCCTCGATTGCAGATTCTCCAAGAGCCCCGTTTCAGTGGTGACATTTTCGACTTTGTACCCCTTTTCAACCATGTGCCAGACCTTGTCGAAGCGACTGGTCAGGAAGACATGTTCCGCTGCGACGTCATCTCCATGGAGCATGACATCAAGCCATTTTGGGTTGCCAACCCAATTGTCTTTGAGCTCTTTCTTGACAGCATCAGCCTGCTTTTGTGGTATCGCAGGTTTCTTTGCTCGCGGCGTCTCGATGCATTTGCGCAGCCTCTTATTGATCGTGGCCGCCTTGGTGTCCAACAGAGTTTCGAAATCCCTGAACTTCTTCCTCTGTTCCTCTTTCCGCTTCAGCACGTTGACTAGTGCGGCCTTGTGGGCAATGGAGAGTGGCAATAGCGACTGCTGCTGGCCTGCCGAGAGCGTAGGAGCGATCGCAAGCTTTCGCGCAATAGGCGCATTTCGACCATCGTCCCCTTGCGCCGCGAGAACCTTCTTCAGCACGATAGTTGAGAAGAAAGCTAGGATTTCGTAGAACTTGTCGCCTTTACATTCGTCTAGCATAGTCTTGCGCAGTACTGTCTCGCGGCCTAGGACGCCATTCTTCTTGAGTTCGTTGAGACATCGATAAAGTGCGGCGCGGAGATTCAGGGACTGGAGGGGCTCGAGGGGTGGGAAGAAAGGTTGGAGTTTCTGCTGTCTGTAAGCATCCAATGCAGGGTAAGGAGTCGTTCGAGCTACCTGTGCAGTCTCATTGGGATCCCATATCTCATACAAGCGGAACAGCGCCCACTCGGTCCCGCCTATCCTCTGCTTCTGGTCTGCATTCCTCGCCGAGAATGTCTGGATTGTGATGCCAGGCCAGTCGTCACGTGTGTCCAGGTCCAGAAGTCGCAAGTTGGTCACGAAGAGTCTGACGTCTGTTGGGGTACTCGCGGGCGCGACGGGTGCTCTCGCGGTTGTTTTGACCGCCATGCTGCGCGTGTTGCCATTGCTGCTTGTGGTAGTGGCCGTGGAGGTTGCTGTTGCTCTTGACATGGTCTATCTCAGCATCCACTCAACACTCTCTCGCGCTGCCAAAATGCAGCAATTGCCTTTCTCGATGAAAGGGCGAGGATGCGGTGTAACGGGCCCTTGCATTGTTTGCCAAGGCGGAAGTTGCGGGCTATCGATAAGCAGGGAAGGCGGGAAGGCGCACCTGGAGATTTCCAGGCGTGCCTTCCCTGAACCCTGGCGGCGGGCGTGGTTTGACGCCTGTCGTTGTTTTCCACATTCGCTTCATTGGCTGCAGATAGAGCGCCACTGTTTACTCTCCGGCCTTCGCTCTCTTCTGCAAACCCAGAACTCCAACCTCACCTTCTTGGACACACACATACACTGCTGCAATACACCCACCATGCCCGCCACCGCCGCGCCAAACGGCGTCCCACCGCCAACCGCGGGGCACACTGCCACCAAGCCCGCCGCCGATGAGGGCAGCTGGACAGTCGAGAGCGGTATGTCATGAGAAGCAACCACCATAAATGGCGCTTCACGCGTATGCGAACACCTCTCCTATTCCCCCTTCCTTTTCTATGACCCACGACACCCCCACTAACACTCTCCCCATAGTCCTCGCAGACATTCACCCCAAATACGCCGAATCCACCTCCTCCCCCGTCCCCTTCTTCCACCTGCTCGAGCGCCTCAAGACCACCAAGCGCGCAGGCTGGCGCCGCTTCGGCATCCAAAACTGCGAGAGCATATCCGACCACATGTACCGCATGTCTGTTCTCACAATGATGGCGCCTGCCTCTCTCACCTCAACGCTGGATATACTCAAGTGCTGTCGCATGGCGCTGATCCACGACATGGCCGAGTCCCTGGTCGGCGACATCACCCCGGTCGACCCAGTCTCCAAGGAAGAGAAGAGCAGAAGGGAAGCCACGACCATGGACTATATCTGCACAAACTTGTTGGGCAAGTTCAACGGTGGACTGAATGGCACGGATGTTAGGGCGATATGGCAGGAGTATGAGGATAGCGTGACCAAGGAGAGTTTGTTTGTGCATGATGTCGACAAGATTGAACTGTTGCTCCAGATGGTCGAGTATGAGCGTGCGAGTGGGTGTGAGAATGATCTTGGAGAGTTCACATGGGTCGCGCAGAAGATTCAGTGCGATGAGGTCAAGGGATGGGCCAGGCAGATTTTCATGGAAAGGAAGGAACTGTGGAGGGAGAAAGGGAAGACGCCGAGCTGGAGGGCGAATACGGAGCCTAAGGATGAGTAGGCCATGCTCAGGAGGCGGGGACACAGCTCTTCGGGATTGCGATAATAAGAGGGCGATTGACGTCGATTTAGACGGGTGGCGGCTAGACCTTTTGTGCTTCAACGTGCAATGATAAACCTTGTGACAATGGTATCGTATTGCACTGTACTCTCAGCATGAAAGCAATGTGTGGCGCTCCATTTCGGCACTAGAATTCGCTTGTACTGCGTACTCACGAGTATAGGCAATGAACTCTGAGAACCGTCTTCTGAATTTCTTAGAGAATCAACGACTGTGCATAATAATGCTAGTATATACATCTCACATCGTGCTACCTATGCCACAACGCTATAAAAATTACCCAAGTTATATACATACAAATCCACTCGACAACTACACGAGAAGATTAGCCTCCCCACCCTCACCGCAAAGAAAGAAAAAAAAAAGAAACCCCCATCCCACCCCTCCCATGCACAACCACACACCTACACCCGACACAACTTCCCATTCTCATTCGGCAACCCATCCACACTTCTCACCTCCCACCTCTCACTCCCCACCCCGGTAGCCGCAAAAAACACATCATGCGGATCCAGCTCCCCCTTCACCTTGGCCAACCTCTCATAATTATCTCCCCAGAACGCGTTCCCAAAATCCGGCTCCAGCCGATCAGCCTCGGCCAGATAACTGCCCGCACCGGGACTAATATCGCGCCAGCGCTGCATATCGCCGTCTTGGAAGTCCTGCCTGATACGCAGGATTTCCTCTGCGGTGCTGTTAATCGGCCAACGCACGGATTGCATGGAGAAGGCGACTAGCGGACGCCAGTGCGAGTTTACGGCGTTGTCGTTTGCGGGGCCGTCGCGTAAGAAGGGGTTTTTGGCTTGCATGTTGAAGTGGACTTGGACGCGGTTTTTCTCGCTGGATTGGCGGATGTTGGTGTACCATTCTTCGCGGGATTCTGGAGTCGCAAAGGTAGAGCGTGGGAAAAGGCGGGATGCGGTTGCTACGTTGGGTTTTTGCACGGCTTCGAGGGGGAAGCTGGAGCGCCAGGCCGAGTAGTAGGTCGGGAAGTGGGTGATGTTTGGGTCGAATTTTATGCCTAGGTCGGTGAGTTTGGTGAACCAGGGTTGCAGGAGAGCGGTGGCTTCGGCGACGGTTTTGTTGGGCGCGAAGAAGGGGGAGAAGGCGAAGGTGAAGGTGCCGTTGCTGGGGATGAGCGTCATGTAGTTGTAGGTTCCTGCGTCGGCGTTGGCGGTCCAGATATCGGGCAAGGCGCGGATGGCAGCCCAGAAGGTTTCGTTGCCGGTTTGGGCGGAGGAAAAGCTGAAGCGGGAGGCTGTGACGGGGAGGTCAGGGTGGGCTCGCACGGTCACGGAGGTGGCGACGCCAAAGGTTGAGCCGCCGCCGCCGCGGAGCGCCCAGAAGAGGTCGGTGTTGGAAGTTGAGTTTGCGACGACGAAGTCCCCAGAGGCTGTGACGACTTCCATGGAGAGGACGTTGTCTGCGCCGGTGCCGTACAAACCGGTAAGGGGTGAGTGGCCGCCGCCTTGAATGTAACCTCCCATGATACCCACGGTTTCGCCCTCGCCGCCTACGACAATTCTACCTTTGTCGTTTGCGGCTTTGTAGAGTTCAAAGGCTTGTACGCCACTTCCCGCTTTGAACGCTGGGCCGGAGTATCCAAGCTCTTCATCAACGTACTCCTCGATGTATTCGATGTCTTTCATCCAGTGCGTCCAAATACTGAGAGCATCCTTACCGCCACTCTTTCCAAGGAAGTCGTGGCCAGTGTTTCTGACTATAAGTCTGATCCCAGAGTTCCGTGCAAAGTTGACGGCCAACTGAACGTGTTTTGGCTCAGTGGCGTTAACAACATACATTGGGAAGCCACCTCGAGTGCAACCGTGCGAGTCGTACAGACTGGGTGGGGCGCAGGTCATGCCCTGAGCCACAGGAGACATCATCTCAATGGGATCCTCCATGTGAATATATGACCTTTGCCATGCTGGTACGGTATATTCAGAGCACTTGGCCGCATCGTAATCCGCACCAGGATAGCAGACAGAAGCCAAAGGAGTGGGTTTAGCGATCAAGCGATTGTCGGTGAGTTTGTTGAGTTGAGCCCACGCTTCGTCCGACGGCCATTCTGGGTCTCCGGGGTAGACTTTGCAGCCAGAAGTAGTGTTGACTGCTGGGGCGGATTCAGATTGAAAGAGCGACTTGACTGATGGCCCGACGTTCTTGAGGTCAACGTCGACATTAAGACTGGCCGAAACGAGTGGCGACGCAGTCGAAGAAGCAGCAAGGAGCGCTGTGATCAGGAAAGAAGAAGACGCCATACTGCTGACACGATTCGAGACGCAGAAGAAACGCCGACGGGACGATTGACCGTTCACCGGATCGGCTGTCGAGAAGATCGTCAAAGATCTAGTGAAGCGTCGCAAAGTGTATTCTGACGCAACGATTGTCTTTTGAGTTCAACGGCGCCGATTGACCTGATCTCGTCGCTAGGGGCACGACTCGGGAGGTGAGTCCGTGTAACGGGAGATGAACGATATAAGCAGCACTGCTGTTTACCGTCCATCCAAACAAATGCAGGATTCAAAATTCCAGAGCAAAGCGGGTCAAGGCAAATAGCTAAGTTCCAAATGCCGCGCTTGGCGAGATGTGGGCTAATGCCTCTGCCCTGTGTGAGTGATGATCTTCACGACAAGTGGCACTATGTCCGCCATCATGGCGGGGTTGGTCGGCAAATGATGGAAACTCATGATCGATGGATTGGTGTCAAATATATCACCATGCGACCAGTATGTGTGGCGAACGGTAGCGGTGTGCTGATTCGACGTCTGGCACAGCACATGCTGTTTGCGCGGTATGGTTTTGCTCACGACATTTCCATTAATGTGTTTCCGACGACTAGCATCAGGGCGGACAGTGTGATGCAGGAACCAGGAACCGTTCGCGGTTAGTGCCCTCCTGCATGCCGCCAGGTCAGCCTTCCACTGCATTGAGTTCGACTCATGGCGTTGCGGGGGTTCGACTGAGCAGGGCAAATCATAGCACAGGAGGGATCTGTATTGTCCCACCGAGCCACTTCTCGCAGACGATGACGAACGAAAGTCGCGTCGTCTTGGACTAGGACGCTCCTGAGATAAGTAGGCTCGCGGTTGATTTGGTTCGTGATGGAGACGGGAGTTGCGAAGGCTCGTTTGCTAGCGTCTTGCGCAAGGAGGTCTAAGCCGGAGTCGGATTAGAGAATGGGACGGCACGTGGGACCTCCTTCCGCTAGCCTCCTGGCAAGCCACTGCACTCGAGTCAACCCAAATGGATCGGCATCTCATATTGCCATAAGCACACCTCAGGCCGACGCCTCTTCCTCTGAGTCGCAAAATCAGCAGTTCACAAACCTAAAAGGACCGACCGAGATCCCCGACGGGACAGTCAACCCATCCCTTTCAGCTAGCGACTGCAATGCACTGCCACCTTTCCCTTCCGTAAGGCATTTCCTGGTAAGGCATTTCCTCGGCAGCCAGACCGGGCATATAGTGTTCTCGCAATGTGATTCCATGTTACTGTTAACAGTTTGGACAAATGAAGCTGTCCTGACTCTGCTGAGACGGGTTGGATCTTGCTAAGTCTCAGCCATGTCCACTTATACGAGTCGGAGGATAAATCCGCAGCGGCACGGGAGCCCATTGCATGTGCACTGCTTTTGCTTTGCAAGCCAGACCCCAAGATCGACAGTCTGGCTCAGCTGGTGCCTGACGTGGGGCTCGAATGGAACATTTCTACAGAGATCGCCATAGTGGCTACGTATTCTCTGCGGAGTTATAGACATCGATGCGGTCCCTCTTCGATCCCGCATTGGCAACGTAAAAATCTCATCGAACATCTGGCATTGAGAATCTCATCAGAGTGGGTACCAGGAATCGCAAGGCCATACCAAGAGGGTCGTGCGTCCAGCCTCGTATTTCCTTGACCCGAGACACCGGTCTCCCAACGGATGAGGAAACAAGGCCTGTAAACTTGATATCACAGGCACTCCAGAGTCCAGGATCCTAGACCTAGGCTCTTCCGCCCTGGACCAGTCCAGCGTCCCCAGCGTTACCGTCACCACGCACTGTAGGGTTCCGTCATCTTCTGGTCATCCCATTCCGTTCCTTTTCGGGCCCAGGTGTTCTTCTTTCCTCTCCCGTCTCTTCCGGATCTTCTACTGCATAATTGACCCAAGTTCTTCATCACTGGTTTGACAGTCCTCACCCACTGGAGGTACGGAGCCACAAAGGCAATCCTGCTGTCCGTAGGACTTATGAGTGCACGAGCTTTCCCATAACACTCACCTAGCATGGTCGACAATCGACAACCAGAGGCCCTGGCCATTGTTTGTGTCTTCACTGTTGTTTCTTTTCTGTTTGTAGCGGCAAGAATCTGGTCTCGATGCATCGGGCGCAATTTTGCCTGGGATGGTGCGTCTGACCGTTCAATTCACTTACCTCATCCATACTGATTGGTTCCCCAGACTACCTCATCATCATATCCATGATTCTTTTGGTGGGCGATACTATTGGCACATGGGTGTACATCCTACTCAGCGGTACCGGATTCCACGTATATGATTTGCCTAAGAGAACGGTGCACGAGCAACTCGTCGCTCTCCATTGGAATTTCTCGGTACAGATGGTGTATCACCCTTGTGAGTACTGGCACATGAGCGCAATCGCCGACAGGAACTGACAGTGTCGTAGTGATGTTTACAATCCGCGCTTCAATCATCATGTTCCTTTTCCGTATGAAGGACAAGCGCCGTCGCATACGATGGTCTCTGCACCTTGTCTTCTGGCTCAATGTCATGTACTGCATTGGAACTTCACTTGTCAACATGTTTCAGTGTACGCCCATTCGCTACGTATGGTCAAAGCCCGAAATGGACAAGCTCGATGCTGATGGGAACATCATCCCCGGCGGCAAATGTATCGACGCCCGTACTTTCATTCTGACAAGTTGCGCCTTGAGTATTTTCATGGACCTGATCATCATACCCATTCCCTCGATCATGGTCTGGGGTTTACAGATGTCCAGGCGCACAAAAGTACTCGTTGTTGGAGTTATGAGCCTAGGTTGGATCGCGACAGGAGTGAGTGTAGGCAGGTTCATCGTGTACTACTACCGCTTTGCGCCTGATATGAAGGACCGGACATGGAATATCGGCATCGCCATCAGCATCGCCGAACCCGCTGTCCATATCATGACAGCTTGTGCGCCAGCAACGAAGCTCCTCTTCCGCTACCTCTTCCCCTATTGGGGCACACATCAGTCAGCCGGATATTACGAGGATCGCACTTCAACGCCGCAAGCATGGCCAAGTAAGACTACCGGCAATCGAGCTCGACTAAGCGGGTTTTCGAAATTCCAATTTAGCTTCAACGAAAGACCGGACCCCCCCATGATCGACCCCGACGAAATCGCGCAAAGTAGCCATGCCGATTCCAAGAACCAGAGCGAATTTGATATGAGACCACTGGAAAGTGTCGATTCAAGGGACTTGACGGAGGAGATTGGTGGGGCACCGAGAACAGCACCTCTAGAACCCATCCCTAAGCATTGTCTGGGACAGGCGCGATGATGCCACACTCCTTTTGCATTGCATATTAGCGCCTGATTCACCACGGATACCCCGTCATACTCTCCTTCACATAATAATTCATGATGTCGACGACCGACACGCGATTGTGCAATGTCTAACATCCCCTGAAAGTGTGAGCTAAATCTGTCGATTTCGTTCGCTGCTCTAAGGCCTCAGAGCCGAACAGCCTTGCTTTGTGGTGTGCCATCATGTGGTGATGCTGGTGGTGGTATGAAAGTGACAAAACACAGTTTCGCGCTGTCACGTGACTCAACGCTAGCGCGAAACTCGGGCGAGCCGCCGCCTGAACCCTGGTGGAGCGTCACGACAAAGGTAAACAGACGACTAACAACAGCATATGCGCCCACCATGAGGATTATAGAACTCGTGATAGATGTAGTTCATCCCACACTCTTCGTGCGACATAATCTGACACATTATTAGGGCTATAAGTCGTACGCGGTACGCACTGTCATCTCTGGCTGGTTTGTTTACCCTGCGGAAGGAGGGGTCCATGAGGCTGATAATGTACAGGGACGAGAGTTTCAATTCAATTACGGGACTGAACGGATCGGGAAAGTCGAATATCCTGGATGCGATATGTTTTGTGCTGGGCATCAACAATTTAAGTGTTGTGAGGGCGCAGAACCTTCAGGTATGACATTCGGACTACGCCGCGGAGACGAGGCTCACAATTACGACAGGACCTTATCTACAAGCGTGGCCAAGCAGGTGTCACGAAAGCAAGTGTCACGATTGTATTCGACAACCGCGATAAATCGAAAAGCCCAGTCGGTTTCGAGGAGAATGCCCAGATCTCTGTCACAAGGCAGATTGTGCTAGGCGGAGCGAGCAAATACCTGATCAACGGCCACCGGGCGCAACAACAGAGCATCCAGAACCTGTTCCAGTCGGTACAACTCAACATAAACAACCCCAATTTCATGATCGCACAAGGAAAGGTCATGCAAGTCCTCAACATGAAGGCGAAGGAAATATTGGCAATGTTGGAGGAGGCAGCAGGAACGCGCATGTTCGAAGATCGACGGGACAAGGCATACAAGACAATGGCGAAGAAGGAGATGAAAGTGCAGGAGATTCAAGAGCTACTGCGAGACGAGATTGACCCAAAGCTCGAGAAACTACGACAGGAAAAGCGCGTATTCCTCGAGTTTCAACAGACACAGAGCGAGCTCGAACGTCTCACCAAGCTCGTAATAGCGCACGACTACATACGATACAATGAAAGGCTCCAGCAGTCCGCGGACGATCTCGAGGCCAAGAAAACACGGGCGCAAGAACTTGAGGAGTCAAAAGTGCGAATGACCCGAGAGATCGAAAACCTGCAAGAAGATATTAAGCAAGTCAAGGCTACGCGAGAGAGGGAACTACGCAAAGGAGGCAAGTTCCAGGCTCTCGAGGAAGAGGTCAAGACGCATTCGCACGAAGCTGTTCGTCTGACGACTGTCCTGGATCTGAAGAACACAAGCATGTCTGAGGAAGTTGAACGGAAAAATGGCATTGAAGCGAGCGTGGAACAGCTCGAGGAGCAACTGCAGGAGAAGAAGGATACATACGAGAAGCTGCAAAAACAATACCAGGCAGCCCATGACGATCTAGCAAAACAGACTAAAGAAGTCGAAGAGAAGGAAGAGCTCCTACAGACTCTACAAACAGGTGTGGCGTCCAAAGAAGGTGCAGAGGGTGGTTACCAGGGTCAGTTGCAAGATGCGAGGAATCGCGTGAGCGCAGCTGCTACCGAACAGGAGCAGAGCAAACTCAAAATCTCGCATTTGGAGAAGCAGATCAAGGAGGACGAGCCTAAAGCGAAGAAAGCAAAAGAACAGAATTCCGGTCTGCTCAAGGATCTGGAGTCGCTAAAGTCGCAGGCCAAGAAGCTCGAAGCAGAGTTGGCGAAACTTGGGTTTGATGAAGGCCAGGAGTCCGATATGTACCAACAAGAATCCCACTTCCAGGCACGAATTCGGGAGCTCAAGCAACAAGCCGATGGCCTACGGAGGCAAGTCGCCAATATTGACTTCAGCTACAGCGATCCCTCGCCCAACTTTGACCGCAGTCGCGTCAAGGGCTTAGTAGCTCAACTGTTCACTTTGGACAAGGAGCGTACGAGCGCGGGAACTGCTCTAGAGATCTGCGCCGGGGGTCGATTATATAATGTTGTAGTCGACGAGGCAGCGACTGGTAAGCAGCTACTGGAGAATGGCCGCCTTAAGAAGCGAGTCACCATCATTCCCCTCAACAAAATCGCCGCATTCAAAGCTTCCGCAGAAAAGGTGGGTGCCGCGCAAAAGCTGGCGCCAGGCAAGGTCGACATAGCGCTGTCGCTCATTGGCTACGATGAGGAGGTCGCCAAGGCGATGGAGTTTGTCTTCGGATCAACACTCGTATGTGACGATGCGGAGACCGCGAAGCGTGTGACCTTTGATCCAGCGGTGCGGTTGAAGAGTGTCACACTCCAAGGCGACACTTACGACCCTGCTGGTGTGTTGTCTGGGGGAAGTGCGCCGCAGTCCAGCGGTGTACTCATCACCCTTCAGAAACTTCACGGCATCACCGCGGAGCTCAGCTCACAGGAGGCGCAGCTCGCGCAGCTTCAGGCGACGATGGCACGGGAAAAGAAGAAACTTGACGCTGCGCGGAAGTCGAAACAAGAGTTGGATCTCAAGAACCATGAAATCAAACTTACCGAAGAACAGATTGGTGGAAACTCTTCGTCGTCGGTATGTCTTGCTACCTGCTATTGGTGACCATGAGTGCTAAATATATGATAGATCATCCAGGCAGTGGAAGAGATGAAGAAGAGCATAGCACAACTCAAAGAAGACGTCAAGTCCGCCAAGGCACGGGAAGACGAAGCGAGCAAAGATGTCAAGCGCATCGAACGAGACATGAAGGACTTTGATAACAATAAAGACAGCAAGCTTGCCGAACTACAGACCTCGTTGGACAAGTTGAAGAAGGCCTTGAGCAAGAACAGCGCATCTATCAAGCCTCTCCAGGCGAAGATGCGTGAAGCCATGGTCGAATCTGAGCAGTGTGGCAGCGATCTTGCGGCTGCACAAGAGCAACTTGAGGACGTTCAGACCACACTGAAGACACAACAAGAAGAGCTCGATGAGCTACTGGCTGAGCAAGCTCGTGTGAAGGTATGCTGGTTACGAAGATTACGCAATAATCGAGACTGACACTTTCAGGATGCACATGATGTTGCGCAGGCTCATCTATCGGATGAACAAGCGAAGCTCACGGGATTTGACGAAGAATTGCGTTCATTAGAGGACGCCATCCGAAAGAAGAATTCTCAAATCACGGAAGGCAGCCTAGAACACCAGAAACTTGGCCATGAAATTGAAAGATTCAACAAAGAGCAAGAAGGCGCAGCAAGCCAGGTGCAAGCGCTCGAGAAAGAGTACGACTTCATCGCCAGCGATTCTGAGCTCTTCGGGCGAGCCGGTACAGTGTATGACTTCAAGGGCGTCAATATGGCTGATGCCAAGACGAAGCGCAAAGCTCTTGAAGAGCGATTCAAGCAGAAGAAGAACAAAATCAATCCCAAGGTCATGGCTATGATCGACAACGTGGAAAAGAAGGAAGCAAGTTTGAAGAAGAACATGCAGACCGTCATCAAGGACAAGTCGAAGATCGAGGAGACTATCCTCAAGCTCGATGAGTACAAAAAGGAGGCCCTGCACAAGACATGGACCACGGTCAACCGCGACTTCGGCCAGATATTTAACGAGCTACTGCCTGGCAGCTTCTCGAAACTGGACCCGCCAGAAGGCAAGACCATCTCAGACGGTCTAGAGGTCAAGGTCATGCTGGGCAAAGTCTGGAAACAATCACTCACCGAGTTGAGTGGTGGACAACGGTAAGACCCCCTGAAACTTCTACACTCGGCGTATGCTAACATCTCAAAGCTCCCTCATCGCCCTATCCCTCATCATGGCACTGCTACAGTTCAAACCAGCGCCAATGTATATTCTGGACGAAGTCGACGCTGCGCTCGATCTGTCACACACGCAAAACATCGGTCGTCTGTTCAAGACACGCTTCAAGGGCTCCCAGTTCATTGTGGTCAGTCTGAAAGATGGCATGTTCCAGAACGCGAATCGTATCTTCCGGACACGGTTTGTGGACGGGACGAGTGTTGTTTCTGCGACTTCAGGCTCTGACCGATGATGACGTGATTTTTGTAGTACATATGAGTGGGGTAGGAGTTCTTTGTATATGGTTTACGTTGATATTCACGATTCGATGTTGCATTGGCAGGCGTTGAGGCGTCTGAATCTGTACTGGGTTCGGTAGGAAGCCGCAATCACAAGTCTGGGGTCGCTGGTTACTTCCTTCTTCTCTTCAACGCCCATTGTTGTTGCAGGCTACTACTTACGTTTCCTTTCTCTGGAGCTTTGCGGATGACAACAATACCACTACCACCGTGCATGCATAAGGATCTCATCACATATCCACGCAAGCATCTTCAACCGAATCCATCGATATCTCAGACCAGCCTTGCAAAGCTGTTGTGTCTGTGTTCTCGACCTCATCGTGACAGCTAAAGCGAAATAGACATTGCGCATGCTGATCTTAGTATCGCATGACTATGGCTGCAAAGCCGGTAACGCCATTATCATCTTCTTTAGACAGTTCACGGGATATGGGTGCCAGATGGACGCACACGTTGGACTCGCCGAGTCGCTCTGAGGAGCCTACACCCGAGGAAGACGCCATGAAGAGCAGCAATCTCCATTCTCCCTTCCTACACCCTACGGCAAAACTTAGTCGACACCATACTACGCTCCAGGATCATACAGACGACCAACAAAATGGCAGGACGAACGGTGGGGAGGATGATCTCACTCCTCGTGCAGACAGCCGACGCAAAGGGTTCATGGTACATGCACGGCCATTGTTGATGGATATGAGAAGCAACAGCCGACACCCACTACCACCTGAGCAGAGTCGTTCAAGCTCGCCTCCTTCTCTTGAAGAGATACTGCGTCGGAGGACTATTGAAGATGCCGACGACATACAAAATTTTCAACTCCAGCATACCAAGACTGACGATCCCCGAATGTCTCCTAGTCCTCGATCCTCGACTGGTGATCTCGAGCGTACAGATACCAGGAGGTCGTCCATAGCAGTGTTTGCGAAAGGTCTGGTATCTCGCGTGCCAGACTTGAGGATGTTCACGCCCGAGAAGCCAGCAGACGAATCTGGACTCATGCACAGGAGACCCTCACAGGAGGCCTCACGGAATCGACCTGACAACAGAGATCGCAAGCTTTCGTTCGCACCACTCCCAACGACGATGGCTAAGCAATTGTATGCCCCCGACCTGAGTCTTCCTGCTGTTCGTAAAGAGCCACCAATGTCTACGACCACTTCTTCGAAACCGCATCCGGAGGGAGCTGTCGGTAGCGGATTAAGAGACCGAAGGAAAGTGAAATTGGACCTCCCATTGCCTGTGGGAATATCGAATTTACCTCCTCGTGGTCGATCACCAGTAATTACTCTAAGCAGTCTCACCCCTTCCCGTCCACGCAGCCCCAAGACACCATGGATACGAAACGAGCAGCTAAAATGGGAACCTATGCCTATGGCCAAATCGACCCCCATTATAGAAGAAAACTACGCTCAATCTGGCATCGTGGGCCTCTTACCTGGCTCGGATCCAATATTCTCATCTTCAACCCCACCGATTGAAACTCCGGTTTCTAGGCTGCGCGATCGAAGCTACGTTTCGCGTCCACGGTTCCCCAGAGCTCGCAGTGGTAGGAGCGGTCGTAGTGGTACGAGCGATTCCGCATTTGCAAGCACACCAGATGGTAGCAAGTCACCTGAGGATCTCAGAACACAATGGGAGAAGCAAACGCTCACAAACCCTGAGCTTGAAGAGCTTGGCCTGGCCGCAACCTCCCGACGTAGGAGACGATGGTGGAAAACATCCAGTGACGAAGGTCAACAAACACCTGAACCCATCGTCCGTCGCTTTTCCTTCAACCTGTTCAAACGTTCCAATCGCAAATCCGACCAATCCGTCGACAAAGACACGCAGCAAGCAAAAGAGTCATCTACCCGCAAATGGCACAGCAAACAAGCTCTCCCTTTCTTGAACAAGCCTCCAGGCTTAGCTAGCATAACAATTCCACCCGTCTTCATACCACCAGGAGTTGACCGTGTTCCTACACCCCCCATGTTTGACGCAGACGGCGAAGTCAAAGGCAAGCTCGCAGACTTCTTTTTTGACGTGCAAGCCGGTGCGCCGCCGCGTCGCAAAATCAAACCCACAGATCTTTCAGGCGGATACTGGGACTCTGATGCGCTGTTGATAAGCTTAACATCCGACATTAATCCCGCCGACGAGGAAGAAGACGAAGGTCCCGCAGGCCCAAACGACGAAGGTTTACGCATACCCCTAGACTTCGACCTCAACGGGACCCCAGGGCTCGCGTCAGGAGGCAACAGCGGTGAGTACCTAGGCTTCAGCACGATGAATCCTGGCATGTACTCCCCCAGATTCAGGAAAGAAGCTCTTTTCCCCACGGCTCAAGACAAACTCCTCGAGCACCGCACCATAGCAGCCCTGGCCCGACAAGAAGAAGAAGATCGCCGGAAATTCGAATGGATGGTACCTGAACACTACCCCACCAGTTGGCTATGCCCACTACACGAGAAGTACAAGGGGCCCTGGACAGGGCTGTGCTACTGGCATGGGAAGCGTCAGAGCGATAGAGTCATTTTGAGTGGAGAGTACTCCAGTGGACGAGATAAGCATGGGAATTTGAAACCCTTGGGCAATACGTTAAAGTGGAATGCAAGGAATGCTGCGATCGTGAAGAAGCCAGCACCGCCAAAGAAGGATTCAAAAGGTATGCAGGATATTCGGCCTGGGGAGGGCAAGAGGCGAAGGTTGGCTAGTCTGACGATTTAGAAGGGTAATGGTCTCTGTGTGAGGTGTTGTAGAAGGTTTGAATATGATGGAGTATTGGCTGAGTGTTTTCCTCGCGGTGATATCTCTCTTTGTGGACTTTCACACAGCACTCCAAGTACACCACGCTTCTACATAAGCTGAGTAGATAGGCACTTTCCTTACCCGTCAGTATAAAGTTATATCGCTACCAACAACGAATTCACCACTTGTCCGTCTCCAACTGCTCCGCGGAACCCACAACACCACTTACACCATCCATCAAAGACCCGTTTCACAACCGCGCCTTTGTTCAACAACCCACCTTTATGCAGCCTCTCGGCCACCACTCAGGGACCGAATCGCTTTTTGTGGGCTTGTTCGCATTCCATTGTTCCAGAGGACAGAATGATGGCGCCGTACACTCGGTATATGAGCTTTGTCCTTGAGCGTTGTAAGTACTGGCTCGTTCCGCGTCTTTGCAGCTATTTGTCTTTTTTTTGGGGGAATCATAATTTAGTTTTAACGACGGCAGCGATTACGACGATAACGAAACCGGTAACGAAACGGAAAATGAGGCGGAAAACGAGAACGATAATCACCTGAGTGCTACGAAGTTTACAATAATCTTTAATCACGACCATGGCGGCTCCACCAGCTGCAGCGGCACCCGGCCCGCCTGCAGTGAAAAAGTCTCGAACAGATCTTGTTGGCCAATGGCTAAACAAGATATATATCGCGCATTCTGTCGAAGACAGTCAAGTTTCCAATGTTACAATCGAAAAGTTCTTCAGCATCACAGATCTCACAGCCTGGCTCGAGGATACACAGATTTCTGTGCCCATGGCACTACTGACCGCCGAGCATAGACCTTCCAATGTGCTCGTTCTGTCTGATCCCTCTGTACAAGAACTGTTTTCCATTGGCACAGGAGTAACACCCACTACTGACGCGGCGCCAGAGTTGGTAACCCTTTTCGCAAACAAAGAAAAGCGTTAGGTCGTAGCCGCTTGCTCGGATGGATTGATTACAAACCTTGAACGAATGAAGAGGCTTTCTGAAAAAAAGAAAGAAACAGCTGAAGAAGTCAAAGCAGAAAAAGGCGAAGCGGAGTGGGAAATTGAAAAAGAAGAACGCTCAGAAAGCTGGAGCCACGCCTCATGATGGCAGATCTGATGAAGAATCCGACGAGGAAGCCGATGAGCTCGAAGCAGCCGGGGGATCACACTGGGGACTTCTTATTGTTGATACGCAGAAGAAAATCGCAAGATTCGTTGATAGTGCGATAGGTACCAGGAAAACTGCTGCTAACAAGTTGAAGATAACGAAAATGGGTGAAGCCGGAACTGCTGCAGGTAAAGTGCTTCGAGGCATTGAAGCACTCCTTGTAGATGGTGATGGTGGTAAAGGTGTCTATGTTTCTGGTCAAAGAGGTTTCGAGGCGACGACCTTGAAGCATACACCCCAACAATGAGCATAACAACTGCCGATACGACCAAGGTGCATGTGGACCTTTCGTGTTCGCATTTCTCCATCATCTCTACAATCTGCCCGCGAGCCCCATGGAGGATGTCAAGGCATTGTTTCCGTCAAGTAAAAGAAGAAGTACTCGTTTCGACTCAGGAACTACGAGGGAACAGATGCAGCTCGTCATGCGCAAAAGTATTGACCCAGCTTATCAATCATCAGTGTCCGATTTACAACTCGACCTCAATCTAGTCCAGGCATTGATGACGCCAGAAATCCTGAAATTAGCGGTCAATCGGTTCCAGGGCCGACGAACCCCTATTCGCTCTGGGCATAACGCTGGTCCAGCTCAGCTGAGGAAGCTTATACAGCAACCAGGCACAAAATTGACGGAGGACCAGGCCGCGGCCGAGCCAGAGATGCATAAGCATCGAACACAGGATCCTATTTTCATGAGAATGTCACTGAGCTCGTTGAAGCCATTGATATGTACTTAGTCTTGCAGGCAGCGCAGATTGCCAGTCACCAAACTATCGCTAGAACTGCTTGGAACATCAACAATTTGAAGGACCACAAAATCGATCTTCGTAGCATGACGGAAGACCAGATCAACGAGTGGGTGAAGCTGAGACCTTATAAAGAATGGCTTGAGACCTCCCATAATTTCTTCTATAAGCGGCTCGCACTCATGAACGCATATTCTGGCGGTGTTGGCATTACAGGAATAGAATTGCTGGATAGGCAAGGCGCGCAGGCGTGGATCGAAGATGGTGCATATCCCATCATCGATTCGGATCCTCTTGGAAAGATCGTGACGGTACTAACGAAAGAGGTAAAACGCCTCCCACGACCAGTAGACGTGCAGGGAAAACCACAGTATTATCCAGAGTACTATCTGGACAGTATAGCCTATGTCAAGACGGCAATCGAGAAAGGCAAAAAACTGGCTGATTTCGTCTCCATCAGCTCAAAAGAGCTTCAAAAGAACATGTACATGACTGATAGAGAAAACAATGTCATCGGTGGTAGAGGCATCAACGGAACTACTTATAGAGCCATTCTCTTCGTGCGTTGTGGGGGCACCTTTGCGCCTCCGGATACTGCAGGGGTCAAACGCAACACCACCACCACCACCAAGCAAGAGTGCGAGACAACGTGGATCCGAGATCAGAATGTCTTCGACGAGGGCAAGGATTTTGAAATCAGCGAAGATGACACCCTCACGCGACACATAGACGAAGCTAAGATCTGTAATAGGATGCGCGATGCCTACGAGACTGGTAAGGTTATCGACGTTAGCAGTGGAAACGAGGATGACGACAGCCCTGATAAAAGTCCTCGTCCTGCACAGCCTTCTAAAAAGTCGCAACCGAAGAAAAGTCCTCCACGCACACCGCCTAGAGATGGAGGGGATTCTAACGATGATTCCGATTCCGACAACGATAAAGACAAGTTGAATGCTGCTTATATTGGTAAAGAGACGCTCAGGGGCGTCAAAAGAAAGTCACCTGACGACAACCCAACAAAGGATGGAGCTGACACTCAGCGGCCTAAAAAAAAGCTGAAGATGACACTACCAAAAACCGTCCTTGGCGTATCGGAAGCACAGCTCCTGCCATGGCTCAAGGAACTGTCTCCATTGTTACAATCACAAATGATCGATGCCAACGATGACATGCCCAATGTACCACGTGCGCGAGAATAGCTACAACGCACCTACTACCGTACAATCCAAGACATGTCAGCGGAAGGCGCAGGGCTCTCGAAAGACAGCATAGCGCTCATCAAGAAGTGGCAAGCAGATTGGCCTGACAAGGAAGAGAAGGAAGAGCCGCCAAAGAGATTCTTGAATAAACGCTTGCTGCATAAAACGCACAAGAAGTGTACGATTGCTGGGCAAGAGGCCGAATTTACTTTCAGCAAAAAGGGTGGCTTTCCGAACTACCACAATAAACCGGATAAGATTCCGGAGGAAGAGGTCTTAGATGAGGATGAGATAATGACTGAGGAAGTCAATAACGCAAATGAGGATGCGAGCGCTGTCGACGGAGAGGGAGGCGAGGTTGACGAAGAATGAAGTGAATAGGAAGCGGCCCGACACTAGAGTTGGGCTACTAACAGCAGCTACTACAAAGTCAGCATGTTCAGTATCAGAGTAAAGATAAATCTGTAAAGTAAGTCTGTGGGCATTTGAATGCGCTATTTGTCAACACCATCACACGTATATATCCTTCCAAGCGAGCCAAATCCTTTCCAGCATCATGCATGCCAGAAATCCACCATCCTCACTGTATAACGAAACTCTCCCTCCCCTTCGTAGCAGGCACCCTGCCAAACAGCTCCTCAACCACCCTACACCGCCCCACAAACGGCACAACCGTATACAACGTCCCGACCCTCTCCCACACCCGCCCCTCCCCACCCTGCACCCTCCTCACAGTCAAGAACCTCGCAGTCCCATGTTCATTATCGCAATACCTTCCCACAAACATCAAAACACTTACCAACTCCCCAGAAACATGCCTCGCCGTCCACTGTTCCGGCGAAATCTCAATCGACATACCAATAAACGCCAGCCTCTTCCCAATCCTGAAATAGCGCTCTTCATCCCTACGCCGGGATTTCAATTCCTCGCGGCCCGGTCTACCCACGCGTTTCTGCCACGACCACTCACGCTTCGTATCTTCAACTCTGGTAAAAGTATTCAAAACCCACGCCTCCCTCACTTCAATCCTATCAAACACCCCCGTTTTCAAAATCCCCACCGACCGCGCACCCATCAGTCTCATCGCGCCTTGCCGCTCAGAATGCGCAACGTACAAACTAGCCGCCCACACGAGATTCGGCTCCGTAGCCTTGGCTTTAATGAGATCGCTCATGTACGCGCAGTGCTCGAGGTTTGGCGGCGCGCGCCATGTCACTGTGCCTTTCCAGCCCGCCCAGGTCCAGGAGGGGAGGTGTGTGCGGCGGGGACAAGGTGTAGAAACAAACATGAGGTGGTTCAAGCTTGCGCCGTGGTACCAAGACGATATCGACAGGGCAAAAGTGATTTGCGCGCTTGCTGTTGTACCGGGGATATCACCTGTCCACATTGGTATACCGTGGAAGAGGTACAGTGATGGTGTAGTCGCGTACATGCCTATCACGCCTTGGAATGCGTGCAGCGAGTCTGTCGGGTTTGTCAATTGGCGTTTTGAGAACTCCCGAATGTGCTCGTTTAGGCCGCGGAGCTGGGCGCCGAGGGTTATGCAGTCTGTGAGGGGGAAACCGTAGTCTATGCGGTAGGGTTCGTCGAGGGCGATGACGAAGTCGTCACGATGGGCGTGGCTGCCGCCGCTGAAGGCGGAGGATTTGAAGATGCCGGAGAGCATGAAGTCGCACATTACGTTGTTTTGATTGTGGAAGAGGGCGTGCGCGGCGCTTTCTTGAACTGCCATGCATCGGCATTCCCAGTAGGTTTGGTGCGGGGTGAAGACGAGGTGGCGGTTTGAGAGGACGCCTTCTTGGTAGGTCCAGCCTCGTGTCCAGTATGGGGAGTTGAGGAGTTCACGCCGGGGATCAGGGAGAATGGAGATGAGGTGGCTGCCGCTGTCGAGGTAGTAGTTTGGTTGGGGGGAGCGGGGGGTTTTGAGGACGCCGGGGAGACCGTGGGATGCGCCTGTTCCGGCTGCGGCGACGATGGTGAAGTCTGCTTCTTCGTAGATGGTGGTCATTTTGGCGATGAGATAGCTCTTCTCGTCTGGGTCGGATTGGTTGATGCAAAGGCGGTCGACCCAGATGTATATCATGCCCAGTTGTTTTGTCACTTCCACAGCGTCTAGGATGGTCTTGGGCCAGTCTACTAGATCCGCGGGTGTTGAGCCCCAGACGTAGCTCAGGGCAACATATGGCGTTCCCCACGGCTTCTCCTCGACTACTGGTGTTTCCTTTGTACAGTCGATGAGACGAAAGCCTCTTGTGACAGGTTCTCGCGCAACTCGCCGCTTACAAGCATCGCCATGTTGCGTTCGACACGTGTGGAGCCAGTTCCTCGCAATTTCCAGGTCATACGCATCTTCCACCACTCTTGCATTGAGAAGATTGTTGTTGTCTTCTGGTCTGACCTCATGTGCTCCTTGATGAAAGATGCCTCCAACCTCTGGGATTTCGTAATCCAGCCAAGTGACTTCGTAGCCGGATGGAGGGAGCGATTCGATATCGGGTACAACGGCCATGAAAACCGTGTCCACATATTCATTCAACTGTCCCTCCACAAATTCGATCCTCTTGCTGTTGAACAGCCAATGCTCCCTCGTGTTGAATGCAAGGAGTTTGTGTTGTTGATGTTCGTCTGGTTGGACTCGCATGGACGCGAAGAAGACACACAGCGGACAATCTGATGAACGGGAGAGTCGATTCAGAAAGTGATGTACGATGAATCCATCCTTGTAGAAGTTTCGTTCATCGGCTGTTCGAAGTATCTCTTTGGTCTGGACGGCAGGCTGTGTCTTCATCCACTTGAAGAACTGGCGCGCTTCGTCAAACTTTGCATCAAGGTTGAGCATCTGGCAGGTCAAACATAGTGTCGTGTCGAGTTGGAAAAGAGTCTGATGGCGTTTAGTCGTAGTCCAGAGATATTCCACGTCAGGTGAGTCGGCCCTGCGTTTGCCCTTGGAAGATTGACCTGCGGAAGACGAAGATGCCATTTTTGATTGACGGAGGGTCACAAATTTCTCTGAAATGGTCGTTTGGGAATGTAAACGCTCGATCTCTTCACCAAAGACTTGGACAGGCTTCGTGAAAGCGATTCATAGTAAATGTCGTAGATTGCGGACGAGGAGGTCCAATAACAACAGCCGCAGAGCGCTATGCCTGATCTTGAAGCTCGTCTAGAAGCTGCGTTCCAAAAGTGGGAGTATTCAAGTACAGTACAGAATTCAGATGACGGTAGTTGAGAGTCGCAGCATTCAAGTCCACCAGCCAATCGACACAGCCCCAATGGCTGCCTGTAGCTGAACGCAGCTAGTGCAGCCTCAAGCGCTTGCACTCTCAGCGAACGTATCAAGTTCCGCCTTACACGAAGATCTCGCTTGTCCCTGTCTATTGAATGCTTAATCCTTGCCTGAGGCTGAACTCGGGATTCCGCAGTCAGGCTGTACATTTTGCTGTCTTGATTGAGCAAGATGGAAATACAAAGGCACATCGCTCAAGGACATAGGACATAGGACAACCACAGGCATATCGAGTTGGGAATGATGTGAGAGATTCATCGTAGTCTCTCACTATGTCTGATGAACACTCCTCTATTATGTCCACTGAAGAACTTTTGCGTGTCCAAGTTAGATGCTGAAAGGAATTTGGACCAGAACAATCGTGAGTAAAGGATCTGGTTATATGATGCTTAGGTTGAGCCAGGCCAATCCAATTCAGCGGCTGCCTTTGCATAACACATACCAATCACCAGCAGTCCCTCTCCAAAAGACTAGAAGCCGGTAATCAAATCAACCGGAAATCAACTCCGCCCTCCCGAAGAACGTTTCCAATCCACGACCCAACCACCCCTCGATGCCCCCGCCCATGCCCTCCACACACACAATGACGTGCTCGCCTGCTCCCCTCACTTCCACTGCTTATCCCTACTCTGCAGCGTAACCAACAAATCATAGAAGTCCTTCCTCCAGTCCACGCACTCGAGATACTCCCACCACAGCCTCAACGCAGGTGGCTCATCCATATCGCTCGCCGCAAACGCATCAAGAATGACCTGCTTCTTGATCATCGCAGTCTTCATGTTGGCCTCGCGATCCCATGCACGCAGCTCTTCAACATACCTGCGTACGTCGCGTGCCATGTCGGCGTTGTGCTTGACCTCTACCTCTGTAGCAATGGATGAGGCGTCGTCGTTGGCGGAAGAAGAGGGGAATAGGGCGCCGGAGTAGGGAGGGGCGGGGAAGAAGTGCTTCTTGAGGGCATCGGTGACCCAGGATTCACGCGCGGAAGATGTGAGTTCCTCAGCCCAGTACTGCTTGATGGATTCGGGGACCTTGGTGCTCATGGTGTCGTGGTCTAGCTTGTCGCTCCAGCGAGTCTGGGTGTAGTTGCCGTAGTAGATGAAGCGGAAACGACCAGCAGCGTCCTTGGTCTCGACGAACATGGGGACGTTGTCGTAGGAGCACGCGTCGTCTTCGAAGTCGGCGTGGAAGGTCTCTGGAGACTCTTTGAAGAAGGCGGTGAGCTTTGCGCCGTGGGTCCCGGGAGCAGTGGGCAGGAAGGGCTCGGTCTTCGGGTCGAGCATGTAGTAGGTACGATTACGGAGCATGTGGGGGCCTGGGCCGCTCATGAAGCGCAGGCCGGGAGACCAGGACTCGCCCTTGAGAGTGAAGTTGATGAAGTCGGGGTGGAAGGTGACCATTTCGCCGGCTGGAAGCCTAGAACGAATGTCCTCTGGAAGGGCGGGTAGAGAGGCAATGTAGTGCGGCTTCCAGGCTTGTTCGAGAGACAGATCTCCAACCGTGGACATGTCCTTCTGCGCGGTGGTCTCGGGGGTGGCAGGCGGGCTGGGTACCGGTGCGGGGATCAACTGTCCATCGATTTGTCCGTCCGTGATGAGAGCGTCCTGGACTGGGGTGATGACGGACTGCGCTGCGCTGCGTACCATTAGTCCTGATACTGGTAGCTATAATCGAACATCAGACTTACCCAACGCCGTTGCCGTCATCATTCTTCTTCATGCGCCGAAGGTGCGGAGGTAGAGACGCCATAGCAGTTCCACTGTTGGCAACGCCGGCAGCCCTCATATGAGGAGGTACATTTCCATTGACCTTGACAGGATCTGCATTGTCACCTCTGACAGACGCCATGCCGAACACTTTGGCAGGAGCTTTATCGTCCGCCTTCTTGGGATCAGCATCGCCATGAACCGAAACTTTGACCTCATTCTCAAGCTTTTCGAGTTCTGCTTTGAAGTCCATAGCCTTCTTGTGCGACTCTGATACATCCAAATCCTGACAGGGACCGAATCGAACTGGCCAGTGGCCCTTCTTCATCTTGTCCATCGACAAGGTGAGTCTGTCGTACAGCTCTTGCAGCGAACGAACGTCACCTTGGAGTTCAGCGTGACGTTCCTCCAGACTGAGAACGCGAGTCTCCAGGCACGGCGAGAGGGGAGTGCTCGTCTCCTTGCCCAGGTTACTCTTTTGCTGGGTTTCGTTCATGCCAGAGGGAGAGAATGTGGGGGCGTTGGGGCTGAAGTGCATGGTGTGTGTAGAGAGCAGTAGGTTGCAAGGGTAGAGGTTGGGATCACGGTTGGACATTAAGGCTCGAAGCGGTTTTGAGTCTATCCACGCACACTGCAAGAGTCAGCTGAAGGCAAGCCACGTGTAAGAAGTAAAGCCTTGCCTGGAAGACGTAATGTGCTTGGTGCACTGACGAGAGCTGGAGCGTTGTTGCAAGTTGTATCAGCAAAAGGCTCCTTGATCCTAAGGATAGTAGACAAGTGTGGGAGGAAGGAGGGTTGGATTCGAGGCTCCCGGAGGCGGCTTATATAGACAGTTCGGTTGTCTCTCGCAGCTGCGGAGCGGTAAGAGGCCGTGGAGAGCCTCTTGCACACTGCCCTGGGTGAGAGAGATATTGTTGCTACTAAAAATGGCCATGGTGAGTGTGACGCGTGCTGCTGAGGCAGCCGCCCACGCGCGAGAGTTGATATTACCTGAAGCTTGCTGTCAAGCTGGCCACTCAAGGCGACAATGTGACAGTCACTTTTTTCTGCTACGTTAACAGGATGAGAGAGATAAAGATATACACACAGGTTTTGGCCAATCGCCTGAGGTGGTAACCTTTCCTGTGTATCTAGGGGACGATATAGAGATGGTTGGTCATGTCAACATCATTACATGTGCCAGAAAGACTTGTTCTTGTAACGGCCCTGTTCAGGTTCATCTCACGTGGCTTACCTGTGGACCCGATGAAGATGATCAATCAGGGATCCGGTTCGACCGGAGCTCGAGTTTAGTGCCAACCCCATCTCTCATTCTCTTGTGCTGGGATTGCCCATTTACATTTTCCCCAGCTCTTCCACTTCTATCAGCCCCATGGGTGTTCCCAACGAGCCTCCTTTGTGACCCTGCATCTACTATTTTAGCGCGTTTCCAGCGATAGATGAGCCCACCAAAGCTTCCTACCAATACGACACATCAGAGCCGCGACTAAAGGAACTGGGCTGGCGGAGAGAATGAAGCTGATCTGATCCAAGCAGGAGGGCTTACATGGCGGTGAGGTGGGTGAAGGTGTTGGACGGTGTCTGTGCCTGAGCGCGTAGAGTGCGTGTTGGCCTAGCGCAGGGTCAACGCGACCCAGACGTCATGCGCTAAGCCGTTTCCACGCACTTTCACCCGTCGGCCTGCATTTTACTCCTCACGCAATCGCCGAGTACTCGAGTCCGACCGTGGAGAGGGCATGTGCAGAACTCACGGCCACCAACACTCACGTGCATGCTTCCCGCGCAAACCCTATTCCAGCTCCCGCTACACCCATCCGATTAGACTCTCTGCAAGCACACGATGCCGCCGAAGCGCACGCACGATGATTCGCAGCCCGCCTCGCTCAAGGAGAAGCTGCAGCACCTGCAGACGTCCAATGCCCATGCCCGCGGCCGTCGCAATGGCGGCACCAATGCCATGGGCGGCAGCAGCCTCAAGGAAGTGGACAATGCCTCTACCAACAGCGGCCAGACGTCGCACGACTCGAGTTCGTCCAATGTAAGCCTCGCGTCGCATTCACATCACCCGGCCCAGAGTGGCTAGAGCATTACGAGTGCTGATGCACTTGCTTGCACACAGATCAAATGGCCTGCGCAAGAAGCCTCGGTCCTCCAGGGCTATCGACGAGCCTACCGCCTCGACACGCCGTCCGCCTTCAAGAACCCGCTGAGCCACGTCGTGCTCAACCAGGGCATTGGCCGCTTCTCGCCCACCATGGCGCGGCCCAAATCCAAGCGACGAGTACACAAGGACCAGCTGGCGCTCGCAGTGCGCAAGAACTTCAATGCGCTGGGCGTCAACGAGAGCGATGTCATCATCGACTGGCTGTACAAGTCAAAACACCAAGACAAAGAGTTTCGAGTCCGATTCGCGCCCCAACGGAAATGACCTCAGACCGAGTCACAAGCACACACTTCGCTGCACTTTACGGCGTTCACCACGATACCCCAGGATTGGCAGAAGCCACCTACCACCATACATTACGAGCATGAGCATTGGGACGGCGTTTGGGCAACTGGGCTTACACAGCATGGACCGAGGGACAACCGCATTGGGCTCTGTATATTATACTACAGCCGACGGGTGTGCGCATGGCTGTGCGCACACAACGCCAGGCCACGATGTATACGATCTGCATAGGACTGTTGTCATATAATGGAAGAGTTCATGATAACCATACTTCTCGGCCAAACATGTGTCGCGCTTGTTCATGCTTGCCTTGTGAGAAGCAATGGGCCACGATGACGTCGCTGGTAGACGGACTTGTTAACTTGAGCTTGTGAAGATCTATCAACGACTTAGCTAAGACGTCGTTTGTGACTTATCAAGACGATGGATGCATTCAAGTACACATAACCATGCCAATCGAAGTTTCGAGACGCGTCCAAGCCTCGGGTTGCTGAAGCCAATGATCGATCGGCTAACTTGACCCAACATCAAAAAAGTTCCGCCGGCAGTTGCCGCTGCATCAGCGAGAGCGAACATTTTGGATTACACAGCAACACCACCGCCATTTCGCAGTCATTGATTCCCCTCGGAAACAACGTCAAAATGAGCCTCGTTAGTCCATTACCACTGAGGGCGGTCGCCCCCGCTCGTCTGGTCACTGCATCCGCCTCCTCTCAATGTCGTCAGCGCCGTCGCTACTCGCAAATATCGCAAACACCATCGAAGCGGCCCTCTGCACCGGCGAGGAGACAGCAGCAGCATGCGCCGTCAATACGAGTATGTCGAGAGCCCCATTGAAATTGAAGCCGTGTACTTTGCTGACAAGATCGCTGCAGTGCTTCCATGCGACCTCGCCCGCTTTTGCCATGCCCGACCCGTACCAAACCCTCGGTGTCAGCAAAAGCGCATCCGCCGCCGAGATCAAGAAAGCATACTACGGCCTAGCGAAGAAATACCATCCTGATACCAATAAAGACGCGGGCGCAAAGGAGAAGTTTGCCGCCGCACAGGCCGCATACGAAGTGCTCTCCGACGCCGAGAAGAAGAAGGCTTTTGACTCTTACGGTGCCGGCGCCTTTGATGCGAACGGTGGCTTCAATCCCGGGGCTGCTGGCGCTGGCGGACCAGGCGGCAACCCATTTGGAGGGGGCTTTGGTGGTTTTGGCGGATTTGGCGGAGGGGCGCAAGGTGGCTTCCAGGACATCAACTTTGATGATCTATTTGGCGCATTCACCGGGGGGCGAAGAGGAAGAACTGGCGGTGGTGGGCGAAGGAATCCTTTTGAAGAGCAGGTCATGGTCGGCGACAACATCGAGGTTCAAACCAACATCTCGTTCTTGGATGCCGCTAGGGGTGTCAAGAAGGATATACATATCACGCCGCTTGTCGAGTGTGGAACATGCACAGGAAGTGGACTGAAGAAGGGCGCAAAGAGAGCAGAATGTAAGAGCTGCGGGGGTACTGGACAAAGAGTGACGAGCATGGGCGGCTTCCACATGAGCGCGACCTGTGGATCTTGTGGGGGATCTGGCTTCGCGATACCGAGAGGCTCATCCTGCAGCACCTGCGGTGGTGACGGTGCCGTCAAGGAGCGAAAGACAATCTCCATTGACATCCCCGGCGGCGTAGAAGATGGCATGCGATTGCGCGTCAACGGAGAAGGAGACGCACCGCTCACAGGACAAGCAGCATCAGCTGGAACCATACACGGCCAAAAAGGTGATCTCTACGTGCTCATCCGCGTAGCCACCGACGCAAAGTTCAAGCGCAACGGCTCCGACATTCTCCACACTGCAACCATCCCCCTCACAACCGCCGTTCTGGGAGGAGAAATCAAAGTGCCCACTCTCGACGGCGAAGTCATGGTCAAAGTGCCTACAGGCTCAGGAACCGGCGACCGCGTCACGTTGTCGGGCATGGGCATGAAAGTGCTCTCGTCGGGCCGTCGGGGCGGCAAAGGCGATCTAAAGGTCGAGTTCAAAGTGTCGATGCCCAAGTACCTCAGCGTAAACCAACGAACGATTCTGGAAATGTTGGCCGATGAAATGGGCGACTCGCACGCAAACCGAGTCATTAACCCGGGCAAGTGGAAGGCAGAGCAGCAGGCTGCGGGCAGGAGTGGTGGCAGCGGCAACACGGTGGGGGGCGATCACTCGAATGAGGGATTCTTGAAGAGCGCATGGCATAATCTTACGGGACAGCATAAGCACATGAATGATGAGGATGATGAGCCGAAGAAGGGGTCTGGGTCGGGATCTGCGTAGATGTGTAGGGGTTTTATGGGTGTAGACCGATGAGTTGATGGATGTCACGATGAAGTTTGGCGCACGCGATGGAAGCATCGCAGGCGCAGGCACTCTCCCCCTTGCCCTCTCCTCTTCTTCCCAAGACACGATAGCATTTAATGGCGTTTTGAGCCGATGGAGCTGTTTTGGTCAAGCAAGCCGTGTAGAAAGTATCTTGTATGTAGCCTCTCGACTCACGCAGGGCTTGTATTGTATGTACGTATTATGTATGTTATGTATGTAGATTATAACGATCGATCAACAAACATAATCAATCCATAAAGCAAGAAAATCCTTTATAATCATGACTAAGTAACTGACCGCACGACCCTTGCTTCCCCTGTGAGCGCTTCATACTCTCCACATCTTCATTCACAACCCACAGCAGTACTCTATGTCCGGGTAGATCAATATATCGAAGGCGCTTACCACGCCAAGCCGCGGGCTTCTGGTGCTCTGAGTGGCTGGTAGCGAGCCGCAGGAACCAGGATGACCCCCCTCATCGCGGGTTCAGTTTCTAGGTGTACATGGCAACGGTGTGACACTTGGGGTTGGAGGCACATGGCGATGCGATGCGATTAGCGGTTTGGAGCTTACGGCGCGTACGGCGTGGGATTGGTGAGGGGAGGGAGTGGGCGCATGCACTGTGCTGTGTGCCTGCAGGTTGCTTAGATACTGCCCCGCCGTAGAGCACTCTAGAGTAGGGTGGGTAGTGCTAGTGAGGTGAGGCACATGTACGCATCTTGCATCTCCACGCCCATCTTCGCCTCGCCTCGCTTCCATAGATTTCAATCTCGCCTTGCGCTGTGCTCTGCTGTGCCACACACACACACACAATCGCCCTTTGTGCTTCCCTTGGTCCCGGACATCTGGGGTTCATCCAGTGTGTGTTTCGACGTCCCGTCTGATCGTGTTGGCCGTGGAGACCGACATTCCCGACATGTGCTTGTGAGTTGGTACGCGGCCAACGACCGACCCGCCAGCGCAACACGCTCCCACGTCATCCCGCCTGTGCATATTCTCTCCACGCGACGAGTCCTCGATAGACTGCCTGACACCGCCTGTTGCTGCTGCCTGAGAAGCAATTGCTGCCGCCGATATAGACCACGGCCCGTCTGACACGAGGGCCGCCGCACCCAGGCCAACACCTCCGCTTACACCCTCCTCCCCTCTGACCCTCCCACCTCGCGACCACGCCTCTCCACAAAGCGCCCCCGTCGGCCGCTTCCCCCCATCTACCCGCCATGACGACGCAAATACCCATGATCTCGGTCCCGCTCAAGCAGACCAACGAGATCGACTGGGTGCAGCCGCTCAAGGGCTACATACGCCAGACCTACGGCGACGACCCAGAGCGCTACAATGAAGAATGCAACACGCTGAATCGACTACGGCAGGACATGCGGGGCGCGGGCAAAGATAGTGCGGCCGGGAGGGATCTGCTGTATCGATACTATGGCCAGTTGGAATTGTTGGATCTGAGGTTTCCCGTGGATGAGAATCACATCAAGATTAGCTTTACTTGGTACGTTGAAGGTTGTTGGCATACGTGGGATACACATCGAAATAGGCAAGATATCTGAGCAATGAATAGACGCACTAACACAGCCTCAGGTTCGACGCCTTTACCCACAAACCCACCTCCCAATACTCGCTCGCCTACGAAAAGGCCTCCATAATCTTCAACATCTCCGCCGTCCTTTCCTGCCACGCCGCCCACCAGAATCGCCACGAAGATGTCGGCCTCAAGACCTCGTATCACTCCTTCCAGGCCTCCGCAGGCATGTTCACGTACATCAACGAGAACTTCCTCCACGCTCCATCGACGGATCTGAGTAGGGAGACGGTCAAGACGTTGATTGCGATCACACTGGCACAGGCGCAAGAAGTCTTTCTAGAGAAGCAGATTGCAGACGGAAAGAAGGTGGGACTGTTGGCCAAATTGGCAAGTCAGGCCGCGTTTTTGTATACACAGGCTACCGAGGGTGCGCAGGAAAATGTCACGAATGCCGTGTTTGAGAAGGTGTGGCTGTTGGTCTGCCAGATCAAAGCGCACTACATGGCCTCGGTGGCCCAATACTACCAGGCGCTGGCTGATGACGATGCAAACTCGCATGGTGTAGCCATCTGCAGACTACAGGTTGCAGAAGCGCATGCGAAAGATGCTAATCGAACGGCGAACAGTTTCCCGAACAATACGCCTGCGAACTCGAATCTAACACCGGAGACTGGAGGCATACTGGCTGAGATGACGAAGAAGCACTTGGCCAATGTGCAAGAGAAGATTGCGGAATTTTCAAAGGACAACGATTTTATATACCACCAGGGCATCCCGAATGAAGCTGCATTGACGCCTGTGCCGAAGCTGCCAGCGGCCAAGGCGATACCGGTTAGCGAGTTGTATCAAGGGCAGGATATCCAGAGGATCATTGGGCCAGATATCTTCCAGAAGATTGTACCTCTGGCTGTAACCGAGTCAGCAAGTCTCTACGATGAGGAAAAGGCAAAGCTGATACGCGCTGAGAGCGAGCGAGTCGAGGTTGCCAACGACGAAATGGCAGCAAGTCTGGACTACCTCAAATTACCCGACAGTTTGAACGTGCTAAGAGGTGGCATGGACCAGGACAACATGGTGGACA
Source organism: Plenodomus lindquistii (assembly GCA_025504975.1). Taxonomy (NCBI): domain Eukaryota; kingdom Fungi; phylum Ascomycota; class Dothideomycetes; order Pleosporales; family Leptosphaeriaceae; genus Plenodomus; species Plenodomus lindquistii. The sequence continues at coordinate 377,010 of JANUWI010000018.1, forward strand.
ATGACTTCCGGCAATGGTGTCAAGCGTTGGCAGGACACCAGCATTTCCCCACGGCGTTTGAACAGCTCAACAAGGACAAGTCTGAGATTATCAACTCGCTCGAATCCAGTATGAAGCAATTGGACATGGAGGAAAGCGTGTGCGAGAAGATGAGATCAAAGTACGGAGCAGAGTGGACACAGCAGCCTAGCTCTCGCCTCACCTCGACGCTACGGAGCGATATCAGGAATTACCGCGGAGCTGTGGATGAAGCGGCGAATAGTGACGCACAGCTGTACAATACGTTCCGACAGTGTGAAGCGGATTTTGATGAGATGCGCTCGGCTGGAGAGACGGACGAGGCGGATGTACTGTACTCGAGAGCCATGGTTAAGGCTGGTGCAAGTAAAGGGAAGAGTCCGAGACCCGCGGAAGGGAATCTCATTGACGACGACATGGACGAGGGACCGACTGTCGCAGACCAGATTGGTGCTGTTGAGGATCTTCTGAGGAAGTTGAACCTTGTCAAGAAGGAGAGGACGCAGATACTCAAGGATCTGAAAGACAAGGTATGTACAAGGCTTTTGTGTTTTCCGCTGGAGAAGCTAATTTGGTCAGGTTCACTCCGACGACATCTCAAACGTTCTCATCTTGAACAAGAAAGCCATTGCGAACCAAGAAGCACAGCTCTTCAAAGCTGAGCTTGAAAAGTTTCGCCCGCATCAAAATCGCATACTCCAGGCCAATCACAAGCAGACATCGCTTCTGAAAGAACTCACCAGCACATACTCACACCTCCTCAAAGACAAGCGCGTACGATCCGAACAGAGCAAATACGAAGCTTTCTCGCGACAACGAAATACAGTCATGACCAAATACAGAAGAGTCTATCAAAGTTACAACGATCTCGAACAAGGTCTCGACCGCGCAAAGAGCTTCTACAGCGAGATGAAGGACACGGCCTCGAGTCTGCAAAAGAACGTGGAGACTTTTGTGAACAATCGTCGATCAGAAGGAGGGCAATTACTCACCAAGATCGAGCAGAGCAAGTCGCAAGGCAGTGCGGACCACGAGCAACAACGCATGAAGGAGCTCATGGAAAGAATGTCCATGGAGCCATCGGGCTCACCAGTCTCAGGCGGCAGCGGTAGCGGTGCACGAAAGAAGAGCATCCCACCTCCTCTCTCCTCAACACCCGCATACGGATCCACTTCAAACTCCGGCCATCCCGCATACAACCCGGCGGCCTCACCACCCGTAACCCCCCGGTACCCCATGACCAGCGCCCCAAGCCAACAAACCTACATGTCCCCGAGTCACTCGTACAACTCATCATCCACCAACCAACAACCGTACACGCACAACCAACCCCCACCCCGCCGCGAAAGCTACAATCAATACCCCCAACAACACGCCCAATCCTCAACATACAACCCCCAATACAATCCCGTCTCCCCACCCCCCCACCAACAATTCTTCAATCCCCCTCCCGCACAACACCAACATCAACATCAACATCAACATCAGCCGTGGGGTCAGCCCCCCGCGCAACAACAGCAACAGCAGTGGGGTGCTGCTGCACCGCAGCAACAAGGTCTACCGCAGGGTTATGTGCCGCCGCCGCCGCCGCCGGGACCGCCGCCGAGTCAGGGCATGGAGTTTGGCCATTTTAGTGCGGGGGGGTATCCGAGTGGGGCTGGGGGGTATGCGCAGGGGAGGCAGGGAGGGGGGCAGGGTGGTGGTGGGGGAGGGGGGGATCCGTGGGCGGGGTTGAGTGGGTGGAAGTGAAGGGGTGAAGGGGAGGAGAGGAGAGTTGAGGGGTGGTGGTGAGGTTGTAGGGAGGGGTGGGGTGGAGGGGGGTGGAGGATGGGTGATGATCTGGTTTATGGGCTGGGGAGGTGTGAGGGTCGTACAGTTGTGTGGTATGGTATAGTGTGTAAATAAACCCCCCCTAACTCTTTCTCCCTCTCCCTCTCGAGAGAGTATGCATGTATGCATGTGTTAGGTCCGTACGTACAACATCTCACATCGAATTCCAAGGACAAACAGCAGTTGCAATACAATCATCAATCATCAATCACATCTACAACCAAATCTTCTCCTCCCCCCCCGAAAATAAAAAATAGAAAAAAGCAAAATATTCACACATACACCATACTACCTCGACCCTCACTCAGCCTTTCACTTAACTCAACTTACTACAAACGATTTAAAAAAAAAACTTTAGCTAAACCTGTGATCCTGTGCTGGGCTGCAAGTTCGAGGGAGGTGGGGAAGGGTAGATGTAGGTGATGGATGATGGAAGTACCATAGTATGTTAACAAGCGCAAAGCGGGAAAAGAAGGGAAAGAAAGAGAAAGCAGAGTGAAGGTGGGGAGAATACAGACAGACTTGTACATGTTGTTAGTTATTTGCAAGACGCGCGGTGTGTTGGTACTGGGAAGGGGGTGGGTTGGTTGGTTGGTTGGATGGTTGGTAGTGGGGAGGACCTGGAGGGGAGGGGGGGGGCGCGATAGGTTGGGAGGTTGGTTGGTGGATAAGGAAGGAAGAGATGGAGGGAAGAGAGGATTGTATTGGAAGAAGTTGGCTGCGTATATATATATATATATATATATATATCCATATATAACTGCGACATTCCACAAACCTCTAACCAGCTAGATTGTAATCTTGTCTCTCCCCTCTCTGCTGCATGCGAGCGAAAAGGGTGGTGGTTGCAGATGTAATAAGATGGCGTTTTTTTTTTCCTGTTTCTTCTCACGTTTTTTTTTTGTGGTTTCAAAGCTCCTAACCTATTCCATCTACACTTCGCCCTTTTTTTTTCTAACACATACATACACGGGATCTGCCCTAATTTACCATAGGTGTGGCTTTTCTTGTGGCTTTTTGTCTGCGTATGTCGTACTTGGATTGCCGATAGGTAGGTCGGCGGTGTGAGAAAGTAAGCTTAACGTATCGCCTAGTAATCTATCCGCTTTACGCATGCACGTACGAACGCGTAGCGAGTGATAAAGTGAATATCTAACAAGATAGTAATAGGAGAATTGCAGTTGGGGTTTTGTTGTGGTGTGCTGTAGAGTGTGCATGTGATTAGGGGAACCTTAAAGGGCGAGATAATAACAACAACAATAGATAAAAGCATGTACAAACTCACCCCCATCTCCCATCTCCCATCTCCCAACCCACCACACCAAGCCCATACATTCCATCCACCGTAGTCTCCACACTACACTCCGCACAATACCGAACCTCCTTGCTACAACGTGTATTCTCTAGCTATACGCAAGACGTTATGTTCAAGCAGTAGCCTGTTTGTGTAGTCTCCGCGGTACTGTGTGAGACTGAGCATTCTGTACAGAATACCAGTGGGGGATTTATTGGGTATGGATTGGAATTATTATGGATAGTATGGATAGTATGGGAAGGGAGATGAGATGAGAGTATTGGTTTGGGGGCTAAGAGGGGGTGGGGGGGGGGAGATGATTGTGAGCTGGGGGGGTTGTATTGATACTACAGGGCGTTTAAAAATTTGTTTGAGAAGTGCGGAAAGCCTGTAAGCATGATACTATGGGCGATATTAGTAAGGATAGAAAGTCTTACTAGTAGGCTGACGATGGTCGTAGAGTGGACAACTTCAACTCAAATTTCAGCGAGAGACGAGTGGCTCGTCCACAACTTAGATTAGAAGATTTGATTCATTACTTGTAGCATATACAATGACACCCTTATACCCATAAAGTCCCTAACACACTATGCTGTAGTCAGCACAGTATACTCACAAGTCCCCAACAAGTGCACAGAGGCTACGTGTATATTCTAGGCCTAGTTGAGATAATGTTCTACAGGATCGACATGCTTTTGTTGTCTCCTCGCTGTTGTATGAAATTGAGCGTTTTGTACGAAAGATAACTAGAGGACTTCACAAGTTGTACATGCATTTCGCCAACCGAGCACTTTGCCAGTATAGAACGCGAAAGTCCATCTCAATAAGGAAAACATGACCCAAATTCCAGCATCTCAAAGGGCGCGTGTTCCACTATACGACCATGTCCATATCAGCTTAGCGTGGCGAAACCGACGCTAGTCAACCATCTCTCCATAAACCCATCAGTCTACATCCACACAACACCCCGACACCCCCTAACCCCCCAAAACCTCCCCGTTTCTTACCCCACACACAAACACTCCCACACTTCCACACTCCCACCGCAATGTCAGAGTCCCAACGCCCCAAAGTCGGCGTCGGCGTCATAATCCACGACCACGCCGGCAACATCATCATGGGCGAGCGCGCCTCATCCCACGGCACAGGAACCCTGCAGTGCCCGGGGGGCCACCAAGAATACGGAGAATCGTGGGCTGAAACCGCGATTCGCGAGGTGTGCGAGGAAACGGGGTTGGAGGTGGGGAATGTTAGGTTTTTGACGGCGACGAATGATGTGTTTGGCGAGGGGAAGCATTATATTACCATTTTTGTGACGGCGGAGATTGTGGGGGTGGAGAAGGTGGCTAAGGTATGTTGTGTTATTGTGGATTTTGTTCCCTTTTTTTTTGTTTGGTTGAAGATGTGTGGGGAGGGCGGCGGACCTTTTCCCTGTGGGTTCTTGAGGAAGTGACTTCTTTGATTCTTTAGAGAAGTAACTTTTTTTTTGGTTTTTTTTTTTGAAATCTTTCACGCAGTAACTTTTTCAGTTTTCTAACAGAGTAACTTTCTTAATTCTCTAATTTCGCAAAAACGAAAAAAAAAAATAAGATAAGAAAAAATAATAATAATCACGCGACTATCACTGACATCTCATTCTTCACAGCCAATGGAACCCCACAAATGCGCAAAATGGGAATGGGTACCCTGGAGCCAAATGTGGGCATGGGCAAAAGAGCAGGCAGAAGCCGAAGACGCAGGGAGACAAGTGGGCAGGAAAATGTTCCTCCCGCTTGTTAATTTATGGCGCGAGTATCCAGAGCTGGAACATGTGCTTGATGGGCGGTGATGGATGCGGATGCGGATGCGGATGGAAATGGAGTGGGAAAATAATAGATATGGATATTTACAGCAAGGTCTCTCTCTGAGTCTGTCTGATGAGGTAGTAGCTATGAGTAATAGAGCAGTGTGGCATATCCTCACTCCCCCCATCCTAAGTCCCGATACACATACACTTTGTCCCAAACTACACACACACACACACCCCTCCATCCATCCCCTCAACCCGCTACGTCGACAACTTGCCCTCTCTCCACCCCTGCACCTCATCAAGCGTAATCACATACTCATCCGCATAAACCCTCTTAAGCAACTCGACACTATTCCACGTCCCACCACTAATATACTCGCCCGTCCACACCACAAACCACGCCCAATCCGCGCTATACGCCTTCAACCCTTCAACCTCCATAACGCTCCCGACCTCCGTATGCGCCACAATCTTCGTATCATCAGTGAGCTCCAACAACCGCTCATACGTCGCAGCCTGCGGCCCATGATCACCCTGCGCATATGTGTCTGCGGATACGATATCCACAACGTCGTTTCCAGGGTACCACACTGGGTCGACGGAATTCCACACCCAGATGAGGTTGTTGAGTCCGTGGGTGTGCGTAAGGCGATCGTATAGGATGCGCCAGAGTTGTTTGGCGGGTTCGGGTCCTTCGGCGCCCCACCAAAACCATTTCCCTTCTGCCTCATGCAGTGGGCGAAATAGCACGGGGACACCGGCATCTTGCAGTTTGAGCAGCTGCACGGCGATAGTATCGATGTCGTGCATGAGGAGCGTGTAATTCGCATTCGTAGTGGAAGCCAATGCCGCGGAAATGGAAAAATCGGTCGCGGCGGTGTAGAAGCCGCTGTACCAGGGTTGCGTGGCGTTGTCGTAGAGTCCGACTGGTGCGCCCCAGTGCCAGACGAAGGTTACGATGCCCCCCTTTTCGGCGAAGGCGAGCGCGTGCGAGATGTCCTGGGATGAGGCGCCGCGCGAGGTGCGGGAGTCGGTGTAGTCCATTAGGTCGAGGCCGAGGATGGCGGGGGTGTGTCCGACGTTCGTGGTTACCCAGTCGAGGGAGGCTTGGTCTTGTTGGCCGCTGAGAATGTGGTTGCCGTAGATGCTGCCGAGGTAGGAGAGGAGGGCTTTGGCGTCGGCGTTGGCGTTCGGGTTTACGGGGGTGGTGGTGATGTTGTGGGGGGGACGGGGGGCGGAGGGAGAAATGGTGATGGCGTCGATGAGGTACCAGCCCCAGTTGTTTTGGATTTCAATGGTGTTGGAGCCGGTGTTGAGGAGGACTTGGCCGGCGCTGACGGTCGTCCATTGGGTGGTTGCTGGGAGGGAGATTTGCGAACCGCCGTTGTTGTTCAGGACGACGTAGGTGTATTTGTCGCCGTTGGGACCGTTGTAAATGAGGTTTAGGTCGTAGAGGCCAGAGGAATTGGCGCTGACGTTGAATGTGATCTTGTCTGTTGAGTCGGAGAAGCCCTCGACGTAGCCAGAACCTATGATATGGTGTTAGATTGGGGTCTTGCAGATAGTGGAACGTAAGGCGAGGTACCTGAAAAGCCAGCAAGTGAAGTACCAACGGTCACACCAGATAGAGTCGCATCTTCGGCTTCGTAAGTCACTGATTGGGCAGTGGCAAGCCCAACCAGCGCCGCAATTGTGACACCTATTCTGAGCATGATAGTAGTATAGCAAAATCTCTATGCCGAATAAACTGTCAGACCCTTAGCTCACTATATAGCCTACATACCTCGCATAGCCACCTACGCCAGACGCCAGCCATTATACCATTCTGGGAGCGGAGATACCCACTCCACAAGCTGCAGTACTTCATTAATGTGAGAGCATTGGCACGTGAAAATCGGTCTGGTCGGAAATTATAGAAGGCTTCCAGAAAATGACGAAAACCGGGGAAGAGGCATGCGTGTGACTGGGGTTAATCTAGATAGATGAAGTGTCTCAAGATGGACAGGGGTGCGTGGTCCGCCAATGGTGCGAAAACGAAGACTGAGAATCCCGGGAACGAGAAAAATGTGAAAACGATGCCATTCCGGCGAGATGGTGGAAAACGAACCCCTGATGTATTGTCGATCTTTACTCTGCTGATAAGTGAAGCCTATACATCACCTGTTCAGTATCAGCACATGCCATTGAAGTCCTTACGCAGACTTGATCAAAGCAGTGATATCATCCACCTCCTTCGGCGTAGGCGTCAGATTCTCAACGCCATCGTTTGTAATCAGAATGTTGTCTACCACATCGTTAGCCATAATCACCCTGCCTTAGCTCAGTACATACCTTCAATCCTCACACCACCAACACTCCAATACTTGTCCAAAACCTTCTCATCAAAGAACTGCTTCTTCTCTTCATCCTTGAGGTACGGCTCAATAATGAAGCGGCAAAAGTAAATTCCAGGCTCTACAGTAATCACACTGCGCTCCGGCAACGTGCCCCTCACACGCAGGTACCTGAACATGACGTCTTTGTCCGCGTAGTTGGCGTTGCCACCGCTGTCGTGTGTGTCCATTCCTAGGTAATGGCCAAGGCCATGCGGGAAGAACGCCACGCTCGCTCGCGCTTTGAAGATGGCATCTGCATCGCCCTTGAGGATACCGAGATCAAGCAGCCCTTTGATGGCAATCTTGTGTGCGAGTTCGTGGATCGAATCCCATAGCACACCAGCTTTGAGCGCATTAATGCATTGGTGTTGCATGTCTAGTACGATCTTGTAGATTGCCAGACTCTCCTCGTTGAAGTGGCCTTTGATGGGGAACGTGCGGGTGATGTCTGAGGCGTAGCAGTCGACCTCGCATCCGGCATCGAGGAGGAGTAGGTTTTGCTCGGAAATTGGCGCAGCGTTGTTGACATAGTGCAATGTTGCTCCGTTCTCACCGGCTGCGACGATGGAGTGGTAGGCTTGATTTTTCGCATTGCGTTCTACGCAAGACTTGAGGAATACGGCTTCGAGCTCACATTCGTTCTTTGCCTTGGACGCGGCTTTCATTACGGCGATATGGGCTGCGGTGGAGATGTCGTTCGCCTTGCGAATCAAGGCGATCTCGTAGTCGGTCTTGGTCACTCTGCAGTACTCGATAGCAGTCTTGAGCTGTTTGAACTCCTTTTCTTTGTAAGAGAGGAATGTGACATGATCTGAGATTTGCTCAGGGATAGCGTAAATGGTTGATTGCGCGGACTCTGATGTACTGGTGAGATGAGAGTTGAGGTCTTTGGTAGTTTTACAGTCATCGATGTCGTATTTGGCCTTTGCCTCGTCGACACTCATGGGAAGACCGGACCAGATGACCTCGTCTGGCTCGACAGGAGGAATGAAGAGTGTCAGCTTGTCATTGGGAATCTCATACGTTAGGTATGAATCTGGCAATTCGCAGCCGCTGAGATAGAAGAAGTAACGCCGTTGCCTACACCGACATCAGCATGGAGCTATGAACCGCTTATGAACACTTGTCTCGTACCTGAATGGTGCTTCGCCATCGTTGTCCTAGTTCATACATTAGCACACCATATCCTCTATCCAGTAGTATACTCCAACACCATCACCCTACCCACCTCATTCAATTTCTGCTTCTGCGCCTCCAGATAAATCGTTCCATTCTTATCCCCTCCCTTTTCAACGATCCATTTCGCAACCTTTCTCGCATGCTCTTTCGCGGGATACTTGCCCTTTAGCACGTCTTCATAGTTCTCTGCAATCGCCATGCTGCTGATGCTGCACCAATCCTGGTCTTCTGCGGGTGAAATGCGGAATGTAAACGGTGTGGGTTGCTGATGATTTGGCAAGGGCCGTCGTGTGTAATGTTGCAGAGTGCGAGCCAAGCGCATGCCACGGGATGATAAGGCGGACATGTGAGCTCTGCAGGTCGAAGCTAGGTATCCGGTGGCCGTTTGGCAGCTGGCAGCTATACGGTTCTGGTGGGGCAAGTCACAGTGGGGGCTGGCGCTTTCGGGTAGCTACGGTTCTGCGCACCATATGCTGACTGTATGAGGAAGGTGCAAATGGACTGTCACAGCATGTTGCCGTCCATCTTGCGAGGTTCCAACATGTGCGTTATAGATGTTGCATTGAGACGATGTCTGTAAAACTACGTATTCTCATGTCTACATGCCACGATTTCAAAAACCTCCTCACGAGAGGCCTCACGACCAACTCCTCAAGCTCCAAACGCCGACGCCACGTCCTGTTGGGCGGTATATCTACAACACAGTGCAATGATAACAAGGATAGAAAGATTAAAACACAAGCTGTCGTGGAAAGCCGCCACTACATAATGGGAAACCAATATTACGATGGAATTGATTTGACCAGAATGTGAGGACATTTAGTCCTTCCACCGGTTGAGGAACTTGGCCATGTCGTCGGTCGGCATTGGTGCAGGAGCAACCTGTTGCATGATTAGCCAGGCAGATCTTTGGATATACAAGCTGCAGGCATGGCGTGGGAAGCGACTTACAGTGTTCTCCCTGCTCTCAACAGAAAAGGTTTGACTCTGAGTGAGCGTGGTCTGGATGCTGGGAATCGGCAACATTGTCGTCGCGATGCGGACGCTGCTTGTCGGGTGCAATGGCTTCGTATTGGTCGCGGTGATGGATGTGGGAGGAATGGGCTGCATGGGGGCGTATCTGGTGGGCCCGGTTTGCATGGTGTATTCGACGTCGTAGTCGCCGGCTGCTGCATCGGGCGCAGCATTGTCCTTTCCTGTCTCGTCCACAGTCTTGGGTGGAGTGGTGTCGCTAATGTCAGCGAGCGCTTTCTGCACGTTCGCAGGAAACGCCCCGGTCATGCCCGAGTTGATGACGAAACGATCCGAATAGGTGGTCAGTTGGCCGCCCGCCTTGGCGACTGCTACCATTTTGAGGAAGCTGGGAAGAGTTTGTTAGCACATGCGAATCATCGTATGTGTGCATGTAATTGGATGGACATACTATGCTGGCTTGGGTGAATTGGCGCCCCAACCTGCTTGCACCAGGCCTGAAGCTGTGTTACCCGTGGCAAAAGTGCCCATGGTCGTGATGGCGCCCAGTTGGATCTGGGAGGTGGCATCGTTTCCGCCTGCCATCAAGAAGACTTGGTAGGTCTGCAGGTCCGCGAGTTTGGGCCCATCACCGCCCTCCTCCCACTTGGCAATGAGCGAGGTCCCTCCGGTGAGTTTTGCGCCTGCAGCCGGTGACGTGAATGAGACGCCCGCGGTGGCCAGCGGTGCGAGGGCCGCGAGGGCTGCGAGGGAAATCAAGAGGCGTGCCATGGTTGCAGGCCTGTGAGGATAGCGAGCGACGGTCCGAGGAGCAGCGGGCGTCGAGCGCGAGGCGCAAGCAGTGCGCGATGTTTGGGCGTCACGTGGGGTATCTGCAGTGGGAGATCGGGGTGGAGTGTGCGGACCGTTGAGTGCGGTGAAGGTTGAGCTTCCGGATTCACTCAACCACCACGCTGGCGGCTCGAGGCAGAGGCATTGGCAGTGGCAGTGGCAGTGGCGCTGCCAGGGGCGCCATCGCCGCTGCCGCGTGGGCTAGCCCACTTCTGGCGGCGCGTCGCATTCCACTGCGGGCTGCCCTTCCTTGGACGCCATCATGGCGCAGCGCAGAGAGATGATCCAAACATCATGCAATGCACTCCCTCATCCTACCAAACATGTCTCAATCACTGTGGCTGTCTGCTTACTGCCTGCAAATGTGCGTGTATTAGTGCCTCATAGATGAGGCGTCGGGGCTGGCTGAATGCCCTGTTCCTGAAGACCCTGATTTTGCTCCACTATCATCTCATCATCCTCGTCAACACCACATTGTGACTCGACCAAAGTCTTCGCTACAAAAACAGCAGGTATACACACTAGTCTCCACCCTCTCACCGTGCACCTTGTTGGTGATCGTGTAGCACAACTTCCTCCAGCCAATTCCAAAGTTGACAGTTTTGCTTCCAAACGCCAATCGCATGCTCAAATGTGGATATCCATATTTTCAAGAACAAAGAAAGAAAAAAGTACCGTCAACACGCCGACGCCGCACTCAAACAACCTGTTCGCGCCGCATTTTGGGAGGCGCCAGTTTCAAGTTGAAAGACTGCGGTAACCTGCAAGTCATCGTCGCCGCCTGTCCCGCCTTTTGCAACTGAACCGTCAAATCCTTCAGCTTCTCCGGGCTGAAGATTTGCACGTCGAATGAGAGGAGAAACTCCACGCAGAGCTCCAGCCGGCTAAGCGAGGCCTCGTCCACGCCGCCAACGGCTGCAATTCGCTTTTGTGGCCATCGGTGGTCTTCCAGGGCTTTCATTGCAACCAATGCACATGCGAGGATAAGTCGATGCATAGTGCGGTATGTAAGTGGGACGCTCCTATCAATGACGCATAATCGGAGCATGTAGGATCCTGCCGCTAGCCAGACAGCTGTTGAGAGCGGGCAAAACTTTTGTATCCGGTTCATGTACTCCTCAATGCCCACCTTGGGCACGCTTTTCGAGAAGAATTTCCGCGCCATATTTGCCCTTTGCACCGACTCTGGTTGCGCACCGTGCCCAACATCGTGTATAGTCACCGGCTCGTCGTGACCCGCTTCTGGTGGGGCCAATTCGGTGGGTTGATGCCTCTCTTTTTCGGCTGGAATGGGTGTCGCAGGTCTCGACGCTGTTCGCCTATGGCTCCGCAATAAATGATTTTCTTTGCCGCCTGGCGTGCTTGGTCGAGACAATGGCGGTGTTGCTGGCACGTCGCCAGCCGCGTTTGCGAGAGCGACCACTGAGCGGGCTATGAGCTTCATCGCCGTCTCGCGTGACATTGTGCAAACATCGAGCTCTTCGGCAACGATTGGTGGCGATGGCGCATCTTGGAGGCTGAGTTCTCTGAACTCTGGAAGAACGCCCGCATCGCCAGCTGGATTTGGTGCTGAAGGAGGATCCATGGTTTTTGGATAAGAAATGACCGGTGCAAGCACAAGGCGCCTTGGGTGCACGGTTTTGAGTGGAGGCGCCGAATAACACACTTGGATCATTTGGCCGTGCAGAAAGTACCTTGCCGAAGTTTTACCGAAAGGAATAGTGTGGGACGTGTGAATGATGCCGCAGTGATTGTCTAAAGGCCTTGAGGAAGGTCGGTCCGGGCAAATCAATGTTGATGGTTCAGCCTACCAACAGATGACAGGTGACAGGTGACAGGTGATAGTTGACAGTAGCAGGAGTCTGATATCGTGTCGAGAGTGCAGGATCTCCGGAGTGATCGATAGGTCGATTGGTGTAGGTGTCTATCGGGAGGAAAGGCGTTGTCGTTGGGTGTAGAGGAAGTATATGAGGAACGTTCAAGATTCGACAATTTCCGAGCAGAACCAGCACTATAATAGCACGGCGCGAAGGCGTCTTCTTTAACGGTCAAGTGACACTAAGGTGACTTGGTTCTCCACCGAATAGAAGCTGGCTGGAAGCTGGCTGGAGAGATCTTTCGCGGGCAGGATTCCGAGCTTCGGATAAGTAGTGCGAGCAAGCTGCGGCCATTGAGGTGGCGTGCAAATGCGGCTTATGTAGCTGCTACTGCCGCCAAAACGCCATCAGCACCGGCGTCAAGGCACGGTGAATGAGGTGTCGTAGTGCTGTGCTAGCCACGAGCAGGCGATACGTGGAGTTTGGTAGCTGTGGGGGGCTAGACGAGGGCCGTGAGGCGGGTCTCGTGGACTGCAGAAAAGGGCTAGACCGCTGGAGATGCCGGGCCGCGAGCAGTAGTAACAGGCAGAACTTCAAAAGGCGCGCAGGATGCACCAAGCAGCGCGCATCCTTAGAGGACAGCGCAAGACGAACAGCAAAGACGCAGGTGGAAGCTGGGGTAACTGATTGGCGGTCAATCAATGTTTAAGTAACAGTACAGTAGCGGGACAACGCTCGGCAGGGTCCAATACCTAGGCCGGGCGCACGCGCATATGTACACAGCAAGGGTAGCGAGATCCGAGGAGTCACGACACGCTGTCCCGGCCCACAGGAGGTATTTGATCGCGGAGGTGTACCATGTGAGAGGACGATGCGGGATTTGAGCAAGATGCGGAGGAACTGAGGCCGTATCGGCCCCACGCAATACTCTAGTTGACCCGGAGCAGTTAGCCGTCCGTCCTTGTTGGAATTGTTCGGCTTTCACAACACCACCGGGGCAGCTCTTCGCCATGGTGACGATACCCCGTCAGCTCGTGGACCAAGAAGCCTGCTTGCCATCGCGATGCTACTGCACTTTTGAGCGGATTGGGAGACCTGCATGTGGCGGGGGCCTACAACAGCACACCCTCATAGCGACGCCTCGGAGCGCCGTCGGTACACATTATGCAACGCGGACTCGGGACGTGGGCGTACGAGTTGTATGATCTTCAATCTCGCAGCCAATCGACTCTGCTCCGATGCATGACACCCACCAATTCGAGCGTGGGATTCTGGGGTAACTGGAGCATGTGCTCACGCCTTGATGGTGTGTTCCATTGCTGAATTGCCCTCTGACAGCTGTCAAATATCCGTGGACTGGGCCAAACGCCTGCTCCCTGCTCTCAGATTAATTGTTTAGACTGGATCGATCGGACCAGCCTACGGATCGCCGGTCTATGGGAGATTTCCAAATATCTGGACACGTGCTGGAGTATTTGAGCTAACTGTATATTGGATGGCTACGGATGTCCTAGACCCTTAGCGTAGCTGCAGCACCCTTCTTGCGAAAAGCGGCGCCTGCAATGTGACAGCTTTGCAATCTGGTAAACTAACTGGATACTTGCACACATACTCCACCAAAGTCTAGACAAACAGTGTATAGACTACATCTCCAGAATCAACAGTCAAAAGTCCCACCTATCTAAACATCTCATCGTCCCCTCAAATTGACGATCAGTCCCGCAATCTCCCCTGCCTACCCCACCAAGATCCCCCACCAACCATTCCCCATCCCTCCCACACAACATATCCATCACCTATCCAAGATGCCTCCCACAACTCCGATCCACACGCCCTGCAACCGCAACACTGGCTTCTCAACAAGTTTTCTGCTCGCACAGCCATGCCATGGCGCACGCCGTCCCTGCATTATGTTAGGATGGAATGGGTGACAGAGTACGTCACTGTGCAGCTAACCACGGCACAGAGTACTGCAAGTTGCCCATATGAACAAGGATAAGAGTTTCAGGGAACTCTGTGTTGCGCAATCATACATAGTTTCATGGCGGGTTTCGCGGGTAGAAACCCCAGGCCAGTAGGGTAAAGTAGAGGAGATTTGAGCGGCAGATACACCTATCTGCCTGAGCATACGGACTCCATGACGCAGTGAATTATCAGGACAAAAGGTGTGAGACAATAGGGCCTACGTAGTTTCTCATCGTTGTCGTCAATGTCTTGGGAAATTGCGTAGATACGAGGATGTACTCTTCTAACAGTGTGCTACAGCGTTCCTACAATCTCGCTCCGACTTGTGTATGTAGGATGAGAGTATGTCACTGCAGTATACATACATGCCATGAATACTCTGGACGTCCCGTCATGTCTCTAGTCGTTGTACTGACTACGCTTGGTAACGACTGACATGTGGATAGGTAGTGACCACGGCCCGAGTACACGCCTATCACATACTGTATTTCACAACTACGTTGTTGCAACTTGGACGTCTCACGACACACTGATGAAATCGTGTAGACTGGGCTATTTTTTGGGCCTTGGGGAAAATGTTGTACATCGCTAGCTAGGTGATCCTGTGATGAGATCAGCTTGATGTTCTTTTTGTGTAGACTATGCATGTCCATTTTGGATGAAACCTGCTAGAGACGGTAAAGTACAGACATGGGGAAAAGTGTGCCAGAGATGGCTACTTGTACATGGATGAGAAAGGTCCAGCAGATGGTTCCAATGCACATCGGTCCTCCCTGGTTGTGTGCGCATACCAGTGTCTTTTCTTATCAAGAAATCCACGGCTGCTTGTCTAGATCCCTTGTGATGTCTGACTAGCACCGCAAGTCGACCATGATACTTAGAATGTAGCCTCGTGCGTATCGCGCGACACACGAACTTCCACCTGAGGATTGAGCTACACATCAAGATTAGAAACCCCTCTCTTTCCTTGGCAAATATACGCCGAAAACCTATAGCAGCCAAAACTTCCAACTCACTAGGCGAGCCAATGATAAATTAAAAGCACATGTTATATCTGACTCATTCTAGCCCTCTTCCTCGTACTTCCAGGTACTACTGCTGGCCCAGCACGACTCGGCCCGTCGTCCCCGCCCCCACGCCTGCTCTTCTCCTGCTGGTCAAGCACCAGCTGCAGCACATCGTACGAGAACTGAGGGAACTCGAGACACATGGCCTTGAATTCTGGCTCTGCGTCGTGGCGCAGGCTGAAGGAGCGGGTGGCCCAGAAGGCAGCGACCGGCTTGCGGATCGTGGCGTCTTCGGGGCTGGACTCCTTGTACACGTAGCGTGCATAGGCGAGCTCGCCCTTTGCGGTCGAGGCTGTGCGGTGGATCTTGGAGTGGGCGAGTGACTTGAGTTCGGGGAGTTGTAGGCGGTCGGCGAGGGTGTAGATACGTGCGTGGACGAGGAGGCCAAGACCGTCGTCGTCGGCGGAGGGTTGACGCGGGTCCTTCTCGAGGGGGGCATCACGCGCAGAGGAGGTCTTCTTGGGAAAGTATTCTCCGGTGTAGAGGTACTCGACTACAGAGCCCATGGCATCGATGTCGCAGTCGGAATATACAATCTGACGGGGCTTTGGTTCGTTAGCGGATGGTTCGATTGGTAGTGTAGGGTAGGCGTTTCATACACCGCCAGGTGAGAAGGCGTCGACTTGCTTCGCGAACTCTGGTGATTTGACAATGACGGCCTGATGCGCAGAGTATATGGTGCGGCTCTCTCCAGATCCGACCACGACTTCGACGATGGGACTCTTCATCAGGCTGTGTTCTAGTTAGTACTCGCTTCATATCTTCCATGTCCATGGAACTCCTCATGATCAGGAAAGACGGACCGCGTCGCACTGAGGCTGTACATGCGACAACTTCAAGCGTTTCGCACATGCACTTGCGCCTGCGCTTCAGCATGCACAAGCTTTGCACATAACCTCAAAGTTCAACGCCCTAGGCAATCGTTGTCACGCCTCCTCCTAGACACCGCACAACCTCGATCAAGACTTTCGCACTTACTCTGCGAAGAGCACCAGCTTCGGCGGCTCAGGCTCCATCTCCGTCAGCCCAGTCTCCTCAGCCGGCGCATCACCACCAGCGCCTTCTTCCATTTCCACATCATCCACCGGTGTTTCCGCGACGGGAGTTTGCTGTTCGATATCCACCATACCGAAGGTGTGTTTTCAAGAGTGAATGTATACGTCTGAATGCTCAAAAGCTCAAGAGAAGGCTGCAATGTTGGCAAGTAAGTGGGAGATTGTGTAGAGAGCGACTTGAAGGACAGAAAAGCGATGATAGTCAAGGGCAAGATGCGATTGAGGGGTTTGCGCGTGCTGGACAGTGACGGGTGGCTGACAATGGCTGGGTTGCGCGTAGCCGTGGAGCTTGGACGCGACGAGCTTGGACGAGCTTCGTGACCTTCATCGCGCTAACGCAGGAACAGGACTTGGCGGTTGTGAGCCGATGAGCTGATTCAGAACTCCAACCGTGTTTGTGGATACGGTGGAAAGTCGCTGACGACATGAGCAGAGCATGTACACTTTGATCAAGTGTAAAGTACACGAACGCCTTTGCTAAGATGGTATTTCAGTAGCTGCTGCGTACTATTAGGGCCTGTAAATAACGCACGACCAAGTCGGTTGTATACAGAAGGTATTACTCTAAAATCCAGCCCCATTTGGGAATGCTATACCCTCTAGATTGACGCCCGCTTGAAATGTACCTCATTCTTCATCTACATCCTGCATAATCACTCGAGAAACAATATTTTAAATCCTACCCCCTTTTTCCTGGAACCGCTCCCCCGTCGTCGGTACCGGCTTGTCCACCCTCAAAACATACAGCAGCATGTCCTCCAACGGAATAAACACATAAAACACCTTGTTCAGCGCAAAACTCAAAAACACAAACACAGTCGCTAGCATAGCGTCCATGAAGTAATGGTTCGCCGTGGCCACGATGACAGTCAAGATAAACGAGGGGTATCCAACGCCGATAACAAGATAGAAGATTTTCCAGAAGACGGATTTGCGTACCTCGCCGCGCTCAAGTGTGCGGCGGAAGAGGCCGGAGTGGTAGATCAGTGTCATGCCGATGCAGAAGGCGTAGCCAAAATGCATGGATGGCATGGCCGCAAGTTGGTTGACGAATTTCCCGCTCATCCACACGCTCTGTGCGTCGTCGTGGCGGACCGTGTCGAGGAAGCCGTATTCTTTGGGGAGCAGCCGGGGGGGCATGCAGGGGTATATAACGAAGGTGATGAAGGCGCAAAAGTTGGTCAGAGTAAGGGTGCGGCGCGCGACGGCGAAGGTATCGAACGAAGGGGCAACATAGTAGTACCAGCAGATGAAGCTATACTTGTTAGCGAATGACTGTGCGCATGTCCACGTGCTGTGCTTACCCGACTGTTCCAGGAATGTGGATAAGCGCATAGCATTTGTTCAGCACTGTGAGCGCATCCTGATGGCCATGCATGAACCACTGTTGTACGTCGCGTTCTCGGACTGGGAACAGGAAGCTCAAGAAGCCGTACTCCTCTGCCTCCAAGACAGCGATTCCGTGTTCTTGCGCAACGTCCCAGATGCCACGGCCGGCGAAAAGTTTACTCGATAGCACAGAGGTCATGCGGTAGAATGCATAGTTGATGATCCAATAGAACATCTCGATTAAGAAGGGGAAGCGTTGTAGTACGCGACTGTGGGCGTTCTTGCGGAACCGTGAGGTGTTTGGTGTGGTGACCTTCCAGCAGCAGATGCTTCGAACTTTGCGTGGGTTCTTCGTCAGAAATATTTCGTCGGACTCGCTGTCGCTTTCGCTGCTAGGCGGTAGCAGGCGGTCGGTGGACGTGTTGGGTTCGCCATCGAGATAGCCGCCCTGTGGAGATTTGCGATCAAATATCTTGTAGTCTCGTTTTCGGGTCATGAACATTGCGAAGAACAGTATGCTTGCTACCATCTAAAACAGCAAATCAGCGTCTGCTACTACTGTTGCGCTGAAGTCTGAGGCAATGGGAGGAACATACTACTGGCTCACACCATCCTGGCAGCTTCCACGCTGGCTTACTATTCCACTGGCCATCGTCGGCGACTGTGAAGTTTGCCATATCGTATCCTGATGCGCAAGGTCCAAAATGGCGTTACACGAAGGGGCTGCCCAACACCGGGTTCATCTGTTTTCTTCACGTGGTAATTCTCTCTTCCAAAGTCCTTGGAAAACAAGTACGGCCGCAAAGGGGCTGACGTAGTTCCGCGCGGCGAATCGTAACCGTTCCAGGGTATAGCAGGTGGTTGTAACGGCGCAGGGCAAGTCACCAAAAGAGTGACAAGAATGTAATAGGAGGGGAAGGAAAGCTATGAGCCTGATCAAGAAGGATGGATCGAATGTCAGGCGGCTTCCCGGCGTCTTCCATGCCAAGATGAATAATGCCGGCAGGGAGATCTCTCTGTCATGGATAGCCCACGGGTCCCAAAGCTTGCGTGCGCCGGTATCAAGAGGTCCACTTTTCCTCCTCAGGACTCGTACGGACATTCGGGCGCTTCCAGGTCCGCCGAACGCCTGCGGGGATTTGGGGC
Source organism: Plenodomus lindquistii (assembly GCA_025504975.1). Lineage (NCBI taxonomy): Eukaryota > Fungi > Ascomycota > Dothideomycetes > Pleosporales > Leptosphaeriaceae > Plenodomus > Plenodomus lindquistii. Next base: position 395,677 of record JANUWI010000018.1, read on the forward strand.
TTTTACAACACGCATTTTTCTTTTGCTTGTACACGCACTCGAGCGCAATATTGGAGACTTGATCTTGTCGTGTGCCCTCTGCGTTGGTGTCGCGTGCTCAATGTTGTGTTCGAACTTCGTATTAACCAACGCGGGAATGGCTAACGCCACAAGCCCCCATCGTCACGGAAGGAAGCAGGGAAGCGTAGCCTGTTCTGCGGGCAGCGGAAGGCAGCAAAGCCTGGCTCAAACAGCCGGTGTGCCTCGTCCGAAAGGAATCCAATGCGCCATGTTGGTCTGCATCGATTCGTCTCGTTCCAAATGGGAGCGGTCGGTAAGCCTTTCCAACCAGGGCGTCTCCTTTGCCCGAAATTGGCTGCGCCCTTGCCTCTGTCCAAGACCCGCCGAATCACCATCGAGAGTGAGAGCGGTGCAGCAGAGATTGTCGCACATCGGACCTTGGCACGCTTACCCTCCGCAGTGATTTGCCCTTGGCTCTGCACAACGCATTTGGCATCACTCTAATTTGCCATGCGAGTCTGGCCAGCTGTCCACGACAATCTCCACAGCCCCTTATGATGTCGTGTGCACAATCGGCGGGCTAACTGCAACACTCGCTGCAGAATCTTGTGTTTGCTGTTGTTGAGATACAGTCAGCCCTTAGAAAAGGGGTGGAAAGCATCCGCAAGCGAGCATGAAGCCCGCAGGATTAAGTCCGCCATCCGTGTTTTCCGTGCCAACAAATGGCATGTTTCAGCCCTGTCAAATACACTGCAAAGAATGCTGCAATTCTGGGCAAGCTAACGTATACGCCATGGCAAACGTGCGTAGCATCGTATACAGAGGGCCTAGCTTGTTGTATGACGCGGTGTTCATGGTGTTCTTACTTGTTTTGAAGTTCCATAGCCTGTTGATTCTCGTTGACAAGATTCGCTAAGAGAGGCTGTGCTGCGCCGGGAGTTCTTGTGGTCAGCAGGCTGTGGTACCGATGATTTAGCTACATAAATCGCTCGGACCAGCTGAGAGGTAGATCTGCTCAGATAGGTTTCGTTGCTGCCTGGATATGCAGTCGCTCAATGCGAAACCAATGGTAGATGTCATGAGACGCAGTGAGATGGCGGCCAGCACACGACACATAGCTGACTCTGCTGTGCAGGTCTGCCAGGAGTCTCAGGTCAAGGCAGGCAGTGCGGCGAATAACAACCATACGCGCGTAGTTAACTTCGTCAAAGCAAGACACGAAGCGCTTCTTTGGACCACCACTGTCGCCCCCGCAGTCCGTTTCTTGGCATCTACTGCACGCTGCAGACTGCGGACATGTACGCCGCAGCAAGTGATTGGATGAAGAGCAGCGAATCATTTTGTAGTTGAATCGCTGTGAGAGCCGTTACACAGAGCGTATTGTCATTTGCCTTCGAACTTGTAAGCTCTAGTCTCATAGAAGAAAACTCTACTGTGCCGCTGGATTCCAGGCAATCCACCACGGCACATTCTGTTGCTGTTGATAGTGAACACGGCAGACTGGAAGCATATTGCACCTCCGGCCTTCATGGACAGGAATGTGTCGTTGCACGCCTACTCTTGTCCGCTAAATTAACATGTCTACGGCTGACAACGAATACACAAAACCTTGCATGTGAGGATTTGAGTATTAAGACGGCTCGACTAAAACTCTATTGGTGCTGACATTACAAGACAGGAGGGCCGATGGAAGGCCTTATACGGCTCAGCTAGCTGACGACGACTGTGAGATAATCGCTCGTCGAAGCGACGGACCAGGCTAGAGTCACGGCTCGCACATTTAGAATTTCTTTGACGATGTCAGAATGACCTAGTGGCCAGAGTCCAAGATTGGTCGTATCTGCTATCGCGGCAGGTAGACATGGTCGTTAACTGACGAAACTTTGGTCAATCGAGAGAAGAAAACACATCGTAGGGCTCTTTCTCGTTTTTTATCCCGCCGCTCACATCGAATGAGGATTTTTGCTTTTCCGGAATATTGCAGACATCCTTGAGGGAGTCACAGACTTGCTTTTTGTGGGCGCTTTATATGCCTTGAAACTTAGGCCTGGCACGCTGGTCATCAAGCGAATGAGGATGGTTCGGACAAAGACATGAGAGCATCGCGCTACTCTTCTGTAATGAACATGGTCACGGTCGCCTACCTTGTGAGAGAGCTCCTCTTCTTCCAATATGTCCGCTGACTCTTATCAGCTTCCTGGATCATGTCTCATGCTTCTCTAGATACCGACGTGCAGCTCATGCCTACACCTGTCTTCGCTTCTTCGAGCAAAGACAACAAACACATCAAATGCTGAAGTTTATGTTTTGAGAGCTCGGGATCCTAGAACCGTGAAATTATGTGACTGAATATTTTGGATCCGCACCCTCGGCTTGAGGAGAGCGGAGGGGTGAAGAGTACTCCCATACGACAGAGATTCTATACCGCTCGTCAAGTTTTGTAGTCTCCGGTCCGATTGATGAAGCTAGTGTCGCTCTGATCGCGTAGGTGCTGCAGAAGCCTTCCACGCGGCTTTTCGTCATTCCAAACGACTTTCTTGCTTTTCCCAGCAAAACGGTCATGAGATATCGTCCACGGCTTTGAAAATTACCTTGTCAAACCGCAGAACACATTGGCTGTTATCACTCGGCTTGCGAGTCTCTCAGAGACATCAGCATACCTCCGGCCGGCCAGAGATATGGAACCATTGGATGATAATTTGAGGAACTTCGTTGCGCTGCAAAACACACCAGCATTACTAAGCTTTAAACGTCCCGAAGCTACAATACATCTTTTGTAGTGGTGGGCGCTCTGATCAACCTAAACTGATAGGTAGGTAAGAAGAGAACACTGGTTCCAAGCGGTCGTTCCGAGAGAGACAAAAAAAGCATGGCGTATTGTGGATACACATTTCAGCAGCGACAAGCACCGCAAAAAGTTATCTCCAAGTGATGTGAATGTTTCGATGCGCACAGATCTCCACACCATGGGTCGCTTTATCGACATTTTCGACAACCTTGATGTGGACCTGAAGACAAAGGAAGTATCGTGCGATTGAGCGGGTTTATATACCCACGTCTACTCCGTCTGACGAGGGCTCAGCAGCAGTCTTTCAGGTCTCCTGAATTTTGTACCATGCAGGATACAAGAGCTCAACGCAAAGCACTCATGGCGCTTTCATGTCCCTTTTTCGGAACACAAGCGAACATTTTGCCTTTTCAAATGTCTTTTTTTTTAGAAAGCAGAGCCTCCCGAAAAGTCATAACGTGTCATTCGTTGATTTTCGAAGCAGGCAGGTCCAGACCATTGTTGATGTCGTCCGTGTTTTCGAGCAACGAATTTCCAGTATGAGGACAAGGGAGATGTAATAGTGATGCTACGTGGACTTTTATACTGCTATCTGCACTTATCGGTTTGTGGTCTAAAGTAGTCGTGGAAGACGCCGGATCTTCACATGATGTGTGGTTCACAATCTCGACACAGTCCATTCAGCATCATCATTCAGTCTTTCAGGTCGGACAGAAACATGGGTCGATATCTTCGGCATTTCCAGTCACAGCGTTGGCACAGAAGCCATCGCAAGTATCCGTGGAGTCTTCGGTCTCCAGCTCCAAACTCATGAGAGCATAAGCTGTCCTTTCGGGCAATTCGCGCTTAATATGACGTCGAAGGAAATCACCACAGAAGTCATGATATTATCATGCTGAACTTTCCAGGTCAGGACTGCAAGCCCCGATGCCTTTTGCCCTCGTCATTTCCTCTTCGTTCATGGATTTCCAGTCGCTCTCCCACAGACCTCCATCAAGGTGGATCAAACCGATTTCGAATTCAAACCCCACGTTCCACACACCACATCGTCAGTACATTCGTGAGGTTTCGATATTCGCGCCCTTGCGCGGAGTGTAAAGAAGTCGTGATCTGTCAACACAAGGGCGAATTTATACTCCCCAGTCTCCGTCCCACACGCCGCCATCGATCTCAACTCTGAAGGTTTCGTGCTAGCTGCACACATATGCCGTAGTAGCATTGACTTCGCTCATCCCCAGCCCTCTAAACTCACCCGAACAGATCTCCTGTGTGTAGGAGCTGAGGTATTTAGACTCGTGCCCCGATAACCCCGTGACATCTCTGACATGAGCTTTCGAAGATCTCCACTCAACTCCAGATGTTTATCATGTCTTGGACTTTTGATCGTGTCTCGGGAACTTGAGGTCTTCACCGCGATACCGTCATTTCCCTTTGTAGGGTCCTAGTTCTCGAGTTCACTTCCGTTCAGGTGCAGTGTGTCTTGGTCCCAGCTCACACCCCCATTCAACATTGACTTTCGAGAATCCCACTCTTCTTCTCATACGCACTCTGAGTATGCTTTTCGAACGCCTCTCTCGACACACGCTCACGAAGGGTATGCATTTACAATTTAGAATCCCATTCACAAACCCATCTCAACCACCAGTGACAATTTCGAAACCCCAGATCCCACGCACGCACAAGTCATTGCTCGTCTAGCATTTCGTTTTTTTTTTTTTGAAAACCAGAAAAAAAAAACAGAAAATGCTCACGCCATGTAGAATTCGATTCCGGCTTCTTTTTCGTTGTCCCAGTGATTTGGAAATTGACTGTGTGAGAAGGAAGAACGTTGATGGCTGTAGTGATTTATATAAACAAGTGGGGATATGTAGACTTGGTTCATTTTTCGTCATCGGGAACAGTGCGGCCGCAGAGGGTAGTAAGAGGTAAGGCGAAGATGAAACTTCGAAAGGGTGACTGGGCGTGTCATGTCTGCATTCACTTGACATTAGAACAATAGACATATGTGATAAAAGATGCATCCAAGCAACGTCCCTCTTGTGGCAAAGGCGCTTCAGCAGCTTGCTCTAGCTCATCAGTCATCAGCCACTAAGTAAGTCATCACATGTATATTCTCGTCAAAGACATTCATATGTCATAACTCATTTCTCGTTTTCGTCATGTAGGACACTGATCTCAACCAGTTTTCATGAGTCCATCAATGATCCGACTACCGTCACCTTCACTCGAGGTTGTTTTACTCCTCCACCAAGACACATTCCAGTGTCTGTCTAATATACCATCCATACACTCGATCAAGCCTCAATGGCTTCTGATCCTAAAGCTTACCAACGGATATTCAGCTGCCTCCCTGGACCTTCTTGACGATAGCCACAAGGCGGTCAAAGAGGGGGTGACCCTTCTCAATGCCGTTGACCTTGACGACAACATCCTCAGCGGAGTTCTCCTTGAGGATCTTGGCAAGCTCAGCGGACTCGTCGTCACCCTCGACGTTCTGGAAGCGGTAAGCCTGCTCGACGGCGCCGAGAAGGGCATCGACAGAGTCGCCACGCTCAGCAAGCTGGGCAGCGGGGCCGATGAAGCGTTCCTTGCGGGAGAGCTTGCGGAGGGGAGCGCGGCCGACACGCTCGACGTTGTCCTTGAGGACGGGGTTGGAGATACGCTTGACGATCTTGTCGACGTAGTCTTGCTGCTCCTGTGTGCTGACACCGTGCTTGTTGACAATCAAGTGTGCAGTCTCCTTGACGGCGTCACGGACGATGTCGTGAAGCTTCTTGTCCTGGAGGACCTCGTGGATGTAGGCAATCTTGGCCTGGTGACCGTAGTACGCGGCAGTGGCGTGCGAGGTGTTGACGGTGAAGAGCTTGCGCTCAATGTAGGGCTCGAGGTCATCGACGTAGTGGACGCCCTTGATGTCGGGCTTCTTGCCGCCGTTGTCGAATGGCTTCTGCTCAACGCACCACTCGAAGAACTTCTCAATCTTAACGTTGAGACCAGCATTGGCGTCCTGCTGGGGCACAATGCGGTCAATAGCCGAGTTGGCGAAGCGGGCCTTACTGTCAAGGTTGGCCTTGGTCTCGGCGCTCAGGTGGCCCTCAATGAAGCCCCTCCATGTGTTTGTGGCGTTGATGGCGTTCTCGCAGGCAATGACGGCGATGGGGTAGTCGAGCTTGCGGGCCTCGATGGCCTTGGCAACGGGCTCAGCGACGAACTTGAGGATGTTAGGGCCAACGGCGCAGGTGACGACGTCAGCGGTGGCAATCTCCTCGATGACCTTGGGCATCTCGTTCTTGGAGTTGATGGCCCTGTAGTGGTCGATGGTGAACTCGTGCTCGCCGTCGTCGCTGATCTCGGTAACTGTGTATGAGGTGGATTTCTGGAGAGCCTCAATAATGCTGTCCATGACATCGACGAAGACGACCTCGTAGCCAGCATTGTGGAGGAACTCGGCAACGAAGCCACGGCCGATGTTGCCTGGGGAAAAGTCAGTACTTGCTTCAGTACACGGCGGATACACAGTACGTACCACCGCCGAAGTGAACTGCCTTCTTGTCGTAGGCCATGTTGCGTGTTTGTGAGGTCTGTAGGTGAAAGAGGTTAGGTGTTTACTGCAACAGCTGGTCAACAGAGCTCTTCCAAGATTGAGGAGAGAAGATGGAGAGGCAAAGATTTTCGGGGCGGGCGGAGCTGCTGAAGGCCAATGCTATGGCGGGGTATGGTCTGGATGCAGGAGCGTGGGGCTCGTACGACGCAGGGGACAAAAGTGAGGCCAATGCAGAGGATCACGAGGGGAAGAGACTCACCTGAGTTGTGTTCAAGCGGTGTGAAGCACGTTGCAGCAAGGTCGGTGGGATGGTGTGAGCGAGGAATTGTTTTTCTTCTTTCGAGGGAAGCAGCAAGTATGAGCTGGCCAGTGACGTCTGCTGCGACTGGCCCCACTAAAACAAACGGCAGGGGCGAGCTTTGCCAGGGCATCACAAGGCCGAGACGCGTGGGAGACATGACAAGCTCTTTGTTCACGATCGCGAGGTCGAAGCGCGCGGGACTGAAGGTCAATACTACTGTATTGTATATTAATGCCGCAATTGCGGTGTCTAATGCCTCCCTCTCCCAGGCAAGTATACACTTGGACAGCAGGGCAAACGCGTCAGTCGTCTCGGCGGTGGACGCTGCTGTGCCAATCGGTGGTTTGCTGTGGTGCTCAACAATTCAGATGATACCAGCCTCGAGCTTCACTGGAAACGGGTCGCTAAGACGTCATGCCGCAAACTTATTCTGCCCTCCCGCGTTTAGCCTGCCAAGACCACCCGGTCTGCGTTGTCAACCATGCCATCGCTGTTGGGCCATCGAAGATCATCGAAGCGACTGTTTTTGCATGTGGCCAGAATACTGTTGAGTAAGGGTGCAAAAGATTACGTATTACAGTTGTAGCTAGTCGATTGGAGTTTCGCAATGAGGCGTCATGCTCAACACAGTGTTTCAAGCATGGATGGCCTGTTGTACATGGGGGTACACCGCAATCATACGATGGTATAGGTCTCCGTGCTCCCTCATGAGTACCTCAGGGTCCCAGGCCATGGCGACGAAGATTGTGTCGATACCACTGCTCAGAGGTGTGGTGAAGATGTTACAGACTTGAACGGCAATCTAAGCGCAAGATAGATTAGTTATCGCATCTCTAGTACTTAAGTCCTGATTAAAACTTACTAGGAAAGCAAAAGCTACTACAACAGGCGTGTATCCGCCATCCGAGTTGTATTCGGGGGACGTGAAGATTAGGTAAAGGTACGCAAGCAGGGCACACGAGTACCCGACGAAAGTGGAGCCCATGGACAGCACGGGGCCAATAAGACACTCGTTGACGAGGGCATCAATGCCACGGTTCTTAATCATCTTCCAGGTATCTTTGGCTGCTGCAATGTAGGCCTTGCCATACAAAGCAATATAGCTAAAAGCGTAGCGGTTCAAGAACTCCACGGCCCAGTTCAGGATGCTGATCAGGCAACCGAGAACGCAGAACAAGATTGTGCCGACGATATTACCGTCGCTTGCGGCGTTGCGTTGCGCGGCTGAGCAGATCTGGCGCAAGAACTGGATGATGGCGACGAGCAAGCTTCCAAGACTGATGCTCCCAAAGCTGTACGTGACGGCCCTTTTGAAAGCGCCACGTGTGGCGCCCTTGGGCATCGAGTTGGGATTGAAGTACCACGAGCCGTATACTCCAGAGATGGTAACGTGGATTGTATTCTTGAGCCACTCGGAGATCCAGTACATGGCAAACGTGGTAAAGACGATCAGGCCAATGACTTTGCCGTTGCCGCAGCCACCTGCCCCGTTATCACATGACGGATTGTTGGGATTAGGTGTATACTGCACGTAAATGGCGACGAGCGTAACCGAATACCATGCCCCGAGGGCTGCAGCGGCGAGGCCTCCGACGAGCGATACAACATACGTGTGCCCGTACCTCTTCGATACATCGATAGCAGTCTGTAACATGAGGACGCTGAAGGGGATGCGGGGAACTGACAGGGCTGTTAGCGACAGTATGGAGTGTACAAGACTGACTCGGGCGCTTACTCCATGAAATAAAGCAAAAGACGTAGAACACACTGAAGATCAGGAAGACTACACCACCAGACCAGTATCTCCTCGAGAGCATATAGATGGCCGTGGCGAATCCGAAGAGGATATTGAGGATACCGGTAATCCAGATAAACTGCTTGGTAAACTTCCTCGCTGCCCACATGTACGCATAGCTGAATACAGTTGCCATGCCGAGGACGAACGCAAAGAGGATCACAGTGTTTGAATTGAGCGCAAACTGGTTCGCGTTGCCATAAATGCCTCCACTCTGGCTTTGCGCTACACAATAGGTTAATACAGCACCATGGAGACGACAACGAGAGAAATATACTCACAGTAACCTCGAAGACTTATCGCGGAGACGGCAACATATCCCAGGAATACAGCAATTAGAAGCGCGCCAGCCCACCAGTCGTTGTACTTCGGCTTGGCGATCTTGAATTGCTGCTCGAATGTCTGTTTGTTGTCGCCATAGCCCTGTTGCTCATAGTCGGCCTGCTGCTGTACTGGTGGCGGCCCCTGCGGCGCTGCGTAGGTTTGCCCATATTGCGGTGGCTGCTGATTGTACTGGGGCTGCTGGCCTCCGTAGTACGCGCCTTGAGGCTGTTGTGGCGCACCCTCGTTGTAGTAATCCTGAGCCTGACCGCGTTGAGCCATTGCGATGGATCGAACTGCGCGCAAAGTAAGGCGAAGAGATTGCGCACCGTAGAGTCGACAGAGAAAGGAGTAAACACGGTCAATCTGGAATGATGGTTTGCGTCACTCTAGCGCGACTTACCAAGTGTGACGAACGAACTGTTGCTAGTGCCTGAGGATTTGGCACCCGATCTGCAACCTCATTGGACAGTGTCGTCGCAATGGGCAAAGATCGTTGTTGCTTGTCCGCGGGGCGAAGCTTGTACAAAGCCCCAATCCTGGCGATGATCTCGATGTCCCTTTGAAAGATCGGGTGCGCTACTGTGTAAGTGCGCGTTTGCTCCCAAGCTCAATGTCATGGACGGTTTATGCAATATCGTAGAGCTGCTGCACTAACCGTTAGACATACACCGCCGGGTCACCAGTGCTTTTGATGCGTGCCGTAGCCGTCTCCTGTGAGCCGATCGCCCGTCTTGGTATTGAATCTGGCGCCTCAATCAGAGATGCTCATGAATATACCTACCTCCCTTGTCAGCGAGCGTTCTTGACATCGGGTTTCCGGCTCACTGACTGACCAGTTGATTGCACCGTTCGAACTGGTGGGCGACGTACGCGAGAAGACGAAGCTGCAGTAATGAAACGACCTCGTCCAGGCCACTCGGTGCGTTGACGACTGTACCTAGGATGCTTGTACACCGGTCTGCGCAACCGCGTGCAAAAGTTGATTGGTAAGTACCACTGGAAGGACACTGAGGATGAGCAACAAGGTCGTATTCGTACAGTCTGCAAGTCCCGCTCGTTACGACTTCCAGCTGCGACCACGTGCTTCGAGTCGCCATCCGACCAATCATCATTTCGTTGGTCTCGTGGCGGACATGGAGTGTGAGGAGATGCCAATGAATCCTCGTGAGTTGTGCTGGGCGAATCGCAACACGGCGCGGAGGGCTCTTCTATAGCTGGGGTGATCTTGATCGTAGGTACAGCTGGCTTCTGATCGAGCGCCGTGGCATTCGGGACAGGCCCGTCTTTGGTGCCTTCATTGGCGGATGTGGCAGCGTGAGCGTGCTCATCTACTGGGAGTGGGACCTTTCGTCAGCGAACGATCCTGCGCTTGCGGACTTGATTGTTCGATGCGGTGGCTATGGGTGCGGCCGCTGTGGGTGTAGACTATACAGCTAGTAGCATGCTGCAGTCCGTAGTGATAGGCTGCACTCTGCTTTTGCAAGGACTTGTGACCTTTCCATGCGTATGCGATGGAGTAGCATTACAACCCATTGGGTTCGCTTGTTGAGATGAATAATTCACCATGTTTGAAGATGAAGGCAGCTTGGCCAATGAGAAGGGAGTGGTACCCATTGGAGTCGAGGATGGCAGCTTGGTGACCGCCGAGGTAGGGGTGGAACCCATTGTCGATATCGAGCCCATCACCTGTTGCTTGGGTGTAGGTGCGGATGTGCGAGGCTGTGTAGCCAATTGAGATGATGGGCTTGGTAGGGGAGGGTAAGGGGCTGATGACGATGCGCGGGTGGAGTGGGAGGTGGGGGCATGACGGACATGGTGTGGGGGAGGAATAGGAGGCCCCATTGGTGGCTTATTTGGAAGCGATTGAGGGAGGGGTAGCCAGTTTGGAGAGGGATTAGGGTTCTTACTGATCATGATTGAACTGTCGCCAAAATCTGCACTGACCATTAGTGATACCGCTCGACAATGGTCAGCCGTCGAGGCCCACAGGCACTCACCTTGCCATCAAGCAATTCCGTAATGCTTGGGCATACCAATTCTCCATCTACCGTGGGCAAAGCCATCGGCAGCCGACTATGCTCCGCACTGTGCCTTCGCATGCTGTGGGAGTTTGGCAACGACTGCGCATCTTGAGAGATATTGGTGGACTGATGTGTACACGTCTTCAAGGAAACACCAATTCCAGGAGGAATGATACTATGATTCATTCTCTGTCATCACTCGTGGCCAATATCCACCATGCCAACCACAGGACTACATCATATCTTCTTTGTTGGCGTCGCTGGTGTCGCTGGCCTCGCCGACTGCAACGCCCTCTCCTTCTCCTTCCTATGCGCCCAAACGTAGACGAAAGGATATATCGTCTCAGGCAACAACGTGACAATCATGCCGCCGATACTCCACCAATTACCAACATACGACCAGTTCTCAGGGACATTGACATACCGCCAAATGAACACCAAGAACGCCGTGATGCATCCCGTGTACCGCGTAAGCCTGCATACCATCGTCAGCATATCCCCCTTTCATTCCAAGTCCTCACGACACAAAGCAAAGACAAAAACATACCAAATCTCCAAACTCTGCCCCTTCGTATCCCCCCTCTTAACCAAATACCAAACCTGACCCCACCCAATCGGCAACTCCAAGTACAATCCCGTCCAAAACGCAGTCTTCTGCTCCCTCTCATCCGGCCACAACACCCCACAATACCACAAAAACGCCATCCAGGCCGGAACCTGCCATGCCAGCTTACCCATTGCACGGCGTCTCTCATCAGGCGCGTATGCATACTTCAGCGCGACAGTGACAAACGTGATGTCGAACAGGAACCATACGAAAAAGCACGCTCGCTGGAACGTCGTGCTGGTGCACACGTAGGCGTAGTATATCTCGTATGCCATGGTTGCGGAAAGGAATTGCACGGTCCCTGCGAGGTAGCGGTCGCTGTAGGTTCGGATGGTGTAGAAGATGTAGCATAGTGTGTACAGGATGCCGCAGGCTATTATTAAAAAGTCGGTGATGTAGAAGTAGGATTCTGGAGGGTCAAGGGCTAGGTCCACGCGTTGGGGTATTAGGTGCCAAGGTGAGATTTTGTGGGCGATGGCGAAGGCCATGGTGGGCGAGTTTTCTGTTTTGCACTGTACAGGGCTGCTGTGGTGGTGGTGATGATGGGATGTATGGAGTGGGGCGTGTAGGTACAAATGTCAAGGTTTATGGTAAGGAAATGGGGACAGGGAGGGTCAAAAGGACCGGAGTGGGAATCACAATTACTAGGGCGAAGTGTACAATTTATTATCTAAGCATCTTGGAGAATGAACCTGCCAACGCGGAAATAGTGGAAGAAGTTGACGTGGGTCATTGGACGCTGACGTTGATGGTGTTGCCAAGCTTCCGCTCACTCCCGGGCAAGGCGCACTTGGAGGCGGAGAACGCGGATCAGTGGAGTGGGCTGATTCCAGGGCTAGTTCAAATAGGATGGATCTAAGAGCTCTCTTTCGTATCTTGTGCGTACTTAGACACAGCAAATACTGTTGTTGGTGAATGGTGTGGGGTTGTCTGCACTGGATGCCTAAGAATGTCAAGGCTACTATGACGAGTCTGAGGCTCTCTACTGGAATAGATGCTTACAAGAGCTTTTAAGCGTTGCCTAAGAGTACACGGTACAATCAGTGACGAATCTTATAGATCTTCGCTTGCATGCTGTGACTGCTTTTGACTTCTTATATTGTATCTTCAAATCCCAAACACGAGGTGAACTAGTCCTCAAACTGTGTTTCTTCGCAGTTTCTATCGCATCTCACAAACAAACCCACATGAATATGGCTCACCCTTTGAGGGGAGCCTGGGGTATCTATATACTGTGTAGTGGCTTCAACGCTGTACTCAAGTCATGTTGTGAGCGCATACGTCCACAGGGGCCTCTCCACTGTAAGCTTAAAAGATGAGTTCGAGGCAACTTCACGTATTCGTGTCGAGGCATGCTGCGAGGAAGGGGGGACGGTGAGAGCTCAGACATCATGAGCCACTTCAATCTCGGCATACTCTTGCCATCGGCCATTCACAGCCTTCTTCCAAGTGCGAACGGAGCCATCATCTCCAGTTGTGACAAGCAGGTCGCCTATGTATACAGTCAGTAATCGAAACAACGGTCCAAATTTTCCAAGCACATACCCATCTGCGAGAAAGCAACACGCCAGACTGCTCCCTGATGATTGGTGAGCTCTTCTATGAGCTTGGCAACCTGCCTGATTCGTCCTGGCTCATTGTCATGAGACACCTCTGGTGCCTTTGAAGCTCCTGCCAATCCAGCTCCTATGCCGGACGGCGCGTTCTTTCGGGGACCTGGACGAGGTGATGGCGGTTCTGCGACGGCGAGGCTCGAGGAAGTACCACCTGCGTATGAATTGCCAGATGAAGGAGTCGATAACTCGTAGATACGGATCGCACCATCCTTGCTGGCTGTTGCTAGTATGTCGTACCCTCGCATGGAACCATTGGCCCAAGCTAAGTCGCGAATGATCTGTCGAGCGCCATCCAGTTTCGCGACCTGGAAGAAGCGCTTGGACTTGTCTGTGCGGAAGACATAGACATCCTTCATGGCCGCAACGGCTAGGGAAAGAGACTTGCGGTCCAGACCAGCCATGATGGCTGTCCAACATGGCAGTTTCTCCCTGTGGAACACGACCTTAAACCCGACCTCCTCTTCACGTTCAGGCGGATTGTGCTCAGAGACCCAACGCTCTGCCTGAACAATCCACTCATTGAGACTCTGATCTTGAGACTCGTAGACAGTCATCAGCCCATCGCGAGTGATCAAAGCGAGCCACGTCTCCTGCATGATGTTCTTGAAGTCCAGTGACATGAACGGTGCATGTGTTGTCGAGGCAAGATTAGTAATGAGCTTGAACCGATTGCCTGACATGGGCACCTCTGTCACATCCTCTTGCCAAAGCTTGCAGCGACCATCTTCGCCAATGCTGCCCAAGACCTCACCCATGAAGGGACCGTTCCACTTGACCTAATATCTGGTTAGCGGGATGTTACAAAGCGGCCAAGTCTCAGGTAGGGTTCCGAATCGAGATCTGCGGCTGAGGGCATATCACTCACATCGACAATCTCGGCATCGTGCGCCTTCCAGCTTTCGACAAGGCTCCAAGAATCATCCTTCTTGTCCCAGACTTTAAGGCGATGGTCCGAGCTCGCAGTTACCATGCGCGTGCCAAAGTAGTTGAAATCAACAGCGAGTACAAGATCCTCGTGACCATGTGAGAAGTTCTGAAATGCAGCCATCTTCGCATAAGAGACACGGGCTTCTACAAACTGCGACTCGAGCCGCTCGACAATGCGCTTCTCCACCACGCTCGGGCTGCCGTCGGCGCAGGGCTCTAGGATCAGCGGCGAGACGAGATCGACGTGCTCGAGCACATCTTCAAACGTGACTGCGAGGTTGAGGTGAGAATGGCGATGATGGGAGAGCGGGCCAGCTTGCAACCGTGCTTCGTCGCGTGTGGGGCTCAAGGAAGACGAATCGCTTACGGCCGACGAGGGCAGTCGTGAGGGCGTGATTTTGTTCAGAAAAGTTGGGCGTGCAAGACGGCGCGTTACAGCGTCTAGATTGAGCTGGATAGCATCGAGCTGCAAGTGCTGGGTGGGCGCAGTGGAATCCATAATGGGGCTTTACCAATGCTCTCCGACAACCGTTCTCGTTTCGGGTTAGCAAGGAGGGAGAAGCCGGGCAAGGCGGCGCGATGAGAACACCTTTGCTACAACACCAAGCTGCGCCAACGGATACCGCAACCTCTGGGAGATTTGCTGCTCAACGCTCCTTCTTGATTGTTCTGCATCTCTTGCGCGTTCGTGGGCGCTTGCCCTATTCTGTCGTTATAATTTGCGCATTACAACGTTTTGCGTTTGCGCTGGTGAGCCACAACAACAACGGCTGTTTCCGAGTATTGTGCAATCCCACGACTTGCTGCGACTTCACGTTCCACTGCGTGCTTCAGTCAGGTTTGTCCGTCGACGGTCCGCGGAGTGGAGTGGGAAGACACCTCCGCATTCCATTCACCTGCCAAGCCTTGCAATACCAGAGCATCAACATCTCGAAATGTCAACTGAACTCTCATCGACGGAGACTTATTCACTACTTTCTCTATCACTTGCATGTGTGGGGATATTGGCAAACACCTTACAAGGTGAAGGCGAACCGCTCATCGCCTCCTTAGCTTTCAGTGGCATAGCCTTCTCGCTCAGCTATGCCTTGATACGATGGCTTGGGAATGCATTCATGAAAGCCGGCTTCAAAGGCCGAGATCTGTGCAAACTGAAGCAGAATGAGATGTAAGTGATGAAGTAATCGAAACCTCATGGCCAAGCTGACAATGCTAGTCCGGAAATGATGGGTGCTGTATGTGCCATGGTGTATCTTTTCGTTTTGCTGTTCTTCATTCCATGGCCGTTCTATAAAGATATTGTGCTTGCAACCTCGGGTGGAGGCAACCGAGATGTGGTGAAAGAGATGGGGGAAATCGAGACTGGAAGACTACTGCACAAGTTTCCGCATAACAAACTGGCGTCGTACCTCTCCGCCATTCTGTCACTCCAGTCCATCGTGCTGCTCGGTGTCGGGGATGACTTGTTCGATATCCGATGGCGACACAAGGTACTCATTCCGGCATTCGCAGCCATTCCCATGTTGGTGGTGTACTTTGTGGACTTTGGTGTCACTCAGATGGTGGTCCCGCTGCCACTCAGACCCTATCTCGGCGAGCTCTTCGATCTTGGTATGTGTCAGATGTTCTAGTGATGGCGACTTTTGCCGGCTGCTAACACTGTCCAGGGTGGCTGTACTATGGCTACATGGCGGCGATATCCATCTTCTCCCCAAACAGCATCAACATCCTGGCAGGCATCAATGGCATCGAAGTAGCCCAGTCAGTGGTCATAGCCGTCCTGATTGTCATAAACGATGTACTCTACCTGTCGCCCTTTACGTCGTATACTCACCCAGCAACGGACTCTCACCTCTTCTCCATGTACCTACTACTACCTTTCATTGGTGTATCATTGGCTCTTTTGAAGCACAACTGGTACCCAGCCAAGGTTTTCGTGGGCGACACATACTGCTACTTTGCAGGCATGGTCTTCGCAGTTGTCGCTATCCTGGGCCACTTCAGCAAGACACTAATCCTGCTACTCATACCGCAAGTCTTCAACTTCGTATACTCGGCACCTCAAGTGTTCCATCTGGTGCCCTGCCCCCGACATCGGCTCCCACATTTCAATGCACGGACGGGTCTACTAGAGCCTTCGCGCGTCGAGTTTCGCAAGCCATTACGCAGACCGATTGCGGAGAGTCTCAAGGTGCTGCACCGGCTTCGGCTGCTGGATGTTGAAGTCGGTGCAGAAGGGCAGGTGGTATCGTCCTCCAACCTTACGCTAATCAATTTGTGGTTGGTGTGGTTTGGTCCGATGCGGGAAGATCGGTTAGCCCTGGGGCTCACAGCGTTCCAATTCGCTATTGGGGCTTTGGGATTGTTTGTTAGACATCGTATGGCGCTGCTTATATTCACGGCGGACAATCTGTAGGACGAACGTTGTAGAACAACCGAGGTAGACTTGGAGATGGTAACAAGTCACTGCTTTTGGCGAATTTTGCAGGATTGCGCAGGACTGCTGGTTCTCTTCATGAAGGTGATGCGGAGCAATTCGACGATCAGGCACCGACGCCGGTCTACGGACGGACGAGGACGGCAGCGTCCCATACACAGAGTCTCCAAATCATCGCATTTGGCATATGCCACAGAGCGAATCGGAAGGGGGACAGAAAGGCTGACGCTGCAGCAGCCCGTGGCGAGGCGGTGCGGCGGGGCGCAGGAGTGCGGGGCAGAAGGCTGAAAGCCGACTTCCACATCGTCATCGCTCTGCGGAAAGCTTTCTCAGTCTGGCTGTCGCAGCGCCTCGCAGAACACGAGGACAGCAAGTCCAACATGCGCAATTCGGCTGTATGTCACCAGTCAGGAAGCTCAAATGCCAGTACCATGGTTCGATTGCTTATGGAAAACACAATTGCGGCGTCCATGTCCGGACGCGGGCGGTCATAATCGGCTCTTCGTGATTCGGTGAGGCCTCGATGCAAGAGGGGCGCCGAACATCGGCCTCTGTGGTATTTTGTGCATCGTTTGCCTTCAGCGACTCGACCTCGACCAGTGATTCATATATAGATCGTTTCCGGTGTCGCCGCCGACTGACTTACTCTTTACTTTGCTCTTTTGCTCTTCCCAAGTTGTCACACTCCAATAAATTGACCCCTTTTGTACCACTCAGACCTCACACATATTCACAATGCCGTCTGCTGTGAGACCCCCGCGGACCCTGTACGACAAGGTCCTCGAGGATCACATTGTCGAGGAGAAGGAGGATGGCACGATCCTGCTGTACATTGGTATGTTTGGCTAGGTTGACCTTGTTGTTTGTGGGAATGTATTGACAGCGGTGCAGACAGACATCTTGTCCATGAAGTGACATCACCAGTAAGTCAGCACCACAGACTGCTCTTCCGTTCGAGCTGCTGACTCAGGATTCAGCAAGCATTCGAGGGCCTCCGAAACGCCGGCCGAAAAGTACGAAGACCAGACTGCACGCTCGCAACCGTAGACCACGTACGTCCCCAGCAGCCTTCGCTTCCGAGCCGCAAACTAACACCTTCCAGAACATCCCCACCACATCGCGGAAAAACCTCACCACAACCGAGAAGTTCATCGAAGAGACCGACTCGCGACTGCAATGCACAACCCTCGAGGAGAACGTCAAGGCCTTCGACCTCACATACTTTGGCCTCGACGACAAGAGGCAAGGCATCGTGCACATTATCGGTCCTGAGCAGGGCTTCACCCTGCCCGGCACAACCGTCGTATGCGGCGACAGTCATACATCTACACATGGCGCCTTTGGCTCCCTGGCTTTCGGTATCGGAACCAGCGAGGTCGAGCACGTTCTAGCCACACAGACAATCATCACACAACGGAGCAAGAACATGAAGGTGCAGGTCGATGGCGAACTGGGCCCCGGTGTCGGCAGCAAAGATATCGTTCTGTACGTGATCGGCCAGATTGGCACGGCGGGAGGAACGGGTCATGTCATCGAGTTCTGCGGTTCGGCTATCCGCGGCTTGAGCATGGAGGCGAGGATGTCCATTTGCAATATGGCGATTGAGGGTGGTGCGCGGGCGGGTATGATTGCGCCGGATCAGACGACGTTCGATTACCTCAAGGGACGGCCGTTGGCGCCCAAGGAGGACAGCGCCGAGTGGAAGAAGGCGTGCAGCTACTGGCAGGGCTTGAAGTCTGACGAGGGCGCCAAGTTCGATATCGAGGTGCTTATTGATGCAAAGGACATTGCGCCAACAGTGTCGTGGGGCACTTCGCCTCAGGATGTTGTCGCCATCACTGGAGTTGTCCCCGGACCAGACGACTTCGAGGACGAGACCAAGAAGATTGCCTGTGAGCGGGCTCTCAAATACATGGGTCTGACGGCCGGCACACCAATGCAAGAGATTGCTCTTGACAAGGTCTTCATCGGATCTTGCACCAACGCCCGCATCGAGGACCTGCGATCCGCTGCGAGAATAGTAGAAGGCAAGCAAGTTGCCTCGAACATCAAGCGCGCCATGATTGTGCCTGGCTCCGGTCTTGTCAAGCGACAAGCCGAGAAAGAAGGTCTCGACAAGATCTTCACCGACGCGGGCTTCGAGTGGCGCGAAGCTGGATGCTCCATGTGTCTAGGAATGAACCCCGACATTCTCTCCCCAGGCGAACGCTGCGCCTCAACCTCCAACCGCAACTTCGAGGGCCGTCAAGGCGCAGGCGGCCGCACACATCTCATGTCTCCCGCCATGGCCGCCGCCGCCGCTCTCGTCGGTAACCTAGCTGATGTGCGGAAACTCGCTCCCCCTTCTTCTGCTCCTGCCAAAGGATCCCCCAAGATCGAACTCGACGCGCACCAAGAAGAACTCGGCAGCGACGACGAAATCGATCGCATCATGGACCTGCCCGCCGCCTCGGAACAACACACCGCCAGCAACAGCGACACAAAGGGCGCCACAGCCGGCATGCCCAAGTTCGAAACCCTCCGGGGCATCGCAGCCCCCATGGACATAGCCAACATTGACACCGACGCCATCATCCCCAAGCAATTCCTCAAAACAATCAAACGCTCTGGCCTCGGCTCCGCCCTCTTCCACGCCTGGCGCTACGACTCCGTCTCGGGTGACGAAAACCCCGACTTCATTCTAAACAAGGAGCCCTACCGGTCGTCCAAGATCCTCGTCTGCACCGGTCCAAATTTCGGCTGCGGCTCGAGTCGTGAACACGCGCCATGGGCATTGCTCGATTTCGGAATAAAATGTATCATCGCCCCTTCCTTTGGCGACATCTTCTTCAACAACACATTCAAAAACGGTATGCTCCCGCTGCGCATCACAGACTCGAGCGCGCTATCCGCCATCGCAGCCGAAGCGTCCGCGGGCCGTGAAATCGAAGTCGACCTCCCCCAACAAACTATCCGAGCTGCAGACGGCACCGAGCTTGCTAAATTCGAAGTTGAGCAGTTTAGAAAACATTGTCTGGTTAATGGGCTCGATGATATTGGGTTGACCATGGCGAATGAGGACAAGATTGCAAGGCATGAGGCGAAGCGGACGCAGGTTTGGCCGTGGCTGGATGGAAGTGGGTATTTGAAGAGGCATGGAAGGGGGCCGGTGAAGGTCAAGGCGGATGTTAAGGCTGTGCCGAAGACAAATCGCGGAGAGGAGATTGCGGAGCCGTTGGAATGGTAGGGACGGGGGGATGGAAAAGTTTGAATGAGGCGTTTCCTTTTCCCCTTTTTTTTTTCTCTTTTCTATATAATGCCAGCATTAGGCCTTTATGCTGCGAAGGGTATGAATGTATGAATGATGTTTGTCATGTCAAAATACTGTCCGTTTTTTGTTTTGAAAAATGTGTCGTGGTTGTTGGTTGACATAATTGCCTATCAATTCTTCTTATTAGCAGGAGCTATGTCTATCAAGACGCCAGCTTTTCAAGGTATACCGCGCTATGCAGTCCAGTCCAGCATGATGCCAGCTTCCCATTACGCCTAAAACACCCTTCCCTATTCCTCACTCTAGTCGGCCCCACTCCATTTCTCAAAAACGATACTACCGTCCAATCTGCGAGCCCGCCAACCCAGGCCCATCCTTGGTCCACGCCCCCTTCCTCATGCCCTCCTCAATCCGCCCCCAAATCCTCTCCACAACCTCTCTATCCCTCCATCTCCCCTTCTCACTGCCTGTCCACTTGTCCACGCGCACTGGCAAAACACCTCTCCCCAACGCGACTACATTCTCTGGCGGCTCCTCATTGCTCCAGCCAATGTAGATGCCGGGATAGTGACTGAACAGCTCCGCCGGCTGGTTGTACTTGTAACTCTTAAACTGCCACGTCTGGCCCGTTGTGAATATGGCAACGACGCGCGACCAGTATGTCGGTTTGAAACTGACGGTTGAGTCGACGAGGATGAATGTCAAGGGGGAAGAGGAGATGGAGGGTAGCACGCGCTGGATGCGCAGCATGTTTGTGCTGGAGGCTGTGTCTGAGGCGTTGGGTGGGACGAAGACACCGTCGCCGAGGAATTGTTTGACGTTGCTTGTGCGGAGGAGCGAGGAGGCGGAAGGGGAGAGCAGGATGATGGGTTCGAGGCGTTTGGCGGGGCGTTTGGCGAGAGTGGAGGTTAGGGGAGGTGCGAGGGAGGCTTTGGGGTCGGGACGGTGGCGCATGAATTTCTTTGCGATTTCGCGGTAAGGGGAGAAGTCCTGTGGTGTGTTAGCTTGGATGTGGATTTGGGCGGTTGTTTGAAAGGGGGGGTGCGTACAATGTTCTTGGTTCCACGCAAGACGGTGTTGTGGTCGCCCATCTTGCGCTCTCCATCGTAGATTTGCAGTAGACGCGCATCCACCGTCTTGCCTCCGCCCGCGGCACCAACTGTCCGATCAAGCGGTACGCCCTTTCCACCAGCAATTGCCGCCGCAGTCCCAGCAGCAGCATGCGCCGCGGCGCCCTCGATGGGCGCAATGCTGTCACTGCTCTCCGTCTCTCCGCTCAGCCAGGCTATCAGCTCAATCTTCTGCGCAAACGTGAGATGTTGCACGCTGCCTCCCGCGCCCCCCGGCAGCTCTTCATTCAGCCCCTGCACCGCCGCAAAGTAGTCGGTGACCGAGGCATCTTTGTTCTGCCACGCAAAGAAGCAGCTGCGCAGGTCCACGGGCTTGCCGTCGGGCGCGAATCGCGTGGGCACGAGAAGGCTGAATGTGCGGTGTGCGCCCTCGTCTGTGTTGAAGGACATGTGTGTGGCATTGGCGAGCTGGGCGACCGTGTCGGCGGGTGTTGGCTCGGCGGCGGTGGTGAGGATGGGCGTCGCAGAGGCCTTGATGGAGAGGCGCAGGTTGTAGAGGGCATCGTCGACTTCAGATTGGGCGGCCGCCATGGTGGGAGGGGATGGCGCGTGTTGCGCGTGTATATGCGCAGGGCGGGTGATGTGTGGTGGACTGGTCGACTGCCGTTGAGAGCTGGGGGTGGAGCTTGACAATGGGCGCGACTTTTGGAAGGACGATCCCGGAGTTCTGCCGAGGCTGGTCGCGCTACTATCTCACATCGTAACCACATGTACAACTACATAGCCTCCACGCTGACGCTATTCAACTGTCCCCACCTTTTATGCCAGGGACAGTGCCTATTCATTAAATCAACTGCAACAAGATCAACTACGAAGAGCGGCCTTGCGTTGAAGGCACACAGAAGTCCGACTGCCCGTACAATAGCTATACCAGAGTGAATAGCTACCATCAACATGCTGTGGTCTGACTTTGTAGGATGTGAAGCATACAGCTTTACCTCCATGCCATTTCGAGTATGCGTCATGGCTCAAAAGGGACTGCTGCAACTCATCGTGGTGGTCCAACGGTTGGACATCGAGCTCCTTCACCCTAACTACTTTCGTCATATTCGTAGAAATGGGTGAATTCCTTGACAGTGTTTTCGAATCCTCGAAACCCAGCGTATGTATTCGACAAGAATCGCAGCAAATTTCCGTCTCGGTCCCATGTTTCCTTCGATGAAACATGTTTTATGAGCAGGGCTCGGCTCGAGATCCTTCATCACCAAGCCTTGCACGCTAACCCCCAACAAGCAGATTGTGGATCGGAAGCTTCCGTAAAGAAGCTTAGTTTGAACCACCAAGACGTTTCACGCAATCGCTTCCACGATTCGACAACTGTTCAGTCACCCGGTATCCTGTCAGTTCCGCTGCCATTCAAATGACAATCGAACAACAAGGCCGAAGAACTGCTTGAAACGGCCGTGAACACTCCAGTTGGCGTTGAAGTAACTCACTAAATAGCCGCTGTCAGGCGTCTACATGATACTCGCTAACCGCGAAGTTCCCAATGCATTCTCATCCACCCTGCAAGCCAGTGCTCCGTTTCCTGGATATTGGTACGGAGGGTGAAGCTAGTGGATCCGTATGCGCCGACTCAATGCCAGACTAACCCGACCCAGATGCACCCTCATTTAGACAATACTTTATATCGTGCGCTGCCACTTCTCGTTCCACTCATCCCACTACCGTCCTTCATTTTTCGTGCAATACTCCACATTCGTTTTCTCTGTACAGCTGGTTTCTGTTCGCTTTCGATTCCAACATGTTCTCCAAGGTTACTCTTCTGAGCGCGCTCGTTGGTGCTGTGTCTGCTGGTAAATCCCATTACACAGTGATATCTTTCGCAAATACTGACCCATATCAAGGCACAACCATCTGGGATGGCCGTTTCAACGACATGACCTCGAGCGCCGACCTTGAGAAGTGGTCCTTTGCCAACCCCGTGGGCGCATACCAATACTACATCCACGGCTCCGGCTCAGTCGACAAGTACGTCAACTTGGACGCGACGTACAAGAACCCAGCCGATACAGGCTCGAAGCAAGGTGTCAAGATTACCATCGACGAGACCGCCAAGTGGAATGGCCAGACCATGCTCAGGACTGAGCTCATCCCCCAGACCACCGCTGCTATCAACAAGGGCAAAGTGTTTTACCACTTCTCCATCAAGACATCGGCGGACAACGTACCCACTGCGACCAACGAGCACCAAATCGCTTTCTTCGAGAGCCACTTCACCGAACTGAAGTACGGCGCATCCGGTAGCTCCAACACCAACCTGCAATGGCATGTCGGCGGTGTGTCCAAGTGGGACGTCGAACTCGTGGCTGACGAGTGGCACAACGTTGCGTACGAGATTGACTTCGATGCTGGCTCGGTCACCTTCTGGCACTCCACCGGCAGCGCTGCATTGACCAAGACCGCTGGTCCCTTCGATGCTAGCACTAACTCCAACGGTGCTGACTGGCATCTTGGTGTTCTCCGCCTGCCTGGCTCCAATGATGCCCCTGGTGCCGAGGATTGGTTCTTCAGCGGTGTATATGTTGAGAGCGGTGACCTGACCACCTCTGTCAACACCGCCGGTGGCGCGGCTGAGGCTGAGAAGCCCGCCGCGTCTGCTGCTGCTCCTGTTGCTGCCTCATCCAAGGCTGCTGCGCCCGCTGCCGAGACACCTGTTGCCGCTTCCTCTGCCGCCGCCGCTCCAGTCAAGACTCCTGCTGCTTCTCCCTCTGCTGCACCAGTCGAGACCCCTGCCGCGTCTTCCAGCGCCCCAGCCGTCGAGACCCCAGTCGCCGCTCCTACTCCCGTTGCGTCCTCCAACGCAGCTGCTACCCCTACCCCATCTGCCGACGCAGATGCTGGGTCTGACGCTGTCCTGCCCGAGGAGTTCACCATCAAGCAGTTTGTTGCTTGGCTCAGGGCTAAGCAGGCTGCTCTCTAGACACATTGTCTGAGAACATCCAGAAGTATTCCTAGTGAGGACTTGACAAAATCGATAGCATTCTTGTAAATATCATACCGTTAGTCAGACACTGTTCAATGTAGAGTATCATGCATCAATGTCCATTGGGATAGTCGCGCAGTGAGTGTGTGTAGAAAGGCACGATAGACGCCAAAGTTCTGGACCGCGTGTTTGGCTGATGGATGCTTGCTTCCTTGTCGCTCGACATCACACAACTCACGATATCCATGGCCATCTGCATTGTTGCAAGCTCGCGATTGGTGTCAGCATGCACGACCTCCTAAGCGACATGCATGGTAAGCTGGGGGCGGGTGGCGAAGTCTCCGCTCCATCGTGGTAAGCTTCAGCCTGGTCAGCAGCCGTGCAATATTCCTCTGCGACCTAGCACGCGCGAGTCGACTGAAAATGTCTAGATCCAACACTTCTAGCACCTCGGAGCCCATGCGGTCATTCGACCGAGCATATTCCAACAGATACCGCGACATTCGGTGTGAATGGTGCAGTACACAATTTCTCCACAATCACGACCTCAAGAATCACGCGGAACAGACAACGCAGACGTATCTGAAAGTCAACAGTGATGGCGTCCCGTGGACCTTCAACAACTCCAAAATCTGCGTCGCGCCACTGTATAAATTTGCGAGCCAAGACAAAGAGAATGAGGAAGAGGAGGAAGACGTTGGAGATAATCCTTGGTTCGAGGATGAGCCAACGAAGATCTCTCTGGGCAAAAGCTTGCCATTACATGCGCCCTCGGATCCTCACGAGCAACTGACCGCCCATCGCTTCAAGGGTGCTCGCTCAAACAGCAATGAGTACCAAAATATGTCCGCGCCTGGCTCTCCCGACGAGTTGAATGAGCTGTATTCCTCAGGTGTACCGAGATCCAGCTTCCTAGGCTCCCGAGACCATCCGCTTCGCCGGTTGGAAGAACATCGGAAAGCTCAGTTGAGTGTGACCAGCTCACAAGGCTATGGGACTGCGCAATCTAGTCTAGCGAGCTACGTCACGGCCACAAGTGGCTCTCGTACAGCGTCAGGCACATCAACAGGACATGCTATTAAACGAATCGGGGAATCAGCTACAAGGTCACAAGCTCGTACCACTATTTTCCTGACTTGGCCAGAAATTGTGAACAAAATCGTCACTCAGGTGCAATGGACCTTCTTCCCCATGGCAAGACTTCCTCCCGATTTTGATATGGAAGCATTTCGATCCTACGTTTCGGAAGTGACCCTACCATTCAGCCTCCCTCACAGCTCGACTCAGTACGATGTAGCTTCGCCGGATGAGGTGATCAATCGAATCCTCGCGTTTATGATGCCTTTTCTCGGCACGTTGCCACCCGAAGACATGGCTAGAAAGCAAAATATTTTCAGAGCTGGTATGTTGACCAAGCTGCGTCAGCATACAATCATTCATGATGGGCGATATAAGACAAATGTCGGCAAAGCATTCACGAGTGAATGGTTGAACTATCTTGACGCACGAGGCATACTGCTTGATCCAAAAGACGAACTCGACTGGTCCGGTCGTGGGCAACATGTGGAGTACGAAACCACAGAAGAGAGCTCTATACCTCTATCAACCGATTCAATACTGGGTTACAGTGCCTCTGCGATCGTTGATAGCGTCAAATGCCGCAGAATCATGTTGGCTCGAAAGAAGATTCGCTGTCGCGGCCGCTTGACCAAGAGGGAAGCAATCAAAGAGGTGGAGCATTTGCAACAGCTACAGCATATGCACATTGTGCGAGTCGTTGGTACATATACCTGCGGTAAGGATTTGGCCATTCTTATCTATCCAGCCGCACGGTGGAACTTAGAGGAGTATCTAGAGTCTATCGAGGACGAAGGGAAACGGCTCAAAACGGATGTGACAAGGGACCTATTGCTCCCATGGATCCAGGGGAATCGTCGGAAAGCTCTGCTTCAATTTGTTGGCTGCCTGTCCCACGCCATGGCTTTCATACACGGCAAGAACATCAAACACATGGATATCAAGCCTTCGAATTGCTTAATACAACAACAAGATGCCCTCCAGTACAGAATTTATATCGCAGACTTTGGAATAGCACGAGCATACAAAAGCCACGAAGAAAGTGAGACCGATTCTCCAATGTCATTCACCCGAACCTACGCGGCACCAGAAGTAGTACTCCAAGAAACCAGAGGCTTCAGCGCCGATATTTTCTCCCTAGGTTGCGTGTACGTGGAAACGCTTGCCACGATATTCGATGAACGTCATGTTCTCCATGATAAACGACTTGCAAGAGCAGATACAACGTATCAAGCCAACACTATCGCGGTGACCGAATGGTGTAAGAGAACGTTGCCAAATCCTAGATACAAGTGTCACAATACCGGCGAAGTAATTCAAATTCCGCGCCACATCATCCATCGCATCGTGGAAATGCTCCATCTCGACCCAAGCGCGCGGCCTTCAGCCCAAACACTCAAGGAAGAAACCGCCTATCTCAGCTGTACCAAATGCGACGCCGGTCCGGAACCATTCAAAGCTGCACACTAGACCAGCTTTAGCGCTCACTTCGAAGTCTGATTGTACGAAGCAGCTCGTATTTTCACATGCCCTCCAACACCAAATGATGCATTTTCATGCTAAACGGGCAAGTATACGCAACAACCTTGGCAAGAGAATGCTGCCGTAAGCTCTACGGCATCCCAAGAGCTCGGTCGCCAGGCCAATTGTTACGGTTGTGCGCCCATGGGTGTGTTCTGTCAATATCCATAGCCGGTGTTTCTGGATATAGTGATTGAAGAGCTCCTTCGTATTGTAGACGCAACCTTCGTTGCGACATTGAAGCTATTCATAGCTGCTGATCAACGAGGTTTGATTTTTTCCAACCATGCGGGATTAGTTTTTATCATTGGGCAAGAGGATGATGACGTCCTTTACTCACGGAGCAAAAGACGCGAAAACATGCCTACGACTCAGATATTGGGACGCCTGAATCGTCTCCCGTACACGCTGGACTATATGCTCCCATGATAGAGGCATAATGAAGTGTTGTATCTTAAAATCCTGAAAGCTAACATTCGTTTGATAAAATCGATGTCTTGTGGGTCCTGTCGCGATTGGGCTGGCGTAATGTTCGGCTCCAGGTGTTCACACATGGTGATTGTCCGCGGTTTTTGGTATATCACGAACTCGAGATACACTCCTGTTAGCTGACTTTATACTGAGGCCTGACTATAACTTTCATTTCATCAAACGCCGTCGCTTGGAGGCGTGTGCGGCACTCGTTCGGCTGTTGGGTCACAACCACATTCCTCAGTTCAGCCATCGACGACCCAGCCACACCGCATTCCGTCCCGCCTCAACCAACGAAGTCAAGGATTCGTCATGGGTAGTTCAGTCTGCTTGGGATTAGGTTAAGAAGCAGATTCATTGCGTCTTATCCAACACTGCACCACTTCACATTCTAAATATCAACCTCTTCGTGAATATCATTCCATCTGTTCAAATGTTATTTCGTCGCAACAACCCAACACCAGTCGCAGTACCAGTTGCTCTGATTGCACCCACAAAAGACAAAGACGCATCACAAAAGAACCAATTCGCGTTCAATCCATTCGCACGAGCTCCCAAGACCGTAGAAGAGGTCCTGTCAATTTCCGCGCAACTTCCAATCGCTGCTTCAGATCGATCTGGCAGTCCGAACAAAAACTACAGTTTCGCTACTCCAGTACATGCACGTCGTCCGCGAAGAGAACCTAGTAGCAGGAAGACGGGTCATGCTACGATACACACCGATGCCACGGCCGAGCATGAGGCTTTCGAGAGCGATGCATTCGCAGTCCATATGCCAACTACTCGGTTACCAATCATCGACAAGCCAATCTCTCCAATCAAGATATCCCCTGCCGCACAAGCTGAAGCTTTCCAAACTTACAAGGAGAAAGCTCGCCAGGTCCGCGAAAGGAACAACAGCACGGGAGTAAAAGTACCGTCCAAAATTGTATCTTACGATTGTGCGTCTCCCAAGGTGGCCGACCGAACGACACCAACAGTCAAACCAGCCAGTCCTCCTCTTACCTCTCCCAGGCCTGCAGGGTCTTTTCCCATCAGTCCACCACTTCCCCAAAGCTCTTGGACACGACCTGAAAGAGTGGATCATTTCCAGACTCCGTCGCGGATCATAGGCCAGCCCCGTCGACTGTACACGCCGCGCAAGCCATTGGGACCCAATAACCATTTCGCATCCCTCGAGACAAGATCCGACAACCGTAACGACTCTGGAGCTGGTGCTTCGCGATCCACGCCCTCTCCAACACAGCCCGCATCCATCCGAGTACGTATCAAGCCAAGGGTTGTCATCCCAGAAGCACAGCGCGTACAAGTGGAGGCGGCATACCATCTCTACACTCAGCAATCGCCAACGGTACCACCTCCTGCATCTCGCTCTCCAAGTCCAGTGAAGTCGATGCCAAATTTCACACGTCAGAATTCAGTAGAGGGAGACTCACTTTTCGGATATCAAAGCCGCGATTCTGCTCGGACAAGAGCAGGCGCAGGGTCCTCATCTTCCGGCAGCGACAAGGAGAAGGAAAAATCCAAGACAGCGAAGAAGCCGGACAATGCAGACAAGAAGTCAACAAAACGGACGCTAGAATCTCGATGGCCATGGCTTCGAGCCGCAGAACCACGCGTTGCCAAACCGGCTCTCACACCCGTGGTCATGTCGAACATCACACCACGGACTGTACCGACCCTAGTGACAGCCGCGCCGAGAACATCGACATATATCAGTCCTTTTGACCGTCATGCGACTCCACCACTTCCCACATCTCTTTGCAGTCCGGTTCGCAGTCGTCCTGCCTCTCCACGCAAGACACTTCACACCGCATCTACAATCCCGCAAGGCAAATTTGAGACAGGCTTCGCGCAAATCAAACATCTCACATATCTGCTTTGCAAGATTGGCCTCGCCATCTATGCTATCATCGCGTTGTGGTATGTGCTTGATGCCGTGCGCGAGGCGTTTCTTACTATTAGTGCGCCGTTCCGGTTGATTAGGTATTTGGGTGGGTTTGCGTGGCTGGGCGTAATATGGCTGGCAAGCTTGGCGGTGAAGATGTGGGAGAGGTGGGGTTTTAGGGTTGCGTTGAAAGGGGGGTGGATGTGGAAGATGAGGTGGTGATTGTATGGGGTGGTGGATTGGGTGTGCGCAGTAGTCAGGGGAGAAGTTATGTACCTGAACGCAACGGTACATCTGTATCGTGAATTTGTAGATTAGTAGGATCGTTTTAGATGATTTTTTTGTAAATGAGGATGAGTGTATCAATTCCATGTCGACGTTGAAGTTCCGCCGCCCACCCTTCCTATTCGTGCCCCACCACTCACGGCGTGCCCCTCGCTTCGTCATCCGTCGTAACGTCTTTAGGCTGGTGTGCTTACAGGCGAGAACCGAGATACCCACACTCCAACCCCATCAGCCAGCCACTCAATCATTCGCTTTATAAATGCACAAAATACAACTCCGTCCACCTCAAGATCAAGCGCAACTTCGGTTGCACAACTCCGCTTGGTGTAGTTGGTTTGTATGTCTATCCCACTCTTCTCCTATAATAACTCATCACTAACACTCTCTCAGATCACGTTCGACTGTAATAGCAATTGTTATCGAAAGGTCCCTAGTTCGATTCTGGGAGCGGAGAAACCATTTTTTTGCGTTTGAGGCTGCCTTGAAACAAAGGATCAATGGTTGTGGTGCGGTGTGGGGGGATTTTTTTGGGAGAATGGCGCTCGCGCGTACATGAGAGAGAGAGAGAGTTGGGGCGCCATATTGTAGGATGTGATAACGCGACGCTAGATTTTTTAAAAATTGTAGGGCACGGTCTGTGGTATATATTAAGCTTTTTGGTACAAGGGCTGGCTAGGATTATGTATCATCAGTGGTCATGTTGTAGTGCCTTAAAAATGGCAGGCTTGGGATTCGCGACGAGAAAACTTCGCCTTTTTGCGTACTACATGGATGACTATTGCTCTACTAACGCAAACCCATCGTTAGATCCTGCGATTACATCTAATTGCTTAGATGCCATGCCTTGAATAATTTCTACACAATTCTTAGATCTCGTGCTGTACACTACGGTTGCAAGCATTTCATTAGTTTCGATCTTACGCCTCGTGGCTGCAAGGTTAAAATTCAGCAGTGTAGAGTAACTCTTACGGTCTATATATGTTCGCTGTAAGCAATAAGAATAGCCTACTTTTTGTTTTAAGAGCGACCTCTTGCTGTTCACCTACCTCTAAAGTAAACTGAAAGATATAACAAGGCTTACTCGCGAACTCTACGGAGTGTTGAGTAGCTTCTAAGTGAGCGTTTTATATTGTCTTATTCTTGCTACTCTAGAGGTTGAAATTTGAGGTCTTAGGACGAAATTGGGATTTCACAATGCGACGTAGTAGCACTGCAGCACAACGGCTACTAGCATTGCATACAATGTAGACCTTTTATGTGTTGTAATTGCTAAAAAGATAACTGAACATTTATGACCACCATAGCATATTAATTTGCGACTTTAGTAGACTACTACTTTAGCTTTGAAACTATGGAAATGTGTACTGCACTTTATATAGTTGCGCTGGAGCTGTACCTCTCACAGTCTGACAAGAGCGTGGTGGGGCAAGATCTGGACCGAGGTCGGGAGTATGGCTTCGCTTGCATATGCAATTTGCGAATTTGACAGCCTCGAATAAGTGGGGCAATGTCGAACAGCAGAACACTTCGTAGTCAGGTTGTGGTCGCCGCAGTCTAGGAATTTTGCTACAATATATTTATATTACTACTGAATTCTTCCATCGAACCAATCAGGCCCGATGGCGCAATGGTAGCGCGTCAGATTCCAGTTCACATGAATCTAGAAACCTGAAGGTTGGGTGTTCAAATCACTCTCGGGTCATTGACCATTATCTTTTTGAAGCTTTTTTGGCCTTGGAACCAGCCAGCATCATGCGCATATCCTTTTGCTTCAAACTAATCAGAAGTTTTCTTGGCTATTGCATTGCTCTTGAGTATTGTTACGTGTCTTGGTATAGCGCGACATTGCTGAGGCCAGAGAGGGTTCTTAGGTCATTTTTTGTGTGTGTAATGGTATGTATGATGGTCTACGTGCTAGCCAAACGATCCAAAGACAACTGCCTGGCCAGAAGCATTGTCTTCTTGGACCATAGATTCCTCAAGTGTGAACAAAATATGGGACGTACGGATTACAAGCTCTATGTCTAGAATCAGTTCAGAATCAGATAATCACAAGTGCGCCTTGCACTCACCAACAAACTCGATCTCGTAGCTCACAGGCATGTCCTCGTCGTTCCTGATAAGAATCGGGGCATCTCTTCGCAGTTTCCTCTCCCTTGTAATAATACGTAGGCCAGTATTTTTCGCCGGACTGACCCATAAGATCCGTGGATCTTGCATATCTGCTCTATCCTTTGCTGCCTCTTCTGCAATTGCCTTACCTTTGCCCTTCACGTCACTCGATTGGTCCGCGACATTTGTGAGGACTTGACCGCTCGCCGCAATGTCTCTAAGCCACTCTCTCCAGACCCGTAGAACACCCTCCTCAACGCCCACAAAGGCAGTGAAGAGACCAGTACGTGAACCAATCTTGACAAGGTTTGTCTGGGCCACTAGCTGAGTGAATAGCTCATGGGCCTCCAGGTTAAGAGTCTGCTTGACACTATCGCCATTGCCTTTATCCTGAACTGTCCCAGGAAAGGTGCGGCTCCCTGGTATGTCACCTGGGCGTGGTAGAACCCGTCTCCCGCCAGCTTCGAGATCGCGTCGGTGTGGGCGGAAGCGCGAGTACATGTTGTACATTTGCCCCAATCGACCAGCATCACATTGCGACGATCCAGCCTCATCATATTGTATCAAATCATCAGTGCCACGGTATGCGCAAAAGTATGGGGGCTCGGTAAGCTTCGCAGAGGGGTGGTAACACTCGAGAAGCAGGGTATGATCATGTAGCTCGGAAGCAGCGACTAGTCGATTGTGAAGGATACGTATGATGAGGCTGTATATACGCCGCGATATCGAGGTATATGACAGAAGCTCAGGAGTTGGGCAGGTGGCCAAGACGTGCAAGAGCAGCTACAATAGTTAGCCATGACAGGCCGAAATGGTCACCCCAGCGTAGAGTACATACCTCGTTTGGAAGCCGGTAGAGATAGCATTCACTCATCCTGGGGGCATGAGCTATCTAAAGAGCTCTCGGGATTTGGTCTTTATGACTCAAGAGTGAGTGCTGCTGTTTCCGAGTGAACAAGAGCCACCATCAATGGAGATAAGATATCGTCATCGCGGCGCTAAGCCGAGGTCGCGTCCCAAAAGCGTTAGTGTTAAACAAGGGCGCGCTTTCCCATTCGCGACAACAATTTCACCTTCACCTCTCACCTCACTACCGTCGGTCGTTCCGCGTGCGCTGAATGCAAGGATCTGCACGCGTACTCGCGGGTATAGTACGATGTCTAACCTCAATGGTTTTGTCAACCGTCATCGGGACAATAGTCCAGCACAGACTAACCACAACTTTACACGACGAGCTATAGGTGCGAACGCCAAGGTGAGTGTCAAGGACAGCAGTGCTGCTCAGAAACACCAACCTCAACCTCAGCCTCAGCCGCAGGCTGGCCTTCCTTCGCGCGGATTCGGCAATGTTCAGAATAGTTCGGCGACTATGCAGCAACGACAACAAGGACACAAGCGTGACCTCCAGGGCGATGTCTACGACACCGATGCAGAAAGTCTGGATACCACAGTAAATCCGTCCATTGTCAAAGATGACACCAATCGAGCAGAACGTCTCCCACACGAGCCACAGGAACAGACAGCTGATCACTTTCAGAGCTCCGACAGCGACGGAGTCGAATCCGAGGATCCCGCTGCATATGAGGACAGGCCTTTCAATGAAGGAGAACTCGATATTTTACGAGGCCACGACATGTTGAACGTGTCGTATGAACGCCAGGTGCAGTTTTTGCAGTCGGTCGACCCCCGACAGGGGTTCCGAACAGTGGATGGTGACTCCTACCCGTCTACTACCGATGGCCAGCCTACCCAATGGGAAGAGCAACCTCCTCCATCTGAGGACTATGCCCCAGATGAAGCAGTGGCACCTGCCCGGCTAGCAGTGAAGGTTCCAGTCTCTCGCCCCGTTTCTCAACAAGCTCAGCAGTACGGACAGCTTTCAACTACAGTCGGACATGGACAAAAGCCGTCAGACCTCTTTCACCAGGGACAACGCATTCGTGCCCATCAACGCACTGTCCCACAGGTCAGCCAACGTATCACGTCACACGCCCAACCCAATGCCGCCCCATTACCCTCTAGCCAAGCGCCAACTTACAGTCAAGCGAATGTTCAAACGGCTTCTGCCATTCCCATTCAGCTTAATGGCAGACTGGCTGCATACGGTCAGAACGGTCAAGCTTCTCAGCCAGTGAAGCGGACGCTCTCTAACCCTCACCGTATGCAACTCCCGAGGGTGCAGCCAATGGCGCCGCCTGTACCTGCTAATGGTAGAGCAGTGTCTGGGACTCTGCGCCGGCCTATTGAGGACGAAATAGCGTCCGAGGCTTCTGACAGGCCCAATGAAGATTACAATCACGAAAAACTCTTCGCCATGAGCTATGACGACTTGAAGTCGGAAATTTTCGACTTGGATCCACGATCTAAGCCCCCATTGCTTGGCGAAGATATTCTTCAGAAGTCATTGGTCGAGCGCCTGGAGTACGTGCAGAAGAACTTGGATGGAGGAAGACAATCAGAGTTCTTCTCGTCGTTGCCAACAACGGAATGGGAAGATGCAGGTGACTGGTTCCTGGAGAAGTTTCAGAGCATCATCCAACGAACAAGGGAAGCGAGGCAGACCAAGCGAAAGCTGGCTCAAGGGTTCGAGGACGAAGTCGAAAAGCGTTACAAGCATGTTTCGAAGAAGCAGCACCAGGTGGAAGGCGCAATGGACAAGATGAAGCAGCAAGGTGAAGGCCTAGTGCCGAAGAGCCCCAAACCTTCCAAGAGCCCGCGGCCAAGGAAGCATGGGCATGCGTAGTATTCAGGATGATGTATGCGCATCTACGCAAGCGTGCAAAACAATGCACACCAGGAAAACTTCAAAGACACGGCAAGGAGGAGGCTAAGGAGCTTGCATGAGCGACGCTGATTTGCTTTATTGCGTACAAGATACCCCATACTGCGAGCATATGTACTACTTGCGTGCAAAGATCACTCTGTGCTAGTACTTACCTCATATATAGATAATCTACGATGCATTAACGATGCACCAAACAAGTGCAAAGAATCGTTCACGTCCATCAGTCATGGTCAATGAATAGCTGTTCTTCTTGAACTCCGCCATTGCTCAATGCACCAGGTGCCACAACGCTGCGCTTGTAACCACCATCATCGACATATAACCTCTCTCGCTCTTCGAGGTCTTTGCCCCAGAGACTACCGTCTGCTGGGTTGGCCTATTCGTTGACTGACAATAACCCTCCGTTGTTTTCGCCAACACCTGCCGTACTCCTGTTCCCGTTCCTCTTGCCTCCGCACTGCTCGCCAACGCACACAATCCACGTCCAGGCAATGTTGCAACGTTATCCATGGCGTCCCTTATAAGTGTATAATTGAACTCCTGGAACATCTGGTAACAACCCTGCTCGTAGCTATCGTAAAGGGCGTTCCATGTCTGCGCTGCAATTGTGCATGATGGCCGTTCTGTGCTGGAGGGCGCGTAGCATGCGCATAATGCTTGTTGGGACTTGAACAAGTTGAAGAATTGCGATGTCGCTGCGGAACAGGAGGAGAGAGTGGCGGCGTAAGAAGAACACGAAGCGAGAGAGGTGTGGGGAAGTGTTGATGTGGGTATTGGTGGTGGCGTTACTGGTGGTTATTGATCAGCCACAAGATCCTTGAGACGACCAAATATAGATTAGACAAAAGATCAGAACAATATGTGTACCTTGTGCAGCACCATCCGTTATTGTTTGTGCATTTGGCAAAAGTGCATCCACCATTGCACCAGCAAAGTCCACGCCATCGTCTATTTTCAATCGATCTTCTAGTCTCTGGACATTTGCTTGCACCAGAACTTCTTGCTGTTGTTGAGCAGGAGTTCCAACATATGGAGCATTGGGTCGCAGTGCTGGTATTATGGGAGCCGGAACGATCAAGGGTTTGGGTATAGACGGCGGTTCAGGAACATTTGGTCGTGGTGGCCTGATAATGATTGCGTTGCTTTGTGTGAGCAAGACCGCAAGGGGCAGAAACGAGGGTATTGAGATGAGCATATCCACATGTATATTTCGTCTCCTTCTGTACATCCAGATCAAGACGGTTCATAGGTACCAGGTACCAGAATCCTACAGCCCAGCGCCTACTCACAGCTCTTGTATGGAATAGGCATCCTCCAACGCATTAACACCTGCACCGCGCCGCACTGTGCCTCCCACAGATCTTCTCTAGCGCATGAGATAATCCTCAGATACGATCATGCGACTTGCTTTGCATAGCTCAGGCGTACCGTCGTACAGCCCCCAGGTATTTCGTGTCTTGTGTGTGAGACCAGGATATGAGGGAGCCGGCGCTTAATGAGACGTCAACAACATCGACGAGCCACGACGCTAAGCCCGGAAGCAGATGTGAAGTAATAGGCTCCAAGAAGGAAAGAACAGGCGAAGCGAGGCCGGGCGGCACACCTGCCCTCCCGAACCTGTGCCATCGACGGGCCGTTTTGCCAATTGCCAAGGACCGTCTTCTACACCACATCATAAAACTTCCCAGAAACAGTAACTCCCCAAGCGGACGCAAGCTAGCCGTTTGCAATTGCGTTCGCAGTATACTGCTATCAACCCTTATGCACAAGACTTTCCCGACGCGGCGAACAAGTACGGTGACGTAGAGAGTGCGGAAATGCGACCTAGCTATGCAAACTGCCTCCCTTTTGCATCTCTCTGTCATTGACACCTAATTCCAATCTTTCCTAAACCAGCAATTACTCGGTTCCATCGCGGGATCTAGCATGCGAACTGGCATGCCTGTTTTCCATGCCTCTCTGCAAGTTTCCCGAAACGGAAGATCTGGATTGCCTACCTGTCTACTGTGTAACGCATGCGCCTCTCGGCAGGGAACCTGGAGACGGAAGCGGCTTCCCCATGCGGTGCAATCTGCTGTCATCATTAGCTTTTGTGGGACTTCCTTTCTGGGAAAGTTTTGGGGGAACAGCGTCTATGCTGGTTGTGATTGTTGGTGGGTGCGGACACGGAGGTACATGTGTAACCTTTGGGCAATTCACCCAACGAGGTTTACTAGGCTACTGGGGTGCGATGTATCAACTTTGGAAGATTACGGCCCTATGCTTGAAGGCGACGACAACGAAGAGTTGAGTGGTGTGATAGTTATGCGGTAAGTCTTCGCAATGCATGGGCTGTCAGGTAAAAATGTTCATTGCAACGCGTGATCCATTGATACAGCATAACGCTGAGGTCAACACTAATGCCTAAACCAATACACCACAGAGGTATGCTCAGGCAGTCTAATCTGAAACTATTAAAGATGAATATACCATATTACATTACAATATCTAGTACCTATGCCCAATCTTGATGCCTGTAGCTATGTTGCGACGCCCTGATTTTTTATACCCCACTATACTGCATAACTGCCGAATCACGACGCTAAAATCAAAACAAGGCTGACAACTTGAAGAAGTGAAAACAGAATTGAAAGAGTAATCTAATTATGCGGGACCGTCCTTCTCGCCGTTCCTGCCACCAGGGTGCGCGCCCTGCTGTGCTGCGTCGGCAACACCCTCTTTAGCCTTCTCCGCAGTACCCTTGGCCTTTGCGCCCTTCTTGGTCTTGTGGAACTTGGCGGTGAAGTTGCTGACATTGGCAACGCGGAAGAGGTAGTATGAAAGGAGAGCGAGGAACACGTTGAAACTGATGAAGGCGAAAAGGATGCCAAAGTTTCTATTGCGATGTTAGCATATGTTGCACTGAGGCTTTAGCGGAGGGCAAGGGACCGAACATACCTCCAACGCTCTCCGTAATAGACATTGGACCCAGCCAAAAACTGGTCAGCGTTGCTGAATGCGCAGTACCGACAAGCTACGCTGTCACCTGGATTCTGGATTACACCACCACTCGCGTTTGCAAAGTCGGCGAGGTAAGCACCACATGTTTGACCACTTGGTGCGTCAAAGACTGACACCTCGCTAGCGGAGCAGGTGACTTGTCGACCTGCCAGCATGGTGGAGACCAGACCGCCAATCCAGTACGTGAATGGCGATACCCGATACATGAAAATCCAGAATCCAGGAAGCTGGCTGGGAGGCTGCAGAACACCGTTGAAGAGAATGCTCATCAAAGTAAGGAGAGAGACAAGACCTGAAGCTGTCATAGCATCAGGAAGTGCGGCAATCGTCATGGCAGCAAAAGTCGAGGTGTAGATGAGCAGTTGGATCATGTACATGAGCACCAAACCTTGACGTTCGGATGACTGGCCCGCTCCAACGACTGGATAGTAGAAGCAGGCAAAAGCCAAAACACCAGCTACAATGCCATATGGGATTTCGACGACGATGTTGGCAATCATGAATGCAATCCAGGAGTATGCCTTGCTTGGGCGTTCTCGGCTCTCATACAAAGAACGCTGCGTGACGAAGAGAGGTTGAATCTGTTGTACAAGCGAGGAGAAGATGGTCGTCATCATGAAGGCAGAGAAGATGATGGTCTGCATACCAGCCTGTGATGCGTTGGCCTGGAAGAAGGAGAATCCGATGAACAAGCCAGCGACCGCACAAAGGCCCAGTTTCGCCATGACGTATGAAGGCATACGCCAGTACTGTTGGAAGGCGCGATAAGTGCACTCCCAGATCTGCGTAGTAAGGGGCATGGCAAACTCTCCGCCGCCAGTTTCTTTAGAGACGTTGAGATCTTCGTGCTTCTTCTCTTCGTGCAACTGATCAATGTCGCGTTGGATGCCCGTACATTCTTCGCTAGCTTTCCACACATCGTGCCAGTCTTCCCCATTGTCGTTCTTGCCCTTGTTTACGATTTCCAGCATGTACTCGGCGGGATTCTCATCTTCTCCACACTTGCGGGCACCGTTGGTTTGGAAATAATGTAGCAGAGTCTGCGAGTTGTGTCCGAGCTCGCCGAAATAAACTGTTCTTCCACCACGGGCTAGAAACAGTAGTCGATCAAATTCCTGGAACAAAATGGCTGACGGCTGATGAATGGTGCAGAGAATAGCTTGACCGGCATTGCTGAGCTTGCGGAGAAAGGCAATGATGGACCAGGAACTCTGTTACAGCGTTAGCAATGATGACGTGGCAAAAGAGGCGCGTGACCGACCTGACTATCAAGACCGGAAGTAGGCTCATCCAGGAAGAGCAGAAGCTTTGGCTTAGCGGCCAATTCGACACCAATTGTGAGCAATTTTCGCTTCGATAGTTAGCATGCGAAAAGATGAAATAAGGCAGCTGTACGAACCTGCTCAACATTCAGACCCTCACCAGGAACACCAACAACCGCGTTAGAGAAATCGCCCATGTTCAACATCTTGATGACTTCCTCAACGTAGTCGTATTTCTCTTGTTTGCTGACATGTTTCGGCTGCCTCAGGACAGCGGAGAAACGAAGAGCCTCACGAACGGTAGAGGTTTCGAGATGAAGGTCCTGTTGTTGTACATAGCCAGTCGAGCGCTGGAAGGCAGGATCGAGTGGAGCACCGTTGACAAACATGTCGCCAGTAATGACACCCATGGTAGTACGCTGAGCGAGGGCATCAAGTAGGGTAGTTTTACCCGCACCAGAAACACCCATTAGAGCAGTCATAGTGCCTGGTTTCACGTATCCAGACACATGATCCAACAGTCGTCTAGGCTCACCCTTGATCTCGATGTCATAGACGACATTTCTCCACGTGAAGATACCCTTTTGCTCCTCGATAGCACTGACATCACCAGCGCCTTCTTGCTCACCAGCCGTCTCTGCAGCTTGGCCTTCTTCGTCTTTGCCGTCATTAAGAAGGTATGCAGGGACATGACCACGCTGGAAGACCAATCGTTCAGCGGTAGAGGAAGTGGAGGAGTTTACTTCAACAGCGATGAAGTAGGTGACCATGAAGAAGATCAGGAAGCCGCAAAGGATGCCTAGCAATGATTGTTAGAAATTTGGATTGTCGAGGGGAATGAACAACATACCAAAATTGCGCCATACATGGGACCAGCGGTACTCATATGCAACCTCGAGGTAGGTATCACCATCGACAAATGTTTGACCAGCGACCGCACCCACAGTGTTACAAATGAATGAGTTGCCCGTCTGTGTGTAACCTGGACCCGAAGGAACGTACGAATCGCAAGCCCAGGTAACGCCATGGAACTCGTTCGCAAGTAGGATCTCGAAAGCATAGAAGATGGGATTGATCCAGCGAATCCAGCTGAACCATACCTTCATCTCGGGAATTCGAATAACGAAGCCAGTGTAGATAACCAGAGCAAGTACCAAAACACCTGCTCCCGTCATAGCTTGAGAGGCTGTCTGGGTGACTGCAGCGGTTGTGCGGAAAATAGCTGCCATGACGAAGGTCGAAATGTACGTCACTAAGAAGAACAGGAAGAATTGGCCAGGTTCGTATCGAAGCTGCGCAAGGAAATATAACACGATGTTAAAGACTGTAGCCTGAATGAACTTGACAGGTAGGTCTGCGACAATACCGGCTATAGCTTCGCAGGCAGGATGATAGAAAGCATACGAGTTGTGCTTTTCCACAATGGGACGCTGAGCGTAGAGACCACTGATTTCGCCAATAGAGGTGAGTGCGTTGAAGAGAATGGCCAAGAAAAGAATAGAACCGCGGCCCGAGAAGGAAGACGTGCCATCCGAGTGTCCAAAGTAGATTGAACCAACGATGAGGGCGACGATGAGGTTGAGACCTGCTTGAGTAGCCGTAGATGCAATGTCGCCGAGGATTCGTTGATAGGCACGTTTAGTACAAAGCTTGACCTGCATGGGTACGCTGACAAGGTACGGCGACTTTGGGCGTGCGTGTTTGGCCTGCATGAACTGCTTCTGCTCGCGTAGCTGCCGAAGAGTGGAGTGTTCGTTGACAGGATTCTCTTGTTCGAACTCCTCAATCTCCTCAAGCACTAGCTTGTACTCGGGTGATTCGCGCCAGTACTTCTCAAAGTCCTGGGGAGTACGAGGTACTTTATTCTCCATACCCTTCCTCGGCTTTCGTTCGGTCGGGTTCGTGACTGCAGTGAGGAAGTCACCAGCAGTTTGTCGAGGCGGGCAATACCAGCCCTGTCGTTCGAAATATGCCTTGGCGTCGCCAGCAGGTCCGAAGTAAATCTGTCGTCCTTCATAAAGGACTGCAGCCTTGTCGAAGCAGTCATAGACGCTCTGGCTGGCTTGGTAGATGGCAACAGCTGCAGCACCACCAGTCAAGTCAGAACCAACTCGCAAAGCTCTGACAAATTTCAGGGCAGTAGCCGAGTCGAGGCCGCGGGTAGAATTATCCCATGCAGCAAGTGGTGAACCAGCCAACAACATCTCCGCGACGGAAACCCGTTTTCGTTCACCGCCAGACACACCGCGAACGAAATCGTTGCCAACCTAGTCAAAATGTCAGGCCACGGCACCAAATCACTTCCTTTGAAGATCTTACCTTTGTATTGTAGGTATGGCTCAGTCCAAGAACTGCCATGACAACCTTTGTAATGAAACCGCTGAACTCTTCACGGGACACCCCGCCAGGACGATTAGAAGGTGTTCGTACAGCAGCTGCGAACTCCAGCGTCTGTCCCACTGTTAAATGAGGAAAATGCTTGTCAACTTCCTGATTATAAACAGTCTCTCCCTTGAACTCCTTCATCATCTTCTTTTGCGGGATCCCATTGTAGTGAATGACCGAATCGTCTAGCTCTAGGCTAGTAAGTTCACCAGTCAAGACTTTGAGAAGCGTGGAGCATCCAGAGCCGGGACGACCGAGAACAACGCAAAGCTCACCAGCCTAACACAGCGTTAGCGTGGTTTCGGAATAGGACTCCTGTGATTAGCCAGGCATACCTTGATAATACCATCGAAAGAGTGCAAGATTTGCTTGCGTCCTGATCCACCAAAGTACTCTCGGAAGCGCAAAGGTGCCATGGCGAGATCGCTAACAGTCTTCTGCAGTTGTATGGCCTTGCCCGATCCGTAAACGTTGAGATTCTTGTATACAACAGAGACTTTCTTCATTTCAACGCCTTCGCCCTCAAGTTGCTTCCTGAACATCAGCAAGAATTTGGAAAGGTCGAACTGCTCGTTTCCCGGGTCCACAGAGGGATCGCCTGGTGATGCCATGCTTATCGTTCGTGAGATCTGTTGTGAAGCTGTCGTCATAGCACGCTGCAAAGCCTTTCGACCTTCGGGGTCGATTTCGGATCTCGTGGCTCGCCGAGCCAGTGCATGTCCACCCGTACCGTCGAAGTCTGGATCAGACGAGCTGATGCGCTTCTTCTGTTGTTTTTGTCCGTTTGATCCATATCGGGTAGATGATCCAGACGAGCTTGAAGAGATGGTTTTCTCGACCGGCTCCAAGGCCACCTCTTCTTCGACATGTTGCGAAGGGCTCGTGTGAGGAGCTCCTGAGCCGCTTCCAGTCGAGAGGAAACCTACGCCTTGCCCGGAAGTTGTCTGAGCAGCCTTCTCATCGGCGAAGGAGTGGGAAGAGAATACTGCTTGGGGGCCGTGAGCATGGCCGTCGGGGAGGTAGGTCTCACGGCCAGATTCAGTACGGTATACTCCATGGACTGGCGTTTGCTGTCCGAATGCGGTTCCAGAATATGCTTCATTGGTTGCTGTTGGGCGGCTATCTGCCCTCGCAACGTCTCTGCTGTGCGCTTTGTGTTCAGCCATTAGGGGCGTGGATGACAACAGCAAGAGAAGGTGGGGGAGAGTATGTTAACCTGGTCTCGTTCATGGTGTTTACACTAGGTTATCAAACCTTAACGTATTGTTTGGATCAATGCGGTCATACCGTCATGGCATTCGTATCACGGATGCGGCGGACGACCGCCGGTAGTTCAAACGCCAAAACATGGACAACACT
Source organism: Plenodomus lindquistii (assembly GCA_025504975.1). Taxonomy (NCBI): domain Eukaryota; kingdom Fungi; phylum Ascomycota; class Dothideomycetes; order Pleosporales; family Leptosphaeriaceae; genus Plenodomus; species Plenodomus lindquistii. The sequence continues at coordinate 437,488 of JANUWI010000018.1, forward strand.
ACACTAGCCACAAAGTATGTTCCTCTTTCCGATTGGGGCGTCTTCGGACGCTAGACGAGATAGCTGAGATTCGATGGAGCCCACCTCGATCGTGCACATGCGTTGTTGCTCCAGATCTCCATCCTCACCGCACAAGCTACTCGGCGCCAAGGGGAAACATTTGGTTGTTGGTGAACATGACCTCATGGCGGCGGGGTCCTGCGGAGTGAAGGACTGTTAACAATTCTACGCACGACACGTTCACGCTTTAGCCGACGCCTCATTAGAATGAGTAAGGTCAAGGCCAACATTAAGACGGAATTTGGCCCCGCTCAACGTACGAACACGGGGGTGACCTTGTTGTATCCAAGCAAGGAATGAGAGATGAGCGATCGGCTGCAATTGCTCAAACATCCACTCAGAACGCGAACATGTGTTCCGGATCGACGTGGTAGTGGGAGATCATGAAATGATCATCATTTAGCCTGCTCCTACTTCAGAAATAGCTTGATACCGTATTGACTGTTGTTAGCCGGAAAGCTAGCAGGGGACGGAGCTGGTATTGAACAATCAGTAACCAGAGTTACACAGCCGCCGATGGTATTGAACGATGCAAACCATTAGTCAGAATCTCATCAGTCCCTCTCAGCTTTAACCAGCTAACACCAGTCAATACGGTAGATACGAGTCCGCACAAATGCATACCCCATGCTCTTGGACCGAGAATGGACAGTCATGCTCGCCAAAACTTTCATGTCGGTAGCATAAGAGGGCCAACACCCCCTCGTGCATGATCCACGTCGGTTCATACGCTGTTTTATCTTCGAGGCGCAGCGCTACACGCAATACGCGATACGCAATACGTGATGACGGACGAGTTTACACTGCAAAGACGACCGGATGTCGCTCTCATCTCCTTCCACGGGCACGAGAAGTTTTGCCATGAGGTTCCGAAAGGACGTGGCGATCACGGAAGCTGATGTAGAGCTCACCATCGTCCATCATCGGAGGCTGGCAACTCCATCATGTGGCGCTGGTCCATATGCAATATGACGGAATCTTGTTGAAGCGGGAGCGGCAGTTAATTCGCGGACGCCTAGTGTTTGTCCCGATTTTAGCATTGCCGCGTTCCGAAGAACTTCGGGCACAGTGCACCGTCATTGAACTTGAATCTTGGATGAGCTGCAGTAGGAAGTAGTAGTAGACGCTTGCAGCGGTTGCAGTGGGTATTTACCCTGCAACCAGGTCTAGACCGCGAAGTCGCACTGCAAGACGTGTTCTTGGAATTCGCTAGGCTTGAATGCGGGAAGCAGCCATCGCTGGCATGGGACGTTCACAATAGATCAGAGAGCGGCCGTTTCAAGAGCGATGTTGTAAAGTCGATTGGTTGCGTACCGCCAACGGCTATGTGGGTGCAGATTGGCAGTTAGCCATGGTGAAGTGTGCTGTACTTGGCAAACCTTAAAGTTGCGCGTTACTCGACGAACTGCAGTTGTGCGAAACTGCATTTGTTCCCCACGCGCTGAGTTTGTCGCAAACCCTTACTCACTGCTGCTGTTGATAGCTTGCAATTATCCACTCTGCAGCGATGCCATGGTAACGTGACCATTGAGTCCTTCCATGTTGCGCACAGCACGGAACGCACTAGGTCACTCAACCTGACTGCAAGAGTAACGTGTGACTCTCGCGCACCAGTTTCTGCTCCCAGGGCCTAATGCCATGCAGGAAGCTTCCTACGCTCCTTTGCTCACAACGAGCTTACACAACCCCCCATCAGACCGCTTGTCGCTTGAAGAGCATATCGAATGCGTGTTTGTGCCCTCTTCATCCGAGTTTCAATCCCTCCAGGCTCTTCTCAACTACTGGTATGTATTCTGCCAGGCGATTTGGATCTCGCATGGTCGCGAGCACGTCTTCTTTGCGACCAGCTATCCGTTTCCGTACCTCCTCGTACGTGTCTTCCCTCGCCGTGTACTCTCTAATCACTTCGTTCGCTCCAAACTCGACAAACACTCTTGTGTCGCGTATCCTAAAGACTACATCATCCAGTCGCATGAAGAAGCGCACCAAAAGGAGCAGCCTCTGCGGCATGACACGTATCTTGCAGGACAACATGGCGATGCCGTTATCTGCGAGTTCGTCTTCGTAGAGCATGACTTCATCGAAGAAATGAATTGGGTCCGGTCGCTTCAAGAGGGCAAGCGGTATGGGGGAGTCGGTGGGCTGCAAGGCTGGGGCTTCTGGTGTTGTGCCTTTGTAGTCTGTGCTATAGGACCAGTCGAAGGGCTTGACTACTTCTTTGATGTCCTCGAATTGCTTTTGTCTGTGTGCTTGTCAGCGCCCTCCTCTCGACGCGCATCCATTCTTGGGCAGCGCACCGGTTCTGCTGCCACTCTTTCGAGTACGAGACCTTGAACATCTTGTCGCCGGTCTTGTCGACCAGGTCCAGCGCGTCATACGCGTTGAACTCGATGTACCACCCGCTTTTCGCGTGCTCTATGCGTACAAAGTTGTCGCCGAAGATCATCTCTGGGGGTGTTATGCCCAGCTTCTTCGTCATGTCTTCTATGGGCGCAGCTTTGAGGATAGGCAGCTTGCGCGTGGTGATCTTGAAGCCTTCTTTGGTGAGTGATGTGTCTGCATGGCCAGGAGCCTGCGTGTCCACCGGTGCGCCGTTTAGCGCCGACATTATGTGAAAGGCTTCGAGTCCAGTTTCGTGTACACGCAAATGTAGCGGAGGCAAGTCCTGGTTGTTCGCGCACTGTGCGCTGCGAGCGTGGCGCGGGGAGAGTGGGGTGGGGGGGAAACCAAGGCTCCGAGCGCCGATGTGTTGCTATGGGAAACCATGCATGGCGCTTGTTTGTTCATGGCCCGTTTCCGTGCCTTGGTCAACCTCCAACATTCATCTTCAACTCGGTCAGACGCTGGACATCGGCCAGAAGCAACTAATCCACAGAGTTGTTCCTCTCCACCACGTAGATTTACTCTTTCGTTTACGCCGGCACTTTGCAACCCACCACCGCCACCATGGACGTCGCCAACCTCGAAGCCGCCATGGAGCGCATTACCGTCACAGACGAGAATGACGAGCAAATCTCCTCGACAACCACTTATCACAAGACAAAGGTACAACCTTATGGTGCAGCTGTTGATGGTAGCTGTACTAATACTGCAAAGCCGTCTCTTGCAACAAACGTATCACTAGCAGGCCTCTCTTCGTCGCAATCAGCTGCGAACCGCATGAAACTGCCCCATCAAATACCACTGCAGAAGCTCGCCACGCAGAATGCAAGCAAAGGTGCCAGTGTCAAAGTCGCCGTCACAGCCACAGCCAGCCGGCCTTCCGAACAGAACCCCTCTCACCGCCGCACTCTCACCGAATCTGCCATCTACACAACACCTGCTACGCCCAAGCAATGGCACCTTGGCATGTTCGAAATAGGCAAGCCCCTAGGGAAGGGCAAGTTCGGTCGTGTTTATCTTGCCAAGGAGAAGTCATCTGGCTTTGTCTGCGCCCTCAAGGTGCTGCACAAGTCTGAGCTCCAGCAGGGCAAGGTCGAGAAGCAAGTTCGGAGAGAGATCGAGATCCAATCGCACCTCACTCACCCCAACATTCTCAAATTGTTTGGCCATTTCCACGATGCAAAGCGCATTTTCCTCATCCTTGAGTTCGCCGGAAAGGGCGAGCTCTACAAACATCTCCGCCGGGAGCAACGGTTCGCCGAACCAAAAGCTGCCCAATACGTTGCCCAGATGGCCGCAGCACTCAAGTACCTCCACAAGAAGCATGTCATGCACCGTGACATCAAGCCGGAGAACATCCTTGTGGGCATTCACGGTGAGATCAAGATTTCCGACTTCGGCTGGTCAGTGCACGCACCCAACAACCGTCGAAACACAATGTGCGGAACTCTCGACTACCTGCCCCCAGAGATGCTGAGGGGTGGCGGCAAGGACAACTTCTACTCTGAGAAGGTCGACTTGTGGAGTCTGGGTGTGTTGACATACGAGTTCTTGGTGGGCGAGGCGCCGTTCGAGGACACACAAGTCATGACACAACGAAAGATTGCACGAGGAGAGTACACAGTGCCCGGTTTCGTCAGCCCGGAAGCTAGGGATCTTATCAAGAGAGTGAGTCTGAATAATGCAACGATCATAAGCATGTATTGATTTCAATAGCTACTTGTCTTAGACCCTGAGAAGCGCATCGCACTCGAGGACGTCGAGCGCCACCCATGGATTGTAAAGCACTGCAAAGGCAGTGAGCGAGCCTACGACCGTGCAAGTGGAGGAAAGTTCCGCGCAAGCTCCGAGTCGGATGAAACCTACTAGAATTGAGCCGTTTTGCGTGGAGTACTGGTGTTGATCTATTTGGCGAGTCGTATGTATGCACGGCGCATTGGTGTAATAACTGGAGGAGCCTGTCCCATGGACACTCACATCATCTGGAGTTTTGATCTGCACATGCCGGCGTTCGGGTTCAGGCCGCATATTCATGACTGCAATGCAACATTCTCAAGTTCAAAACCCCGTTTCTTGAAGTTGCGTGAGCGAAGATGTTGATGTTAGAGGAAGAAGAGAAAATTCTAAACGCCATCGCTATGCCCTCATGGAAATGTTGAAACCCACGCTCATCATACACAAGCCTCTTCTAGCCCTCCAATGATGACTCCGATCCTTTCTACCGATAGATCTCATCGAAGGGCCTCGTATCCTTGAAACAGCTCTCCCAAACCTCATTGACCACTTTCCCCGCATGCCCCTCATCCTTGATGCCCGGTCTCGCCATCATACTCAGCGTCGCCCTCCTCCTCACACAATTCTGCAACTGCTCGGTAATCCTCCACTGATTTCTCGTAAAGAACTCGCGACTAAACCTGCATTCTCCACTCAGCGTACTCGCCCTTATCTCCAAACACGCCTGATGCCTCAGATTCTCGGCCTCGACTTTAAACTTCAAATGATCCCACGCATGCACCATTTCATGCGCCATTGTATCCTCCTGATGCCCTCTATTGCGAAACTTATTCGCACACAGCAGAATGCCATGGTCCAGACTGAACCCCCCACTCTGCTCATTCGTACACATGCGACACAGGATATTGTCTTTGTTCAGATCGCCGCCTAGTTTTGCAACTTGGTCTTTCAAGAAGGACACGATGGGCGAGTATTGCAAGAGGTATTCCTTGTTGGTCTCGCAGCGCTTGCAGATGGAGTCGGCTTTTATGGAATCCATTTCTGAGAAGTAGCCTTGCTCGAGCTCGATTTTGCGGTCGCCAGTCATGCGGCCGAGCATGATGGAGAAGGTGGTGCTCCAGTTGTAGTAGACGGGGTCGATGGGTTTGGGGGGTGGTGTGGACATTGCGGCGAGGGAGGCGCCGTCGGGGGCGGTTTCGGGGTTGGCCATGACGGTGATGGTAGGGCGCGATGCGTGATGGTGGTTCCCGTCGCAAAAAGTTGGAGATGGGCGCTGGGCTATCTCGAATTGCGGGAGCCAATCGGCGAAGAGGACGTCGCCGCCTAACATTTTGTAGGGCCCGAATTGTTCGCGCGGATTCTTGGACTGCTTCCAGTCATGCAGCCCACGACTGTATAAAGGAAGGGCTCATACTCCAAGACAGTCGCCTGTAGCCATTGGGACCTGCATGCACACTCACTACTACGTATAGCCTGCGATTACGACACCACACCGGCACAATGGCAGTGCACATGCGCAAGCAGCCCGGGCAGCTCACCGTCGTCATCAAACTCGGTAAATGCGCTCACGTACAAGCCCCCATGTCTGGCAGATGAGAGCGTCTAACCAACGACTCCACAGGCACATCGTCCATCGTCGACGAGAAGACCCACCAGCCGCTCCTCTCCATTCTCTCCCTCATTGTCGAAACTGCGTGTAGCTTGACTGCTGCCGGCCACCATGTAGTCATCGTCTCTTCAGGCGCCATTGGCGTCGGTCTACGGCGCATGAACCTTCCACGCCGCCCCAAACACCTCCCCAAAGTACAAGCGCTGGCTGCGATTGGACAGTGCAAACTCATCTCGCTGTGGGACCAGCTGTTTGGCAATCTCGGACAGCCGATTGCGCAGGTTCTCTTGACGAGGAACGATATCGCGGATCGGACGCAGTATCAGAATGCCCAGAATACCTTTATCGAGTTGCTCAGCATGGGCGTCATACCCATCGTCAACGAGAACGATACCTTGGCCGTCTCGGAAATCAAGTTTGGAGACAACGACACGCTGAGTGCGATTACGGCTGGCATGGTGCAGGCAGACTACCTGTTTCTAATGACAGACGTGGACTGTCTCTACGACAAGAATCCCAGGACGAATCCGGATGCGAAGAGCATCAGTGTCGTCGAGGACATTGCAGAGCTGGCGGCTGATGTGAGTTCAGCGGGAAGCGCACTCGGGACTGGTGGCATGAGCACCAAGATTGTTGCAGCACGACTGGCGACGAGCGCGGGTGTCACAACCGTCATCACAAAGAGCAGTAAGCCAGGAAACATCTCTGCCATCATCGCCCACGCCGAGAAGCAAAAACCTGCAAAATCTTCGAACCGCAATTCAGTCTCCAACTTCCAAGAAGATGGTGTTCCACTCACACCAGCCGCCTCAAATATGAGCAACTCCAACCACGACCTCTCAGCCTCCGCATCCTCACTGCAAGAATCCCATCCAGCACGAACGCCCTCCCCGCAATCAGAAGAGCCGGTCCCACTCCACACCCGCTTCCTCCCCATCTCCAACCCCATCCGTGACCGCTACTTCTGGATCCTCCACGGCCTCGCGCCCCACGGGACAATCTACATCGATCACGGCGCCTGGGCCGCCCTCAGCGACAAAGCCGGTCTCCTCCCCGTCGGCATCGTAGACGTAGACGGTCACTTTGCCCAACAAGAAGCCGTCCGCATCTTCGTGGTCAAACGTCTTCCCACATCCTCAAACTCGCACACAAACTCCCCCAAACACTCCACCTCATCATCACAACAACAAGTCCTCCCATCATCCCAAGCCCCCAACACCCCCAGTGCAGCGGCGCACGCAATGCACGCACCCATCCCCGTCCGCCACCCGCTCCCGCACTCTTCATCGTATAATTCAATCTCACATACACATTCCCCTGCACACCCGCCAGCCTACGAACAACACAACCCCGCGCCCTTTGAGATTGGGCGCGCAGTTGTGAATTATAGCGCCACAGAGATCCGGCGCATCAAGGGGTTGCACAGCACGCAGATCAGTGAGGCAATAGGATATGCGGACAGCGAGTATGTTGCGCTGAGGGAGAACATTGCGTTTTTCGGAGGCGAGAGGAGTAGGCCTGGGACGCCGAGTTTGCTCGGGGGAGGCGCAAAGGAGGGAGTTGAGATTTAGTGGAATTGGGGTAGTGGTTCTAGGGAGGAGGTGTTTGATCGATTTTCGTGATAGATGAGAAATAGGGGACAAAGGGTCTAGAGTACGATGAGTATGAATGGAATTGAAGTTCCAATTTCGAATCAAACTACGCAAACCAGTCCTATCTGGGCGCCAAAAACTCTGCAAACAGGGTATTCAGGGAACATAGTCTGACCATCCAACAAAATACCGTCGGAGTACATCCACATCCAGGGTATTAAGTTCAATGAGCCTTGAACTAATAGCATCTACACACACATCGCACAAACACTCCCCTCCCCCACCATTCTCTATTGAATTGCCGTCAATCCTCCAAACCCCATCACATTGAGTATAGAAACTCAAACTGTAAAAAGGTAGACGATTAACAAGACCCAACTAAAGTATACTGTAAGCAGCGCCGCGCACACAATCCACGCACCCCTCTTCCCTATTTCCCAAAACTTCACCACCGCCACCCTTCCTTCCAAACTTACTCTATCAAGTACCCAAGTCTAAAGTTCAGAAACTAGACATTCAGCAAACCCAAACATAGATACGGGATAAGCAGCAACCCGCAGGAGACACGAGACACATGTCCCTTTTTCTCCATTGGCCACCACCCCTCCCTGATTGAGTCACTCAGTTCAAAGCATAGAACATAGTTGTTGGAATTGGCTGAAGCAATACCAAACTTGAGTATAGTGTACACATGCGCCCCAGGCTTACTGCATTGTGTAATTCAGCAACGGGGGGTGGGTGGGTGTTGAAGATGGAACTCGCTAGCATCCATCCGCGCCTGGTACGCATATTGCACCCAGTGTACGCATGTGATGAAACGAAGGGAGCCCAAGGTCCACGCTTTCTCACGCCGTTGATTACTTCTTGAAGTGAGCAGATTGGGATATGGAAAGTCTTTTCTGGGAGAGGGTTCTTCTCTGATACATGTTGTTTATATGGCGTCCGGCGGTATACACGGACGAACCTGCTATTTGGGTCAGGCAGTAGGTGGGTGATTTGTCTGAATGTTCTTTGTGCCTTGTTTGTGGTGTGCACAGGCGATGGTTTGTTTATGTTGCAGGTTACATTGTATGTTGGAGGAGTCACTGTTTTCTGTCTGCTTTTGGAAAGATGGTAAGGTTGGAGGTATTAAAAGTAGTGGAGCAGCACTGGATCATGTTTCGGGTTGCTCAGTAAGGCGGGTAATGGGGAAGTTAGTTCTTGACGTCCGCCTTTGGGGATTTGGACTGGTAGCGTTATATGTGGAGCAAAATCTTGTACAGCATCTTATGATTTGTACTATGAGCGCTAGAGCAGACACTCATTACAGAAGGAAAAGTGATATTAGTTGTGGTAAGATTCGACAGGATGTTCGTGCTCCAAAAGTAGACATCCCTGGTCTCGATTGCTGCTAAGAAGGTTGCATCAATACCTATTCAAAGTCAAGCTGCACAAGTCCCTAGCATGTAGATGCCCATCTCACTCAGATTTTCATGGCTTAATAGCAGGTGTCAAAAGTAGCTTCACATAACTCTCGTTCGCAATCCGCTCCTTTCCAGTCTATGACATACCATAGGTAATTTAAATCCAAAGTTGAAACATTCGAACCGCCGCACCAATAGGGTTGTTAGGCCCACTTTTGTATAGAATGTATATATACGTATAGAACGTATATATACATGAGGATTTGACGTTCTATACCAGGCTGAATGCCGCTGACCGCACAGACGTATTTTGTATGTGAAATAGCGTGTTTAAATCGCGTCTATTTTTAGAAATTAGCTATTAATATTTTAACTTTAAGTACGCGTAACTCTACTAAAACCTATTTAAATTACTTACTATTAAAGCTACTATTTTATTATACCTATTATAGCTAATCTACTATAGCAGCACGTTAAAATAACCCTGCGCCTAGGCTATAATAACCTGTAGATAAAGTATTATTACTGCCTAAAAATATAGTATAGTAACTTATTATTACGCGTTATAAACTACTTTCTAAACTGCCTAAACCTGCCTAAATAGTTGCGTTAAAGAATTTACAATAGCTCTACTAGTAGCTTTAGCTGTAGAGAGTCTCTAATAAAGCGCTAATATACTCTACTATTAGATTTATAGAGTATAACGCCTAGTAATTAACGCGCTGTAGATAGGCTGCTTACAGAGGTAATATATAGCTTAGGTATTACTTTTAACTTTATTAGTTACTATAGCTATTATAACGTGTTATAACTTACTTTTACTAGGTTAAAAACTCTACTTTTAGAAAGTTTCTATAGTAACTATAGCCTGCCTATACTTTTTCTAGCTGCTAGAGGCTTGCTACTAGCCTGTTTAATAAAGCGTATAATTATATAAAAGTATAGATAGAGCTAGTGTTAAAAAAAAGCGCTAGGTAGATTATACTTATAAATAATAGTTAGATAAACCTATATAATAAGTTTTTTATTAACTATATTACTATAACCTACTAGCACGCAATTTTTTTTAAATTTAAAGTTTCTAGTAGCTAGTAGTATACTAGTAAGATAATATTTAGTAGGTTAAAGCAAGCAGTTAAAGAAATTAGTAGTAAAAAAGCTATTATTACTATTATTACTAATAACGCTAGTAATATAAAAGGGGCTTTAATATTACTAAAAAAGTTCTATCTAAAACTCTATATAGCTAGCTACGCGTTCTATATAATTAACTTTACTATTAAAAACTTTTTTAAGTATTTAGAGTTTAAAAAGTACTATAAATTAGTAATAGCCTTTATAAAGTACTTTAAAGCGTCGCCTATTATACTTACGCTTTTTAATAACGCTGCTAAAACTACTAATATATCTAGAAAAGCTCTATAACTACTTTTAAAAATTTAGTAGTAAAGCTAAGTAAACACTATTATAAACTTTCTAGCTAATAGGTAATTTATTTTTACTATACTACGCAACTCTAACGTATACTTTAAAGCTTATCTAACTATTTAATAACGCGCGAAATATAAGCCTATATAAGCTCTAGTATATAACTTAAAATTCTAAAAGAGGCTAGATACTATAAAGCTCTTTCTAGAGCTATTTCTAGAGGCTATAATTACTCTAGAGTTAATTTAGCTAAAGGCAAGCCGCTTATACGCGTACTTTTACTACTTTATAAAAACTATAAAGTTAACTATAATACTAGAGTTAAGTAATATTATTAACGTAATTAGCCTGCGCTTTATTTAGGCTTACTACCTAGTATATATAATTACTTATATTTGCAATTTTTAAGCTTATAAAAAGCGCCTAGTTACTATTACTTTAGCTATAATAGATAAAGTAAGTAACTACTTTAGTAGCTACTTTAACAGCAACTTTAATATAGCTAGAGGCGTGTTAAAAGAGCTGCGTAAGTACTTAGCCTATATAGAATTATTTAATAACGTTATTAATGTAGCTTTATATATATAGTATAATAATCCTGCTAGGTAGTAGGCTAAGTAGAGTTATAGCGCTTATTTTAAAAAGCTTATAATTTATTTATTTTTAATTAACCCTACTATAGGCGCAGTAGAACGTAATTAGAGTACTTATAGCTTTCTACACTTAAAAACTTATAATTAGATAAAAAATAAGTAAGTAGAAAAGCTTGTATACGTGTTCTAAAACCTCTAGGTACGCGACGACTTACTATCTATCTTACCGCAGTACTTTGTAGAGGATGAGGTTGAGCAGATTGACAACGACGAAGTTGAGCTAATTAACGATAAGATGGCTATTATTTTGGCTGATCAGGCAACTCTGGAGGGCTCGGAACATTCACTATTTGTGGACTAGACTGCCAAGAAATATACGTTATATACAACGTATATATACGTTATATACATATACATGGAAAAATCGTTCTATACGTTCTATACAACAACCCTACGCACCAATACCTGGCATGAGTGTATGCAGCACCACGCAGGCCAACACATGCCCCCCGCCTCCCGAATTGCCCCGTTAGGCAAGTAGATACAGGTGGTGTTGAAGACGGAGATGAAATATCTGGTTGTGCAACCCGGTTAGGGTATGCACTGAAGCGCCGTTGTTTGGTCGGAAATGCAGGGGTGGATGTGATGGGAGTATATGGTACGACCCAGGATAATGGCTGTGCGGAGGGGCTCCTGTTCAGAGATGTTTGTTGCGGTAAGAAAAATGTGAGGCGTGAAATTTGGATGCAAACGCCTGTTGTGAACGAGATCAAGTATGAACCTCTTGTTGGTGGTGGGATGGACAACGACGGGTGTTCTCGTCGTATGTCACACCTTTCACCCCTCGACTTCCCGTTCTGGTAACTTAGCTGGAGGAGTTGAAAGCAGCGGAACACAGACAGCGGGGGGCAGCATGTAGGCGCTTACGTTGTGCCACCATCTGTGACACTCGTCGCGTATACCTCCTCAGTACGGACAGATGATAGGTGGACATTGATGCAACAACGGAACGGTGCCGTACGGATTGTCGAGCCAAATTTTCTAGGTACGGCTGTAACATTGGAATATAGGTATGCACATTAGCTTTCCCGAGAAGCTGTGCGATCAGTCATCCCAACTTTAATTGGCAAAGGTACCACCAATGGCCATGTCATCACATCGTACTACCACTATTATTGATACCCCAAGCTCGACTTCCCGCAAAAGGAGACGTGCATCTCCCTTGCGCCAGCAACATCCTGATCAGAACTTACGCATGAAGGTCGATGCCCACTAGTCTGGTCTTGCATGGTCAGTGAGTTACACATCCTCGTATTGATTGAGACAAGCCTGCATGTTGCTTCCGAACTTGCCATTTCAGGAAGTTGTTGAATGTTGGCTGTTGATTACGGGCTCCCATCTCCTCGTTACACAAAGGGAGTTCAAATCTTAGAATTCCCGTCTAAGAACAGTACTGAATGTTCCGCGGAGGGCTCTGTTTATTTCCGCGGTAAGCAAGCTGCGATTCATGCATCATGTCTTGATGTCAATATACCCGGAGAGGAAGGTTTTGATGATGGCTGTGGAAAGTCTCGCTAGGTCCAGCCCTACCAGTGGGGTACGTTTGTTTTTCCTTTGTGCAGGTGTGCGCAATGCGCAAACTGTAATGTGTCGCTTCTGGGCAATGCGTTGACATAGAGTAGATGGTGGTGGGTGGGTAGAGTACTCCCGAGGTGGAGGAATCACACGGGCACGCATACACAACGAAAGTTACCTTGTTTGGTAAGCCAATCAGACGACCAAAAAACCTATCTGGAGGTTTCGTAACGTTGACAAGGTAAGTCTGCAACGATTACTGTGTATGGTCCTACTACCCTCGGCATGCATATCGGCCCAGAGTCACGTGATTGACTGCTGATATTTGACCATTGGCTGACCCCGCTGTGCTCAGAGGTGTATGCCTACGCATCACCACCAGCTCACCTTGAACAGTATAATCGAGCAGCAAATGAAAGGATGGATCCGCGATGCAAACAATTTGAGTGGAAATGGCCTGGTTCTTTCCACCTTCAAAGCGAGGGCACGCTTCGTCGAAATGATGCAAATGCCAGCTGTAGGTAGAGAAGTTGAACCTGCGCTTTGAGTCACCGTGGGCATTGCTGATATCGTCTCTAAAATCTAAGGATGCGAAACAGGATTGAACAAGTGATTTGGATCACGGAAGATATCTAGGACATCTGATAAAGGATGTAACTGTTTAACGTGCGAACTTGAACATGGGCAGATGTACGATTATTTTACTTCACTTCATGACTAGTAAAGTACGCCACTTCTTGCTTGGATGAGCATAACGAAAAGAGGATTTATGACACCGAGAGTTTGGTCTTGGAGAACATGTTAACTCGCCAAGTGCAGCGCCTATGTTTGTTAAGCATAAGTTGTTGCAGTGGCCGAGAGGGATTCCGATAGGGCTGTTCTATTTGCGTGGTCCAGATCATGGCTGATCGTTAATGGCACGCGGAAGGTGCGGCTCAATCACCACATTTGCCCATTGCAGACAAGATGGCAAAGCCATCAGGTTTTGCGTTTTGTAATGGAATAGTCCACAGCGAGGTCGGCCAGGTTGAAGCTGACTCGATCCATCAACAATCTGACCGTCACCAGATCTCGGTACTGGAAGCGCAGTTGAGGTTTATTATGCAGATCTCACGGCACAAACAGAAGACACTGTCTTGCACACGGCTGACGAGTCACGACGCAAAACGTGAAAGATTTTGATCATCTCGGCAACTCGACCACCGACCTCCAGTCCCGATGCCAGAAGTTCAACTCCGATGCAACTCCACTCCACGGGGATGTTAGCTTTGCCGGGCGTTAGCTGTTGTAACTTCTCTACAACCTATTCGACGATGCCACTCAGTCTCCAGATCGTCGCAAACAATAACCCGACCGATCTGCATGCATATCCCAGTTTCCGGCAGAACATCGGACACAGACATTGCGGGGATTCCTTTGTGTGGAGAATAATGGGGAAGAAGGCGCAGGGTTCAGCGTGTGCTTAGCCGCTGTTGGGCTAGCACTTTCCGAATCAAACAGCCTCACCGACGCTTGCTCCCAAGGTTTGAAATCTCTTCCGACCACGAGCTCCTCGTGGCAATGACCGACAATGTGCCGGACGGTCGTGACGGTTACTTGGATTACAGGTTTTGTGGTTCCTGGGGACTGGAGCCCCGCTGTCTGGTGATGGAGCCATGGTGTCGGCTTGCCGGTTGTGGCTGGGTTGTCATGGCGAAGGCGGGTTCCCCGCTGAGATGTGTCGTGGCAGACAAGTTTGTTGGGAGGAGAGCGGAGAGCTTGGGGTTAGGGAAGCGAGGCACTGTCTTGGTATATCATGTACCGCGAGGTATGACGAGGTTGACAGGCTGTCGAATACCAATGTGATGGATATGCACCAAGTTGGTGAACATTCACGACAAGTCAACGCTTCTCGCGGAAGTCACGGAGTCTTCCTCTTGCCAATGAAGCCCACGCGAGTCAACAATACGCGGTGAGGTGTACGAGCACTCCACACCCAGCTACTGAGGCGTGGGCAAGATCTGAACGGCTATCTTGGCATTGCTTCTCCGCCCATCAACATGACGTCGCAAGCTCCGTAGCTCCATGGGCACCACTCCGCAACAACCATGGCAGAACTTCGGAACGTGCGGCTACGTACCGTTGGTGTACATTATACCCTGGTCGATATGGCGCTAGAGATTTTATGAATGCTCGTTGAGCTTGTGCCCGCACGGAAGAGAGGCGTCTACAGCCGGGACAGCAGCAGTATATAAACCCTAGTAGACCGACGATACCGAAACCCAAGGCAATTCGCAGGTTCACTCTTCAAGTCAACTGAACCATGGCGGCTTCTATCCTCTCGGTATTGCTTTCGAGCTCAGCTCTGGTGGCTACTGCCAATGCTCAGGCCTACGCTATCCCTGAACGTACTGAGGGCGCCTTTTCATATGTGCAGCCTCTGAACACCACTATCTTGACTGAATATGGTTCATCGCCACCATTCTACCCTCAACGTATGTTTCAAAGCTCTGAACGAAAACACTCCATGTACTAAAGCAGTACAGCAAACGCCACTGGTGCTGGTGGCTGGGAAGCCGCTGTAGAGAAGGCGAAGGCATTCGTTGCACAACTCACCATTGAAGAGAAGGCCGATATGGTTACTGGTCAAGCCGGCCCCTGTGTTGGCAACATTGTCGCCATTCCTCGCCTTGGATTCGGTGGGCTGTGCTTGCATGACGGCCCCCTTGCCATCCGTGTTGCAGACTATGCCAGCGTTTTCTCAGCAGGTGTCTCCGCCGGTGCCACGTGGGATAAGAAAATCCTGTAAGTTTCTTCCTGTATCGAAGCTCCTGGACATGTTCTAACTTGTGAAGCTACGAGCGTGGCTATGCGATGGGTGAGGAGTTCCGCGCAAAGGGTGCTCACGTGGCTTTGAATCCCGTTGCCGGTCCACTTGGACGTTCTGGCTATGCTGGCCGCAACTGGGAGGGATTCAGCTCGGATCCTTACCTCAGCGGTGTCGGCATGTTCCAGACCATCATCGGACACCAGGACGCAGGTGTGCAAGCATGTGCTAAGCATTTCATCGGCAACGAACAGGAGACTCAGCGTAACCCCGTCTACAACCCCGAGATGAACACCACAAAGACTTCCAACGCGGTCTCGGCCAATATTGACGACCGCACCATGCACGAGCTCTACCTCTGGCCCTTTGCTGATGCCGCTAAGGCTAAGGTTGCAAGCGTCATGTGCGCTTACCAGCGTGTCAACGGCTCCTACGCATGCCAGAATTCTGCTATTCAGAATGGACTCTTGAAGACCGAGCTTGGTTTCCAAGGGTACATCATGTCGGATTGGGGTGCCACTCACACTGGTGTCGCAGCCATTGAGGCTGGACTAGACATGAACATGCCTGGAGGTCTCGGTCCCTATGGTCTGCTTTTCGGAACTCCCTCGTTCTTTGGTGGCAACGTCACGATGGCTGCCAACAATGGCAGTCTTGCGGTCTCCCGCATCGACGACATGATCGTCCGTATCATGACTCCCTACTTCCAGCTCGGCCAAGATAAGGATTTCCCAACCGTTGACCCTAGCTCTGCCGATTTGAACACATTTTCGCCTCGTTCTACCTGGACCCGCGAGTTCAACTTGACCGGAGAAGTCAGCCGTGATGTCCGTGGCAACCACGCTGAGCTCATTCGCAGGCACGGAGCCGCTGGCACTGTGCTCCTGAAGAATGTCAACGGCGCTTTGCCCCTGAAGAATCCTAAGAACGTTGCTATATTCGGCAACGATGCCAGCGACCCTACCCAGAGCAGCGTGCTCAACCAAAAGAACTACGAGTACGGAACCATTGTTGCTGGCGGTGGCTCAGGTACCGGTCAGTTGACATATCTTGTTACTCCTCTGCGTGCTATCCAAGACCGCGTTGGTCAAGACAAAGGTATCGTCCAGTACTGGCTGAACAACACCCTCATCGCCGAATCCGACATCAGCACCCTCTTGATCCCGCGCGGCCAGCCCGAGGTCTGCATCGTCATGCTCAAGGTCTGGGCCGAGGAAGCCGCTGACCGCGAATCGCTGGCCTCCGATTGGGACGGCGACGGCGTTGTCGACTCAGTCGCCTCGTACTGCAACAACACCATTGTCGTCACGCACGCCGCAGGCATCATGACCATGCCTTGGGCTAAGCACCCCAACGTGACCGCTATTCTCGCCGCCCACTTCCCCGGCCAAGAGAGCGGCAACTCCCTTGTCGACATTCTCTACGGCGACGTCAACCCCTCCGGCCACCTCCCCTACACCATCGCCATCAACGGAACAGACTGGAATGCCCCACCCACCACGGCAATCAACACCACCGGATTCGACGACTGGCAGAGCTGGTTCGACGAGCGTCTCGAGATTGACTACCGCCACTTCGACATGCAGAACATGTCTGTTCTTTACGAATTCGGCTACGGTCTGTCGTACACCACATTCGAGATCTCTGACATCGAGTCCTCGCCTCTCGAGACAAACATTACCGCTTTCCCTGAGATGCGCCCCATTGAGCCAGGCGGCAACCCCGCCCTCTGGGACGCAATCTACAACGTCACCGTCTCGGTTGAGAACTCTGGTCCTGTTGCCGGTCACGTTGTGCCCCAGCTGTACATTGGTCTTCCCTCGTCTGCACCCGAGGGCACGCCGGTTCGCCAGCTCCGTGGATTCGAGAAGGTGTACCTTGAGGAGGGCGAGTCGCAGACTGTGAGCTTCGAGCTGCTGCGCCGTGACTTGAGCTACTGGGATGTTGTTAGCCAGCAGTGGGTTATCCCTGAGGGTGAGTTCACCGCCTGGGTGGGACTCAGCAGTAGGGATTTGAAGGTCCAGGATAAGTTTACTGTAGTTGGACAGTGACTTGGGATTAATATGAGGGGACAGAAAGTGATAGCATAATGACTACACGAGATTATGAAATAGTAATGCAATTAGTTCTATTGATCGGATTTGGCTTCGTTTGTAAGCGTTCTGGTGGAGTGAATTTTTTGCCGGTTGGAGGCTCATTTATGCAGCTTTTAGAGTCGAGCAAATCCTCCGCTGTGAGATTTACGTGTCGATCTAAGAGCACTTGATACTACCCCTGCAAAGGAGGTCGTATTTATTGCGTCCCTAATTTATATTATTAGCATAATGTTTAAGCCTACATAGTAGCAAGAAAATAACAAAAGTACGCAAGTAAAACAAAAAATGATCTTTATTACTTCTAGAGAATACACGTAGAATTTGAGAATGTTTAGCCCTATCTCAGTGTAGTGTGTTAGCTACGGTAAACAGCACTTGAAACCTTATTAACTTAGTAACCTAGTAAATACGAGCTCCTTTGTATAGCTTCACGGTCTACATCTAGGACATGTTGGGATTTGTTTGGCAAGTGCGGTGCTGCTCGTCGCCGCAATTATGATCCTATGCACGTTCGATGCTCACGTCATGGTGGCTGCAACGGCCGTTTTTAGCAGTATGTTAATACGTTAGCCTTTCACATCTCCGGAATCAACTTCTAGGCATGCAAGTGTGATCAATAACACTACTTCACAAGACATGCGCGCACAATTCTTTACGGTTATTAATGGATAGATACCAAATAAAACTTAGTCATCGCTACATGCCACTTGCCTCCACTTCCTCAAATGCCAACATCAGCCTACATGCCGCGAACCACATTATCGTACATGTCTATATCAGATTTGTGCCCAAAAGGGCACGGGGTATCGAAGAAGAATACAAAACGTCAAAAGGCAGGGATCTATATGCTTCGCTGGAGACAAAGGAGATGGGAAAAAACATGGATATGCAAGAGAAGAATGTGCGTGAAAACATGAATCGTCCCAAAGGTCGTAGAAGAGAATCGGAGGAAGCTTAGTCTTAGCTACCCTTGTGTTGTGTACATGTGCATTTGGTCAGACATTTGTGCTGAGTGGCCATATGGTTGTTGTGGCTGTTGCGCCATCATGTGTTGTTGTTGTGCATGTTGTTGTTGTTGTTGCTGTTGTTGATGCTGTTGTGGTTGATGATGATGTTGCTGTTGTTGCAAGTGTTGTTGAGGATGACGCATGCCCATTGCAGCGACAGGATTCTGCAAGGCAAAATCGGGCCCAATCTCGTGGCTAAGTTGTGACGAAGTCCTCGAATTCGTGGAGTTGCTTCTGGAGTTGCCTAGTCGGTTTCCAATCTTGGACAAGGGTCTGGAGAACATCTGGCCGATTGATGGCCGGTCGTAGACTTGACGATCGTAGTACTGCGAGTCCTCGAACTGTGGTGCGGCGTCGAAGTAACTTGGATAAAATGACCCCAGTGGATTGGTGGGAGCTTTAGCCGGATCGGCATAGTCGTTGCTTACATAGGATTGTGGCGTGCTGTCTATCACTGCAGAATGCACTTGCGGCACATGCATGGCAGGCTGATGCGAAACGAGAGGTATTTCGGGGATGGCCGGCTGGGCTACATCCAGATAGTTTCCGGGATCGACGTCCATATAACTGATGCGACGACTTGTTTGATCGTCTGCCGGCGTTTGTGGTTCGACAAACGGAGATGATCCACAGTCGTAGTCCGGTACGTGCGGAAGGGCGTTGCTGACTCGCAGTAGAGCAGCGTTGATAGCAGCGAGGCGCGTCCGCGTCAACTCAATGTTGGTGTTTCCAATCAATATGTGCATGCGTTGCTCCCGCGACAGTTTATCGACGTGTGGCACAGAATCTCGGCTGGGCGTAACGAACCCAGGTGGCAGTTGTTGATGAATGGGATCCAGGGGAAGGTCAGAGCGCAAGCTCAGTGCAGTGATGAGCACTTCCTCCCGACTCGGTCGCAGATCGCAGCATTGAAGCTTCTGTCGCAGGATTCTCGTGTTGTCTGGACACCAACTAATCTGGGAACGGCTCTCTCGCAGCCTCTCGTCCAAGCAACTGATCAACTCTTTCCAAGTGTCATGAAGTGCTTCCTGTCGAATCAAGTTGCGAATGACGTTGGAGTACTTCCACTGGTCGTATGTTGCCCCATTCTTCATATGCTTCGCCACGTGGTCACATCGCTCGTCCCATCCAATGCTGACCTCCTTGCACTTGTCGAAGCCACAGCCAAACACCCTCCTTGGGAGTAGAGTAATGCCAATATCGGTCAAGGATGGCAAAGGTCGTCCGGAATGATATCGTTGATGATGCTTGATAAAGTCCTTTTGGCGATCGAAGATGCGGCTGCAGCCAAGCACTACGCATTGCCAGTCCTCTCCCGTCTCGTGCATTCTCATCTCATGCTTTTTCCAATCGGATTTAGCCTTGAACGTCTTTTGCGATTTCGATTCTGCACAATAGGTGCAAAACATGTATGGCTCGCCAGACTGACCCTGTGACTTGTCGTCAGGAAACGAAGTTGGGGATGCAACGCTAATGTCGTCTGTTGGGGTAAAGCTTGGTTCCACTTTCATCTCCAGTGGACTGCTGATTTCTGATGATGAGGCCGGTACCGGCCGCGTCGGATCAAAACCAGCTGGGTATGAACGAGGCTCTGTCCGCCTCATCCTAGACCGTGAAGAGATGGAAGAAGCACTGGAAGGTGCCGCATTGCTGTTTCCTGTCGAGGATGAAAAGGTCGAGCCAATCGAGAGACGAGATCGCCATGATGAGCCAGAAGACGATGTTGTGGTTGAGCTGGCTGTACTTGTTGACATGAAAGATGAAGCAGTTGAATTACGGCCTTTTAGTTTGTAAGCATTTTGGGGTGGGAACAAGTGGTTGGTGTGACGTACGTGAATCGAGAGCCTGTGAGAACATTTGCTGAATCAGATGCGGGGGATGCCTTGCCAGCAGAGCGTCGATGTGGCGCATCGACTCCTCTGGGATATCCAGGTTGTCGTCCATTGCGGCGAGGCAGGTAGCCGGGCGGTTAGCAGAGGTGGTGTGGCGGACAAGCTTGGCTCAACATGCCGAAGAGAAGCCTCACGCGCAAGAGCGAACGACTAACGAAGGACTGGAAAGGCAGGCAGGCAAGGCAAAAGAGGGTGGAGAAGGGGATCCAGGTGTCGCGGCGGAGTTGGTGTGTAGGGGCCAAGGAATGGATGAACGTGTGTCCGGGCAGGCATCAGCTGCGGTTGGCGCGAGCGGCGACGGGGTGTTATACAGGTGGAATCACCTCACCCAAGATTGCAACGCGCAGCGGGGGAAGCGGAAACGGCACTCTTCTGGAAGGCCTGTAGAAGGCGTGTGGAAGAAGCTAAATGAGGGTGGCTCGTAGGGGCGCTCGAGCGCAACGTCGACATGGCCACACCCCTGGAGTGGACTCAAAGCTGGGGCAAGGCTGAGGCTGTGACAGAGTGCCAATTTGTAGCGCGTTTGAGGTGCTGGCGAACGGTGGCAGCAAGGTTTGAAAGGGCGCAAGGGTGCAGCACAGGAACCACAACTAGGTGCAAGTTCAACAACAACAAGAAGTACTACTACATATACACCTACCTACTCGACTCCAGCGGCCTTGTTGGTAGCTCAACCAACGGCTGGCCTGCTGATGCAAAGTCCTTCCCCGTTGGGCGTGGTGGCCGCGCAGAGCCATGATTTGCACAGACCGTGGCGAGGACAAGTTGCACCTATCGCAGCGCCGCAACACCACAGCCGCCAGAATCCAACGCGCACTCGGCACGCCAGTCCCTGTAAGGGGCATGCAGCGGTACCTGGATGACGCACCGCTGCCACTGGTGACTGCAGTCAACCTCCAAGTGTGATGGCGCGAGTGACATATCTGCGTCTGCTAACTGGAGTCGTGCCTCTACTCCGGCCGCCGAACATCGGCGCTGCCGCCATCAACCCAGGGCACTACGCGTAGAGTCGAGCAGGTGTACTGGAGAATACTCATCCTATACGAGACTACGAGGACTGCTGGAGCACCCAGAGCCACTTGAGACGGTGGCGGGCAGAATGCGGTGCTGACAGCAGAAGCACGTACCCCCTCGACGACGCATAATGCCATGTACTCTACTCTACGGGTACAGCCAACGCGTGCCCAGCCGCCTTGATTGAGTTGGCTTTTCGCCGTTGAGCTCGTCATCGCTTGAGTGCACGCACTGCGCAACCGGAGAGACAGACCAGAAGAAACTAGCCTGAGACAAGATGCAAGGAGACGGGCGGATGCCAGATCGGGAAGGAGTTCGACACGGGTAAATGCAGCAGCCGCAGATAAGGGTCTCAGCCAACGCGTCCCGCTGCTTCAAATAAGCGCAGGTGGATGCCCTGTATAATCAAAGGCTTTATTGAATGCCGCCGCAATTCTCTGCCCACCTCGAGACCTTTGCTGCTTGCTGCCCTGCATGCCGACTGCACTACTGAACGCTGGCATGGCATTGACGTTCAGCATGGAGCATTGGCAAGGCGCCGCCCAAATTGATGCTATACATGGTGCGAGCGAAGGATCAATATACCTAGTATGCATCCAGCGTGCCACTGAAATCGTCAGGCACCCGTCGACTCCGCCATCGCTCGCGTCACGTCATCCATGGCCCTTTTGGTTCTTCTCAGCTCCCCTTGTCGACCTTGCAACTTTGGAAGAGAGGTGGTTGGCCCAAAGTAGACCCTGGATTACTCGCACTACCCACTGCCTAGGGTTTGGCGTCTGGCCCAAGTACACTACAGTTGCAACTTTTACAACCTCTCACTACAGCCGTCCGATACTCAAGCACCTTGTTTCCAAGCCCAAAGGAATAATCCCTCGCTCTCTCGCATGAACAACGTTCCTACACGTCTATCCGGTGCTTCCGAACACGGATCGTCAACTGCTGCACTCGTTTGAGACCTTCACTCTGTCATGCCCGACTACTGAATTGCTGTCTGCTAGGCTTGAAGTATACTCCAACGGCCGTTGACACTACTAATGGCTCGGCCAAATACCGTTCCCAATGCAATGGCACGAATCAGCGAACGCTGCTCACAATCACAAAGCACGACATGCCGCGAATAGTACTCACAACAGTACCACCGAAAAACCACCCGTCGATCCTCCCGCCTCTGCTTATCGGGACGAGATTACAGGCCGAAGCGAACTCCTCGGATCCCAATGGTCCGTCTGAACAAGTAGGAAATCATGCAACTGTCCTAGTTACAAAATCTACCATTGCTAAGCAAACATCTCATATGGCATGTACCGCTGCCCTAAAGTCTACGCCGAAGTGTCACGACTGTCATCTGTCCGCAAACTTTGACATGTAGGACCGACATACTCATGCAATCTCCTGAACGGCTGGGGAAAGTTTGCAGAAATTGATGGTCTACATGGTCCTATGCTGAACGCTACAGGTGGATAAAAACAAAGGAAGGGCACTTTCAGGGCATATCCTAGTGTGACAACTCCATCGCCTTCTTCTAAGTGAGATGTAAAAACGTCACTTCCGCCTTCTGAACACAATGCTTCGTTGCAAGCGGACTTCAAGCCTTCAGGACTACAAGCCATGCCACTACGACAGGCAGTGTGTAGTGCAGCTTGCTGAAACAGCCCTCGGTGATGTTTGTAACAAAAGTCTAGAACCAATGCAAGGTCGGAAAGGAATAGTCAACCCGGTACCAATGGCCGACCGAGGTCGGTGCCCCGACTGTAGCGGCAACGTCGAAGATGACTCAGGGAACCACCATGAATAGGATGAAAGCCATCTCTATAAATCCCATAACGATCCCGAGCATGTCGAAGGATGTTACGTTGTATACCTAGATCAGGGCTCAATAATCCAAGAAGGTTCGGCGGTGATGGAAAACTAGCCATGGAAAGAAAATGACCATCCTGCGGAGCAGAAGCTGCTGACGAGAGAAGACTACGTTCCGGAAGAGATGGGCTTGTGTCTGTCTCTTCAGGGTATAGGCGAGGTGTCTGTCATCACCGTTACTGTTCGAGGCTATGGTGGTGAAGAACTGTATCAAGAATGGTAAAATTGCGCTGAAAATCACATCCCGAACTGGCCTCAAGAGCGGATTCAGACATGCTGGATCTGATCGTTGAGAACGACTGGTGGCTATGCGCTCCAAAGAACCTAGACTGTCCAATGGTTTCCGTCGAAGAGAGGTCTTAAGACGTCCGGCTGCGGCATGACGCCTGCGATGCTTGAGAAGAGGCTCCTTCTTGCCTACACAGTATCAACGACCCCTCGTCTGTATCCACCTCTTCTGTCTGTCATCGGCAAGATGTACCAGTCCAATCAACTCTCGTCTGCTGTCCCTATAATTAAAACCTCGAACACTGTAACGCATACACCCCTAAATTATCAAAACCTCCCACGATGATACCCCAGCAAGGACTTCCCCTATACCCCTCTATACATACACAGCATTCTTTCAGTACACCGTAGAGTATACAATCCTACTCGCGCGTAACCCCAAGATCTCATAGCACATTATCGTGACTTTGCGGAATAACCTGACCTAGGTAGCGTCGCGAAACGAAGGCGAGGCCCGTATATCACATTACAGCTCAATTGAACCCTTCTCTCCAGCCACATACGTCCCATTTCCAAACAACGTCCCAGCCTGTGAATAGTCCAGCGTCCTCCCACTCTTCACATACGCGAATCTGAAATACTCATGTAGCTCCATATCCGCCGATCTCGTCCACTCAAATCGACCCTCGACACCTTCCTGCTCGTCAATGAAGAGCCGATCTCGCTCAACATCATTGACCAAGACACTGATTCCATCCACTCCATCAGGCTGTCGGCCCCACATGAACGTCGCTATCATTTCTCCCGCAGCAGTCCTGATAGTCGGGTCTAGGATCTCGGGAATGACCGAGTCAAAACGGGCATCGTTCCGCAGCGCGTCCGACGTTTGCAGCACAGAATCAAAGTCCCAGCGCGCAATGCCGTTGACGAACAGACCAATTAGTATGCCTTGGTACAGTAACGACGGACGCGTCTGTAGACTTGTGCCTGGGAGGAGGAGCAATGCGAGGATGTAGTGGTGGATACGTAGATTGACTCCAGGGATGGCCAGGCACGTGAGTATCGCCAGGACAAAGAGCCCGTATAAATTGAGGTAGCGCAGTAAGCGAGCTTCGATCCAGAAACAGTAGATCTGGCCCATGATGATGGCGAATAGCAGGATGATGATGACAGCGAGAGCGAGCTTGGCACCAGGTTGTTGCTGCAAATCGTGTGCGGTGAGTCGAGAGATGGGTATCCAATCAAATGTATAGTTTGAGAGCGCGCCGATCCAGAAGCCTCCTAACCAGAGGATAGCCTTCTCGAAGTGGGCGGTCAGACCGGTGAGCGTGCGTTTGATAGTGGATATGTAAAGGACGGATGCCACGAATATAGCTGGCAACAACCTTTTTGCAAGCATGGATATGTGGTCCGGAAGGACGGTCGTGTTGCGATATGATGCTGTGGGTGGATCAGAGGCGAGACTGACGTGTGCAAAGATGAGAACGAAGATTGGGAAGAATATCCTAGGGGATGTCGAGAAGATTGCGAGTAAGGCCGTAGTTACAAGAGAGACAGGGAGAAGCGCAGAGCGGGGGTCCGGACTGCATTTGAGACTGTCGTCGGAGGCAATAGTGAATGACAGTGGAAAGTACGAGTCAAATGACAGAGACTCAATACCATGGTTCTTGGTACTTGCGAAGTTCTCGTGTCGGCCAGTCAGTGTGATGCGTCCGCAGCCTCCTGCACCATCCTCAATGATGCCAGCATGTATCGCAGAGCCGCATATAAAGCTGTCTCCCCGGTACGTCTCCGTTCCAATGACAAGGGGCATATAGTTGTACTCTTGTGATCCAACAACACGTGGATTCAGAATGTTGACGTCGCCACATTTAGCTGGGCAGCGAAAGGCGAAGGTCTGGTTGCTGAAGGGGCGACAGTCCACGCCATCGATGCCGCACCCGTTCTTCCGTCGCCAGAACGTATCGACGCAATCCAGATTGATTACATAGTTGTCATCGGCGTCTGTTATCGGACGCTGTGCGCTTAAGAACCAGGCGAAAAAGATGAACCAAATGAACAGAACGATTCCGAGTATCAGTCTCTTGTCGAGCGCAAAGGTTTCAAGGAAGTTGGACGGCGCTTCCTGTAGCGTTGAAAAAAAGGGTCGAATGCTTAGTGTACGAGGCGGATCGCGCCCTTGCAACAGGCCTAAAAAGCCAAGTCGTCGATGTAATAATGTCCTGCTGGGTGGAGTACCATCTTCGAATTCGAAGTCTTCTCTTGTTATCAACTGGGCTTCCTCATCCGCATCATCCGGATTGCTGTGACTCGGATCGCCATTGACACGTTCGTACTGTGTAGAGTTTTGCATCATCTGCTCTGAAGAAGTAATTGCAAATAAAGACACGGCAAATAAGTGTGAGACATATTGATCGCGAAAGCCTCGAGATGGAACATCTGTGGACAAAGCAGGCTCGCGCGGCTGAAACTTAGCCAGGCGTTCCAGTTTGGAAGCATGGGTCTGTGGCGTTCCTACAGCACGCTACTCTTGCCTGATCCCGCTAAGCCGTTTACTTCATCGTGTCCAATGCGACTATACGAAGGAGCTCAGATTATCAACTCCTCAAAGACCTAAGCATTGTTCACCGTAGCCATCACAACACATCAAAAAGTCTAGAACATGTGTTCAGATATCACGTGTGTTCTTTGGGAGTAGTAAAGACAACAGTGTATTATCACTGTGTGCTTTTGTCGTCTCCTCGATGATATATACGCTCAAGCATCACGCTCTTGAGGTGTGATGGGGACTTAGTAGATACGAGCTCCTTCGTACTTCATCGTGTACAACGCGACTGTAAGAAGCGAATTCCCACGTATTAACGAGACTTGACGGAACCATGGGAGTCGTTCCTTGCAAATGTCTATTTGTATATGTATTTTTTATTACTACGCTTTCTTCGCCTGAACATTTACACTCTTATTTACTGCTTCTTCGCATCACGTTCTTGCTTCCTGAGCGCACGCTTGCGAATGCTCTCGTGCATGCCCCTGTTCACCTTGACAACGACGGGCGACCTCTCACCCAAGAAACGAGAGAGGAACCACTGCATAAGACCGTGACTCCAGTATGGTGTGCTTGTGAAGGCCACGTTCTGTGCACCACCACTCCTGCCAATCTTGCTGAGTGTTGCGCTGACGAATTGTTTCGGGTTGGGCACGAGTGCTGAGGTCTTGCGGATCTTGGACATGGCGGTGGTTATCAGGTGAGACTGGACGCATTGTACAGTTATGCCATGGGGTTCGAGTTCAGAGCCGAGAGAGGTCGACCATTGCTGGAGGAAGGCTTTGCTGCCAGAGTAGGTTGCGAGGAGAGGCGTGGGGAAAAAGCCACCGAAGGAGGCCATGGTCAAGATTAGACCGCGCTTGCGAGAGACCATGCCAGGTGTGACAATGTGTGTGACGCGCAGTGTTGCCATGCAGTTGATGATGATGATGTCGTTCATCTCCTGCTTCGGTGTCTCAACGAAAGGGACTGGGATGCTGTGGCTCAAGCCGACGTTATTCACGAGGATGCTGACGTCCAGGCCCTCGATGAGCTTCTTGAGATTGTGGTAGTCGGAGTCCTTGTTTTGCGCAAAGTCCATGGCCAGTGTCTTGACGGTGATCTTGGGGCCATATTTCTCAGAGATGTCGGAGGACAAGCTGTCGAGCTTCGATTGGGTTCGCGAGACGAGGATGAGGTTGTAGCCTTTGGCGGCAAGCGATAGGGCAAACTCCTTGCCAATGCCATCAGAAGCACCAGTGATCAGAGCGTAAGTACCGCGGGGGCCAAACGTGGTGAGCTGATGCGTGTCAGTGATGCATACCGGTGATGGCAAGGTTTGGGGTCGTTCTTACAGATTTCCCTGGCAGAACAAATAAGCTCAAAAGGACACGGATAGTGCTAATGACGGGCGCTGCGAACGAAGCAATGCCTACAAGCAGGAAGCCATAGACGGCAGCCTGCACAAAGGTATTATCGGCATCGATGCGAACACCCAGAGGTTCGAGGATGCCTGCCATGGTGAATGAGACGGCTTCGCCAGCGACTGTGAGGGGACTCGACTAGTCTATTAAACGAGAGTCTCGAAGAGATTGAACACCTCTCTGCTTTACTGACTCTCGCAAGCTTTACCCCAACAAAGTGTCCCGCCGAGGCCTCTATTGGAGTAGCGCAGCGTCGGTGTTTGGCGTGTTTGCAAGCCAATGTGCGTCCAGTCGCGCCTGCCCGCCAAGTGCAGTGGACTCGCTCCCCATGCGGCTAGCGCCCACTCAAGCGAAATCCCAGGGCCGGCGTCCACACAAACCTGCCCGACCTTCAATTCTTCGACAGACGACAACACCAGACCGCAACCATGGCTACCGAATTGACGTATGTTGTTGCGCATTGCTGCACAAGGCGAACAGATGACTGACTGCGAAACAGCGTCCAGTCCGAGCGCGCTTACCAGAAGCAGGTACTGCCAGCCCAGTACACCACGAAGCCGTAGAGCAAGACGAGTACTAATGCGACGCGATAGCCTCACATCTTCCTCAACCACAAGGTCGGCGGACCCCGCAAGAACACCCGCAGCAGGAGATGGCATAAGGATGTCGGTCTGGGTTTCCGCACACCCAAGACTGCCATCGAGGGCACCTACATTGACAAGAAGTGCCCATTCACCGGCATGGTCTCCATCCGCGGCCGTATCCTGACTGGCACTGTCATGTCCACCAAGATGCACCGTACGTCTCTTCTCGAGTGTCTCAGCTTTCGCGCGCGCCGCGAGGGATGATGGGACATGAATATCTGGCTTGGCAACACGGACACTAACAATAATTGCCAGGCACTTTGATCATCCGCCGCGAGTACCTCCACTTCGTCCCCAAGTACTCCCGTTATGAGAAGCGCCACAAGAACCTCGCCGCCCACGTTTCCCCCGCGTTCCGTGCCGAGCCTGGTGACCAGGTTGTCGTTGGCCAGTGCAGGCCTCTCTCCAAGACCGTCCGCTTCAACGTCCTCCGTGTCCTCCCCCGTTCCGGAAAGGCCGCCAAGCAGTTCTCCAAGTTTTAAACACACAGAGAGGAAGGAGTAACGGGTTCATGATAAGGCAAAGGAAGAAGCGTGTCGGAGCATGATGGTTTTCGATATGGTCGTCAAAACTCTGCATCTGGGTTGAGGAAATGGAGTCCAATGGGCCATGTATGTTTCTCCAGCTATGATCAATGAAAGCCCTCGGGAGGCCAGACAACCACCGAGGCAGGTCAAAAGTCCATCACATTCTTGTGCATGCAACGCATGAAGTGATGTTGTTTGAGGCGACGGCTGCACTTATCTTGCATGACAGTCTTATACGTGTGAACACGGGCAGTGTTGCTCTATTTGCTTTCAGACTGTGGTAGCTTTGAGATGAGACAAGCTTGACCACGACCGACTCGCAATCACGCTCCAACGTTACCACAAA
The DNA here is from genome assembly GCA_025504975.1 of Plenodomus lindquistii. Taxonomy (NCBI): domain Eukaryota; kingdom Fungi; phylum Ascomycota; class Dothideomycetes; order Pleosporales; family Leptosphaeriaceae; genus Plenodomus; species Plenodomus lindquistii. The sequence goes on from JANUWI010000018.1 coordinate 466,229, forward strand.
TGCGCAACAACATGAACAGATGTAATCTTGAAGGTCGTTTTGAGCAATCAGACATCTGTACAGTTCACCCTGGCTAGTTCACAACATGTCCCCTATAAAAATGCCTCTTCCATACCATATTTACATGTCCCTCTATCCACATACCCACACTCACACATCACGACCCAACATACCACCCCCACTGACTCACCATCCACACCAAACTCAAATTCGCCACCACCACTGGCCCCGCAAGCGGCTTCCCCCACCTCGTCGTGCCAAACACCCACCACTCGCTCATAAAGTGCATCCACGCAACCGCATACGTGCACATGGCGAGCTGGTAAAACGCCGGGTTATTGATGTTATACGCGGCGTACAATCGGACCAGCGACGTCAGCAGCGTCCAGGTACCGAACGTACGGGACGAGAGCGCAGTGACGTGTTTGGGGACGCTGGGAGGCGGGTCAATGGGCGTGGGGTTGTAGACGCGCGAGGTGAAGGTTAGGGTTGTGTAGGCTTGGATTGAGTTTCCTATGGAGACTACTGCGACCTATGTGTGGGGCGTTTTGTTAGTTTTTGTGTATGTTGATTAAGCACAGCGTCGTGACGGAGTGGGTTGGGGGGGATATAGCAAGGAGTGTGGTGGTGGGACGGTCATCGCGCTGCGGGTATGTGGTGCTGGGAACGTACGAAGAGCAACCATTTGGGTAGCAGGCCCTCTGCTTGCGGGAGGTAGGAGAGGATTCCAGATGCCATGGTGCGGTCTCGCGCAGAAGAGCGCGAAGGGTATGTGTAGGGGTCAATTGCGCACGCTGATGTTGTGTGTTTGGACAAGTTCAGCCTTACGAACTTTTGGGGTACAGGGACGGGGGTCTGTGCGGCGGCGAGGACAGGACTCGGAATACGAAGCTCGAGATCGGAAGCTCAACTAGAGTTTGTCCGAAGCAAGGTGAAGACTTCTTTTGCCGCATGTATTACGAATGTCTTTTCGAACGTTTGGATGGCGAGAGTGCTGCGAGAATTAACAGTAGGCTTACTGAACAACAGTAGGTACCATACGTCTATCTGTACGAAGGAGCTCGTATTCGTTGTGTCGCTATCTCACGTTAATTGCACAACGCGTAAGCCTATACAGCAACAGGAAGATAATAAATGTACGTAGGTAAAGTAAATAATAGTTTCTGTTACCTCTAGAGAATACACGTGATATCTAGACTTGAAGCCTTGTTCTTGGTGTGTTACAGTGGCTACAGCGAACGGCGCCTAATCATGACTGTAGTGACTTAATAGATACGAGCTCTATTGTATGCCGATTGAAGTTATTACTGCACTGTTATTGCTGATAAAAAAGAAAGAAGTATAATATAAACTATTTACACGACTTTCAGATGAGCATATGGAATTGGGTTGTATTTTGAATTTGAAGGGATGAATGTACGTCTATGTACCAGAATCAGAATCAGAACCGCTAAACGCCACTTGACACTGCCACATGTAAGTTTGCGGCCATATTACCACACAAATGTCAAGGATGTCACAGTTCACCCTTCTTTCCATGGGATGCAGTCCCCCATCTACTCTACTGGGCCACCAATCTTGATTGAATATACAAGACCCCCAAAAGTCAAGGTGTTCTGCCCTTCAACGCGGTCGTCTCAAGAAATATACACACATTCCACCGGCAAGCGTCGAATTCAGTGGTGGCCATTCACGCCATTCACGCCGTTGACACCATTAGTGCCATTAATCCCATTCGTACCGTTGACACCATTGACGCCATTCGTCGATGATGATTCGAGCTTCTTGCGGTAAAGCTCGCCACCACAAGTTCGCAAGCGCTCAGCCGCCTGCTCAGGCGTGATGTCACGCTGTGGTTCGGCAAGCATCTCGTAGCCGACCTGGAACTTACGGATAGTGGCACTGCGGAGAAGTGGTGGGTAGAAGTGAATGTGGAAATGGCTGGACTCGACTTCTTCGGCTGTACCTTGAAGCGGAGCTTGGTGAATGCCCATACCTCGTGATCGTTAGCACGTCACCTGATCAAACTTCGTGCTAAAAACCTACTGTAAGGAAACTGCGTTTCGAAGAGGTTGTCGTATCGCCTCGTGACCTCTGCAATGGCCTCCGCTAGTTGTGCGCGCTCAGTCTTGGTGAAGTCGACCAGAGATCGCTTGTGTTGCCTGGGAACAATCATGACCTCAAAAGGCCACACTGCCCAATAAGGAATACCGGCCCAGAAGCCCTCGTTCTCAAAGACTGTGCGAACCTTCTGTTGCGATTCTAGCTGTGCGTAATCGACCAACATGTGGCAGCCATCGTGCTCTTGACGGTACTTGCTTAACTGCACCAGTTCCATTGCTGGTTCTTCTGGGAGCGAAGTAGTGGTCCAGATCTGTCCATGGGGGTGCGGGTTTGAACAGCCCATGGCTGTACCCTTGTTCTCAAATATCTGCATATACCGGTACTGGGCATTTGGCGCTGATATGGGACCCTGTGAGAGTTGGGGTATTTGAATCGCTGCAGCAAGTTTGGCCAGTGACGACTTTGGGTCCAGATGTGCCGAGTAGATGTTAGTCCAGGTTTCGATTACTGGCAGGATCTGGCTGGGGGTCATGTCGGCCAGAGTGAGGTTGTGATTTGGTGAGAAGCAGATGACATAGCACTTTCCAGTAACGGCCTCGGCACGGAGTAGTCGAGAGGCGAGCGATCCGTCCTTGCTGTCTGGGAGGTACTCTTGCTGCTCTTCCATGACGGCGCTGTAGTCGTTGACAAAGACATAGGTGTTTTCAAACTTGGGGTTGTGCTCGCCATTTGCTCGAGTATTTCCAGGGCAGAGGTAGCACTGGATGGGGTTAGAACGTCTCCATGTGGATGCCTATGATAGTGGGGTCGCTTACCTTTTGGTCGTACTCGGGGAGTATAGTCCTGGTAGGCGATTCCTGCGACCCCCTGGAGAAAGTCAGTCTCTCGTCTTGCCCGCCACAGGCCTGGACACCTGGAACACTGCCTACTGCCATGGCCGCTTTGTACGGTGCGGAGAAACCAATATCCAACTGCCGCGCAGCAGGTTGAAGCGCCTGTGCGAGATGTCGTTCAAGACGGGGTCTGTCATGGTGGGCAAAGTTGTTCCTGGACGCTGTGCGCGGCGGGAAGCGTTCAGCAGAGGTTATATAGCCGTTGGACGGCGTCTGGCCCAGGTGACAGTCCGGGCAGCGTGCGGAGGGCTAAATAGTGTGAGCAAGGCCAGAGGGCGCATCCCTGCAAGCCTGGCATTCAAGCTTTCCCCGTGGGCGGAGTACTAGCCGCGTTGGGTACTGCACCCTGTGGAGCAGCAGCGACGGAAGCTGCGAAGAGGCCACAGAGCCTCACCAACAAGCCCCGTCCACGATACCTACCCATTGGAGAATTAACCCGCGCGCCGCTCACGCAGGGTTTTCACCATGGCCATGATGCCAAGCGCTGCAACCTCGTCGGGCAACCCGTACGATGGCGATGCCGTGGAGCGTGACCTGATTGACCCCGACGATGGTACGTCGCGTGCATGCTCTCCCTAGCCATCGCTCAGGTGTATACATACATTGAGCCATGGGCGGCCCGCGCTAACCCCCCACCAGCCACCCTCGACGACCTCGATGATCCTCTGCAGGGCGCGGGCACCTCGGACCGCGCGCCGTTGACGGGCAACATGCAACGGGGCGCGGCCAACACGCAGTCGTACCTGACGTCGAGCATCCCGGGCGAAGACCGCCGCGCCCCGACCAACACCATTGACGAGACGGTGTGGGAGACGCTGTCGCGCGATGTCTTTGGCATCTGGGAGAAGCTGAAGCAGGTGCTGTATCCCAAGTACCTGCTGGGTGGCATGATGCAGCGAGGGGGGGGCATCGGCGCAGCAGAACGCGGCGAAGCAGACGCGGTTGGCCGAGGCATCAGGAACATTGCAGGCAGATGGCCCGATGCAGATGTCATCCTACAGGGCGGCATGAGCGAGGGACTGAGAGACTGGGACCTTTGGGGGCCCCTCATCTTCTGCCTGCTGCTGAGCTTGTTTCTGTCATGGGGAGCCAAGGGAGACCAGAAAGACCTCGTCTTCTCAGGCGTCTTCGCCATGGTGTGGATTGGCGAGGCTGTCGTCACATTGCAGATTAAGCTGCTGGGCGGTAACATGTACGTTGGGAGACACCCATTGCGTTTGACACTTGCTAACACGTCGCCAGCGCATTCTTCCAGTCCGTGTCCATCATAGGCTACACCCTCTTTCCGCTCGTCATTGCGTCCATCCTCAGCGCCGTGGGCATACCGACCATTGTCAGGATACCCGTCTATCTTGTCCTCATTGCCTGGTCACTGGCAGCAGGCGTGAGCATCATGGGAGGCTCGGGGGTGGTCAGAAACCGGGTGGGCATTGCTGTATACCCATTGTTTGTTTTTTACATTGCGCTGGGCTGTCTCTGCTTCATCAGCTAGACTGGCTACTTGTAGGATGATAGGAGCATGGCTTGTCTTGTACCGATAGACTGGAGTTTGACACCAACGAGTTGTCACTGCACAGGAGGAAGGGAGGTCAGATTGATCATGTCAACAATTCTTGCTACAAGATGACGGAAACGGGTCCATGGGATCTAGACATGCATTGTGATGGAGCAAATATCATAGAATCGTCTCGTTCCTGTGCACGCGCCCAAGACGCATCCATGGATGACTTGCTCTCCCGGTACTTAGCCGTCCGCGATTCCCCACTCCGTCATTGGTTCTTTGGCGTCGAGCGACAACACACTCGACCACGACGGGTAGAAGCGCCAGCACGCTGCACACCGCCGGCCACTGAAGACACGCAACGCGCTCCTGCGGCTTCCCTTTTCTCTGTGTACGCGTTGGATGCTCGCTGTGCAGTGCAATTCCTGGCATCGGCGCATGACGCCTGGAAATTGGCTGCAAATCGAGCTGAAAGCGCTTTGACCGACTCCGCTGCAACCACGGTCTCGAACGCCAGGCCTCTCCTGAGCACAAGAAAACCTCCACGAACCCTCGGGCGACCGCCTCAAGCCCCACTGCCACTCAAAGGCCACGGTGTGCATGCTGAGCTCAGAGTAGCTGTCTTGCGCTCCGCCCGTCAGCCCGCCACTACTAGCCTCGTCGGAGCCGCTCGCCTGCCCACTATTGTCGACAAGTGAACCCCAGCGTTCACCACCGTTTCACTTGCTATTGTAGCCATTGAGGCAAACGCGACTCGCCTGTGTTGAAAACTGAGTAATCAGCACGCTCACCCCCACGTCTGCACCAAGTCTTCTCCTCGATCGAATCCATTGCCTACAGACATCCTCCCGCCCACCACCACACCACTACTGGCGCATACGTCTCAACCATGGCAGCCGCATCGGAACTACAGGAAGGCACCGTGGCCGCCACCACCCCTGCCCTAGAGTCGAAAGACCCTGTACAAGCAGGCAGCAACTCTCCCGCCCGAAGCGACAAGAGCAGCGACAGCGAGGGAAAAGAAGTCCGAGACAGACTCAAGGAAACACAGATCGATGCGCAGGCCACATCAGATCCCACCTCTGGGTCAGACCAGCACATGAACGACGCGCCAAACGGCGGCGCCAAGGCAACAGATCTGAGTGCCTCAGGCTCAGATAGTGAGCGGGGCCGTTTGAGCAGGAAGCGTAGTCGAGAAGATTTTGAAGAAGAGGTCGAGGCCGAAAAGCAGCCTGGAAAGAAGGTCGAGGCCGGTTCTGAGCGACACAGGCGCAAGAAGTCTAGAGACATTTCCATAAACGATTTACCTCTTGTGAAGCCAGCGCCCAGCACCATCTCACGCATCGAAGAAAATGACGGCGACGAGCAAATGCCTACCCCCAAGAAAGACGCCGCAGCGCCTGCACCATCCGAGAAGCTATCCGGCACCGGCACCAGTCCCAAGAACAAACGCACACGCGAGCAAGCCGAGAGAGATACTGCGGCTGCCGAGGAAACTTCCGAAGGCGTGGCCGTCAATGGCAAGCCCGCGCGCGCGACTGGCGAGGAGCGAGACACCAAACGCCTACGTGATCAAGAAGCTTCTCAGTCTAGCAATGACACCGTTGAGCCAACGACCAAGGTACCAACTATAGTATACCAACGATGCTAAACTTGAGCTGACACCAATTAGATTGCGCCAAGCAGTGGCTTCGCGAACACGTCCGCAGCGTCGCCTTTCGCCGCAATGGCAGCCAAACCTCAAGCGCCGAAGCCCTCCGATACAGCAGACTCAATACCACAGACGTCTGACGACAAGTTCAAGTCCTCGGGGTTTGGTAGTTTCGCTAGCTCTACAGCGTCACCGTTCGGGGGATTCGGTAGCGCAAAGCCAAACACAAGTTCACCTTTTGGCGCTGCAAGTGGAAGCAAGCTTTCATCCTTTGCCGGAAGCAAGTCTCCTGACAGTGGCTCAAGCGGTTTCGGTGTCTTGGGCGGCTCCAGCAAGCCTACCTTGGGCGGATCTACATTTGGCAGTGCGACAGGGTTCGCGAGCCTTGCTTCTGGGCCCAAAGGAACCGGCCTCTCGTCATTTGGGGGACCGACAGGATCTCTAGAGATCAAGGGTTTGACAAAAAAGGCAGACAAGCCTTTTGGTGCAGCAGCCATTGGCGAAGCATCGGATGACGAAGAGGGCAACGAGTCAGGCTCTGATACCAACAGCAAAGAGGAGCGGCAATCGAGCCAGCCTCTCCTCTCACAGCAACGTAAGTTGTCCGACACATGGATTGCAGCCCCTTCTAAAACACGTACAGCGCACGAGACCGGAGAAGAAGGCGAAAGCACAGTCTGGACCGGCCGAGCAAAACTATACACCATGGCTGGCGAGGGGACGGAGAAAGCATGGCAAGAGCGTGGCAGCGGAAACTTCAAGTTCAACATTACAGACGACGAACCTCGAAAGGCACGATTCGTACTGCGCGCAGACGGAACTCATCGACTGCTGCTCAATGCAGCAGTGACCAAGAACATGATTTTTGGTGGCAATGCTCAAGGCGAAAAGCCCAAGGACACGCGGTTGCTGTTCAGCTCGCCAAACTCAGATGGCGAATTAGAAATGCATTTGCTCAAGGTAAGTCTGAATTACTGCCGTTACAATGATGGATATAGACTGATGATCACAACAGTTGAAAGCCGAAAACGCAATCAAGCTCTGGGAAGAAGTCACAAAAGTCAAAGAAGAGGAATTGTAGGATGATCCTGTCTTAGCACTCGCGACAATGACCATGAACCTCCACGGAGAATAACATGGTCCGCAGCCTTGATGGTAGTGCGCGCGCTGTTCCTGCATATGGATAGAAATCTTTAGGATATTCATTGTACGCATTCTTCATATCATCTTTGTTAGTAATTGACTTTAGACCTGTTGCTCTTATGAAGAAACGAAGATGCATATTGGGATAGGATGATAGGTACGAAGAAGCCAGGGGTAGCATTGGAGTTGGGGACCAGGTCGTGTCGTGGCTTTGCTACTGGGTCAGTGGAGGAGGATGAGCGAGTCTCGAACATGCAAAGCTGGAAGCTTTTCCATATATCACGCTCTGTACATACCATTTCCGAATCCAAGTAACGTTACTGTCTATACCCCATCATCTGATGCAAAGTACCTTTTTTTTATTCGTCTAAACGCCGCCATCGTTACACAACACATTTATGCTTTTTCCTCGAGCATCAGCACAAACCACTACACCGGGCCCACAATAAGGCTACGACCCTACATTCTCGCTCCGCATACGCACATCTTTCCGGCGTCCTGCATGACCCTGGATCGACCTACCGAGCCGATGCACCAATGAAACAGAGTCTGGAACGACATCCCATGTTGCGATGCAGCATCGTCGTGTTCGGAGACCATCGCGTTGGGATCTGAGATCTCGACTTCTTTTCTTTTGCGCGATGCGAGGAGGACGAGTGGGTATATGCTGCCTACTGTATGAATTCTCCGATTGGATCAAACTGTGAGAGCAGGGACATGACATGCGATTGAGTTGGATGTGAGGAAGGGGCGCCCTGGGACAAGTGGGCGCCGAGGAAGGGTGGTAAGGCACTCATCCAACATCCGTTGCTGCGGTATATAGCCTCGCTATGTCTGCACTGTAATGTCGAGATTTTGGTATACCCATATTCAACTTTCCAACGGGTCGAGAGAGCATGTGGGATCTCGGTTTTCTCGAATTTGTGGCGAGGGTGGCGGATAGGTGGGACAGTGTGGCACCCTGTGTGTATGCGGAGACGCAGCACTTGGACTCAGAGATGTGCGGAGGGAGCGAGAGCACTTTGACTGCTGATGTATATACTGTGAGTTGTGCTCTTGGATTTGCCGACGTTTTTTTAATACGGGGGATATAGCTGGATAACAGAGAGAGCGAGCCTCCGCGAAACTTTACACGCGTGCTCAGAAGGTCGCTGGCTATGGAATACAGTAGGAATTGGAGTGATTTTGTTACAAGCTGTGGCTCTGTGTATGTTATCTTGATTTTGGATGGCAAGTGGATAAGACTGATCAAGTTATACAGATCTTCTTCTATGTCAACAACGAGTACTGATTTGACGGGTGGTTATGTGCAAGGAAGACTGTTGGAAGAGGGGGTTTTGTTTGACGATGAATTGGGGGCGGGACGTTGTGAGACGGTGAGAGCGATGCAGAGAGACGTTATAGAGGATGATGCAGAAGATGTGCTAGAGGAGGAGCATCCCAATGCTAAACTGGTGTGGACGTGGACTGAAACAAGACCATGAGACGACGGAACAGATGAGAGTTAAATTCGCTCACGTTAAGAATGTAAGGGTCGCTCAGAGAATTCCAGGACGTGCACCAGCGGAGGGCGTCTGCTTTCAAGTATAGGTACTCACGGAGAAGCTCTAACTTCAAAGTCAGCATAACAACGTAATATATTCACTAAATGTGCTTAAAATCTTTGCTTGGGTGCTCTGCCCATAGGAAAGACACGATCTCTTTACCTCATATGTAATTTGTCGTCTCCCGGACATGCTTTAGGTTGCAAGGGAAGGTTTTCTATGATTGTGTAAACCTAATAATAACTGTACGAGCATCTTTGTACCGAGGCACGCTCAAAGCTACACAGTAAGCACAACAAAGATGCCACATCCACAAGCCCATCAACCACACAAAGCCAAAGACGTAGTACAATAGGATTATTCTATCCCGAAAGAGACAAGCGACATAAACAATCCAATACACTCTACCATACTCTAACTTCACAACGAAGACACGTGTTACCCCCCGGCTTCTCGAACGTCATACCGCCTCGCCTCCCCGCCTCGCGTGTGCCCCACCAACCCTCACCAACCTGATCTCGACCCCGCCAGACCAGCAAGCAAACCAACACCAAACCGCACTCCCACAAATGTGAGATCCCGCCGACGGGTGCCCCAAGCACAGGGCTGCTATATACCGTAGAGATGTAGAGGCTGACGGTTAGCAAATAGACAAACCGCAAACATGCCCGGAGCCAAATACACAGAAACCTACAAGAAGGTGTCGGCCATGGGCGAGAAGCTCAAGGCGGCGGGCAAGCAGGGGCCTAGCAATGATGAGCAGTTGCATGTAAGTTTTCTTCTTCTTTTTCTTCTTCCTCATCTACAGACTACCATCTTTTTGGGTAGTTTGTTTTGGGGTTGTGGATATGTTTGCGTCCAGGCTTGTGGGAGTGCTCTGTTGTGCTCTGCACTGGCCGCTCGGTTGCGACGCGATGCCTAGGTTCTGGGGCAAAATGATGGGTTAGAATGAACACTGACAGGGTTTGTGATTATAGCTCTACGCGTATGCCAAGGTAGCAGAGGGCAAGGACTTCAGTGAGGCGAAGAAGCCTGGCATGTTTGATTTGGCTGTACGTCCCACCAGAACTCGGCCTCCCTCCATTTGAACGACTCTCTCTCCTCCTTCTGTAACACGCCTACACATACGATACCGCAATCCTCTCAGCCACTTGCCGCGACGCCAACGGGTGAAGCTATATGAAGGGCGAAATGCTGACGCAAAGTACCACAGGGCAAGGCAAAGTACAACAAGTGGAAGGAGGTTGTTGATGCCAACACCTCGGCCAAGGAGGCAGAGGACAAGTACGTCGAGTTGGGCGAGCAGCTGTTGGCTAAGCACGACAAGTAGAGTGTCTCACAACACACGTTGAAACGTAGCAGGGCACACACAAACAGGTCTTCATGAGCATATGAGCTATACGATTTGGCATACTACACAGTAGCATTGACACTCTGATAAGTGACATCGTGCGACATCTTGCGACATGCATGCTCACACGTTTTGATTGTGATGGCCCTTTCTAGCTGCGGCACGCCACCAGGCCTAGTAACAATTCGTGGCCGATTCTTTGGCTGAGGATAAGCACTCTCTTACGAAGCAGCTCGTATTTGTTAAGCTACTAGAGTCACTAACACTATTATTCACTATAACTACTATAACACGCTAAAGGTGCTACTAAGAGTGTTAGATATTACGTGGCTTCTCTAGAAGTAGTAGAAATTATATTATAGTAGCTTTTTATACTTTTGTTATCTTCTAGCTACTGTATAGGCTCACGCGTAATGCTATTAACATGAGATAGGGACATAATAAATGGTGATTCTACTCCTTTGCTTACCTCATCTACCTAAAGTATCGGCCACGAATAGTTGCTAGGCCTGGTGATCCTGTCTCGAGTGATGACTAAGACTGGTAAGTAGACCATGCTAGACCCTTCCAGTCCAGCTCCTTGTATTCCATCGTTGCACACCAAGGCTTCTCATCAGCGCTGTAGGGGTGGAGTGGTAAGTTGTACGGCATGCGGAAGCCCACCACTCTCTCCGCTGCTTTCTCAGCTTGCGAGCCCTCTGCGCTTGCAACGCTCGACTTGTTCGGCTGATCACTAACATCTGGAACATCTTTGCCAAACACTGGTACCATGATGGTGTCTGCATCATTGGCTCCGTCTCCAACGTCCGACTCGTTGAACAGTGCTGGCCAAACAACGACGCCCGCTTCCCAGCTCTGGATCCATATCTCGTCCTTTTTGTTGACCACGTCGCCCCAAGCCTGTTTGCTGAGGTTGGCGCTCGTCACCATCGCCCAGTCGATTGTCTTGTGATCTTCATCACTGAAACGGATGTATGTCTTGATATGTGGTGCTGCAGGCCCACGGTGTGCTTCACGTCGGCCGTCTTCTGATTCCAACTCGGATGGTGTTCTCCAGTGACGTAGTAGCGGGTGCATGTACTCCAATTGCTTTTGCTGTTGTGCAGATTGGAGCTTCCAATGAATCGAACCTCCTGACATGTAGCCGTCGAGGGATGTTCGGATCTCTTCTGGTGTTGGAAATATGACACTGAACTTGACAGTGTGTGGTTTCTGCGATTCGTGCTTGGAGAGGATGGAGGATTTCGTTTGTGCTCCCGACTGAGCATCAGCCTTCGTGTTGCCTGTGCTAGCGTCTTTTGATAAGACTGATTGAAAGTGGGTCAGCCATGTCGGCTGCGCACCCAGTGTGGCTATGGAGGAGATCTGAGTAACGATGCGAGGAGTCGACAGTGTGTTCTGAGCTGCAGAGATAGGAACGGCTGAAAGGATCTCCTTGAGCCCGAGCCAGCCGAAAGAAGTCCTTTTACAGGGCTCTGAAGCACTCGGTTTCTGTCTTGATGGTGCACTTCCGATGAAAGCTGCATTGATAGTAGAGAAATCATATCCTGCAAGCTGGCTGATCAGATCCTTTGTACGTCTCTCATACGCTGTGAGATATCGAAGTAGATCCACCTGAAAGCGATCACCAGTCCCGAGTGAATATGTTGAATCGTCGGCATCGCTTGAAAGTGACTTCTGCGAGGAAAGCGGGAGCAAAGGCGACGACCACACGGCTTGGGTCATGTTACTCCAATCGCGGCGGATCATGTTCGCGGTATGGATAACGACCTGGGCGGTATCATCATGTCGAAACAAGATGAGCATCTTCGAGTGATGCGTTCCGAAAGGATCTGGAATGTATGCACTCAGCAACTCGATATTAGGATATTGCTCTGCTTTTTCCTATGCGTATGTTAGCAACTGCAGTTAACGACCGACGAGTGGGCTGGTGAGGGAGTGGTTCTAAGCTGGCACTTACCAGCAGTGCGATTCTCCTCGGATCGTCTCTCTTCCAGAATCCATGTACGATCTTGACCTTGACCATATCTCTCACATCGCTGTCGAAGTGCTGCCTGCATATCATTCAGTACAAATTCATATCAGCAGCTCCCAACATGATCAGGTTGCTATCACCCCGTCGCTAAGGTTTGGTGGCATTTACATTACAAAATCCAGATCGAACAGAAAGTTGAAGTTCCAGCACTCTTTGATCAACGGATCACCCAGGATGTCCTTCAACCCAACCGTGTCCACGTTCTCAGCTGGTCCCATATCCTCAATACGGGTAAGCTGCACAGGCGACGCAATGAACTTGACGTCGAGAGTCGCATCTTGCCCTGCGTTCGACTGTACAGGCTCTGAAGCGTCTGACGGGGGGTAAGGCGCCGTCGAAGCAGAAGCGCTCCTTGGTATTGCATCAAAGTTCCAAGTCGGCGTAAATGGTGCGTTTCGATCAGCATTACTGCGCTTCGTGCGTGGTGGACTAATTGGACGAGTGAGACTTGTACCGTTTTGGTGATTGGTAGTAGTCGTGGCTTCCAGATTCTGCGGATCATCTGCAAGTTTGCGGCGCTTTGCAGGCGGCGCGCCGGCGGCTTCGGTCGAAGTCATGACGCGTCCGTACTCCTGTTGGGACTTCTAATGTTTTTGCATCAAGGTTGAGCGGTGGTGATGATCACACGAGGCAAACGCATGCGTGGGAGTGTTTGTTGATGGCTGAGCATTGACCAGGCGACGGTGGAGGGCAATAGCGTACGTCAACGCAGAGGAGAGACCCATCAAGTACGAAGGAGCTCGTGTTTATTGAATCGCTGAAGTCACTTACATTGCTCGCCACTGTAGCTACCATAATACACCAAAGGTGCTGCTAAGAGTGAGTAGATAGTACGTAGAGTCTCTAGGAGTAATAGAGATTATAATGTAATAACTCTTGGTGCTTTTGTCATCTTCTTGCTACTGTATAGGCTCACGCGTCGTGCTATGAACGTGAGATAGGGACACAATAAATGCGAGCTTCATTGTATTAGACGGGAACCTCTAAATTTCACATCCTAGTGTGTATAGGTTGAAAGCGAGGATGAGAGTCAGCTGTCGTGATCTTAAGGCAGAATGAATCACGGGCAAATAAGAGAATCGTAGGTGATAGTCGTGAATGATTTCATTCGTGGTAGAGACGTAAAGCTCACTTTTCTGAACGTTTTGCTCACAAAAGGCTACAAACTACTCCGTCTAATGGTACTTGCATCGTATCCCTGATGCTTTCTCTAACGAACGCTGAGAACGGGAAAGACTATTATGCCTTCTGAAGGTGAAGTGCATTCCAAAACGCCCGGACATCGCTAAAGTCGAGTGGATGAAGAAAGAACAAGGAACATTTTAAGCCGCGCTTGCGCTGGCGATGGGCTGCGCAACCTTGGTGATCTGGTTGCCAGCACGGATGATCGGATTGCCTTGGTCATCCTTGACAACGTTGACCTCCTTGTTCTCCTTCTGGGCACGCTTCCAGATCTCAACCTCGCATCCTCCACGGATGACACCGACGCGCATGGTGGAGAGAAGGTTGTGTGCAGCGTTGGAGTGGAAGTAAACACCACCGTTGAACATGGCAGTAGCGTCCTTTCCAATACCGCTCTTGATCAGAGTCTTGCCACCGGGGTGCTCATTGATGAAGTCGGTGACATCGTGGACAACACCAGCGACAGCGACAAGACCACGGCCGTTCTTAGCCTGCTCAACGTAGTCGTCCCACTCGATGACGGGAAGCTGGTCAAGGGGAACACCCCAGTCGAGCTTGGCGCGCTTCTGGTCGATCTTCTTCTGTAGCTGTTGTACGCGACCCTTCTCAATCTCGTTGGCACGGAACTGCTTGAGGTTGGAGGCAAGACCGAGCTTGCTCCAAAGCCAGATGGACCACTTGGTGGGGTCATACTGGTGCCATTCGATAGCATTGCGGTAGTCGGAGGGGAACTCGTGGTGGAAGTTGTGGTATCCTTCGCCCAGGGTGACGAGGGCGGTAATGACGTGGTCACGGGGGCTGTTGCGGTCATCAAAGGGCTGGTCGCCGAGCCAATGAGCGAGCGAGTTGACGCAGAAAGTAGCCTGCTGGACAAAGAAGATGCGCAGGATACCGGCGTAGATGAAGCCACCCTTCCAGTCGTTCCAGAGGAGACCAGCGACGGCTGAGGGGAAGATCAAGCCCATGAAGATGACGACCTTGATGTAGTGCTTGTGCTGCCAGACGACAACAGGGTCCTCGTTCAAGTCGGTAATGTCGGTGCGGCCGATGCGCTTGGGGTTCTGCTTCATGACCATCCATCCGAGATGGCTGTAGAGCAGGCCCTTGCGAACACTGTAAGGGTCCTTGCTGGTGTCCGTGTACCGGTGGTGGGCACGGTGATCACGGGACCACCAGCGGATGGAGCCCTCAACAGCACCGCCGCCAACGAGAGCGAGGAAGACACTGAGGATGAGACCGGCGTTGTATGACTTGTGTGCCCAGAGACGATGGTACCCGGCTGTGATACCGAGACCAGTCCAGAAGTAGTAGACGACTGCCCAGGCGGCGGTCTTCCACTGGAGGGGGGTCCAGAAAGCGGCGATGCAGCCGGCAAGAGGGATGCCGATGATGAAGGTCACCTGTGGACGGTCAATACATGGATTGGGCAGAATGGAGAAAGCAATTGGCGACTTACGTTGAGCCAGTTGACGTGCTTGTACCAGTTTGCCTTTGTGATGGGCGTCTCGGTGATGTGTGGCTTCTTGGGGTCGTACTTGGGGTTGCGGTTTGGCTCCGAGGTGCTTGCCATGGGAGACGGCTGCTTGACGTACTCGGGGTCAATGGCCTGCATGCCCGCGACAGCCTGGTGAGAAGGCATGGTGGAGATGTTGTGCGGTGGAATGGAGGAAAAGCGAAGGGTGGGCCGAAGATATATTCGACGAGGGGGGCAGGGACTAGCCGCTCAGCGGATGTGAGCTCCGGTCTGCCTGTAACAACAACAACAACAACGATGGGAAGCCACCACGTACGAGTGAACGACGAGGTAGAAGGGGGGAGAGAGGTGGCGGGAGAGGATGAGGATGAGGGGGGCCCGTAGAGTATCTAATAAAGGTGGTGGAATGGGCGATTGCTGGCCAGCGTCCCAACACTCTCTCTGCGGGCCCGTCTAAGCGAGGGCAATCGTCGTAACTTTTGTCGTTGCGGGCCTAGCGCCACCCGTCCACGCCCGCGCCAGGGTCTGACACGGACTCGCAGGCGCGCCGGCGCCGTCACAGCACGAAAAGATTTCGGCGCTACCACGTCTTGCGCCCTCTTCGCCCGTTGATCGCGACGTCGACATGTCGAGATGCGGCCCCGGTGGCGGTGCGCACTGTTCACCGCTCAACAGTCCATCAATCCGGTGCCGCCAGCCTTCCCCGGATTCTGCAATCACTCGCAGCGCCCTCGCCCGTCGCCAGCCTCGGCGTGACACCAGCAGTGAGTGGCACCGTGGCACCGCGGCACCGTGGCAGCAGCTCGCCGTCTCACTCCGCTGCGTTCTGGGCCCCGTTGTCAAATGGCAGCAAAAAGCGGTCTGATACCGTCTTGGTCTGACATGTAGACTACCGCCCCTCTGGCTGCCTGCGCCAAAGTTTTCGCCGGGCCTCAGGCTCACGCGGTCGTGATGCCACCGACTTCCGTCTCGTCTCGTCATCGCTAGTCTAGTCCAAAGTAGCCTGTTAGCACTCTTCCCCATCAAAAAGGACCCGCTTGTGTACGCTGCAACAACATCGGTGGCTGGCAAATCACAGCGTCCACATTCGGCATACAGGATTCCACAGAACTGTTGATATCGCGGTATCAGCACTACCAAAGTTTGCTGCAGCCCTACAGACTTGTGGGTGTGCTGTGACACCAACCTGCCAACATTCTGGGGAGCGTCGAATGCGGCATGACGCTTTGCAGCACGAGTCATCACTCCAACACTCCGCTTGAGAATGTTGTCCAGCTTTCCCACCAGTCTGACAGGGCTCCCGTGGACGTGGCCACAGGATGAAACTCGGCCACTTGTTCGCAAACTCTGCTCGATTGGGACTAGCCTCTTCTCCCCCATCTCAGAAACCGCCTCAAACACCCACACAGAGACGGTTTTCGATATCAGCATCCCACCAGTTTGGACATGCATGCAGATGTTATCGAGACTATCCCCTTCTGCGTGTGAGATGCCAAGGGGAGACGAGCCAGCCATGATCATGTTGAGTGACATAGCTATTACAACGACGAACGCTCAAGTCCTAGTCTTGCCAACAAAAGCCGGAACAGACTTCCGTTATCCTGTAGAGGGTTGTTGTATAACTACAAGTCAGCCCACGGCTAGGGCTAGATACTGGGTTGTGGCCTCAGTGCAGCTCGACGAACGATATGCTTGGTTTCAGCCATGTCATATAGTACATGCATACGCAGTGGAGCCTGCTGTAACCCCTCATGGTACTTTCAGGACATCGGAAAGCCCCTCTCCAAGAACGTTGCAGACATTTGATCTAATGGAGGCCGCTTACGAAGGAGTCCGTATTTATTGAGTCTCTGCTTTACTGCACGAGCAGAAACATACAGTTCACAAAGCAGCGGGAAGAACACACAGATCATTCAGATTCGAAGGGTAAGTCTCTAATTACCTGTAGAGTCTACACCTTACGTTTAAATGCCCTTATGCAGCTTTTAACATACTGCAATGGCTGTAAATACTGAGTTGTGTTTTGACATTAGGTGACTTGGGAAATACGAGCTAGTTCGTATAGGAAGGGTGACTTGCTAGGCCTTGAATAGTTGCAGTGCTATGTCACGAAGGACTTGTTTCTTTGATTGAGAGAGATGGTATGTTGTGGATGAAGCTATGCAAGTCCAGATAGTGAATAGGGTAATGAGTTCTAGTGAGGGTATATAAATAGTTACAGGCCAACAAGGAAAACAAATAAACAGCTTATACGAACCAAGACTATCCAATACATTTTGCAAGGAAACAAACTCTGCCATCATCGTCAACATAGCCACCCCACTGAAACAAAACAAGACACCGTCTCAAACAGTCCTGCCCTCCACAGGCGTAATATCACTGCTTGCCCTGCCCACCTCGCTCTCCTTAGCCGCCTTCATCTTGTTCCATTCTTCGCCATCAGCAGACTCATCCATCTCATTGGCCGTCAACTCTGGAATGTCATCTTCTATCTCCTCCGGAAGCCAGAGATTCAGAATCACCGTCACGAGTGCTACAATTGCAAAGCCGGTCTGCAGGACCAACTCGATCGCATTGTAGAAGCCGAGTAGTGCGCGGTTAGGTCCCTCATAGGTGAACACAAAGGAGAACCAGTTTGGCACCATCGTTGCGCCGAAGCCAAGGGTGAAGCCGGCGGTGAGGATGAATCTGTTTCGACGGGTGAAGGGCATGCTGCTGATAATGCTGATACCAGAGACGGTGACGGCAGAGAAGAGGAAAGTTGTCATGCCTCCCAACACCGCGCTGGGGATGGCGACGACTGCAGCGGCAAATTTGGAGAAGATGCCCATGACGATGAGCCAGAAGCAGCATGCGTATCCCGCTTTACGGTTCGCGCAGCGTGTCAAGGCAATGACACCGTTGTTCTGGGCGAATGTGGACATGGGAGTGATGGTGCAGAGCGCGGCCATGATGCCGTTCAGGCCGTCAGCGAGGACACCACCTTGGATGCGCGAGTCGAAGAGCTCGCCATCAACGTCGAGACGCGAGACGTCGCAGGTAGCCGTAATGTCGCCAATGGCTTCCATGGCGAGAACCATGTAGACTGCTAACAAGGGGAGTACAATGGGTCCGTACACGGACAGCTTGAAGGTTTCGACCCAGATGAAGGACACAGCCGGTGCCGCGTTGATGGAGGCGGCAGACCAATATCCAGTTGCTCCACTGACAATACAGCCAACAAGGAGTCCGATGACGACGGCAGTAGACTTCATGATTGGTGCGCCGTAGCGTTCACAGATGATGATAGTGATGAAGACCAGGAAACCAAGACCGATGAACTCTGCAGAACCCCATGGGAGAGGCTTAGGCGCGTTGATGTTGGGGCACAGCCGGAAGAGTCCAGATGTAGGACGACTCTTGCAGTCTCCTGAGCCACCGGCCCAGTTTTGGAATCCACTCACAATGAGCTTGACGCCAATGAGGAGGACGGTGGGACCGGTCACTAGAGGTGGGAACACCCTCTTAAGCATCTTGGGTGGCATGAAGGACATGGCTACTTCGAGGAGAGCACAGCATGCTGCTGTTCCGAGGATAGCACCGTAGCCATCGGGACAGGGGAGCTTGGTGCCGTCAGGGGCTGTTGGGCAGTATCCAGTAGCGTACATTTGGGAAAGGGCGCCAGTAGCAACAGGAATAGTGGCAAAGGAGGTTCCAACGACGGAGATCAGACCAGTACCGACATAGTATGGGGTCTTCCAGATGTGGAAGCGGGTGATCTGGATAGAGGACAAAATACCACAAACGATAAGGGAAGTTGAGACAAGATATCTCTGCTGGTCTCCGGTCAAGTTCGCAGCTCCGGAGAGTATCAACGGAGGGGTGATTACCCCAGCCAACATGGCGAGAGCATGTTGAAAGCCGAGTAGAAGAGCGAGGAAGACTGGCATGCGGTCGTGGAGGCCGAAGAATGGTGCTGCGCGGCGCGTCTTTTTCATGAATGGAAGGTTAGGCCTAAAGAGGAAAGCATAGTCGTATGTGCCGATGAGGCCCTCTCTGATATCATGTCAGTGTTTGTTTATCTAGGCGGTGGTGGTCGTAGTCTCCATGTGTCGTGATATGAATTGGGGGTGCGTGAAGGATACATGCGTAGTCTCCACGCGTTGTGATGTGATTTAGGGGTTTGCGAAAAATACACGTGTAATCTCCATGAATCGTGATACGATTCAGGGATCTGTGAAAAATACATGTGTAGTCTCCGTGAGTTGTGATGTGGATTGGAGGTCTGTGAAAGATACATGTGTAGGCTCCATGAGTTGTCATGTGACTTGGAGGTTCGTGAAAGATACACGTGAGAGCTCCGCGCAACGTTTTCTTGTTGGCTTCATGTTGCAGTACAAATCTACTAGTAAATGGCGTACTTACTTGGTGGTGAATGCCTTGAGTGCACGCCGAGCCTGTTCACCAAAGGTGCGCTTAGGCGTGTGATCTGGGCCGATGCGATCCGCCATTTTGGTTTCGTAGATCTTCAAAGAAGATGACTAGGTATACCAGACAAGACGGTCCCAAGAGCTGCTTAAATCTTTGTGAGATCTTGCAGCCAAGAATTGAGTATCTGAAGGTGGGCTGTAGATCCGATAAGACTCGTCGAGATCTGGCGAGCCGTGCGATCGATGGCTGAAGAAATGGCTTTTCAAAACACCAGTAACAAAAGTCGATGATGGTCCGGCTGGAATCGCAGATCGTTGTAGCGGGCGCTAGCTGTGCAGATTGTGGATTTACTTCTTGAGTGTGGCCGCGAGTGCCGTGATGTTCGATGTGCGGGGAAGCTACACGGTGTAGATATGCGAAAACCAGAGGCAAATAGAGCTCAGCTCGATCTTTAAGTCGAATGAATCGCAGTATCCGAAATGTGATGATATCGACCGAAGAGGACGAAGTCGACCCGCATCTATATAAGATTCGCGTGGAGTCATGTATCATCATTCATGCCAACACCCATGATACACAATTGTTCACTCTAGATGTCCTAGTCCTCCCAAGACTCGCTCAATCGCAGCCACGCGCTGGAGCTGGCCGAAAGATTTCGTTATTCGCCGGGAACATCGTCTCTTCTCCACGGCTGAATGGTCGCAGCCGTGGCAAGCTGCGATCAGTTGGGGGGCGATACCGCAGGTGTTGCTAAGTTGCTTAGCTCTTGAATACTGATAAGCTCCAGTACGGTGCATGATTGGCTGCGGCTTCGACGTATTCACGTGATGGGCGGTCGACTCCGATGGGTGAGAGGCGTCTTCGGAAGGACATGGGTACTGCCGAGTTGACATCCCACATGTTCGTTGAATTTAGGCGCTATCTAGACCCGACATCGACTACTTCGATACGATATGCATCGCAAGACACCGAGGGCGCGGTCCCCTGCGACAACGTACGCGTTCGAATTCCTGCGGTCCATTCCATTGTCACTGAGCAGATGACGAAATTCGTCTTCGACATCGTTTGAGTTTTCAAATCCCTGGGCTTTCACAACTGGATACAGTAAACTACACCCTTGTCCGAGACTTGGTAAATCTCTGAGCGCCGTACGCCGTGAACTTGCAAACAAGTGTCTCATCAAACCTGCTGAAGAGTGGAGTCAATCGCACATGGCCATTGCCGTATAGGTCTCCGGCTACCTACCATAGGTAGAGCCTGTTCAATCATGGAATACTATGCATATTAGAGGTACCTACTGACGAACGTCTCTGTTCGGCCATGGGTGGCTGAGATCAGGAGTTTCATGCTATATAATCGCGGAAACGATGCTAAAGGCCAGGGACATTCGGGAGTGAAAAGATTAGCATGTGGGCACTTAGTTGATGCTGAGGCGAAGACCAGCATGTATATATCTGCTAAACCATTCATGCGCCGCGGACTAGACCACCCAACGGTGTCGTACGCTTCACAAGACTCTGAGATGGGACAGAAAGAGCACGGCATCTCATTGCCATATCCTATTCGTGATGTGGACATATCAGTAAGTGGCGTACATGGAGTGATTACTAAGGGAATCACAGGCCATCGGCCTCGCTGCCTGACTCGTTGGAGCACGTAAAGGAGGAGACGCTGCTAGATAGCATTACCTCAATTGCCAGACATTAGTTGTGGTACCTATAGTTGCGGGAGGCTGCATGCCCGTAAGTTCAATTCCCTGACCGTGTTCACCGGCGGACAGCATTTATACTTTGCCAAAGTCGTGTTTTGAGCCCAAACTGCTCTTCAAGTATGACTTAGGCGTGTCAGAGGAAAATACGGGCAATGTCCTCTCAATACTCACAAGCCAGTATCGATGTAGCAAAATACTGGAGAAAAGACATTTTCATATTCCAACAAGTCTGCTAAAATCAACATTCATGAGGGAAAAAGACATGCCACGGCTCAACTACAATAGATATACAACCACAAAAAAACACCAACGCAAACCGTCAGTCATGCTCGTCAAGGCACTCACACTACAGCCTCTCATTTGCTTCCCACACTTTGGTATATTCCGCACCTCACACTCCCTCCTTCTTTCACGATTAGGAAAGCTTATTTTTTGCCATAAGCCTCGTCAACCTTCTTCTGGTACTCCTTGAGGATACCCTTGCGGTTCAGCTTTTGCGCTGCGGTGGTGAGTCCCTAAAGATTTGTTAGCCAGTTATCAAAGGCGTTTCGTGGGAAAGTATCAAAACGTACATTCTGAGGCGTCCATTCCTCATCCGCCAACACAACACCTTCGATCGTCTCGAAGCCTGCAAGGCCACCCTTGCGGCCTATATCCTGCAATTGCTTCAACACGGCACTATTGATCTTCTTGTCGTGCACAAGTTCCTCGAGATGGTCGCCCTTGACACCTTCTGCCGCTGCTAGCTTTTTCAGCGCAGGTTCGGCAGGGACAATGATGGCAACGGGCTTCTGGCGATCTTGGGCAGCGTAGACGCAGATGTTCGCAACAATGGGCGCGGAGCGGTACACTGACTCAAGTTTCTCGAGCGCAATGTATTCACCAGCTAATGTCTTGACGAGATTCTTCTTGCGGTCGATGATGCGAATTTCGCCATTTGCGTTGAACTCGCCTACGTCGCCCGTCTTGAACCAGCCATCAGATGTGAAGGATTCTTCAGTCTCTTCGGGCATGTTGAGGTAGCCTTCTACGACACTAGCACCCCGAATCCAGATTTCGCCCTGCGGTGGGTTGCTGGCAGTGAAGTAGGACGCGTCCGCGAAGTCGACGAGCTTCATTTCGATAGAAGCAGGCATCTCGCCGAGGGCGTGCTCGTTCCAGGCTAGCGGGTCCATGAGCGCACCCATAGCGCAAGTTTCGGTAAGACCGTAGCCACTGATCATTGGGGTGATGGCGATGGAGATGAAGCGCTGTGTCTCTTTGGAGATGGGACCACCGCCGTTCAAGCAAATACGCAGTCTGCCACCCGTAGCCTCTTTGACCTTATTAAAGACGATGGCATCAAGGACGCCGCTGCCGGGAATGCCAGAGTTGAGAAGGAAGCTCTTTGCAGCGTACGCGCCCCAGAAGACCTTGCTCTTGAGCGCACCGCCGCTTTCCACCTTGGTGATGATGCCCTTCTTGATGGTTTCCCAGACTTGCGGGACACCGACCATGACGGTAGGCTTTGCCTCGCGGATATCACCTGCGCAGTTCCGGACGGACTGGTCAGAAAGCGTGCGAATAGTGCCATAGCACATGGTTCCGCCCCAAAAGAGCAAAGCGTTTTCGAAGACGAACTCGAGGATATGTGCGGCAGGTAGGTAGGTGATGAAGACATCACCAGGGCCAAGATACTTTCCGACAATCACATCTACACCGGCGACTATTTGTCAAATTAGAAGACTGTCACAAAAATCTTAATTCAATATGAAAAGAACGTACCAGCAGCGACGACATTGCGGTGCTTGATCATGACGCCCTTGGGCGTGCCAGTTGAGCCAGAAGTGTACATGATGCACGCCAGATCGTCGGCCTTGGGAGGAATAGGCTCAGCCGGGGTTTCCTCGCCCAAGCGAATGAGCTCATCGAAACTGAGGACCTTTAGATGTGGGTGTGCGCTTGTAAGGGCATCAATGTCCTCTTGCTTGGGGTCGTTTTTGGTGCAGTAGACGACCACCTGGATGTCTTTGGCATCCTTCATGGGATTGACGAGCTTGGGTAGCAGCTCAGGGTCGGTAAACATGATTTTGGCGTTGGTCTGGAGCATGGAGTGCTTGAGACCCTCCTCGCCGAGTGTGTCGTATGCAGTGACAATGGCGAGTGACTGTGAGAGGGCGCCTATAGGAGGTGGTTAGCGCTTGCCATTGAATGGACCGAGAGACGTTGCGTACCATGGGCAGAAGCCAGCCATTGCATGCTGGTCGCCGCGTACAAATGCAGCCTGTCCTGTGGCCCGAAGCCCAGCGCCTTGATACCACTGCCGACCGCCAGCGCAATCTGCTCAAACTCGACAAAGCTCTTGTACTTGTACGCGCTGAGCTCAAAGTACTGCCACTTCTTGTCCACCTCGGTCTCGTGGCCGTCGACCATCTTCTTGATCTTCTTCGTCTCCTCGTGCACATTCACAATGCGGCGCGCACCAACGGCCTTTGCGTTTCCATACTTGCGGGACGAGTAGCGCAGGACGTCGTACAGCGTCTCGACGCCCTCTGCGGGCGTGACGATGAGCTTGTCCTTGGCGGCGTTGGTGCGGCGCGGTATAGACTCGCCCTCGACTTTCTGTGCGCCGGCAGCTTCGGCGGTGTAGGGCCCGGGCCTGACGGCCTTTGCCTGGGGCATGAGCTTCTTCAGGTCGCCCGACATGCTGGCGGGGGGGTGTGGTGTGTGGAGGGAAGGGTGCTGCGGCGAGTGGAACAAACAATAGAGCAGCAGTGAGAGGGGAACCGCAGAGGCAACCAAGAGCAGGCGCAGCGGTGAGGGTGCCAGCAAGAGCGTGGGAGAATGGCTGCGGGCGGAATGCAGCGGATGGGCGTGGGCGTAGGCGTAGGCTTGGGGAGGCTGAGTAGTGGCAGCAGTGGCAGCTCTTAGGCGGGTGTTGTGCTCAACATTCGGATGGCGCCAAGACGCAGGCAACCAGGGCCGCAGCTCGCTGGAGCAATGACGCACCTGCGCGTCGCGGAGACGAGAGACAGTGATGGGCTAGCTTCCGCCTGCTCCACACTGGCTGGCCAGACTGGCAGACACAGGCACCACAGCTAAGAATGATTACATACGCTGCCCTCGATCGACAGCGCATGCGACATGGGACGACCATCTTCTGCTGCTGCCAAGGTCCACGTCCGCACCCGCCAGCTGGCACACAGAGAGCATCGTCACTTTGCTCTACATACCGTGTGCATCAACACCGCAGAGTGGGGCCAAGAAAAGCATCATGCCCTACCTTTCGCTTGTCTGTCTGCACAATGTCGCCCGACGTCGCCCCAAAACGCATTGAGCACACACTGCCAGTCTGCCAGTCTGCCAGCCTCCCCCCAGCCGAAACCAAAGACTGTCACTCTAGTCGCCAACCCAATCGAGCACCGTGCATCTGACCGCCATGGCTGACTTGACTGCAACCCTGGGGACAGAACCCCTGGTCGATGCTGAAGAAGGTGTGTAACATGTACTGTAGTCTTGGGCGTGTGATTCGCCTTACCCAAATTGCCTCTTCTTGTACTCATCAAATCACACAGAAGCCTTTGTCGTCTTCTCGCAAGCCATCCCTTCTCAGTCCCTAGGCTTCATCGACTCGCAGGCTGCAATGCTCGAGCTGAATGTCGCAGGTCATGACCTAATCATACACCAGTCAAGGGGTCTGCTGACTTCTGATCGAAAAGAGGGGACTACAGGCGCAGGTACGCACCATCTTTTCATCGTGTCTCGGCTGTTGGGTGGCGCAGTCCCCAGATCTTGGCTGTTCTTGGTGGGCTGTCTTACGAGTCACGTTATCAAAAACATGTGCCCACCATCTTGGACTCCTACAAGTCTGGACTGGTGTCGACGAGGGGATTGCTTCGTCATCATGTCTACACGTTGATGTAGTGACATGCTTCATTGTTTCCCGCGCAACCCAATCTCCTTCCAGCTGAAACTACCGTCTTCTGCCCATCATCCCCTTCCCATAACCCACCCCGTGCTAACCAGCCCTGTATAGTGGTATGGCGCATAACTCCCCTCTTCGCTACCTGGATCTCCTCCCCCACAAACTTCCTCTTCACATCCTCCCTCCTAACCCCCTCCTCCACCGTCCTCGAACTTGGCGCCGGCGTCTCCGGCATTGTCGCCTTGACCCTAGGCCCCATGGTTGCAAAGTACACAGCCACGGACCAAGACTACGTGCTCAAACTCCTGCGCCAAAACGTTGCTGAGAATCTGGATACTGTACTCCCGTCTTCAAGGAAGAAGCCTGGCAAATCCAAAGCGAGAGTAAAGGGCGTACCGAGTGGTGCGGCGGAGCGAATGAGCGTCGAAGCACTAGACTGGGAGACGAGCGATATTACGCACCTTCCAGGCGTGGACATGGTGATTGCATGTGATTGTATATACAACGAGGCGTTGATCGAGCCGTTGAACAGCACATGCGCAGCGCTCTGCCGTCTCCCGACAGACTCACCGAGCCCAACGGTCGTGTTGATAGCGCAGCAGCTGCGCAGTCCAGATGTGTTTGAAGCGTGGCTCAAGAGCTTTTGTGAGAAGTTTACAGTGTGGCAGGTCCCGGATGGATTCTTGGATGAAGGCTTGAGGGAGGGAAGTGGGTACGTCGTACACATTGGTATCGTACGCTGAAAAGAAAATACTGCCCTAGCTCAAGACAATACCATTGCAATCAGAGCTGTCCACTCTTCGCCAACATCAGTCCAGGCCTCGTCTTCGATCTACGTCCTAACGATCTACGCGTTGTAGTACTCCAACCCCAACCCCAAAACCTCACACTGCTCCACATCCCTAAACCCCGTATCTTGCACCACACTCCCCAGACTCCTAATCCTCTGCTCCCCTTTCCGCAACGCCTTCCACATCCCCGCCTCCCGCGCAAATCTCGTACTATTCATAAATCCGCGCGCTTCCAAAAACCCAATCTCGGCATTAGGTGTCCCCGTCCTCGCAAACGCCGTCCAAGTATCAAGTATATACTGGCTAAACGGTATGTCCCCCTCATCCCTCGGCGCACTCCCCTGCGGAATCGCAGTACCGAACACAATGTACAATTCTCCAGAGTGGCAGCGGTAGTAGGACGGTGATATTGGGTCTCCTAGCGGGTGGGCAGGGGAGGGCGGTGCTTCACATGCCGGTGGGTTGGGGCTCCAATCGCTAATCTGATAGCTACGGTCAAACTCATACGTATAGTATGCGGAGAAGATGTCGTTGGCTACAGCCGTGTACGCCGTGCTTTGCGCGAGGCAGCGGAATTGCGCGTCGGTCGACACGCGGCTTGTTAAGTTGAAAATTGCAGCTGTGTTGTTTGTGTCCGGGGGTAAGGGGAAGAGGCCAGAGGATAGGATGGCGGCAGCGGGGTAGGATTGCGTGGTTAGGACTGCGGAGACATTGGTCGTGGTTGTGTAGGATGTGAAGGGGGAGCCGTCGTCATGCATAATGCCTGCAAGGATGGGTATGGTGTGTTTGGGGGCGGTGGGGGAGAGGGCTAGGGATGATGTTGGGAGGAAGGGTGGAGAGATGACGGGGTAGCTGGGGCTGTCAGTTTGGGCAGACGCTATGTCGAGGACTTCGTGATGTGTTTGATGTGCTTGGGATGGATCTAAGGTTGGTGATGCTGTAACCAAGGCAACCTTGATGTATCATCCCATTGCATCGATGGTTGGCATAGATATTGGGGAAGTTTGACATACCTTGCAATTGTCCCAGTGAACGACTGAGACGCATTTCTATACCCAATGAGCGCGAGAGGATCGACTGTGCGAAGACAAGCAACCAATTTCTCCCCAGTCGCTTGGCCACATCCCACTTCAGCGACCAGGGCGCCCGTCTTGTTTGTGGCTTCCGCGATTGTATGGTAGTCAGCGAAATCGGCCGCGTAAGCCAGACCTTGAGGCGTGCTCATCATGATAGCCCCGGCAATCTTGCTGCGTGCCTGCGGCGATGCTAGAAGTGCCCTGACCGATGCTGCTCCAGCGCTCTGTCCAAACACAGTGATTCGATCTTGGTCGCCTCCAAAGTGTTCAATGTGCGCGCGGATCCAATAAAGTGCTGTGCTCTGATCTTGCAGCCCGTAGTTCCCGGAGATGGTGGTATTCTCTAGCGCCAGAAATCCAAGGGTGGATAGTCGGTAATTGATAGTCACAGCAACTACATCACCACGTGCTGCCATGGCACTGCCATCAAAGGTCGTATCGCTAGCGGTACCAGATACAAAACCCCCACTATGGATCCATACCATGACCGCCTTTCTCTTGTTTGCAGCAACCTTACCATTCGGAAGGTATGGTGTCCAGATGTTCAGTGTCAGACAATCCTCGATATCCGGTATCTGCCCTGTACTCCCATAGCTAGCCTGTATACATCTTGGAGCATATTCGAGCGCAGAAATGTTCGAGTCCGGCGTGGGTGGGAGATATGTAGAATGGGAGAAGCGTGCCGGTATCGATGCATATTTGATGCCTAGGAAGCTAAAAGCCGAACTAGTATTTTCGCGATGCCCTAGGACAGTAGCATTATTTGTGGTCACGGCGATTTTCCTGGTCGTATTTGTGGCGGTATTTGAACAAAGTGCTGGCAGTTTGGTGTTGCAGGGGTATTGCTTCACCCTGCCAGTTGAATCGATAGCTCGGCAATGTGCTGTAGAGTTACCATGGACCCAAAATTTGCCAATGTTGTCAGCCGCTTGGCTGTAGTTTAGATATTGTAGGTAGTCTAGACTTTGAGTGTAGTTGCCTGGGTTCCATAAGGCTGATTCCAGTGCACCGCACTTGGACGATGCAGTCGAATGCTTGTGTGGAGTGCTGATGACTATGCTGGACGCTTGTCTGGTAGTGAGATTGCCATAGAGGTCGTTGTGTGTGATGATGGAAAGGTCTGATCCGATTGAGTACGGACCGGCAAGAGATGCTATGGTATAAGGAAAGAGCAGACAGATGACGGAGGAGAGAGCAACAATGAAATGCATGCTGTAGGCAAGGAGAGCAAAAGCTTGATAGCTTCCAAGCAAAGCATGGGAACGTGGGCACCTACCATATAGTCGACAGGCCTTGGGGCTGGCACTGCTATTGTGGGCAGACCATGGTGCCGATGCATTGGACTGCGAGATGGTATTCGTGGGGAAACGGGGCGGAGCCGCGGGTTGAATACATGAACGAGGCTCTAGTACGCTTTGGATGCGGTGCGGTGCGGAGGATCGCCGCTGGTACGTGACCTCGAGGGCCGCGACCATGTAAGTTGTACGGCGAAGCTATTCTGCTCGTCGACAAGAAAACGAAGCTGCAATACACACCAACGCCATGGTGACTAGTAAAGGCAATCCGGGGATGCAATGCGACAGCCGAGCTCTCCTCACTGGACGGGGAGAGGGGGACGGGGCAACAGTGGGACCGCAGGGCTAGGTGCGACGCCGTTGGGCCATGACTTCATTCTCGGTGGAAAAGGTGCGTTTCAGCAGGCGGTTATGGATGGATGGGCGTGAGAGCGGGGCTGCGCAGCTCTTATCGTTGTTTGCTAGAGCCCCTCTCGGAATGCCCTGGGGCGCGCCTCTATCCCGGCTTGGTCACCACCCACCAGACGGAGGGCTCCAGCATGCAGCCACGGCAGTGCCAGGCAACGGCCACCACGGGCATTCCACAACAGCCGAGTGTTGTGGTGGACGAGGCCCGTTCGCTCTCACGAACTCGATCGTCGACTGGCCGGCGGCCGGCCTGCGCGCGACGGTAATCTCGCTGGCGCTAGCACCCCACGCGGCCTAGCACCATCTGCAGGCTCTGCGCCGGCCTGCCACGCCCGCCGCTGATTGGCTGATTGGCTGATTGGCTGATTGGCTGCCTGCCCGTCCTGGTCACATCACAGGCTACAGCCCCCTTGGCCGACTCGCTGCGTGGCTGCCAGCGCGCGCCCTCTTGTCGCTCGCAACGTGCACGTCGAGTACTTTTGCGCAGCGCAAGCAAACACCAGCTCCTCACACCACGCCCGGCCACGCAGCTCCATGGGCGTGTGGACGCAGGCCGGCCCCCCAGGCGTGCGCAGCCCCCCTCTTTGCGCGGCGGCCGACTAGAGTCTTGTTCCCCTCTGTCCCAATGTTACTAATTCCACAGCTGCCTGGCCCGTGCGCCGCGCTAAGCTGCTCTCGCTCGCTCGTTTCGGCGCGCTGCGAGTCCCTTCCTCAAGCACCCAATCTGCCTCGTACACGCCCATTTCGACCCTCACCACCTCACCACCTCACCACCTCCCACACTCACTTCGCCGTGCCCGTCACCACGCCTGCTGAGCCCTCTCGCCGTCGCCCTGTCCCGCCTGCTTCCGCCGTGACGCCCGTCCTCGTCTCTTTGTTACCCGACGCCCGCGCCCACGCCTACGCCTACGCCCACGCCTACGCCCACGCCCACGCCCTCTCCTGCCGCCTCCACCTCGACACGCTGCCTCTCGCCCACCCCCGGCGCACATGCACAGCTCCTGCAGCCTGCTTATCCCAGCCCTCTTATGCTAGCCGCTACTCTGCCATTCTCCAGTGACGCTGCCGAGCCTAGGTCGACGCCCTTGACCGTGCCCTCAGACGCCGCAACCGGCCACGAAAGCCTCTTCTACACCACGGCTGCCGCCTTGCAATAACCACCTGGATCGCCACAAGACACGCACCCATCGTCGGCGGCCGTCGTTACAATCGTCTCGCAGCCGTTTCGCCCGCTGCGTCTACTCCTGTCGCGCGCCGGGCGTCATGCGACTCATACCACTCACACCACACCAAGCCTAAACCCTCACACCCTTACCCCTCTCCTCTGACCTACCACGCAGCGTGCTTGCCAGATTATGACAGAAGTCTCGTCTATCCAGGCGCATGCTGAGACTCAGCCCGCTTCGCTCGCCCTCTTCGACGTCCCTCCAGCTCCACCTTTGCTCAACAACGCCTCGCCTGTGCCGCTCCATGGCCCCATCGAAGAAGAGGAGTCATCCACAATCAAGTGCATCTGCGGTTTCGCCGACGACGATGGCAACACGGTGCTGTGCGAGAAGTGCGACACCTGGCAACACATCATCTGCTACTACGAGACTGCCTCGCTGGTCCCGGATGTACACGAGTGCACAGACTGCCTGCCACGACCTATCGACTCCCGTGGCGCAACTGAGAAGCAACGGCAGCGCAGGGAACTGCTCGCCGGCGAAAAGAAAAGCAGGTCCAAATCCACCGTGAAGAATCCCAAGAAGCGAACCAAAGACTCGCTTGGCTCGGTGCAGCCCAACGGCTGGCCAGTGCAATCGACTGGCGACCTACACTACTATTCAGACCGGAAGAGCGGCAGTCCGCGAGACCAGCTTCCACCCAACAAGCGGCCAAAGACCAGCCATCGTACCTCCAACTCGGTCAGCGTCATCAGCCAAGCGCCTGCCCTCGCTCCAACGTCGCGCAAACGGGGTGCTTCGGTCATGCTAAACGGCCACAGCCCCGTCAAATCTCCCACCAACCCAGATGGGCCCATCGAGGACTTCTCCATCGAGTTTATGAGCCTGTACACGCAGCCCGACGTACCTTCGCCAGAGGGTAATTCTTATACACGCATCGACGTAGCCAACGACATTGCGACGTGGCTTAGCGATCCAGATGCTCTCGCAGGAGTCAGTGGTGGTAAGAAACCACAGGATCTCTTCTCCAGGATAGACACGTCGATACAGGAACTAGAGGTCAACACGGCTCCCGAAATCGTCAGACAAATAGACATTGATTCGGGCATAACGGCGCATGGCCTTCATCCTCAATGGCACTTCATCACCGCTGAGACGCCTGTTGCTGACGGTGGCTACATTGGAGAACTAAAAGGATTGATTGGACGAAGATCAGACTACGTCGAGGACCCTGCGAATCGATGGAATCTTATGCGACATCCGGAACCGTTCGTCTTCTTCCCCCCTCACCTGCCAATTTATATCGACACCCGGCAAGAAGGCAACTTGCTACGGTACGCTAGAAGAAGCTGCAAACCCAACATGTCCATGAAGATTTTTGTCGAGCCCAGTAACGACTATCACTTTTGCTTTCTCGCCACCAGAGAGATCAACCCTGGAGAGGAACTCACGGTCGGATGGGACGTTGATGCTGAGGTCACCAAGCAGCTGGGCAAGTTTGTCACTAATGGCGCTAAAGAAGGCTTCAAGCGTATCCTGCCCTGGGTCTACTGCGTCTTAGCCAACTTTGGTGGTTGTGCCTGCGACCCGGCCTCGACCGGCCTCGAATGCTTACTGGAGCGTGCTCGTCGCTACACCATCACAGAACCGGCAAAGGGGAAGCACAAGAAATCCAAAAAGGCGCTCGTCTCTCCCGTGAGCACAGGCCATGCAACGAACAGCCGTGCAGGCAGCGAGTCCCACAATCGCGACGTGGATGACGAGGAAGATGCCCGGTCGACTTCAGGTTCGCACAAATCCAGCAGTCGTGACATCACCCCGGCTACCCACTTCTCCATCGATGGTGAGACCAAGATGTCAGAGCGTGAAAAGCGCAAGATTCAGCAACAAGAGAAATTGTTCGAGAAGATCGACTTCGATGGACAGCACAAGAGCAAGAAATCAAAGAGGAACAGCGCTGGATCGACACTGAACACGCCTACACTCTCATCATCGGTAAGCCAGGCTTTTCTTGTATCAACTTCTTCCACTAACACAATTGCACAGAGACGGATAGGCCATCCAGACCCTTCCCCCTCAGCTCGCCATCGCGAACACAGTCATGGGGTTGCGCGCAAGACCTCGGGCAGCTCGTCTAGAACGAATGGGCGCTCAGCCCCACGACCGAAGCCTGTGTACGCCGAAGCCTCAACGCAGACGGAAGACGATCAAACCACACAGCCTCGAGTCCTTGCCCAATCACGCGAAATGAAGCCGCCAATTTCTTTCAAGCGCAAGCTCCTACTGCAAGCACAAGAGGATAAGCTTCAGCGCGAGCGGATCCGGTCAGCATCCATCAAGACCGAGGCAAGGTCACCCGCGCTGAAAGATGTATCTTCCAATAAGCCATCACCCCTACCGCCGTCCCCACCCTTGGAGGAGCCAACCGCCATGGATATAACGACGGAAAACGTACCCGATTCTCGGCATCGAGAGCTTACTCCGGCAAAGGAACCCACTCCACCCCCGACAGCTGACGTTGACATGGAGGAGCCTGAGAGGGCTAGTTCCCCTAAGCCTGAAGATCCAAAGACTGAAGAGATGCCTGATGCGCCTGTACCAAAAGCTACGGCGAAAGCTTCGCCTCCGCCGACACAGCCGCCTGCGCCACCTTGGACTGCAACCACACCTGC
Source organism: Plenodomus lindquistii (assembly GCA_025504975.1). Lineage (NCBI taxonomy): Eukaryota > Fungi > Ascomycota > Dothideomycetes > Pleosporales > Leptosphaeriaceae > Plenodomus > Plenodomus lindquistii. Next base: position 498,500 of record JANUWI010000018.1, read on the forward strand.
GGACCCGTCGCCCAAGTCCGCGTCAAGCGTCGCGCAGAAGTTTGTGGACCTATACGTTGACATGCCAACCAATCTTGACATGAGTAACCCTGCCAGCACACGAGCCTTGACGCCAGGGTCGTCATCAGCTATACTGGCAGAAGGAAGCATTGCGCAGTCGCCAGGTACCTTCACGACTGCGTCACCTTTCTCACCCGCCGTAACGAACGCTGTCAAGCCAACACCGGCACGGAAGAAGCTGAGCTTGAGTGATTACACGAAGAGTCGAGCGAAGCTGGCGCATACATATTCGACTGGCTCTACTTCGACTCCTCCAATGGCCTCGCAAGCGACAAGCTCTCCGACGCTCTCGGTCGCCAGTCTTTCGGGCAGCACGCACTCTCCACCACCTAAAGCTGCGGAGCCTGCCTTGGCACCTGTGGCAGAAGACCGACAGATGGAGACAAAACCAGTAGAGTTGGCCGAGCAGACGACGATACCCACATCATCTTCAGTATGAGCAAGGACAATAGCCACAAGTTTCTGCTTCCCTCGTCTCAAACACGATTCATCATACGTTTATCACGCGGCCTGTAGACGCAGAGCCCACCCCGTGTCACAGCCTTCCATCCAAGCTTTTTGGAGTGTACTACTATGTAACGACTACGCACGATGATTTCTTCCTTGTTCTTCCTTTCTTTCTACTCTTACTTCCCATCTCGACGACATGAAGTGTTCGGTCGTTCCCTTTGGAATTCTTCTAGGTGTTCTGTTTGGTTTGTGGAAAAGCAGAGGAATGAAGGTGCGAAAAGCAAATTCTCTTCATTCAAGCTCCGGTCTTCTCTGGATAGAGGAGCCAAGGGAGCGAAGAGTGGGGGTAGCGTGGCGCTTGGAGGCTTTGTTTCACATGTTTCGTGGACTTTTTTTTGGAGCGGAAATGGGTTATTGGGCAAGCACGTGGCCTGTTACCAAGTGGCCATTCCTGGGATGATGAAGAAGGACGGAGATGACAAGCGACACCTCTTTTCCCTTTGCTCGCTATGATGCTTGAGCATGGATCCTTTGGTAGTTTGTGTGTGTGTGTGTGTGTGTGTGTGTGTGTATGACGATGGAAATACAAAGTAAACCATATTGCAAAGACAACATGACCTCTTGTTTCCACTTCTTTAATCTGCGTTGAATCACACCACACCAATGTAACCTACAACAAAGAATCAGATTTAGACAGCCAAGTTTCCCGCAACTTCTAGGCAAACCCTTCTCAGCCAGGTAGAATTGGAGGATAAAAATAGGTCAATACAATAAATAACACTACTAAAGATTTACAAACTGTACCTGTCTACGCACCCCTCACCCTGGACGTCCCCTTAGCTTGCACCTCGCCAGACTCAGAGAACATCACTATGACAATCCAAGTACAATACCACGTAACCTATCTCCGACCCCCAAAGCTCTCCCACTTACTCTCTCCTCCCTCTGCCCCCATATTAGCACCACCGCCAACCCCCGTATCTCCCTCAACATGCCCCTCCTCGCCCCTTACCGCACTACCCACCTCGCCCTCTGCAACCGGCGTAACAATCACAGGACTGCTAGCATCCATTTCCACGACGCCAACACCCATTCTGCTGTTCAAATGCAGAGGGCCGGGACGATGCACGGTTTCAAAGTAACTTGGTGCTGGGGGTGGGCTTGCCTGTCTGTTGCTGCTGTAGAGATATTTGGCTTCGTCTGGGGTTTGCGTGGTTGGTGGGGAGACGGTGCGGTAGATGGGGGATGTGATGTTGAATGTGGGGACTCCTCCGTAGGCGGAGGCGGCTTGGTTTTGGGGCTGGCTGTGTGAGTGGCCGTGGCCTAGTTCAAAGGTGCCGGGGGATGGGGCACGCGGGTCAACAAAGCCTTGGTGTTGCGGTGGCGACGAGGCAAAAGGTGGGTATGCGGGGTGCCCGGTCGGGGAGTTGATGTCCAGTTTGTATTGAGTGGGTGGCGTGTAGTATGCCGGTGCCGGGTTGCTGTGTCCACTCTGCTGTTGTTGTACCTGTTGCATCTGCTGGTGTTGCTGGTGTTGCTGGTGTTGCTGGTGGTGTATCATTTCACCCAGCGGTGGGGTGGCAGGGAGGGGGTTGTGCTGGTAGTGCTGGTACCCTAGTGTTGCCATGCCGGTGTTCGTCGTTGTGTCTTGGGGATGAGTGGCATGTTCACCACCGTCGTGCTTGGATTCCACGCGACGCACTGTCCCGGCTTTCCTGTCAACCTCATCTTTTAAGCTTTTTGTGCGGCCCCAAAAGAAGAATAGTAGGGCGGCGAGGACGAGTAGAGCGATGCCGCCGATTGCTATCCCGGCTATTGCTCCAGTAGATAGCCCGGATTTTCCTCTCTTGCTATCAGCAACTGTGCCGCCACCATCTCCAGCACCTGTCCCGTTGATGCCCCCATATCCCGTCTCCACCTTTCCCTCCGCAGGAAACGCTTCCCCAGGATTCAACATAAAGGTACTGTCTCTTGCCTTTTCATGTTGAGCCTCGATACTCTGGTCTGGCGTTGGATTTACCACCCCCACCATTCCGTAATTCAAACAGGAGCCAGGCGCAGAGCAGTAGAAGTAGATGGGGTTTGTGTCGTTTACACGGACAGAGTGGGATGGTGGGTCGTCGATAACTGCGGAGACGGGCTTGAAGCCGCTAAAGAAGCCTGTTTTGCCTGGGCCGGAAATTTCGTAGGGAATACATGGCATGAGATATTCTGCGCGGACGACCGAGTGGTTCAGAGGGTAGAAGCGAAACTCTAGCGTCTAAAGGTGGGGCGACGGGTCAGTTGGGATGGATTTTGAAAGTGAGGGATATGACATGAAAACTTACATCACCAACGGCGGCTTGTGTCACGTTTGGAACGAACTTGTGGTCTGCCAGACCGACCTGGATTGTGTGTGTTTGCAGAGGCGCGGAAGAAGTGCTGCTTGTTGGACTCCTCGAAGTCGTGGGAGTCGTCAGACTAGTATCGCTGGACGAGATGCTCTGTGCATAACATGCTGCCATCAACTGCAGCGCAATCAAGATCCGAAGAAACGACATATCGGGCCAGTACGACATTCTGAGACTCGTGAATAATATATCGATGTTGCGAGTGAATCAGGTTCTCAGTGTTAGTATCCTCAAGAAGACAAGTCGCAAGAAGAATATGACCAGATGGAACAAGAACAACAGGAGTCGTTCCGGGGGGTTCGAGAAACCAGCCTCGCCGTGGTGGCGCTGCAACCAAACGATCGGCCGCAAAGCAGCGACTGCCATCCTAAAAGAAATAAATCATGAAACAATGAGTCGATGTAACAACGGGCGTAAATACTCCCTTGCCATTCGTTGCATGCACGATTGAAGATATTCCTGATACGGTCAGAACAAAGGTGAATCGGCGTTCTGGAACTCAGCGTGAGGTCATATGGGGTTCGCGCGAGGTACACAAAGCCACAACACAAAGCCGCACAATTATGGCTTGGGGACTCGACCTATGGCCTTACTGACCGGGTATAAGAAATCCGTCTTTAGCGTTTTATCTAGTCGATGCGGCTGAGACAGAGCCTTGCGATAGATGTAAGGTGTTGTGCATAGGTAGGATTGTGGATTCAATGCCGAGTATATGCGCATTCCTCCTGCGCACGGTGCGTGGAGCAGCGAAAAAAGGTCTCGAGGCTCGTCACAAGTATAAGCTACTTGTTTGCAGACACATGGTCTGAAGCAGCTTATTGTTAGATCAAATGGCAGTCAGATACCAGGTACAGGTACTAAGCAGGCGCGCGTGCCATGACGAGAATTCGTAAACGTGAGTCGAGAAGTATCTTAGTGATTCTGTTTCCTATTTGCAAGTGTGAAAGAGAGGAATTTCCTATCAGGGCGGCATACATTATCGCCATGCGTGACCCAAAAATTGGCCTGGTATATTTGCGCTTCATCGCATAAAGACGGTCAATGGTAGCGTCTCGTCTTCATATCATCACGTCGTAAACTAGCGGTTACGTCCTTCTTGGCCACAGGCGCAGGCTGTGCGTTCTTAATGTCTTCCAGGCACAAGTGATTCACAAGCCGCGGTTGCGCTTGCTGGTACGAGCGACTTTCGGATTCGCCTTTGCCGAGATTTATCAGCGAAGACCTGGGTCTCCGAAGCCAAATGGATCATTATTCGACGAACTATTTGAGCCAGAGCCAGAGCCAGAGCCGTATCCCGAGGGGGTCACAGAGGTTTGCTTGGCAAGTGTAGCGGGATCTGGGAGGGGATTCCACACAGGGAAGCCCGTTGGCGGTTGTGACTCCCCAAGTGCTTTTCCCCGAGCGTAGTCGACCAGGCTGCCATTGATACCCGTAAGCGCCCAAGCAAAGACAGCAACGTCTCGAATGCTCTGCATGAATGTGTTTTGCATTTGCGAGGCTTGGGCGGCCTGCTGCGCCATACCCGGATGGCGGGCGCCCAGAGGATATTGGGGCATTTGCAGTGGCGCCGGGTGGAAGACAGGCTGAGTGGCCCACGGTGCGGCATATATGCCGTTGTACTGATGTGCGGCCTGTCCCATAGGCATCGTTCCTGGAAGCATTGGACGAGCACGGCGGAGACAGACGACCAAGCCATCAGTGGTGCACGAGATGACAGCCTCAAGCTCGATGGGCTCATCACGGAGCTCGGAATGTGGTGAGCTGATTGCTGAAGAGGCTGGCGAGGGGGCCGAAGGTCGTTCACCAAAAATGGCACGGTGGGTATCTGCAGGGTTAATACTATCTCCAGAACTGGTTCGGGACTGCGTACGAGGTTCATCACTATTCCCCCTGCCATTGGACTGATTGGAAAGGTGTCGTGAACTGGTGCCCTCCGAGGTTGATGGGCCATGAAGGTCTACACCGCCGTCGGACTCATCCTCGGAGCTCGTGGCATCTGTCATGAGATCATCTTCGCTCTCAGATGACATTACCTCGGGCGCATCATCTTGCCGTGAATCACGGAAGAAGAAGCGCATATAGGCAATGGAGTCGTTGCCCTTGGCAGATTCAAGACAGCGAACAGCATCCTCGAGGCAGTTGGGAGCAATGCAGTAGTAGAAACTGCGTCCCTTCATGGCCTCGCCTGGGATGCCAATGATCTGTTCGATGCCGCTCGTGGCATACATGCAGGTCAGCGTCCGGGTGAACCTGTTTAGGAATAGCGCTGCGCGCGGCTCATGAGTTTGGTCATCCGGGCCAATGTCAAACTTGCTGGATAGATGTGACAGCATGTGGTAGCGAGGGTCTCTGGGCGACGAAGCAAATAGCTTTCGCACAATGGGGGCCTCGACTGCTCGCTCTGAACGGCCGAGTCAGCTTGGCGTGCAGGTGACAGATGATGACGACAGACTTACTCTGGCTCTGCATGCCATTTCGGTAGATGCTGATGCAGCAGACGAGGACATCATAGACGACAGAAAAACAGCATTCGCAGCCAACCCAGTCGCCCTGGCGGTTCCTCAGGCGGCAATATGACAAGACAGCAGCCTTGTCAAGTCGCACGCCTCGACTGTGCTGAGCCTTGGCCAGAGGCAGCTCATCAGGGTGGAAGAACTGCCATACAGGTCGATTGACAACCTCGTCAGGCGTGTGGCCCAGGATGTCAACAATGGAGTCGGACGAGTAGAGAATGGTGGCGTCGTCGGAGAGGTCTGTGGTAGTAAGCACAGGCGCCAATGGAATGGGGACTGAGAGTCGCTTCGCTAAGCCTACCGTGGATGGTGATGAAGGTAGTGTCCATGATGGCAGGTGCGGGTGCGGGTGCGGGTGCGGGTGCAGGTGCAGGTGCAGGTGCAGGTGCAAGTGGTTTGTCAAGGAGGAGGGGTCGGTCCTTCCTGTACCGCCGTCGTCCGGGGAGTTGTCGAATCTAATAATTCGTTGGAGCAGCGGCGGGAAAGAGGGAAAATACAGGCGGCCAGGGAAAGGGCCAGCGATGGCGGCGGCGGCGGCGGCGGCGATTGAAGTAGGCAGGGTCCAGGTGGCACAGGGCACGTTGAACGAGGCGCTGGTACGGATGTTTTGGAACAAACGGGTGGAGAAGCACCGTGACACGCGCCCGCAGTTAATTGCTGAGGATGCGAGGGTGCAGCCGGAGAGTTGTGTGCGGGCGCGGTGTGAATACGAGTCAGGCGCGAGTGATGTAATAACTACCTAGGTAGCCGCTCGTTGAGCGCTCAGGGCTCGGGCAGCAGGGTGAAGCGCGCAGCAACGGTGCAGCTGCAGCTGCAGACGAGAAAACGGGCAAAGAGGAACAGGAGGACGGACAAAAGTGCGCGTAGGGTATGATGGCTGCCGTGTTGGGACTGGGGCCGGGCCTCATACATGAATTCGCAGGCTGCAGTAGAGTACACAGAGCAGCAGGATTACTGGGTGTACATGTAGAGTTGGGGGCATCAGGCCATGATCGTACAAGTACACGGCGGATGTGTGGCTGGCGTTCAACGAGGACAAGGCGGTGCCATTCTAATGCTGTCCAAACACCGCAACTCCAAGTCGACTCGGCGTCTGGTTGGCCCTGCATGGCTCCGAACTGTCTTCCTCGTCGTCCCCAATGGCGACCCAGCGCTTTGGCCGTCGACGCTCCCGACGGCGCTAGTGCGCCACAATGCCAAGACACTGGCCCCCTCCCCCCTCCGACTCTCCTCTCACGCAGCGCTACCCATCCACTCACTCTCCAATAGGGCGTTGCATCCTGTTGCTGCGTCTGCACACTCCCGCACTGTCCGAGCTTGCTGCCAGAACATGTCTTCTGCAGACTTGATGTCAACCATATCCCGTGAAGCAGCACACTGACTACAGACCTGCTCCCGCCCTGCATTAGCTGCCATCGGCTGCCAGCTGCCGGACGCGTCTCTCCTCAGTCCTGCACCTCCACAATCACAATGCATCAACACGCCGAGATCCCTACACTAAGAGGCACAATCAGGCTCGGGGTACCTCGCCGCGCCACGTCCAGTGCTGACATTCCTTCACTAACACTTCTCGCAGGGACAAGCCAAGTCTCGCTTCAATCCCGGTCAGCCGCTATGCTTGCAACCTCTCGTCACCAATGTTACTAACTCCCTCCAGCCCCATGCTACGACGTCGACTTCTACCCTTACACCCTGCCTGGTATAGATGCTGTCTTTGCCGTTTGTGGCGGCACCTATGTGTGTAGCACCTCGTCTTCGCCTTCTGCTGTCGCTAACTGCCAAAGACCGTCATCTGTCGCTGTCTTGTTCAAGGGGACAGTACCATCGAGGTCATTCGTTGGTTCGAGCATGACGACGCCCAAGTGCGCCAATACCAAGACGTTGCATCCAACTTGCTAACCAATCACCACAGGCGTCCACGTCGCCTTATGAATACAATAGCGTCACATGGTCACAAGCTGACAACGGCGACCCGCTCGTCTGTGTAGCTGGGAGCAAATCCCTGATAAGAATCCTCAATGTCAAGACTGGAGAGCTCGTCCAGGTAACGCTAATCAGGCAAACTCCAAAGGACACATCACTGATTGGTCACAGACTCTGATAGGCCACGGCGACGCATGTACATGATCCAGCTCCGCATCCAAGCCGCTGACCCTGACTCTGCAGAATATCAACGATCTTGTGGTATCACCTTTGGACCCTACCATACTGGCATCAGCTAGTGCCGACTACAGTATACGCATATGGAGCCTGCATGCCGCCAACAGGAAACAGCCCCTTGCAGCAATATGCCACGGACAGGGCCACAAAGATCAAGTCTTGACACTTGTCGGTGGCATCCTTCATCTGCGTTTTTACGGATCGGTATACTTACTCCCATAGGCGTACCACCGTCAGGGTCGCTACTTGCTGTCGGCAGGTATGGACACAAAGGTCAACTTGGTACGGCCAGCTTCACAGGTACCGACGTATCAAACAACTGCTAACAAAAGACAGTGGACCGTACCAGACAATGTAATCGAACATGCGGGAACCGATAAACCGGCTGCCTTACATTATCCCCACTTTTCCACTACCGAAGTTCACACTGACTTCATAGACCGGTACTACATTTGTCTCCAAGAAGAGCAGACTTGAGTGCTTACCGTTATAGCGTACAATGGTACAATGATCTCATCCTAAGTCACGCTGCCCGAGAGGACCACATCCTTCTCTGGCGCATCGACAAATTCAGCTCTGACCGCCCAGAGACTCCACCTCCACCAATACCAACTTCAGTTGCCGTGAGCAGCAGAACACCGGTCACGGTGCCGGCCGATGCGACCTCAAACACACGATCGGCATGGGGAGGTCGATTTCAACGACTCTTAAAGTTCGAACTGCCACATTGTAGTATCTTTTACCTTCGCTTTTCGCTTTTCCATGAGCTGGGTCGCCACCCCATACTCGTGGCAGGCAATGAGAAAAGCCGGGCCTTCTTCTGGGATCTGCAGCGTCTCGAGCAGGCGCACATGGGTGAAGAGGGGATACAAACCGATCATGCGAATACACTGTCAAAGACCTTACCTCGCCATGTTCGCGAAAGCTCTACGTCTACTGCGTCATCTGCAGTGAGTGCTGGCTCCAGCACCACTACAAAGACCAAGCGGAAGAAGATGAAGAATCTCCCTCGTGACAAAGGCATAAGCGATCCCTTTCGACCTATAAAAGCGCACAAATCCATCGAGGTGCCAAAGTACAAGTCTTTCCCTTTCTATAAATTCGCATGGAGTCGTGACGGTCAGTGGTGCGTCGGCGTCGGAAATCCCAGGTATGCCGATAGTGTGCACACGCTATATTCGACCAATGGCTGACTCGAAGAACCATATCAGTTTGATCAATGTCTTTCATCGTTGGAAAGATGGAGTACCATCAATCACTACTGAAGAGAGCATCAGTGTGCCCATGCATGAGGAACAACCACAAATCAGTTAGTCCAAGACCCCCACAATCATCGTAACTCAGCTATGGTTAGCCCTCGCTTTTTCCTTATCCTTTAGTGCACTTTCTCAACACGTTTAAGCACTTCCTGCTGACTTGGGAATTTATCAGATGAACAGGGCATAATTGATGATCTCACGGAACTTTGCACGGCCTATGAGTTGAGAAAACAATTGGCGAATGACGAAGGTGTTCCTTTCGTCGAAGTATTGAGCGAAACTCTAGGCGCCTTTGTCGAGAGCTTACCGCCTTCTGAAAGAGTGTTTGCCCGTTCGCTTGAAGGCCTACAATCACATCCACATCACACTTGACTGCCGCAAAGCACCTGTTTCCAGCCATGGAATGAAACAATATGCACCCAAATAAGATCAAGTTGGCGCAACACAACGTCACATACCGATACTGGTAGGCGTCTCGCGCTCCAGACCAAAGGTGTATGGTACAAGAGAAACACAATTGAAATAGCTATTTCGAAGAACCAAATATTCAGCAAATCAGTCCCACTAGGCTCTCCACTAGGCTCTCCACTACTGCAACTCCGCAGGCGTAATCCTCAAGACATGCGCCCAACTAAGACTCCTTACATCAGCCCATTGTTCCTCCCCTGGACCACCCCTCCTCCTCCTTCACAAAGCCCTCTCCACCCCCTCCCACCTTGGACTCCTAGCCCTTCAATCATTATCCACGATCTCCCTCACCGCTTCGCTCGACGCGCCCATCTCCACACCCCATTTCCATCTTCCGTCGCCGCCCCCAGCCACAGTTTCTTCCTCCCCACCATGTAGACCACACTCCGCTCCCTCACTACCATACCCATACCCTACTCCACCCGCAACCGCAACTCTAGTACTACACCCCTGTTCCTTACACACCACCGCACCAGGTGTCCTCGCCCACTCCCCTCTCCCTAGCATCTCCCTCCCAACCTCAATGGCGGGTAGAACCGGTGTCCCCTCTCTACTCGGCACCCTGCTCGGAAAGGACGAGTAGAAACTGTACGTCTTGGCACTTGTTCCAGGTGTTGAGGAAAACGAGGATGTCCAGCTGTGGCTATGGCTGCAGTCTGAGTATGCGGATAAAGAGAGCTTGTCGAGCCAGGGTGAGGAGCGGGGTTTGCGCTGGGCCAAGGAGGTGATAGATGGGCGGGTTAGGGATGGTGGACTGGGATAGGGGAGCGTGGGCATTGGAAGGAGGAAGGTGGTGCATTCTGTGCAGGTGCAGGATAGAGATGGCATTTTGCTGGTATTGCTGTGGTAGTGGTGATTTGCGCTGATGGTAGGCACCTGGATCGTGCAGACTGTCTTGTTATGTTTCTAGTTCGTGCTGTTGTGTCTGTCTGATTCGACTTTTGGCGTAAGTAGTGAGGTTTCCGTATCCACTGGAATTGAAATCATGGGTTTTCAACGTCTGTACAAACTCTAGGGGTCGTCTTCCCAACCTCCAAAGAAAAAAATAATCGCGTCACGTCAAGACTCAGTGCGAATAACCAAGGTAGCAACAATAAAACGGCGCGCTTTACAAACACAATGGCGACGGAAACAGGTCTATTTGAGACATCCCCTCCCAAAATCACGCGAACTTTTGCTAACCATCTCATGACCCATTAATCGACAAATTGTCACAAAAGAGGGCATTTTGGTCGGAATTTCCCCCTTTGTCAACCTTGACACGCGCGAAATGTGGTCCCGATGAACAAAGCCCGGCCCCCATAGTTGATGCAAACAAAGACAATGGGCATCCCCACGTGTTTCGTGTGGATCATGCACACGCAAAGCCCACATGCATGCATCACCTTGTCCAAAAAAAAAAGAAATAGAAAAAAAAACAAAAACTGCCCGGTATTCAAATCGGGCACAGGCACACGCGTGCGTTGCTACGGCAATCCCGTCCTACACTCCCAAGCCCAATTCCAGTGGGAAAATATACCTGTGTTTTGCCTCTGACGATGCAGCCGTCCCCCAAATCTGAGTGAATCATTCTGTGGAGAGTTGAGAGACTGCGTGTATGGTTCTAAGATTGGAGACGTTGTGAGTGTTTAGTGGTGAAAATATGGTATTGATCCATATCATCAATGTATTCGGGGAGGAGCATATTGTCCATGGTTGCTGCTATTGTTAGCTTAGACATTGCTTTGTGCGGTGTCTTGGTAGTTGCGAGACACATGAGTTTGCACTGGCAGTTGCGACGCGATCTTGGATTGTTCGAGTAAGCAAGCGGTGACATTATATGATTTCTTTGCGAGGATAGAGGAGACAGTTCGGTTAGTGTATGAAGGGAGTTACTTGATTAACTGGGGGGGGGGGGTTGGACGGTTGGGCTGTGGCTTCGTGGAATAGGCGAGAAATTGGAGATGTTGATGAGAGTGTGGAACAGACCATCGGAACACCACTTATGCCGAACCTGATGACCTAGTAACGCGTACTTGTGATAGATTGATTCCGAAGGAAATCGTAGCAGTTCTACTCGGCCAGTTGAAGATTGATAGTGGAAAAGCCATGTCAAACGAATGAGATCCTATTTGACGTACGCTCCAGCTTAGTCGTGTATGTGTGCTTCGGCCATCCACTGCACGTGTTTGTCGACGAGATGATCGAATGCAAGATCGGTTGCCATCTCATCGAAATCGTCCGCCGCATTGCGACAATCAGATCGACTCGGTATTGAAGGCAAGTCGTAAACCGAATATGACGCGCGGTGAGGAACTGTCAGCCAGGTGTCATCTTCATGACCCGCGCAGTGAGACCTTGCATCACCTTCATTGATATTACGCCGTTCCACAGGGCCTGTTGTGGACGATCCATTGTGGTGCTGTTGCTGTCGACTACGCGATGAGCCTTGAAGGGCAGGTGTTCCCACGAATAATCGCGTACGAACGAGCGAGCTGATTCTGCCAGTTCAGCACCGGTATGGGGCGCCGCAAGACCTGGCCAAATCTTTTGTCCAATAGTCGGACTGTAGTAGTGATCACCAAATCGAACCTGCGGGCACCTGCATAGTGAACATGTACCTTTAAACTCAATCCATTTTGAGATGCACTTCGCACCGAAGCAATGGCCGCACGAGAGCTGCATTGGTCTTTAGCGATGCTTAGCAGTACTAGAATTTCTGTAAGGAATATAACAAATGCAGCAGGCCTTGTGAGAGTCCATCGCATTCGTGTCGGGGCTTTGAGGGTGAGCTTGGTCATGCGTCATTTTTTTAGTTCAGGTCGAAGAGATGTTTGGCAGAAAGGTATCAATGTTCGGATCGGACTTCCAGACCGAGGAGAGAGTGGTAAACACAAGTCCTCCACTGTACATCACGTTCACAGTGGTCATGATAAAATCAAGATGTGTGTTCACCGAGATAGCACTGTGAACGTGCTCTTTGGGTTGTATCGCCACAACAGTCTAGACAGTGTCTGCGAGAACACAGTACACGAAACGCAGTGTGAACTAAGATTGCTTCAACTTGTTGATAATGTATCTGATCCCCAAGTCTGAACTTTGAGGGGCCGTGATTAAGAAGACCGTTATTTCATGTGAGATAATGGGGATCGCGACTCTATTTTGGCACAATATCTATGCCGCTATATAGCATATAAAGTAGATAGATCTCCAACATCAATGCAAATCAAGCACGCATTCTCTTCCATGAAAAGAAGAATAATATGCAAGTCTGAGTGGGAACGTTCGTCAGAGACCTCAAAAGCACAATAATACAATAAATAGATACCATACGCCAGTTATTGTGCCCTCGCACGCGGTGCACGTGGGGGCAGAGGTAAGCCTTAGCAATCACGTGGCACCATTTCTGCCTTGCAAGGTCAGTCCTGTATATAACTAGATACGGACAAACTGCGATCAAGGTTGTTGATTTATCGGACTCAAGTATGGATGCGAACCGGCGTGCCAATACCCTTTATGTGCATGTGTCATTCAAGCCTGGACTTTCGCTTTCGCGCCCACATGTTCGGTTTTCGGGTTGTTTTTCACTGACGTATAAGTGCTACAGCAGTGCATGATTTAATTTGTCATCTTTCCTGTGTTGCCTGAATTGGGTTTCAGGCGGCCCATTTCTGACAAAGCGTGCAGAGCGTAAGCAGAAGGAGCGCCAAAAGAGCGCCAGGGATCAATCTATCAAGTAAACAAGTTAGGCATATATGTATGATATGAAAGCTACTTGTCAGAAAGGAAAAAAAAGACTCCAAATACCATCATCTTCACTTTGCTGAAAAACTCCCTTCGCATCGATCACCTACTCTACACCCAACACGAAATATCACATTGCATCCAAAACATTCAAAATGGCGGAACCACCTGTCATCGTACTGGTGCCAGGTTCCTTCACAGTGTCCTCCCAGTACGATTCTCTCGTGAAACCCCTTCGCGAGAAAGGCTACACGTTACATGTCCTCGAACCACCTTGCTACCCAGCAGGCTACAAAGCCAGGTCCGACCAGTCGCCACCAGGCCTCGCCGATGATGCAAAGTTCGTGCATGACTTCGTGGAGAAGATTGTTGAAGAGGGAAAGGAGGTTGTGATGTTCGCACATAGCTATGGCGGTATGCTACCAAGTTCAAGGCAGTGCATAGTCAAAATGATCGTAGCTGACTTGCTGATTACAGGAGTCCCCGCATCAGAATGTCTCAAGGGTATCACAGCCAAAGAAATGGCTGCGCAAAGTAAGAAGGGTGGTGTTTTACGTATCGCATACATGACGTGTGTCGTGCCCCGCGTTGGCGAAAGCCTAGGTGCCGTGATGGCTGCAAACAAAGGTGGCATGACGCCCATCAATATTGACGAGGTACATGCTCACTCTCTGCCTCTCACTGCTCATGCTAATCGTTGTGGCAGGATGGTTGGATGTCAAACAACGACCCTGTCGCTAGCGCGGCTTTGGTCTTCAACTCCTTGCCTCCTGCCGAGGGCGCTGTGGAAGCAGCAAAATTTGGAAAACATTCCAGCACCTGCTTTGGCGACAATTTAATGCACGCGGGCTACATGGATCTACCAGTGAGTTGGTTATTTTGCGAGGATGATAAGTGTGTTACGCCGGAAGTGCAGCAGAGTGGAATCGCAGCGATTGAGGAGAGTTGGAAGGGAACGGAGAGAGAAGGGAGGAGCGTGGAGGTGACGAGATTGGATGTTGATCATGTACCCTTCCTGACGAAGGGAGATGAGGTACGAGCTTGGGTTATTGAGTGTGTTAGGAAGGGGCAAGCGGATAGAGTAGCCTCGTAGTAATGCTCATAGTCTGGAGAGGGAAGCATCAGACAATCATGACCTTGCCTCACGGCACGAGTAAGTGAACACCTTGGTTAGGGGATAACGTTTTGTCGTAGACTCCTGGGAAGAAAGACTCACAAACTCTTCCCGGCTGCGATGCCACTGAGTTCAAAATGAAGCTGACCCATGGCTTGCGGGCGTGCAATTGTATTGAAGTCAGTGATGAGCTCAAAAGCCATTGCGCGGTGAACAATTCCTGAGAACAACGAGCGTACCATTGCAAGTACAATACATATAACGCTTACACACAGAGCTTCATATAGAAATATTGCTGGTTTTCCGGTTGCGGACTGCTCTGACAGAAGAGATCATCTTCGTGGCGCCTAGTTTAGACGAGTCGACCTGCGACACAACTTGTGCGTCCCCACTTCCCACCGCGAGGCTATTTGACCTTCATACCAATACCACAATTAGGACAAGGCTTGTAATACATAGCTCGGACTTAGCTCATTCTCAGTTCTGGTTATCCGGAGTGGCCATGAACATACATTACTCCTACAAGGGGACGCTTTCGCTACCAGCTCTGCTTGTTGGCCTTGTGATGAGCTGTCCCCCCCATCTATGCGTCTCCATGAAACCTCATGCCTCGCGCGCAAAAATCTCGAAAAGGCAAAGACAGTAGCGCAACAGCATGATGACGCAATCATACCCTACATGGTGTTTTAATATATGTCAAAGGAAACTTGCCGTTGATTGGCTGAACCAGGCACATGGATACTTACCGGCCTGCAAGATGTCGGAGGTGCAGCAGGGCACATGGGAGAACGCACATCAATAAGCCTGGCTACTTGGTCTGTAGCAACACGGTAAGGCTCGATGCGTTTCGACTTCCTTGTTGGCGATGGACGTTGACGAACAGCTGGAATTCTTCTCATTGAAGGCATGAGCGACCCAGCCGTCGCGGCTTCTCACAGTGCACAAAAACTACAAGTATCCACGGACATACAATTCACATCTTCTAGAATGCCATTGAGATGCTTTCCCAAGGTTTTTCATTGACATTGACATTCCAAGATACAGATCTGACATGCTCTTGGGGTCGTTTCATCGTCAGTTTGTAACCGATGGTGCGGCAGCCATACGAAACATGAAGCGCATGAACGATAGCACCTTCTCCAATATCACCCAACACACCTGCACACCACATTGATGGGTCTCTATGGTTATATAGGGCAATGAGAATCAGGAACCGGGCACGTATCTGCCTTGCAACGCTCGTGTAAAATCGATCCATTCTCCCAGCCCTTTATATCCTGTGTCTTGAATATGCGCGTCGCTATTTCGATAGTCGTCACTGTCTTGAGTGCGGCGTCCATTGTACTTGCGTCGCCGATCATATCCGAGCCCCTTGTGCAGCGACAGTTTGATACTGTTGGATCTGATGTCGCTGCGATAGGACAATGTCCCGTGAGTTACTATAAACCAGCTTTAGCCGCGCAGGTTCAACAAGGCTAATATAGCATAGACGGATTGTTGGAATGAAGCTGTAATAGAAGCAGGTTGTGATCCAAATGTAGACGACGAATGCCTATGCGGTCCCTTCTTCGATGCGGTCACGGACTGCACAAGTGATTCATGCAATGTTGGCGATAATCTTGGTATGTTCTTTTGGCGACAACTTAGGAGTGACGGTCGAAGCTGATATCAATCCACAGCAGCGCTAAGCTTCTTGCAACCTGCTTGTGTCTGATATTGAGAATAACTTACCACATTGCGCGCTTACTCTACATCGTCACGGTACTGCGGCCTTGTTATGCCCGAACCATTCACTTATCTCCGTTGGTCCAGCATTGTTGCTTGCTCTACAAAAATAAGCCCGATACATCTTTTAATACATATGGCTCTTGTGGCTTGTTCTGGAGCCCCCTGGTTGAGATTGGGTTTACTTGTAGTGGAATTAAGCACAAATCGTTGCAACGGGAACAGACATGGTGAAGGGCCGATCTGACAAAATACTTGACAAAAGGCCATATGGACAGTGTAGTAGTTGTACATTATATGATATTTAACGCGACGCTGCTGGAATCAAAGCTGTTCCCTCTTGACCTCGTGGATATTGAGATAGCCGACGTACCCGATCATTGACTGGTTGCTGTATATGATTGGGAATTCCTCTGAGGAGTTGGTATAGAGCATCATCCGCGACATGGGACTCAGTCGATTTCATCGATTTGATACATCTGAGCTTCATCTTCTTTAAAAGGCTGTGACGTCGCTTCAAACTCGACGATTGGCATCATAAACTCACCATGTCGAACGAACACGCACTTCACTCCCAAGATACTCCGGCTCTTTGAAGAGACAGACCAAGAAGGACGCCAGGACGAAGCTCACTGTTAGCTCTCTTCTCATAGACTAAATAGGTCGTTTAGCTTTTCCATACTCAAGATTGACTACCCTGGACTAGATGCAGTCTGTCATTCGTTCTCTTGGCTACCTGTGGTTTATTAGGTAGGCCGGGTGTTGTATCGGCTTTGCGCATTAGTTGATAAATCTTGGGCTTGCCCGTCTCAATGGACGCCGTCTCAATGGACGTCTAAACAGGAGTCAGCGAGCCCTATTGTATGTGTGAGTGCTATGAGGGGTTATGAGAGCCGCGTTATAGTATTGGCAGATTTCCAGCAAGAAGGCTAATTCGGAGGCCCGTCCCAAATCCGACCAACAGTGTGGAATGAAAACTCGATATGAGTTCGGCGTATATACACTGTTCCAGTGCACACATCAACTGTGGAGTGAAGATAGCTCGTGCATCTTACACCCCTTGCCGCTAGAAGCGGCTACAGACACATATCATTGTTGTACTGACATACCTCCTTCATACAATCAATGTTCTTGATCATTACGGAATGCCTGGCTCCGCTAATAATAATGAATCTTGCCTTCCCAAACACGACATGCAACTCTTTCGCCTCAGTCCAGAATTACTGTGTACTTCCTGCAGGTACAGGAAATCCACCAGCAGGTCACAGATCCAGCCCAGTGCCAGATCCAGGGTCCATATGCCATTATGATTGGCCCACAGACCCCATGCAATCCACATGCCGGCAGACCCATCCGTCAGGCCTTCCACATTAGGAAACCCTTCCACCCATGTCCACTCCAGACCGCATACTACTCCACCTTCCGTCCGCATCAGCCTCAAGTCCCTGAATCGAACCCACGGCCTCCAGTGACAAGAAATTCCGGTGGCTTGACTCCCTATCAGTGGATACCCCTTCCCTTCGCTCTAAAATTTCCCCGCAAAGGGACCCTTTACAGACTCAAAGGAGTCAATATGCCAGACGGGCCAGGCCAGGCTAGCCCCCTAAGCCACAAAGATACGCGTACCACGCTACGCAAGCGATCGGAGCAACACGGGGTACAAGCTCGTGAGGTCTTGGGCCGCGGGTGTGTGCGTGGGAAGTGACTTTAACCCGAGGTACCCCATGGATTATTGCCAAGCGAGATTGCTCGGAAGAACGCAATGCAGCAGCAATCATGCCGGTCCGACTTGCCCCGGATCAATCGTGGACGGGGAGACTGGGGATGGTAGGTAAGGCGTTCGTGAGGCGTCGCGTGGGGGTTGGAGAGGGGGGGGGGTTCATAAAATATGCCGAGGGTGACGTGAGGTGGTTCCTGATGAAAGCATGTGCATAGGGCAGTATGACTGCGCGCATGACAGGCGATACGCATGCTGCTTTCTGAATGGGCTATCGTGTTTCCCAATGGCTTGTGCTCTATGGATCATGCGCGCCATGCTGTCACTGTGATGCTACGGGTTCTCCATTCTGGACCCAAACCCAACTCTACGGTCTACGTCCGGGAATACTTTGGCACAAAGCATGATTCATCTATACAGAGGGGCACATATAGCGGGTTTCAAGATTCGTGACACACTCTGCATATGAGACAGTGCATTGAAACACGCACATGCTCGGGTAAATACATGGAACAATCGGCAATCTACGCATACACATGTCTGCAGTCGCTGGTACGCACAATGGAATAGTCAAGACTGAGCGTGGCTTTGTAGCAATGCACACCGATGAACAGTCTCGTGATTGACCTGCAGATGCAAAGCGCCGCGCTCGCCTCACACTGTTGAAACGCAGCAGAAGCCGGTGCTCTCGCATCGAGCATGTGAAAAATGTGGGGAGGGGGCGGGAGGGCGGGAGGGCGTCATCGCGAAGGCAGGCTGGAAGAAGAATCGCGATGGTGGTGTCGTTGTCGATTGAACTTGCAAGTGTCCAAGTTGGCGTCGGGGTAATGGCCGCTATAAACTGATACCAGCCTCTATCTAGCATTGCAGCGTAGGTGGCTTGGTGTCGGTTCAAGCGATTCCATACCATCGAGATTGAGAGTGGGGGGAGGAGGAACCTGGTAAACAGTTGCGATGTGTCCTTTCACTCCAAACACTTACCCGTCATGTATCAGTGGTCAAAGTATGCCAAGTGACTTCAAACTGCTGCAGGGTACCGTACCGTATATACAACAGCACTCTAAATGGCCGTTGACAATTAAGCCCTGATCAGCATGTACCTTGCTGCAGCAATCACCGACCAGTATACCGACAGCCTGGTCCAGCTCACGTTGGGATTTGATTGAAACAAAATCGTTCATTGGTCAGGATCCCGCGATACGGTAACTCACGTATGCAGTATTGTTTTACATCCCGTGGCTGCGCGCTTGGTACGAAGCAGCTCACCAGGTACTTTGGAAAGTGAATTTCAAAGTAGCCATTGTATACTGTCTGGGTTGTACCTGGATCAACACGGTTTGCGCGCCAGCACTGGTGGGATTTAGGATGCAAAAAACGTGCAGCAAACGTTTCGCTAGCCGTGGCCCAACACCAGGAAGAAAGCAGAAATGGACAAAGACAAATGCTTCGAATGAAAGAGACTCCACATCGGCGACCAGAGCGAAGGCATGGCGACAACATGGTGACTCCTATGTGACAAGCCAGCACGGTCCCGCAGGACCACAATTTTGTCCATTCTGCCTTGAGAATATCCGATGACAGCCCCGGCCATGCGGCTCAAAAAAATATAAAATCACGCCCATGTCGTCTTACGATAGCGGATCAACCCCAAAAACGGCATCCTACCCTCGTTTGATAGTAGGATAAAAAAGGGACACAACTCCACAACGCTCCCCCATCACCCACCCCAGCACACCAATCCTTCAACGATGAGTGGTGCAAAATTACCTCGGCGAAGAGGCCGTTGTCCCCCGATGGCACGACTCGATCAAGCCCAGCAATAGAGTAGCGAACCAACGCAGCCTTATCCGTAAGCGCCACAATTTCCAGGTCAGGAAGGACGGACGATGCATGGTCCTCGATAGCTAGGCTGTGGAGACCCCGCAAGCCTTGAACAGCTAGGGAAGGATGCGCGCCATGGGAAGCGCATCTAGAAGCTCGCTAGACGCCAGCAAGGGGCGCGCACTGTCCTAGCTCTGATGACTTTTGCGACAAAGTAAGGTGTAGCTTGCTGCAGGCTCCGCAATCGTTATCTGGGATGTTGGGTATGAAGGCGGGTCAAGGGGTGAAAACAATGGGGGCGGGCTGACGCAAGACTGTGTCGCACGAAGTGAGGCCGATCGGGATGGGAAGTTATTCCGTTGGCTGTTTGGTGGTGGAGAAGGTTCCAGCGGTTGATTGCGATTCGTTTTCCAATTACTGCGTTGACCCTTATCTTTGCTTTTGCACGAGAAAGGGCAGCAGATCTGTGTGCCAAGTAAGCATGTGGTTAGCTGAAGGCGTGCTCGGGGCTAGTGAGCCCACGATGCATGGGAACGGGATCGGATTGGCGTGTAGGCAGTCCTCCTATACACCACCAAGTAACCAAGATACGATCCACCGCGGAGCGAGTTGGGTTCGAGAGCATGGCAATTCGCAAGTACACGGGATATACCGAGCGAGAGTGCACGCATGTGAACGCACCAACCAGACCTTGTATCTCCTGAGTTTCTCCTCATCTCGTATTCGGAATCTCAAAGCTTCACTCACCATTTGGCTACCACCACTGTAACTAGCATGCGTTTGCGTTGCGCTGCCGGCCCAACAACCTTCTCTCCTCAAACGCCGCATCAACGCTTCGCTTTGGCGGCCTCGTTGCGCAGCAGCAGAACTTGTCGCCGCCGCGTCTGCGGAATTACCGGAGGACTACTACATACGTAAAAGACATGGCTGGATGTTGATGGCTGGTGTTTTGTGGAGTGCAGGAAATCGAGTCTGGGGTGCATGCCCAAGCACACGGGCGTGTGCTCGTTGACTTGTCGCCTCTCCCTCCAGCGGGATACCCAGAGGACTCGTAACAATGTTTCCAGTGACCAAATTTGTTAAGACGCTATCTACGGCTTCGTCTGTGAAGCTGCTGTAGATATGCGTGTCCTGCATCATCTCATATTGGTGGCTAAGTAGCGATAAGCAAAAGGGAGACAGTATCGATAGATCCGCGACAAGGGTCCTGGGTCATCAACACGGAAATTGTACACACGACATGTCACTTTTTCTGGGCGGGCGCGACCGCAACCGGATGTCCGCAATCTTGACCCTCCAAGGAAACACATGGTGGCATGTATGTCCGGCCGAGACAAGAAGAGACGCTAGCACAACGATGACACCTTGTCATCAACTCCGGGTGGGGAAAGGGAACAGGGAAATTGTTTTGACCGTAAGATTGTGGAGTCCCGGTCATGTACGTGGACGGGGGAAAAGGTGGCTGTGGGGGGGAAAGGGGGGGCGAGTGTCAATGCTTATCGATGCGGAATGGGTGTAGAATGGAGTCAATAATAGCTGCCTGGGAGATGGGTGTGGTCGCACAAAGGCCTGAAAGAAACCGAGACAACTTGCACACCGCATCTTGGCTATTTCGAGGCTTTGACACCCCCGCAAAGTAGTATCATCTTCCGCACAAGTTGTGGGTGAGATCAACGGTCGCACAGCACCACAGATGCGGAGACGCCGTCATGAGCTTATTCAATCCATTGTCAGTTAGTCACCAGTTTGGTTCCTCTTTTCCTAATTTTTTCTCCCATGTGCGGGGTTATCCTGATTGCGGAGGAGGCTAGGAGACGATCCTCGTTCTCCAGTGCGGTAAACTCTAACACGATTAAAGCTGGTAACTGGGGAGAGGGGGGGGGGCGATTTGATTTTTTGCTGTTGCATCACCAGCGCTGCAAATCACGTCACACCATCGGGGGGTTGGGCGACTGTCACCATTGCAAAACCGGTTCGTAATGCAGACAAAGCCAAATGTGGAGTCATGATTTGTCTGAATGGAGTTTGAATTACGCGCTGAGCTGAGGCATCTGTTTCTAATCCATGCCTCGCCTGCCAATAAGCAGGGCTCCCTTCCCCACAGTGCTCAAAGCCGCCCAAAAATTTGCTGAGTGGAACAGATACAAAGCCGCCAATTATTTGCGGGGGGGTATTGAATCCGACAAATGAACAAAAGAGATGAGTCTATCGGAACTGATGGATGGCGAATAGTGAAGTCGTAATGTGCCCTCGTAATTGTACCCATGTCTATCGCTCCCAATGGGGAGTCAACGCTCGCTAAAGAGAAAAGTGACGAATGTTGAAACTATGCTGCCAGTAACGCCGATACATGCTAGTTGGTTGAGAGTGATCTAGGTGCGATGCGACAAGTCCTCGCCCGCTAATGAAGCGGTCGTAGAAGAGTTGCCAGAGGAAAATCCGCTATTGCTGGGACCGTTGAGGAGGTCCTGCACAGCAACTTTGGGAAGTGGCACAGGGAGCTTGCGCTGTGCACCCTCGGGTTTTGCAATGATATCGCCAATGCTCATGCCATTTGTTTGGCTTGGAACATAGGGCTGCTCACGATCTGTCGAGGGCTCCATGGGCGCGAGTGCTGGCGAAAAGTTCTGGTTCAGGCTCAGATGACGCAAGTGGGGAAGCTGGAGATCGTGGAAACCATGCGGGCGTAGCCGGGGAGAGTGTGCCGGAGTTGCGAGGGGTGTGTGGTCGGGCGTCGGGCTAGCGGAGTCATGGGAAAAGGTAGGCGAAGGTGGGGCAGTTGACATGGGCGAGCCCGGTCTTGATTTCTTCGTCATCCTGTGCGCGTAGGGATCATCGTCCTCGTGAGAATGCGATCTTGACATTGGCTGCGACGAGTATGCGTACTGCGCAAGGCCGGGGAGACGATTCTGGTACGGGTGGTAGCCGCTGCTCGTGAGGTGGTGTCTACTCGAGTGCGAGTATTGGCCAGGACGCTGTTCCAGTCTGGAAGCAGCATCGGCGAGCAAATCCATGGGGCGGGAGAGGCCGTTGGGGCTGGAGGTGTTGCTGTTGAAGCCAGATGTGCTGCCCTGGTGGTAGGCTGCGAGGTCACTTCCCATGTTTGGCGAGTAATTTGAAAAGGAGTGGGGTGGTGAGACGTTGGGGGAGCCCAGCTGGGAATTGGGAGCACTGCGTGAGATTGGCTTGGTTGGGGGTGGCATCATGTGGGCGAGGCCACTGGAGGTGGGGTCCATGAGGCCTTGTTGGACAGCCTGCACAGCGGCGTGGTGGGCAGCAGCATGCTGTTGGCCCTTGCCCCGCCGCGAGTTGGGGTTGTTGTGTATTCTCGAGTGCCTGGGGTTTGTTAGATGGGGAGGCGGGGTGCACAGTGGACGGGCTGGAGCATCGACATACCGGGTCAGTTCATCGGAGCGGGAGAAGCGTTTTGTGCAGCCCGGGAAGGAGCAGGCATGGGGCTTTTCGCCAGTGTGGGTGCGGATGTGACGGGTCTGGTGCTCGAGGCGGTGGAAGGCCTTGTCGCAGAGCGGGCACTTGTAGGGACGGGGCAGGTCCTGGCGGTTCTCGTCCTGCGCCTGCTGGGGGGCGTTTTGGAGCAGCGGCGCCATGAGGCTCACGGTAGCGGTAGCCATGGGCGATGAGGAGGCGGCGGCGGCGGCGGCGGCGGCGGTGGGCGACGTGGTGGTGGTGGTCAATGTGTTGGTCGTGGATGTGTTGGTCGTGGATGTGTTGGTCGTCGTGGTGGACGTGTCGGGATTGAGCAGGTTGGCGAAACCTGACGACGGGGTGGAGGAGTGCATGTGACCGAGGGTAGAAAGTTGGGGGAAGGGGATGATGGGGGGCGCGGATATATGTATGGATCGCCTAGGCGGGCGTGTGGGGGTCGTGTCGAGGTGGCTGGCCTGTGCTGCGGCGGGCGAGGGCGAGGATATGCCGGAGCGCGCAGGGAGCAGCTGCCAAAGAAACGCGGTGCGCCAGCGCGGCTTGGCTGCCTGTCGGGGCCGCCACGACGACTCGTGAGGCCGTATCAGGAAAGCGGGCCTGATGACTTGCGGAGGCGTCTGTGTCGCCCTGGAATGCCGTCTCTCGCTCGTCTCGTCGCGGTGCGCCTGGCGGGACTTGCCTATTGCTCCGAGATTCCCAGCACCAGCCTGCTAAACTTGCTAACTCAGCAGAGGCGCACTGCCAACTGTGGAGCAGCCGCCCTGTGTTGAGCCGGCGACGTAATCTGTCGCTGCGCTGCGAGGAAAAAAAAATCTGGTAGCGGTGAGTGTCGGCGAGCGTACCGCTGCTGCTGCTGCCGTACGATACCTGAGGCTGTGGAGAATGCACCAACGTTGTTCGCCGTCGCCAAACCGTGGCTGGCGTCTGTCTACCTCTCTACCTCCTGCACTCAGAGAGTTGCCTGCGTGAGAGTGAGGCAGTTGAGTCAGACGGTGCAACGTTGCAGTTGAGGTGACCAAAGCTGGGGGAGAGATAAGGAACAGCTGGCGCCATGTGCTTGCCCTGTGCTATTCCAATATTCCAAACAAGCCCTTTTGCCTGCTCTGCTGTTGCGACCGGCACGCTGTGAGACAAGCCAACTGCGCACGCCCGACGCACCACGGCACACCTGGCACCGCAGTCGTGGCGACGTGTGGCACTTCTCCCACTCTACTTGCAGACTGACTTCTCCATTGGTTGCATCAGATGACCAATCCAGCAATGCAACTCCAGCTGATCTACCCAGTGGCTCTTGATCGAGTTTCACGGCAGTCTGGCCTGGCCGACGACTCCCTTGATGCTGTGGGGGAGCATTCCTGGGGTACTCTAGGCGCAGAATAAGCAATGCTCGACACCACCCATCTACACTCCAAGACATGCTCGCCCAAACACAAACAACACCGCTATATTGCTTCTGCTGCGGGGTCCTGCGTAGTCCTGCGTAGTCCTGCGCAGTCCTGCGCAGTCTTGCGCAGTCTTGCGCAGTCTTGCTCCGAAGTGGCGTGAACATGGTGCACAACTCTTCTGACGCCGCCCCCCTCCCCCCTCCTCCCTCCGCTGCGGCCCGCCGTCGATGCATCTTCCCGGGCATCCATCCTGTGTAGAGTATGCTGCTCAAGTCGGTGAACCAGTGTACGGCCATCTCTCCTGTCTCTACCCACTACATAGTATACCCATCATAGAGGCCTTACAGCGACTCGTATTGGCCAACCGTGGCCGCCAACTCGTGTCCGAGTTCCAGACATGGCGTAGAGTACCCCCAGTCGCTCATGAGCCCTGTGCTTGGCCTGGCTAAAGATTGTGGGGGACTCTGCTTGTGTTCTCTGCCACAGGCCGGCCGGCCGTCCCGATCAGTATGACGCCCATGTCCTGGGCCATATGGACTGCCTACCCCAGACAGTGCATGGCGCGGTCAAGACTCAGAGACGACTCTGATTTTCGTCGAGTCTCACAAAGCTCATGCACCCGTTTCCAATGCTACTGCGACGTAGTAAGCTGCAAGAGCTCATCTCGGGCTCCGCTATTCTTATCTCCCTGGCATCGCGAAAAATTTGACGGTGCTGCTAGCACCCAATAGCTCGCCCCGCTCTCTTCAGATTCTCCTGCAGAACTGGGGACACATGGCGCTTCCTCCGAGCAAACGCCAGGCCGAGCCGATGCAACGAGAAATTTCACACGCCGGCCAAACGACGTCTCACATGCCAAACACGTGGTCGGAGAAAGTCGGAGAGCGAAGGCTTCCCAAAATATGGGGGCTCCGAATGCTGTGTTGGTGGCGCATTAGCCCCATTGCAGTCGACCGAGGCGTCCAGCCCATGCAAGGTACGCCTGATGGAAGTCGGGATGGAAGCGAAAATATCTTCCACGCATCGCATCGTCGTCCTAGACCCAGCTTCACTTTATGCAGGTGTTGTCGCCCAGTCATCATGAGTCAGCTTTGTCAGCCCCATGGCTTAGCTGTCTGTAGAGTAGTGTAGAGTAGAGTACATGTTGGCGGAGCACCAATCTGTCCTCTAATCTCTCTACACGCTGCTGACCCCTCAGATAACCGGAACAAGTCCCAAGTCGTCCGCCGTGATAATGCACAGTCCCCGCCCCCGGCTGACAATGAGAGGGGTTATCCTAGGTTTGCACGCTCGTCGCCCAACAAACACTGTGGGAGGGGAAAAAAAAGTCTGACAACCCACACCACACCGACCAGTCGACTCACCTCATCCCACAGTCATGACATTACGCACTGCAGAATAGCCTGCCCGCGTTCCCCGACTTTCCATCCGTGGCGATCATGTTCGCTGTGTGCAGCGTGCTGTGCATCTAATCACGTCAAATCTGTAAAGAGCAGGTTACGCGTCGCCAACACCACAAACCCCAAGGGGCCACTGCCCGGGTCGAATCGGTTCATTCGCGGACAACAAGCTTCTTGGGGCCCCGCACAATGCACAATCTTCAAACACTGGACACAAGGCCCGAGGGTAGCCAAATGTCCAGCACCATCCAGGGGAATATCAGCGGGAATGACGCAGGCTGGCTCAACATGTGCGCCTTGGCTTGCTTTCACTCCCAAGCAAGGAGCTGATGTCATTGTACCCCACATCCTTTGGGGGTAAGCCGGCCAGGCGCATACCACTGAATCTGGCCCAGGTGTTGGTCGTGTACAGAGTAAACATCATGTTACTACGACAGTAAGAATAGACCGAAGCCAGCCGAGGATACGTGGCTCGCACGACGTCTCAACGCCATAGCCGCGGCTACTGCCTCCGTAACACGGGAAAGCTATTCCACGGTTGTTCCGGTTTGTATCTTGGATCTTGGCGGAGTCACGATATACATACTTGATTCCTTCGTGGCATGGATAGCCTTGTCGTATTCCCCAGGCTGTAGATCAATGGGACCCCCAGGTTGAGTATGCCGGATCTCCTGAGCCCCCAATTTTGAGACACGCGTCGCTGGACCCCACATCCAGAGAGCCAAAGCTCAGTACATGCGCAGAGTACGCATTGAAACAACCCCTTTTAGGATGTTTCCAAAAGTGTCAGGTAGATATACTGGATGCATTCGCCCACTTTGGTGGGCTGAGCTCTGTCCTTTGGTGGCTCTTCACCTGGCCCCCTTCTTTTCAACTGGATCGGCCGTGCAGTAGTAGACATGATAAGGACATTGGTAAAAGACTTTTGAGATGTTAATTTTCCGTGTTCATAGTCAAATGCGTGGGATTCAGTCCCGTGCTTCATTTCACTGTCCATCCCCTTCGTTACGCAATATCGACAGAGTTCGTCTGCAAGCGCTTCGATCAACGATGTGATCGCCGCGCTATGGTATCTTATGCTATCACCCTAGGCGTCCAAGCCACATCAACCTCTCTCCCATGTAATTTCATGGCGCCATACTATTCGACACACGGATTCCCCTCAAGACACGTATCATCGCTGCTGCGCAATGGTATACGTAACAAGTTGTGCAAGAACGATATCAGCGACCCCCACAGCAGCTTCTGCAGCCATCGCCGTTTCTGCCTCTCCACATGATTCTCTGAACTTTCAAGGTTTGAGTCTTCTCGTTGTCGCTTGGTTTCTCAATGATGCTAGACCGGCATGCAGGGTCGCTTCAGCTTCCACTTCCGCCCTAAGCGATCCAACTGATTCACCGCTGTGGCAATCAGCCGCCACACCCTACTGTCGACTGGACCGCATTCTTCCTCAACAACCTTGAACCCTAACGCATAGGGTTACAATATGTGAAGGGGGAGAGCGTAGTGTCATCGCGGCCTGCAGGGCTGAGAAAGACCTGCTGTATTGGGAGAACACTGTTAGCCAATTTGCTGCATTTCAACCAAGCGATTCGCCAAATCGTCGCAGAGTAGGTGTGGGTGGAGTTGAATGTATGCGTAGAGTTGGTGTAGACAGCACTAGAGTCCACCATTGAGAATGGAGAGACAGGCGCCATTGTGTAAGCTAGCGCTGCGGTATGAGGTCATGTGGTGTAAAAGCGGTGAAGTCTAACATCGATATCATTTGTGTCGCAGTCGCTCTTCGCGATGAGCGATAGGAGTCATCACTACCACTGTCACCGCAACCTCTCCGCGGTGGGAACGGGGATCTTCCGACGGTCGTGCGGAGTGCATAGCGCCTCTTCGGTATGATAATGACCGGATTGTGTTTGTGGCTTGCCACGAGACCGATGTGGTCACCTGCGTCTGTGATCTTCTCCTGTCGGTGGCCTCGCTGTGCACCACGTCTGAAACGTCTCATGGGCATCTTGACTGCGGCCCCCACGCCCAAGTATCCTCATCTCATCCCGCTGACCCTGCACTCTGCACGCCACATACAAGAGCGCATGTATCCAAGCAACGCGTGCATTTTACCGGTCAATGAACCCGGTGCTCTGGTTCCCCGAAGCCTGCGCACAGGTGGTGTGCTCCAAAGTTCTTGCCTGGCATATGCACGTGCGAAGGGTCGGTTAAGATACGCATCTCTTGTACTTGCTTTTTGCTGCGTCTCGGGCCGCATACCTTCAGATTAGGTGTACCGCCAGTGGCGAAACAACGTGATCGGAGATATAGAACGCGAGGAGCAAGAACGAAGAGACATAACGCAGACGCCTTATTGACGGAAGAATTGCGATAAGAGGAACATTTGTTGGCGGGATGCAGCCAAATACGACCGCTGATACCAAAGCGGTTGATGTCGCCCATGGAGATCAGTGATTGTGGGGTCAGAGCCTAGCAGATCAATCCGGGGTCTGGGTGACCCCACACGGCTCGATAGCGAGTACCGGTCCCATGGGTTCTGAATGCCCCAAATCATCGGTCTGGAGTGTCATATCCGGTGTGACTGAAGTTCCGTCGGCTCAGGTCTCTCGCAAGAGGAGCATGATGAGAGGCAAACGAGCTTGTCTCACAGCTCAGTTGGAGGCGTCCGATGAGCTCCAGAGTGGCACGGACATAGCGAACCGGAGCTGCGCCGTCTTCGCTAGAGGAAGGCTTGAACAACTTGTCCGCGCGACCAGGATCACACCGTTGTGGTCCGTGCTACCTTCTTACTGCGTCCCTCTGTTACAACTTCCAGGCGAGTTCCTGCGGTGCTGATATTGTCAATGACGGATGTATCATTGATCAGCAGCCCCTCAGCTGCAACCTCATCATCTTCGATCCAGCCATAAAGCTCATCGGAGTTCGGCTCCTCGCCAGCATCTTGGTCGATCTCTGCTGCAGGCCTCTTGGGCGGCCTCGCATGAGTGAAAGTGACTACTGGAGCGGTGATATTGTCCGCAGGTATGTTCAGGTCTTGGAGACCAGACTGTAACACATCAGCGGTAGAACGTGACACATTGTGCCATTTGAGTCGTCGTGGTTGCAGAATGGGCAAACGATATACGCTAACTTACGTGCTCGATAGTGAAGGCAACCACGGTGCCCACGCCACCTTCCTCGGCGAGACTTACGCCATTGGCTTTGGTAAGGCCCACGAAACGCGCTCTTTGCAACCGAGCAGCCTCTGCTTTGTCGTTCGAGTTTTCAGTCCGCATCCAGTCCCTGAACAGAACCAGACGAGTAGAGATGCCGTTCTCCCATTCCATCCCAGACATTGCAGGTACCAAGACTGCTCTCGACGAGCCTCGCATGCGGGTAATGGTCTGACTTGTGATGAGCAGCGCAATATCGTGCGTTGCAGCGAACCTGGTGAATGTTGAGATCAAGTCGTTGATGATGGCAAACCTACGGCCTGCAGCCCACCGTGACTGTTCTGTCTTGACTTTGGCCTGGCGATCATCTGAATTGCGGGGATATGCATTGTCAACGAGAGTTGCGAGCGAATCCACAATGACCACGCTCGTATTCCGAGGAGGGAATGAGGCAGGCGAAGGTATAAACAATGCTAGCAGATGGGCAAGCGTTGGCGCAGCAATGTAGTGAAGGCGGCTGCGCATGTCATCTTGGATGGTTCCAGATGGTGCAGTCAAATTGCTTCCAGGCTCGCACGAAGATTGTTGCGGGCTGTTCAACAGCGCACTCTCGAATCGCTCCCTCACAAGAGGTGCACATGCAGCATCTGCTGGTTGTAAGACTTGATGCAAGGCATTCACGGTGCGCTGACCTCTGGGCTCGCGCCCTGCTAGTACGTACCAACCCAAACCGCATGTTGGCCGTCGCGCATTGCAGAAACGGCAGCGTGTATCCTGAATCCACTTTAGTCATTGTCTCTCTGGGGAAGCTGCGGGTCGCAAGCAGGCTTCATTTACCCAAGCGACGTCTTTCCTAGGCCGGACGGGCCGAAGATCTCTGTCACCTTTCCGCGCCTGTAGCCTCCGGCAGCGTCATGGCCCGGGAGGCTCGGCGCGGACAGGACCTTGTCGAGCTGGGAAAGACCCGTCGACACTGTACGGGCGCCGCGGGCACCGAGGTTGTGGAGGGCTTGGGAGGCCGAGACAGTGGGCAGCCTGTCTGCATAGAGGTCAGATCAGGTAGCGTGTGTAGAAAGACGGGCATGTCCGCATACGCATCGAGGGCGATGGCTGTTGTGCATCTTGGCCAGCCATGTTCTTGTGGAGCAGCGGCAGTGCGAGATGTTGACTCGAGGCCAATTAGTTGTGGGCGCTACACCTATTTTCGTGCTATGGCGTGGCGTTGCAATACAGTACATGACGCGACGCGTAGTGCTGCTAGACGTTGACACGCCGATGTTGATGTTGCCGTGGAAGGCGATGAAAGGAAGTCGCGACCACGACCCTGGACCCCGCCTTCCTCCTTCGCGTGGGTAGCGCGATGTCACGCGAAAACACGAGGACATGACTCAGCTCCTCAGCTCCTCCCCACCGTCCTCCCTCATCTCCATGATCCATCGCATCGCGCCCAATTGCAGACCTCGATGCTCGTGGAATACGCCGCATTCCTCTCAGTCAAATCCTTCAGCCACTGGCAGGTCACCTTCTCCGTACGTCGTAGCGTGTGGCTTGGCTGGATTCCTGGGCATGCATTAGCGATAAGAGCCTCCTGCGTTTTCATCAGGCATACATCGTCAGAACGACTGCTTGCATCAACCTGCGACCACGTGAGAACTGCATCATGTCCGTCGCCACTGCACGCAATCACGACATCCTCGACACAATTCAACAACTCCTCTACGATGCTGGCCTCGACTTTTCATTCAGGACTTGGTTCATCACTTTCCTCATCTCCCTCTCACCTCTCATCTTCCTCCTGGCACTGGCTCTGACACAAGGCGAACGTCGTCTTCCTCCTCCTGCTGGATGCAGGAAGCTTGGTCTCAAAGGCCACGGCAATCTCGAGGATCAGTACTCGAAGAAATATGCCAAGGGTGGCGAACCCACCACAGCGAAGCCATGGACCATTAAAGCTCTTTTCGTTTATCCCTTCAAGTCGTGTGCAGCTGTCGAATTGGAGAAAAGTGAAGTCATTCGCACTGGAATGAAGTATGACCGCGAGTTTACCTTTGCCCAGCAAGTTACAAGCTTGCCCTCCCTAGATGGCAGAGTCACGAGTGAATGGCAATTCATGACTTTACGCAAGTTTCCGCGTCTTTCCAAGGTTGAACCTGAGATATGGGTGCCAGATCCATCAGCACAAGATTACCGCGAGGATGGAGAATGGGTCAAGAGCGAAGGCTGCATTGTTGTCCGGTTCCCCTTTTCGCCAGACACGGATCTTTCAATCCAAGGCATCTTAAATTACGGCAAGCTTCTCGCCGCAAAGCTTTCAAGGAAGTCGGAGCCCATGTTGGAATTCCGTGTGCCCTTCAACCCGACCAAAGAGCGAGCAAAGAGCAAGGGATACCGGAACGAAGTACTGAAGATTATCAAAGACAGTCCGGTCGCACTCAATGTGGGCTCTGAGATTGATCATGAGACCCTGGCGAAATTGAGGTATACCTTGGGAGCTGCAAATCCTATCACACTTTTCAGGATTGACACAAACAAATACCGCGAAGTATACAGAAACGCACCGAAGAAGCAGGATGTAGGGTTCCAGACAGTCATTGGCCTACAAGATGATGTAAGTCAAGATCCCCACGCGGATCACTCATGAGCATGGCTCTTTGTGAATTAAAGTTTTCCTGACCGCTATCTCAGTATCCCCTACATATTTTGAATCTCGCCTCGGTACACCACGTAGCCGCTGAGATCGACAAGCAAAGGCAAAGCAAATACGTCTGGCAAAATCACCTAACCCTTCTCAATGCCCTCCGCTTCCGCGCAAACATCTACATCACCGGTCCTCCTGCTTTTGACGAGGACAATTGGACCAAAGCGCGTATCTCGAGGTCCGAAACTTCTGGAGAGAGAACCTCAGTTGATCTGCACGTGTCGTGCCGTGCGACACGCTGTAAATTGCCTAACGTCGACCCTGAGACTGGTATTGCGGATCGGAATGAGCCGCTCACGACTATGCGAAAGTACCGCATTATTGATGAGGGAAATTCTAGCCCTTGTTTGGGTATGCATGTAACTCCGCTAGCGGAGGGATTTGTTGGCGTAGGCGACCGCGTCGAGGTGCTGGAAATAGGCGAGCACTATCATCTTAGTGCCGATGGACCTATCGTTCACGGGTAGTCGCATCGTGGTAATTATATACGTATAGAAGATGCGGACAACGTCTCTTGATACTGGAGAGGAGGACTTACGTTCTCTGAGCAGACACAGATTGCAATAAATGTGACGCATATCGTACCATCTCTCTTTGTGAGTGCTCCTCCATGAACTCGGTTCCTCCTGGCTATTCGCCTCGTCTACCAAATGCTCACGCTCCCGAATGTATGATCGTGCCTTGAACGACCGTACTTTGTGAATCCTCTGGCCCACGCGGTACATGGGTAACAGGCAATACAATAATATACAGGCGACCCATCATCTATCGAAGATGCGCAATTTACTCGTTCAACACTTGCCGGAGAAGCCGACTTCCACGACGCGAATCTTGCACACATGTATTCAACTGAACCGCAATGCTGCCACTGGAGCCGCTACTAAACTTCGAACAACTTCTTCTGAGTACACCAAAAGGGACCAGATCGATGATTATAAAGTAGTAATAACGTATGGACCCCAGAGAGAACAACTGCATATCGAATCACTGCTAAACCATTGCTGCAAGGACTTCGCGCCTACAGGGGGGATATGTATCTCTTGCGACGACGCTGCGCCAGTGCCTCTTAAAGAAGCAATCTAGTCAAGGATCCCTAGGGAGGACGGTGTTTTTTATCAGAGTACTGACGTTGGTGACATCGCCCTATCTCCCGTGGTCGTTTCTTGCCTTGGGTCGCACGAAAGCTTCACGTGTAGACTATCAATGGCGTTTATTACTGCGGCCAAAGTCCCGCAAGGCAGCTGGGCTAAATTAGTAACGGTGTGGTGCAAAGCTTCCTTTATTCGTACGTAGAGATTGGTTCGGTTATATACTACCACAAAACACAGACGTAGACACAATTACGAAGCGATAAATTGTGTACAAAAATCTACATCTGTATGGAACATCACTTCAAGCATATACTGAGCAGCGAAGCAAGTCTTTTGCATCGTGTATACGCTCAGCAGCGACCCGGGAGACTACATCCAAATCAAAGCGCATGTGTCACACCCTCGCTTAGAGGCCAGAATGCAGAAACGAAGATCCGAGACTGTTGGTAAAGGGTATAGACTGTACTCCAAACACCCCTAACGACAAAAGAAATCACAACGACTGTCGGACGAAGGCCAGATCCAAGTCACAACTAGGGCTTAAAAGGTTGGATCAAAAGGCCGTTAGGAGAACCACGTTGGCTGCTGCTGTGCATACGCGCTCCGACCCATATCCTCGTCATCTCTGTACTCATCGACATTGAATTTTGAGCCTAGGGCTTCTTGCGCTTCCTTGAGCATTGCGCTCATCTGACTGCTCATCCGCCGCATTCGCGCATCTTCTTCCAGCTCTTCTTGTCGCACTCTGTTGATGAGTCGCTGACTTTCTTGTGGCAGAGGAGACTTGGAGAATGGGCTCTTTCGATTCTTGGCGGGATCTTCGGGGGCAATAGGTGAGCCGTAGCTCTGACGGCTGTACGAGCGTTGACGTGTATGTGGACTCGAAAGGAAGGACGTCCTGTCCATGGTTGAGCGACGTGATACTGGGATGAGCGAGGGTCGTTTGGCTGAAGGGGTTGATGTGCCGGCTCGCGAGATGGGACGCGGGATGTGGGAGGGTGAGATGCGGTGATCTGGGATGCGGCGTTCGGCGAGACGGGGCGTTGAGGGGCGGGACTTGGTTTCGCCATTGTTGCCGACGACGACCCAACTGTCTGCTGTGCGGAGGCGCTTGGCCATTCTGGGGCGTTCGTCCTGAACCGAGTCGAGTGAGCGTACGCCGTAGTCATCGGCGGGAGAGTCGCTGGGTGTCATTTGCTGGACCGCGCCGGTGAATTGGAAAACCGATGGGCCGTCGTGCAGTCCCAGCTTTGCCGCAATCTCATGCTGCGAGTCCACTTTGTACTTGGGACCACTCCCTGCTTGGAACCCGCGAAACGGGACGGTGCAGAACTGAAACAGCTTGCCCGCCACGCCTCCCACAAGCCCCATGATGGACCACGACTTGCCGCCATTTGGCGTGGCCATCATCTCGTCCTCGGCTGGCCGCTTCACCGCACCCCCGTAAGGCGTTGGCGGTACCGACCAGCTCCCACGCTGTTTCTGAAGCTGGAAGTAGTCGTCGTAGTCTCCATTCTGTCGCGATGTTCGCGATGTATCGTCCATGCCGCCGCGCGCAAGCTCATAGCGGTCGTGTGCAAGCGGAGGGGGGCTTCTGGCGTCGAAGCCGCGAGAGTTTGTCAACGAGTTGCTGTCCCAGAACGAGGGTGCGCCATCTCGGATGCGCTTGTGGGTCGCGTAGTCGGCTGTGCCAGTCACCTGGCGTCCCGAGGTTTCAGTCGCAGAGGAACAGCGCGGGTTCGTGTCGAGAGAAGTCGTGTATGGTTCGCGACGCCCAAGCGACGAAGAGGGAGAGTAAAGCCCGGGCGCCTCGTTTGGGTAGCGCGCCGCAGTCCCCATTTGTCCTGTTGCCTGCGACGTAGGGTCAAGTAGGAAAGCGATAGGATGATGTTAGACAGAGCAACTGCGCAACTTTGCACTCTGATACTGCCCGATGCTGCAGCTGCCCGCACCGTGTGTGGACTGGCTAGAGGTGCATGGCAGACGGCGCGAATCGTAGTGACGTTGGCCGCTGCTGGTGATGAAACGTCGGCCCTGATTGTTTAGCTGGTGCCGCTGTCTGGGAAACCAAGCCGGCCGGCCCCAATCCTAGTGTCGATCCCTTCCCGCTGCGCTACCAACGGCATTAGTGTCACCGACCCTGAACTACATCACGTTTGTACGAGCAAGTGAAGCAAAACATCTCCCTATCCTGACAGGTGATATTGCGGGCAAAAGCATTCATAGAGCGGCCTGACGCCCCATGTCCCTGGGTATACGATGACCTAGTAACGCGAATCGACTGTGGGTGCTGTGCTGCCTCAGCCCCTCGCAATCCAACCACTGTGCACCATGTAATCAAACAGCTGAGCCGACTTTGCAGCATCGATCTTGAGAAGTTCCTTGGCGGCCTTCTTCTTCAAGGTACCGCCATTGCTAAGAGCGGCTCGCAGCAAAGTTTCCTTCAATACAAGGAACGACTTGGGCATGATTCGTAGTGTGCTGCATATGTCAATTTCCTCTGGCGTGAGCAGCTGAAGGTCTGCCTTGGACTCTTTGCCAAACTTCAGGGGCACCGTGTTCGGCAGCGCTTTGGGCGCGAACTTGGCCTTTGTGTGCGCAACGCCGTTTGTGCCATTGGCATCCGGAGGGGGTGTGCTAAGCCCGCTGCTCTGCTTGATGTGCATGGGCAGGTCGTGGGCGAGCAAAGCAGTGGCTGCGTGAGGTTGCTCAAAAGGCGGCGTGGGCTTTCCGATCCTGCTGGAAGCTAGGCGGTCGAATTGGCCAAGCGGCGGCGCTCGAGTCTGACGTTGTTGCTTTTCCTGTTCGTACTTCTCCCCGGCCCTCAGGCTCGTGATCTGCATATGCCTCCACTCCTGTAGTTGTGAGATGGCCTGGCGGAGGTTGTGCTCGTACTCGAGATCTTTGCAAAACACGTCGAAATCTGCGTGCTGCATCATCCTCGCAAATGGCTTCGCCTTGTTCATCAAGTCCCTCTCTTCTTTGGTCCGCTTCTTGTCCGCTAATTGGTTCTTTTTGTACTCGAGCAACTGATGCTCGAAGATGATCTTCTTTCTTTCTACTCGAGCATCCAATCGAGAATTGTAGATTTCCATTATGATCATTTTCAATTCCATCTCGGGCTCCGTCTCGCCCGTCCTGGGATTTACACCGTCACCTGGCTCAAACGACATGTGCTGGACTGCCTCCTCAGCTTCATTAAAGTACTCGGTTTCGAACTCCAGACGCCCGGGCATGTATCCTTGAACCTCATGGCAGGCGGGAACACTAGCCGTGGGCTTCTGCTTGGGTGTGGCTGGTGGTGCAGTGGCGGCAGCTTCCTTCTTCTGCTCGATTCTCCGCTTCTTGTTGGCTTGGAATTCATCTCGACGTATGCGTTTGCTCAGGGCAGTATCGTCTTTGCTGCAGTGCTCTGGCAATGGAAACTTTGAACTGTCGACATATGTGTTGATGTAGTGGTCGCGAACTTCGTCTCGTTCGCGGTAGCCGCCAATGTGGTCTGCAATGTCTGCCCACGATCCCAAACCGTATGTCTCGGCGCCTTCTAGTAGTGCCAGCTCTTCATCGGCACCCCAGTCTTCGGTGTATATGGGGATTGAATGCTGCTCTATGACTTGGAAGGAATGCGTGGCAGGCTGATGGTCTCGAGTCGCCTTGCCATCTGAGAAGCAGGGCACGCAGAGGTCGTACTCATGGCAGGTGTCTTCGGCGCAGCGGATGCGGACCTGCAGGTAGGTGTTAGGTAGGTTGATGGCGTGGTGAAGATAGGTGTCTGTGCGGGACCTACTGTTGATGTGATGTCAGATGAGCACACGTCGCAAACATACTTGATGCCCCCTTCGGTGCCCCGCGTGCCCGTCTTCTTCTTGATGACGCCCATGGTGGCCCACTATTATTGGTGCCCAGCGCTACCCAGCAGTGGATGAGGATCGCCACACGGGTGATAGGGGCAGTGTGGCAGGCAAATGGTGGTTGCAAGAGGCGGAAGCTGGAGCCGAGGCTGGCAGTGTTGGTGGTCGATTGGTCGACGGGGCCGCGGGGGCGCGCCGTGTGTGTGGTGCTGCAGTATTGGATTGCGATTGCGACTGCGACCTCGCCCGGGATTCAGGCGCTGCGATGCATGACTAGGGGCCGGCTAGAATACATAGGACCATGGGGGGTGGGGAGGGGGGGGGGGCAGCAATGCAGCATCAAACACGACGAGACTGGAAATGAAGGCGTTACAGACGGCGCACGCACTGGGGCGGGAGCCAAACAGATTAGTCTACCCAGTGATCAACCACTGACGACGACCTGGGCAACCCCTCGGAGCTCAAACAAGAGAGAGAGGGCTCGAAACGGCGGCCCTTGCAAACTGGACACTCGGACTGCATCTTGCCACGCTTCCACTCCCTACATACTCTAGCATAGAATCCTCGACTGTGCAGTGCCCTCCCTCCTCCAGTGCCATCTCACCGCCTCACACGCTCCCCGATATTCTTGCTGGTGCGCGCCCCTCCTCCTCAGCCGCCGCCGCCTGCCCGCCTTCTCCACCCGCCCACGCCCACGCCCACGCCCAGCTGCCAGCCGCCGCCGCCTGCCATCTGCACCCAAAGCCGACGACCGCTGCGCCGCTGCAATCATGTCGTGGAAGCTCACCAAGAGTGCGTGTGCCGCTTCGAAACAAGCTTCAGGCTGTCTCGGCTAACAAGACACGCAGAGCTCAAGGAGACGCATCTTGCGCCGCTTGCCAACACCTTCAGTCGCTCATCGTCGACCTCGACAATCGTCGACCAGGCAAAGACGCCCACGGCCGCCAGCAGCGCCGCCTCCCTCGCCGATCCCAAGGACAGCAACGGCATTGGTATGCTGACACATTCCGCGCACCCTCATCTATTGCTGACCCAGCGCAGCCGCCTCGGAAGCCAACGCCGCCGCCCCTGCACAGCCTCTCCGCCCGGGAATCCTCATAGTCACCCTTCACGAGGGCCAGAAATTCTCGCTGCCCGCAGGCGCTGAGCAGGCCTTTGGCGGCGGCAGTCACCATCAAGGCTCCTTGTCACAAGGCGGCGGGCTCTCAGTCGCCGGATCCATGCGCCCTGGCTCGTCATCACGGAACCCCGTCGTCGGCTCTTACAGCGCCCGCCCACAGTCTGCCGCCGGCAGCATCAACGCCGCGCCGACCATCCACGGCCGATACTCGTCAAAACACCTGCCCTATGCTCTAGTCGACTTCGACAAGCAGCAAGTCTTCATCAATGCAGTCTCTGGAACTCCCGAGAACCCATTGTGGGCTGGTGGCAACACACAATACAAGTTCGATGTGTCCCGAGTTACCGACATGACTGTATCGCTTTACATTCGCAACCCCACTGCACCTCCCAACGCTGGCCGCAACGAGGACATCTTCATTGGAACACTCAAGATCCACCCTAGATTCGAGGAGCAACGGACAGATGAGAAGTCAAAGAAGGACTCTGTGGGCCAGGCCGGTGCTGAATGGGTGCCTGTTCAGTTCGGGAGTGGTTCCATGAAGATTGGTGTTAATTTTGTCGAGAACCGACAGGATCGTCTCACCATTGACGATTTCGAGCTTCTCAAGGTGGTCGGTAAGGGCAGCTTTGGCAAGGTCATGCAGGTCCAGTACGTCTCAGGCGCCTCTTTTGACTCGTTGCATACTTACAGATCGCAGGAAGAAGGACACACATCGCATCTACGCCTGCAAAACCATCCGCAAGGCCCACATCATTTCTCGCTCTGAAGTTGCGCACACTCTTGCAGAACGATCTGTACTTGCTCAGATTAACAACCCCTTCATCGTCCCACTGAAGTTTTCTTTCCAATCGCCAGAGAAGCTGTATTTGGTCTTGGCCTTTGTCAACGGTGGTGAGCTGTTCCATCACCTTCAAAAGGAGCAGCGCTTCGACATTAACCGGGCCCGATTTTATGCTGCAGAACTACTTTGCGCCCTGGAGTGTCTGCACGGTTTCAATGTCATCTACCGTGATTTGAAGCCAGAGAACATCTTGCTGGATTACACTGGACACATCGCTCTCTGCGATTTTGGTCTTTGCAAGCTCGACATGAAGGATGAAGACCGCACAAACAGTAAGTAGGGAAGAGTTCTGCGACACGGGGATCTTTACTAATGAAGACTAGCATTCTGTGGAACACCAGAATACCTTGCCCCCGAGCTCCTCACAGGCGCAGGATACACAAAGTCTGTCGATTGGTGGACATTGGGTGTATTGCTCTACGAGATGTTGACGGGACTACCGCCATTCTACGATGAGAACACCAACGACATGTACCGCAAAATTCTTACTGAGCCATTGCACTTCCCAGGCCCTGAGATTGTCCCTCCGGCTGCGAGGGATCTTTTGACTCGTCTGCTGGATCGCAACGCAGAGAAGCGATTAGGAGCAAAGGGTGCGGCGGAAATCAAGGCACACTACTTCTTCCACAGCATCGACTGGCGAAAGCTCCTCGAGCGGAAGTACGAGCCTAGTTTCAAGCCCAATGTGGTAAGTGTGAAGCTTGGGCGTGTCTAGGTGATTTAGTATGCTAATCATGTGACAGGTCGATGCAAAGGACACTGCCAACTTTGACCGCGAATTCACGTCTGAGGCGCCGACCGACTCTTACGTGGACGGGCCCATGCTCTCACAGACCATGCAGGCTCAGTTCGCCGGATGGTCGTACAATCGGCCAGTTGCTGGTCTTGGAGATGCTGGTGGATCAGTGAAGGACCCGTCATTTGAGAATGTAGCAGGAAGATAGTGTGAGCGAGCCCTGACCTTTACAGTTCCGGGGGCCTCGGAAAACGGCGTCTGACTTGGTGCTTGGCCATGTCCACGGCGATTGTGCCGACACCAGCTCAGCGCGTTATCGGGCTCTGGGTCCACACGTAGACGAGCAGGCGATTGGCGGGATGATTGAGCGCATTTCTAGCTTTTGGGTTCTGGGACAGAGGGCATCGGCGCTTGAGGCAGCATTCGTGTGAGAAGCCTGGTTAGGCAATACAAGAAAGACATTGCACTTGCATGACTTTGGTCCCACATGCCCCGGGCGGCTGGTCACGATGAAGCGCGCACATGCGCCTGTGGCATTAGTGAGCAGCCTTGGGTGTGCATTAGTAACGGTCGGCGACGGGCGTGACAGGCGCGTGCGAAGTCAGAAAAGTGGTGCCCCTCCTTCCTCAACGGACGAGCTCTGACGCAACGCGGGGGTCTCGGCCGCGCCTGCGACGTCTCGCTCACGACACCTTGATCAAACTTCTTCAGCTGTCTCTCACTGCACTTTTTTCCCATCAAACTGTGCACTCAATTGACACCTTATCCAACCCAGCTACCCAAGTATGCACTCTGCCCATGGAACGTGAATGGCGGCCTGACCACGTGCTGATCCCACCCAGCTCTCTCTAGCACACATCATGCCCGGCTTCGCACAGGCCTCGGACCTCAACGCCTGGTCGGCTCTCCAGGACCACCACCAAAAGCTCGGAAAGGACATTGTCCTCAAGGAGTACTTCAAGAAGGACCCTCAGGTGAGATTGGCCTCTGCTAAATATGCCATCGATGCTAACGAGCACAGCGATTCGACAAGTTCAGCCACACTTTCAAGAATGATGCCGACAACTCCGAGATCCTCTTCGACTTTTCCAAGAACTTCGTCACTGAGGAGACCCTGAAGCTCCTCGTCGAGCTTGCCAAGGAGGCTGGTCTCGAGAAGCTCCGCGACGACATGTTCGCCGGTGAGAAGATCAACTTCACCGAGGACCGCGCCGTGTACCATGTCGCCCTCCGCAATACCTCCAACCAGAAGATGCAGGTCAACGGCCAGAGCGTCGTCGAGGGCGTCAACGAGGTGCTCGACCACATGAAGGAGTTCAGCGAGCAGGTCCGCAGCGGCGAATGGAG
The DNA here is from genome assembly GCA_025504975.1 of Plenodomus lindquistii. Lineage (NCBI taxonomy): Eukaryota > Fungi > Ascomycota > Dothideomycetes > Pleosporales > Leptosphaeriaceae > Plenodomus > Plenodomus lindquistii. The sequence goes on from JANUWI010000018.1 coordinate 538,971, forward strand.
GGGATACACTGGCAAGAAGATTGACACCATCATCAATATTGGTATTGGTGGTTCCGACCTGTACGTCACATCCGGCTCCCCATAAAATGCGTGTGAGCACCCGCAGAACTGCACTGACCTGTCTTAGTGGCCCCGTAATGGTCACCGAGGCTCTCAAGGCCTACTCCCAGCGCGACCTCAAATGCCACTTTGTCTCCAACATTGACGGAACACACATCGCCGAGGCACTCAGAGACTCCAACCCTGAGACCTCTCTCTTCCTCATCGCTTCCAAGACCTTCACCACAGCCGAGACAGTGACTAATGCCAATACCGCCAAGTCATGGTTCTTGAAGAGCGCAAAGGAGGAAGACATTGCGAAGCACTTTGTTGCTCTCTCAACCAATGTCGAGGAGGTTACCAAGTTCGGTATTGACAAGAAGAACATGTTTGGCTTCTCCGACTGGGTCGGTGGACGCTACAGTGTTTGGAGTGCCATCGGCCTTAGTGTCGCCTTGTACATTGGCTTCGACAACTTCCACCAGCTGCTTGCCGGTGCCCATGCCATGGACAAGCACTTCAAGGAGACTCCCCTCGAGAAGAACATCCCCGTCATCGGTGGTCTCTTGAGTGTGTGGTACTCTGACTTTTTCGGTGCGCAAACGCACCTTGTCTCTCCGTAAGCTTTCAGCATCAACAAGGAAACCATCAGATCTAACCATGGTGCAGCTTCGACCAGTACATGCACAGATTCCCCGCTTACCTGCAGCAATTGTCCATGGAGTCCAATGGAAAGGCCATCACCCGCAGTGGGGACTACGTCAAGTACACCACCGGGCCCATCCTATTCGGTGAGCCGGCTACCAACGCTCAACACTCCTTCTACCAGCTGCTTCACCAGGGTACCAAGCTCATCCCCACCGACTTCATCCTCGCTGCGCAGAGCCACAACCCTGTCGAGAACAACACGCATCAGAAGTATGTATAACGAGTCCAGAGCATAAGTGACTTGCTAATGTCAGTAGGATGCTCGCGTCCAACTTCTTCGCACAGGCCGAGGCCCTTATGGTCGGCAAGACCCCTGATGAGGTCAAGGCTGAAGGCGCACCCGCCGATCTCGTATCGCACAAGACCTTCTTGGGCAACCGACCTACCACCTCCATCTTAGCTGACAAGATCACACCCGCCACTCTTGGTGCCTTGATCGTCTACTACGAGCACCTTACTTTCACCGAGGGCGCCATCTGGAACATCAACAGCTTCGACCAGTGGGGTGTTGAGCTTGGAAAGTCTTTGGCCAAGAAGATCCAGGCTGAGCTTGATGACGACAAGGAGTCTACATCGCACGATGCCAGCACGAGCGGTCTCATCAACGCTTTCAAGAAGAAGTCTTCTTTGTAAATGTGTTTAACGACGGCTCGGCAAACGCCTTGATGGTTGAATAGCTTTATGAAGGAAGCAAAAGTATTTAGCAAGCGTTACCCTGATACGTAGATGAGCTTAATACATTTTGTGACAATAAAAGGTGGTTCTGATCAGCGCTGGTGTTGTCTGAAATCTAGAACTGCGGAGGTCTAGCGGAGGTCTCACGCTCGGACCATTGAACTTCGTGTCTGAAAGTTGATAGATCGACTACCTATCGCTTGCTGAAAGTCCTCACAACAATGTACATACACCTCTTCTGGATATTCATACTTTGACGATTGACAACTTGTGTTACTTTCGTCTGACGAATACATTGGCGAAAGCGAGCGAACCGACATGCGCCATGCACTCGCGCTGGGCCCGCTATGGGCAACGCTTGCGAGCGCGTTGAGCGGACAGGAACCGCTGAAGAATCCAGAGGATTCCAGAGGATACAACCCTGGAGAAAGAATACCAGTGTCTTGTCTAAATAGGACGATGTATGTACAGACACACACAAGAAGCCAACATGATGTGACGGTGGCTAATAACACGACAGAGAGACTGGTGAGCATGTACGTTTTTGAAATACAGCACGCAACTCCAATGGACGATACATTCTTTGTGTACTTTAACATGGCCAAATATCTCAGCCTGACAGTATGCCCGCAGATCACAGACGCAGCCGGCCACTTGCAGTATGTCGCATTCCCGACCTGCGCCGAAACCTCGCGGCCGCTCGAACTCTTCTACGGCCTCGAACACGACTTGAACTGCACCATTGACTTTGTCACCGATTCCTTCTTCCACCTGCTAGAATTCTACATCCACAACGACGCCCCGTTATCCTGTCGAATCCCCTCGCGTCCCCTGCCCCCGTCAGTCCTCGAAAACGAGTTCCGCGTTAGCGAAGAAAGTACGCAGGAAGGCGCCATGGGGAGTCAGAGTAGCCTGTACACACCGCTAGTTATAGCGCTGAGCGGGACGTTGCAGTTGAGCCATCTGCATGTGGGCAATAGTGTAAATTTGCTTGTCCATGCGGGAGAAAAGGTCGCGTCGAGTAAAGGCGGAGGGGGAAGCATCGACGCAGCGACAGCCTACAGCGTTGCGTCTCATACTCGCAACACGAAAATCACCATTGGGGATCCGCTCTCCCTCGCTTTCAGCGTGCGGTGGTACCCGTCTACTACGCTACCGCCAGGCTGGTCGGGCTACGGCGGTCACATTTACACGAGTACATTGATCTACTGTTTATTGAGTGCGCTGGCGAGTGCGGCGATCTGTGTGGTTTATTTCAGGGGGGTAGAATTGCCAAGGCGGTTGAAGAGGTATGCGGGGGAGAGGATGGGGGGTGCGGGGGGAGGAGGGAGATTTGGGGGCGGTAGTGGGTATGGGTTGCCTGTTGCAAATGGGAGGAGCGGGGGGATGGGGGGCGGGAGTGGGTATGGGTTAGGAGGCTATGGGTATGGAGGAGGTGGAATTGGAAAGAAAGATTAATAATATAAAGGGGGTGGGATGTTGGAGAATAAGGGTACTTGTATTGGGTGCTGTGCAGAGAGGGGATTGGATATATAGATAGATGTCAATGCGTTTGGTAAGAGTGATGAGCATACGAAGGCGCTCGCTCGTATTTATCAAGTCACCAAGGTCACAGGCGCTATTCGCTGTAGCTAATACGCTACATTAAAAGTCTACTAAGAGTAATTAGATTACATGCGTATTTTTTACAAAGAGCAAAGATAATAGTACATTAGACATTACTGTCTCTGCTGTCTCCCTGCTGCTGTATAGGGTTGAGCGTTATGATGTCAACGTTGGATGGGGACACAATGAAAACGCATCCTTCGTATATGAGCGAGTGGTCGAAGACATTGCAAGTACGATTTTGAAAGTCAGTCTACATGTGGATGCGTCTACTTTGACGTGAAGACTGATACAGTACAGTACATATAAACATTGTATGCGTTTCTCGCTCTACCACCCCTTCCTCGTCAGCTCACTAACTCGACTGGTGACTGCCGTAAACCCGGCCTTGAACCTCTTCCTCCACCTCTCGCTATTCAGCCTCTTCCTCTTCAACCCCGGTCGCTCGTGAAACCGCTGCACGGCGAAATCGCTCTTGATTCTATTCCTCGCCGTCAGACTAGCAAGCATGCTGATTCCCCTCACAAGGTCCCTGCCCCTGGTGTGGTCGAGATCGACGGTCCGCCCATACGTCGGGTTCAGTCGTGGGTAGTTTGCAAAAGCCTCCTCCTGCTGTGTGGCGAGCAAAGCAGCGTCGCTAGGCTTGTTGGACAAGGAAGGATTGAGCATGCTGTCTGACGGGGTCATGGAATCGAAGTTGAGTTTTGGAGTTTGGCGGGGTCTGCGGAATCCGTTGCTGAATTCGGAGCCGAAGATGTGGTTTGAGCGGGCGGCGCGAAGTTCATCGCCAGAGGAGGGCTGTTGTTGGCTGGCAGGACCAAAGGGATTGATGGAGCCGAAGGGGCTGCGACGCTGCTGCTGCTGCTGTGGCTGTGGCTGTGACTGTGGCGGTTGCGGTGGCTGCTGGAAGTCGGGCTCTTCTTCATCTTTGCGGGCGGGCTGGGCTGCTTGGCTGGGGGTGGAGGATATGCTGCGGTGGAAGCGTGTCAAGGTCGACGGGCGGAGCAGGAGCTCGCCCAGTCGCGGAGACATGTACGAGGATCGTGACATGTGGGCGGCGGCGAAGACGACGGCTCAAGGAGTATGGGTGTGGGTGTGGGTATGGGTATGGGTGTGGGTATGGGTGTGGGCGTGGGCGTGGGCGTGGGCGTGTATCAATCACTCATGGCATGGCATGGTGGTGTACTGTACTATGCGGGTACCATGACTAAAATTGTTCGCCATGGCCCCGGGCGCGACATGGCCCGAGCGTCGACCGCGACTTCTGGCTTTTGACGGCTCAACTCTCCACTCCGCTCACTCGAGTGCACAGCGGCCTGTTGCGAAAAGACGCGACTGCCCCGCAAAGCCGCCCAGACAACATGTACAATTACCCTGGTGCGTGTGCGAATCTTTGCGCGCTGCTGCCGCTCTCACTCTGCTGACTACTCGCATAGGTGCTCCGGGCTATGCTCGCCCTCCTGGCTATGGAGGCGCGCCGCCAGGCATGGCACCGCCGGGAATGCGTAAGTGAAACCCCGCCGTCAAGTGCGGTGGCAAGAGAAGGGCTTCGGAAGAATGCTTACACCCAACAGTGCCCCCGGGCGCAGCCGCAGCTCCTCCTGGCGTGCCTCCTCCAGGCGTCGCACTGGGTCAAGGTCCCCCAGCACTCGGAGGCCCGCGCGCCCTGCCTCCCAACTGGGCAACGCCAGCCAACATGCCAGCTTTCAACATCAATGCTCCCGTCATCCGCCTGGGAACGCAGGGCGCTCGCAATGGAGCGCAGGACAGCCCAGTTGGAGGGCGCAAGGACAACTCTGCCGCACCTGCTCGTCGTGGGCTTGGGATGGACAGGGACAGTGATCGCAGAGACGGCCCGCAACAAGTCATACCGCCCAGCCGCGAAGAAATTGCGCGCACCATCTTTGTTGGCAACATTCCAGACGGAGTTGGAGGCGACGAGGGCATGGAGCGCTTACTGGAAACCGCTGGGAAACTGGTTCGCTGGACGAGGGCAACCGACGCCAACAACAAGCCCCAGACCTTTGGCTTTGCAGAGTTTGGCGATGCCCAGAGTCTGGAGACGGCCGCCGAGATTTTCAAGGACATGCGCGTGCCCACTAAGCGGCAGAAGCCAGGCCAAGAAAAGAAACAAGACGACGAGCAGGTCGAGACAACCAATTTGCAAGTCATGGTGGACGATGCCTCGATCAAGTACGCCCAAGAGTGGAGCAAGACACGAAACGAAGATGAGGCTACCGTGCAATTCCGTCTCGACACCGCCAAGGAGGCCTTGTCGCAGGTTCTCGCCAGCTTCTTTAACCCAACAAGCGCACCCGCCATGGACTATGGCGGCGATACGATGATGCAGGACATGCCGGCACACAACGGCGAGGATGTAGAGGTAGCATTTGTCAACCTTGCAACCGGCGAAGACGAACTCGCCGACATACCAGCAGAGATGCGCGAGATTGTGGCGGCAGAGATTGCAGCGTTCAGAGACCGCTCGAACCAACGTGATCGGGAACGACTTCGTAAGGAAGAAGAGCTAGAAGAACAGGAGCGCAAACGAAGCGGCAGGCGCAATTCACCTCCTCCATCAGTACCGACCGGACCGGGAGGCTCCAATGGAATCCCACTAGGCCCAAGAGCAGACAGGGGAGTCCAAGGAGCACCCAGTGGACCCAAAGGCTCTCAGTTTCCACGAGACTATCAGGGAGGCGTCAACTTTGTCAACGGAGGAGCTATCAACAATGGTGTTTACATCAACCGCGAAGATGATGACGATTCTGCAAGCGATTCTGAGATTGAGCGTCGCCGGAAAAAGAAGCGGGATGATGAGCAGGAAGACGCCTATAAAAAGCAGCTTGCAAGGTGGCTCAAACACGAGAGCCGCACAGTGTCTTCGCTCGAACGTACCAACGACCGGATGAAGAATCAAGAAGCTGAACAGCAAGCGAACCGCGACTTGCAAGCTAAGCAATTGAAGGAGTTTGATGACGACCAGGAAGCCGCCTCGAAACGACACATTTACTATCGCGACCATGGTGAGTATATGCGTGAGCGCGAAAAGACCCGCGAACGAGAGGCCAAGGACGACGCTGTCGACCGCGCCCAAGAGCAGCGCGAGTTAGCTTCACAGCAGAAACAACGAGACCAAGCCCGCGGCCAGGCGGACGCCTTCCTCGACCAACAAGCCGAAGAAATCATGCGTACCCAAGAACGTCACGAACCAGCACACTTCAAGATATCTCTCGGGGCCGCCACCAAGAAGCTCGAACAAACCGCTGCTCCCCGCCGCACAGCCACTGACGTCGAAAATCTCCTCGAAGACGAAGAAATCACCGACCAATCTGGCTCCAAGAAGCGCACCCTCATTCCCATCAACTACGACACAGCTGTGCGTGCTAACCTCACGCAAGAAGAGATTGAAGAGGCGCAACGACAGCTTGCGCGTGACATTCCTAATGACAAGGAGGGTCTCTGGAAGTGGCCTGTCTCGTGGGATCACTTGCCTGAGAAGAACATCGAGAAGGACATCAAGGAGTGGGCTGCGAACAAGGTTCTCGAGCTGATGGGACTACAGGAGGACATGCTTGTTGATGCCATTGTGGATCACCTCAAGAGTAGAGGTGGTCCACAGCCGCTGGTAGAGAACTTGGCTGAAGTGAGTACCATCAAAATCGTGTGTGTTTTGTGCGCCATTACTGATTCATACCTAGCTCCTCGACGACGAAGCAGAGAACCTAGTGAAGAAATTGTGGCGCATGGTAATCTACTACAGTGAGACGGAGAAGCGAGGCATCAAGTGAGGGTGGCCATACCCCCAGGAACGAGCCGTGGATACGTCAGATCTACATTGGTCATCAAGTGACCCCAAGTATAGATACACAAGTGCAGTGAATACCATACCATGTCATTCTGGAGGAGCAATTCAATGAATGATCGAGTGGGTAAGATGACACTGCGGCGTTTTGGCAGCCGTGCCATCAACCTAGTCTGCAGGGTTCGAGGATCTTGTATCACGGCCTCGGAGTGTAGCCGACGTGACAAGGAAGAAGCCTTTCGAAACTGCCCTTCTATCTCGCGAGGTCCGTCCGTGTTCAATGCAATGTATCGTTAATGTTACCGCCTCCGCCATTTCTGCGATTAACCTCAGTTGGCACCACATCCGCGGTACACTCAACAGCAGACATCACAGCGCATCACGTCATCCAACACAAGCCTCTGCCAACACAGCGAAGCATCTGCCACTGCGGACCCATTGGCAAGGGTGTTTCTCTTTGCACGTTCCCCAGCCAGCATTATCCTGCGAACGCATCCTTACGTGCACACGCCCCAACACCCCAATGCGTTATACAAAATGCCGTACCTACCGACGCTGAATCGGGGCCTGTTCAGCCGCAAGTAGTGGCGCGTAGTGTGTGCCGGAGGGTGATGTTCCACGAATTGCGGTAGAGGAAAGCGTAGCGCGGGGCAGGAATTGGTGGGGTTAGGCGAATTCCACGGGCGAACATCGTGAGTGTCTAGCGCGGGGGTGGGATGAGTTAGCCGGAGGGGAGAGGGACCCATGCGGCGGTGGGTCTGGTTGAAGGGTCGTATAAGAAGGTCCAGATCTTTTCAAATGCCAATATGTATTGTATTGATATCTCCTTTCCTCTTCTGTCTCCAACACTTGTCCATCGAAAGTAGTTGAGCTGAGACCTCAGAATTCGGAATCTCGGAATCTAGCGTGTGATAGAACGACTACCCCGCAGAGCCTCAACATTCCCTCTTGAGACGTCGTGTCAGACGAAGTCCTCTACCCAAACTTTGGATCCAGTTCCGGAATTGAACAAGATGGTCACAATCACTGGTATTGATACGAGGGATGTGCGGTTTCCTGTAAGCCTTGCAATCTCTTGGATAACAATAGTGTGGGGTTGGTACGATAGATGAGTACCGCAGCTTGAATGGCAGTTGCTGTGTGTCTATAGAGGGTGGAATTATGTTTGCAAAAGACTGAGCAGCATATAGCGATGGTCCAATCAAGCCGTGAGACCAACGCTAATATTGGATTACAGACATCCCTCGACAAGACTGGTTCAGATGCTATGAACGCGGCGGGGGATTACTCGTCTGCGTACTGCATCCTCCACACTGATTCTGAGTTCAAGGGACATGGCATGGTAAGATTATTCTCACGCCGCCTTCATGGCCTCGTCTAAGTCTGCTCCAGACCTTTACAATCGGCCGTGGTAACGAAATCGTCTGCACAGCCATTGCACACCTTGCAGAACGCATCAAGGGCCGCACTCTAGAGTCGTTAGTCGAGAACTGGGGCAAGACATGGCGTCATCTTGTCAACGACTCGCAACTCCGCTGGATTGGGCCTGAGAAGGGTGTCATCCACCTTGCTCTTGGTGCTGTTGTCAACGCCATCTGGGATCTGTGGGCAAAGACACTTGGAAAGCCCGTCTGGAGGATTGTTGCAGACATGACACCGCAGCAAATTGTCGATTTGATCGACTTTCGATACATCACAGATGCGCTTACTCCTGAGGAGGCGCTGGAGATACTTACCAAGAGTGAGCAGGGTAAGAAGGAGCGTCTCCAAGAAGCTCTTGACTCACAAGCCGTCCCTGCATACACCACGTCCGCTGGATGGTTGGGATACGGTGAGGACAAGATGCGTGGTTTACTCAAGGAAACGCTTGCCAAGGGATACAGGCACTTCAAGCTCAAGGTCGGCAGCGACGTCGCACAGGACAAGCAAAGATTGAGCATCGCGAGGGAAATCATTGGGTTCGACAAGGGCAACGTGCTCATGGTCGACGCGAATCAAGTTTGGAGTGTACCAGAGGCCATCGAGTACATGAAGCAGCTGAAAGAGTTCAAGCCATGGTTCATCGAAGAGCCCACTTCACCCGATGACGGTACGTCGAATCTGTTTACCTCAAAATCCTCGGATCAAAAACTGACAATTGTTGTAGTTCTCGGTCACAAAGCCATCCGCGAAGCCCTAAAGCCCTACGGCATTGGCGTTGCTACCGGCGAAATGTGCCAAAATCGCGTCATGTTCAAGCAATTTCTCGCTTCGGGCGCAATCGACATCTGTCAGATCGACGCCTGCCGTCTAGGTGGCGTAAACGAAGTCATCGCTGTCCTCCTCATGGCCGCAAAGTTCAACATTCCCATTGTTCCCCACTCTGGTGGTGTCGGGCTCCCAGAGTACACGCAGCATCTGTCAACTATCGACTACGTTGTTGTTAGCGGAAAGAAGAGCGTCCTGGAATACGTGGACCATTTGCATGAGCACTTTTTCCACCCGAGTAAGATTGAAAAGGGATACTATGTCACGCCCATGGACCCGGGGTATAGTGTTGAGATGAAGCCGGAGAGTATGGAGAAGTTCAGTTATCCTGGTGGGGAGGGGGGTTGGTGGAAGAGTGAGGAGGCGAAACCCATTTTGGATGGGGAGAAGATTTAGGCGGATAACATTGATGCACGAAAAGCGTTATATAATTGCACTTAGAATTTGTACACATTTGTGCTGCTGATGCTACATCGACGTGCGATAATTTGGGGTATTCAACTGCAAGTTTCTAAGATTGAAGGGAGCGCAGGTGGGAGCAAAGCTGAAAAGTGATGAAAGTGTGGGACGAGCAAAGAGATGATGGAAGCTATGTAAGAACTTCACACTCCACATCTTATAACGACATATCTCACTTAGGTTTCTCAAATGCATCATCTTCCATGATTTCTCTTGTCACCAGCGTACGCTCCTCATATCCTGCCTCTACAACTTGTAGCAACCTGCCCATCCAACAGAAAGTCCCCCACACAACCTCGAACTTGGGCATATTGCCCCCCCCCGAACCTGATGTTCTAGGTCTAATGTGGCTCTTGACCCTAGCTCTATGGGTGAGTAAATCACTACAAGTATGGAGTTGTCGATACAACCGTGATAGGCCACGGGCGGGAGCCATGGGCATGCCGCATAATCTGGATTTGGACCCATAGACACTTGCTTGTGAGCTAGCATTAGGCGTGAAGAGCTATTAGGTATAAGCAATAGTTGATCAAGCGGACCTGGAACGGTGTGGCTACGAAGTCTGGATAGAGACCGGCATTGAGAGCTGCACCACACGTATCTTGCAGGAACTTGTTTTGAGATCCTTCTATTCCAATAATGGTAATAAGTTCTTCTTCCGTGCTTCCTGAACCAAACGAATTACGTTCGCCTGGTTTCAAAGTGTAGTCACTGCCCCAACCGATTAGTGAAGTAACTCCATTTTGGCTCGGAGGCCGCACGGATTTGACATGGAGACTTCGTTGAAGATTACTGAGCCTTACGCAACGGTTAGAGCTCTTCGTGTGCTAGTGGTGGGGGTAAATGAGATTTGCTTTCAGCTGAGATGATGATCTTGACAGGTCCAACCACTATCGTATTTGTCTTCTGTTCTTCCCTTGATAACGATTTTATCTTCAAGCTCATCTGCGTATTGCAATCAATCCACCTAGCGCATTTACCCGAATGCGAACCTGCCTTGGGAACGAGTGTGTTATCGCACCGTTTCGTCACCCCTACCAACGAAGTACTGCCGTGACCTGCGCCGAGCGGGTTACCTGTATTATTAACTCTAATCTCGTGTTCGCAATCGAGCTCGGTTCTTAAGTCTTGGTACTTCCCGTCACCAGCATTCCTTTGCAAGAATGGGAACTAGGTGACATGTTGCAATGTTAGAATATACGAGGGGTACTCGCCGCTACATTGCGTAGCCAATTAGTTTCCAGTTCGGCGCGACTAGATCTAAGTATAGAAGTGCCAAGAAGCAACCCAAGCCAGGGGCTATTACCTTTGATCGTGACGATGACAGGTGAAAAAGTGCATATAAATCTTGTACGGTGGCTTCCATGGGCTACTCTGTTCACTATCCACTTGCATTTGTACCGCTCGATTCTACCACAACAACCGATATTTAGTGCTACTATCTCACGATGCACTTCCTCTCAACCGCTCTCCTCTCTGCTCTCGTAATCCTCGGCGCGGCCGCCTCCGTTCTACCGCGTGCTGACTATGGCATTTGGCGCGACGTCTCCATCACATTCGCAGGCGGCGAATCGGTCACCAACCGCAGCGAAGTCGTCACTGCTGAATACGATCACCCAGAGCTCACTGAGCCCATCTACGCAACATGCCAGATGTTTCCCATCGTCTCCGGCGAGGATTTTGCGAGGATCGCATGCCATCCTGAATCATTCTACTATAGTTTGGTACGGGAAGGATCGGCTGATGGTGGTAATTTGCTGAGTAAGATACCTACCTCTAAACCTGCGAGGTTGGTGCTGACAGGGGCTAGAAGTCTTCTTGGCGCAGAAAGTTGAGCTTGGAGGGGAGAAGTACGGGGTGTCGGGAACGAGCGAGACAGTTAGACAGTCTTGTGGGGGAGGAGAGAAGGAGGTCTGCTTGGTCAAGGGGGTGACTGTCATTGCAAACACGCTCATGATAGAGAATTAGACTTGCGTGGACATGAGCTCGTATAATGCATTATTCTTTCATGGAGAACTGACACAGCACTGGGGGTGGTTCAAGAGTTAGAAACAGTTCAGGAATAGATTTGTGAAGTTTGTGAAGCCTTCCAACGATGACTAACGAAATGGTCTAGAAAGGGCGTATCTAGTCACTATGAAGCTATGTACAGGAATCGTAGTAGTCTCCACTCGCTCGACAGCACCCAACTCGAGATGGCTAAAGGTAGCTGGCATCTACCCAGCTTGAGTAGTCACTTCCCAAGATGGTTTTAATGGCAACAGCCGACGAGAGCTTTTTCGAGAAGCTAGCCCTGGTACCCGAAGCTCCATCTCCCGTGTTACCGTACTCGTTGAAGACAACGTTGTCAGTCCTCTCATCGCCTGCGTTCCAGACAACCCATCCCGCAGCGTTAATAACACTAGACAGACTAGAATTTTGAAACACAACACGAGCATAAGCACCCCAAGGGCGACCAAGATAGTAAGCACCAGCCGCGACAGAGTTGCCCGGAGCAGCGCCAATCTTGGACTTGTTGATGACGTAGTAGGATGGGTTGGAGGAATCAGCACGGCCACTGGCGGTGATGTATCCTTTGCTGGTGGCGAGAACGCCAATGGTGCAGCCGTCGAACCAAGCAGTGGCCTTCTGGCCGAAGATGAAGTCGGTAGCGCCCTCGATGTAGCTTTTGGCGTAAATTTGCTTGCCAACCTGTGCGAGGATGGTATCTTGGTACCCCTTGAACTGGCAGCCGTAGTAGCCCTGCTTGTCATTGTTGGCACTGACGGCAAGCGCCTGCGAGCCCTTGCCTCGTGTGTTGACAAGGTTGATGTTGTACACCTTCAGATTGGTGGTGTGGGCTCGAAGGGTGGCAGTCGCGTCGTTGTTGGGAGAATCATCCTGGCTCTTGCCTTGAGTAATCGTCACGGTGTTGGAACCATAGCTGGTAGTGTCCGTGGTCTCGCCATAAATGGTCAAGGCGGACTTGAGTTGCTGGATGTAGACCTGCTCCTTGTAGGTACCCTTGGCGATGTAGATGCACTGCGCCGAGGTGGTTGAAGTACTGAGAGCGTCTACAGCTGCCTGTACTTTGGAGTATTTGCCACCACTACCGACCGTCAGGCAGCCATCTGGTGCAGAGGTGCGCGACGCCCGCGTCACAAGACCTGAAGGAGCTGCGACAGCCGTAGCTGCGAGCGAAAGAACGAGAGCAAGAGAGGTGTGCATGGCGGAGAAGAGTAAGGAATGACGAGCCAGTGGATGGTACGGAATGACAATAAGGAGGATCTATCCATATTATATATAGCCTCGAACAAGGCTGAAGTGCCACCGGCACTACACACTTGTCCCGCCCAAGTTACATGCCTTGGCGTTGAAAGAGTGGCTCGCAACACGGTACCGAGGCCATGTTTTCGACGTTTCCCCGCAGTGAGTTTCATGAAAATGAAGTCACCGGATGATTTATAAGGCTGCACCCCAGGCCGTCATGCACGTTTCGAAATGCTCAGGCGTTATGGTTGGTGGGACTGAGTCGTCGTCCGTGCGGTAAGTCTTGGGGTCTTGGATTTGATGTGGTGTGTTACAGAAACGCAGATGAAGGGTGGAAAGCAAATCCCCCGCAACGTCCACCCAGCGCCATGAGATCGCAGGGCGACGAGTGTGGACTGGAATGCGATGTCAAGTGACGGGACAAAGTTTGGCTTGGTGAAAGCTTCGTACGAAATCTCGGGAGTGCCCGTAGTCAAATCAGCAGCCACGCGAGCTCGCATCAGCGCTAGTACTAATCGGTCCCCTTGGCATCTGTGGCTTGAACATCGACATTCATCACCCGCACCTCTTTGTCTCGCCTTCTATCTGGACCCTGCTCGTGGAATCGCAGCCTTGAGTCAGCGCGTAGGTGTACACACCATGGGCAACACGAGCAACGATGTCGATGCGATCGACTTGACTCTTACCTCATCGCCGGAGCCGGAGCAAAGGCCACAGCAGCGACAGCTGCATACCCAGAACAACATCAAGAAAGAGCCTTGGCCATACAGCGTGGGCGTGGGATCAAATTCAGGTCGAGTACGCCATCCGGGATCTGCCGGTCGAAGCAATGTTGTACAACAAAGCACAAATTCTGTTAATCCTCAACATCTCCGACAAATTGTCTACACGAGCGATGAACACGCCTTACGTAAGGTACTCATCCACCTGTGCCAGCTTTCTCCGGCATTATCAGGGGCAGTGGCTCGTGGTCTTGCGCCGCATTCGACATTTGCCAGACAGGTCGTAAACCGCCGGCGGAACGAAGCGGCAGCCGCTACGAAGTTGGAACATGACAGCGACGATAGTGCTTACGAGCGTACCAAGAAAAGACTGTCAACTGTAACAAATGGCTTGAAAAGCACGGCCCAGCAACCCAGTACGCCGAGCGAGTATCTATCAGCACGCCGAGAATCTCAGGCAGCGTCTTCGATGTCCAGCATACCAAGGGTGAAAATCGAATCTGGCCCTCGTCACGGTTGGACTGGCCTAGATGGTGACGAGATGCATCTTCCTGGATCATATCCACGGAGCTTAATGCGAGTGGAGTCTGTAACACGTCCTGCGCGGAGCATTCCAAAGACGCCTACCAACGCCGTTCGCAATAGGAACTTCTCGTCAGCATCAGCGCGGCCAGCAAACGGGCATCGTGAACTTCCAACAAAACCGACATGTATCAATTGCCGTCTGTCGTTCACTTCTGGCTCTGATGAAGTCTGTATGTTTCATCCTGGGCAGAAGGTCCGTAGGGATGACCAAAGGGTGTATAGTTGTTGTGATGCACCTCTCAATGATCCAGGCTGTCAATTTGGATGCCATGAGTCTGCAGAAGATACCTTGCGAACCGGAAATGATCGCAAGCGGCTGAGCGTTTCCCCTCATCCACCTGGTGAAGAACGGAAAAAGGCTAGAAAGTTGTTAGTCTAGTGTTATTTGCCTACTCTACGCACTATTCTTCCCTCTCTTTCTGTTCTACTCTAGTTGACCGAGAGGCGTACCTTGTGTCCCGGTGCCGCTCTCCTATCCATGGATTAATCAACTCCCGCCGACAGTACTTCTGCCCTGATTGTAGGCCTTGGGTGCACACGCCATTTATCGAACATCATCAACTCGATGTGAAAATTTCCAGCTGAAGGTCTTGCATCCTACATTGGTGCAATACGTTTGAACATTACCGACTACGATTAGTACCAGCGTCTCAGTGGGCCGTTCAAGAACGATTTCACCGCCAATTCCAACAAGCCTACCTACTGAAGCCTTTAGACACGGATCTGTTGGATACGAGGTGCTGCACCTCCATTTTCAAGCTACCCAACGCGGTTGATCGCCACGCGACTGTCCAGAATTGGTTTCGACAAACCTTGACACCATCTTGCCAATCTATGTCCGCCTTGTACCCGATGAGTCCTGGCTTGGGAGACTACTGCGACGTATACGCCAGCGCACCCAGTAATGTTTTCACTACTGGGCTGCTCAATTGCGTAGTAATCTGATATCATTCCTCACGGAATTGCTTGACTATTCGGTGCTTGCGAAAGCACATACTCCAGTAGAGTGCCTGAGAGGAATGGGTCCTCACCTATCACTTTTGGAATAACTGCGGCTACTCTACTGGGTGCGATCAAATGCTCATGAATCTTCTCGTTGATTTGCATCACAGTCGGCGAAGTCAAGACCAGTCTCAGTCTACTCTGTGTTGACGGTCCACCGCTATGTAAGCGGACGTCATGTTTCGGGTGAGGAAGCACCGAAGACTCCGCCTTGGGACTCTCTTTTACCGAGACCAATATGAGCAGCTCCCTCACCTTATGTCGATGTTTGGCTACGGTGTAAGTTCGACTGCGCAAACAAGGTGTGTTGATTGGAGGACTCAGCCCGAGTTCTTGGAAATGACGATCAAACATCTGAGATAGATTAAAGGAACAACAACACACTTCGGCTCCACCAACATGATTTCGCCATTGTGATTGTTTTCAAGGTGTTTCGTCTAGACGTATGAATGATTGCGGGTAAATAATGGTTACAATGAGCACTTGAGTCCAGTTTTACAACATATCAAAGCGCTTTTTACGGGCGCCTTTTTTTCGCTCCACATCGATTGCTTCGTTCCCGGAACATGCATTTTCTACCATATCTTCCACTGCTAGCCAGCACAGCCTCAGCGCTTGCTTTCCCAGGTGCTGAAGGCTTCGGTCGCAACGCCATCGGTGGGCGCAATGGGAAAGTATACATTGTAAACAACTTGAAAGATAGCGGCGCCGGTTCTCTTCGCGATGCAGTCTCTCAACCTGATCGAATTGTGGTCTTCTCAGTCGGTGGTCTCATCAAGATAACTGATCGCCTTATCGTTTCGAAACGTATCAGCATCCTCGGTCAAACAGCACCTGGCGAGGGCATCACGGTATATGGTAACGGCTGGTCATTCTCCAATGCCGACGATGCAATAGTGCGATACATTCGCATCCGTATGGGCAAAATTGGGGCAAGTGGAAAGGATGGCATCACCATCGCTGAGGGTTCAAACATGATCTTTGACCACGTTTCAGTTTCCTGGGGTCGCGATGAAACGTTTAGTATCAGCGGAAGCGAAGTCGGTAATATCACTATCCAGAACAGTATCATCGCCCAAGGCTTGGAGACACATTCTTGTGGTGGCTTGATGCAGACGGATGTTGGAAATGGGATCTCGCTGTTCAGGAACCTCTATATCGACAACAAGACACGCAATCCAAAAGTCAAAGGCACCAACGACTTTACCAACAATATTGTTTACAATTGGGGTGGCGGGGGTGGCTACATTGCTGGTGACTCGAGCGCTGCCTCTGAGGCCAACATTGTCGGCAACTATTTCATCTCTGGGCCCAGCACGAGCGTCACAGCCTTCACGCGCGGCAACGCAAACTTCAAGGGATATGTCGAGGCCAATTTCTACGACTCTAACAGGGACGGCAGTCTGAACGGCGCGGTGCTTGGTGTTGCAGCTTCCAACTACGGCGGTCTGAGTATCCAAACGACGAAGTTCCCATTTCCCAGTCCCACGAAGATTCTCTCAGCTGCCGATGCATTGAAGCTTGCTCAGACATCTGCTGGTGCGAGTAAGGTCCGCGATGCTGTTGACAACAAGCTTGTGACCGAGTTGCAGAGCTATGGCAAAATGGGCCAACTGATCAGTGACGAGAACGCTGCTCCAATGAATGGTCCGGGAACCATTGCTGGCGGAACGCCGTGGGCGGATGCGAATGAAAACGGAATCCCAGATGATGTTGAATCAAAGTTCAGCAATGTCGAGGATTGGGCGAACAGCTTGGTCCCTAGTACTTACTAGATACATGTCACACAACTTCAACAGTCGTTGAATCGTGCATTCTATTGTTACAAAGTTACAGGCTGTCCAATCGTAACCCAGTAATACGCTGATCTCGAAAGGAATGGCAACAGGTGTGCCGAAGTAAATTACTGCATTGAAACAATAATCACCGTGAGCATACGAGACATGGGGTCCTCTGAGAAGCACATTGAGTCTGTGAGCATCTGAGTACATGTCGTAGAATCTGGCGCGTCCAACAAGGCTGCGTTATCGCCTCAGAGCTTCGGGGAGGGGCAAACCACCTTGCAACTCGAAATGCGCTTTTGGATGCCCAAGTTTTCAACGTCGCGTAAGGCCGGACGAACGAGGAAGACAGTGGTGACGCGCACAAGGCAATCGCGGGGGTGATAAATCTACCCCGCGAAGTGTGATATAGCGGCCCGGAGCTTACGGGAATACGGCACCCGCTTATCGTGATGCTTCAGCCTGGCCATGGAACATCTCTCCTCAATTTACGCTTTTCCATCTGATTTTCGAGACCTTTTGCGATGAAGATTGATCGGGAATGCTTTGAGAAACTTTGGGCATCTTGACTGGTGTAGTCTTGCGTGGCCCAAGTCCCAGACATTGCGTTATACAGTTGGGAGGGCGCTACGGTATCTAGTACGCATCAGGCCCCTACAATGAATCTGCTACATCATCTGCTGACTGAGCGTAGTCTCGCCTTTCAGCTTTCACCATATTTGTGATTATATGCAACCTGCTTCTCTGCATACTCTGTCGCGATGTCCTGGTGGCGACGGGACTCTTCCCTTGCGCCCACGCGACTACTCGCACTGCGTGTGCTCCGATCCCATGGCGCCACACTTCGCCCGCGATGCTTCTCTCGTACGCCTCCACAGTCTGGTCAGAATGAGGAAGACCGTGCCGGTACGCGCCCAGCAGGCATGTCAAATCTCGAATGGATCCACATCCAACACTACAAGCAATGGCAGAAGCGATTTGCTGAGGACCCGTACAATGCAATCTTTGGAGCAAGCAATGAAATGACTGCTGGAAAGGGGTTGAAGGATTGGGAGTGGGTCAGTAAAAGCTTCCCTAAGTGGATGCTACGAGAGATGGACAGCTTGAAGGAGTACATGAACGTGCCTTCGGGTGAGCACAATCACAAGGGGTTACCAAAGGATCAAATTCCAGCAGGACATCGTGAAAGATCGTCACATTTCCTGCATCCATTACTAAAGACAACACGGTTCGACCCCCATGACATGACCGGTGTTGCCTCACCTTCAGATTTGAGACGACCTCGGGAGAAGCCCCACATCAAGGTTGCTGGACACTCACCTACTGCTGATATAAAGGCCATGGACAAAGATCAGGCTCATAAGGTACATACTGTGCTTACGAGTACTCAGCAACCGCTAAAGGATACGGACATTGATGTTGCAATGGCACTGCCGATGGAGACGACCGGTAAAGAGGCATCGGAGCGGGAAGCTTCTTTCATCGAACAATTCTTCGCCACGGAACCTGAACAACAATCCGCTCCCTCTGTTCTCCAAACCAGAGACAGTGTCTGGCGACAAACTACTTTGCAAAGACGAGCGCTACGAAAGCTTGCGCCCCGAAAGGAGCCTAAGCCTGCCATAGCGACTCCTAGATCGAACGAGCCATACTATGCGTTGAACTTGCCTCGGAGTAGACATTCAGTGCCTGCAGAAGGAATAATAAGGGCAGAACTAGAGACTGCGAGTTACCCAATCAAGTCATCCACATCTGAACCAAGTACATCACAAGCGAAGGAAACAAACTATCAATCGACTACGAGAAAGCTCAATCAGCTACCCAAAGATGACATCGACTTCATCAGTGCTGATGAGCTCCGCGCTGCTATAAGAGCAAAGAAGCGGAAATATCGAAGTGATCAAGAGAAAGCGGCGGAACGGAAAAGGCTCGAGCACGCTTTCCAGGCTACAGCCGAGCCTAGCAATGTTGACATCATGATAGAAGCAAAGGCGGTCAACGATCAGATGATTCGCCGTCTAAAGCGCGAAATGGCCGAGCCAGAGGTACCCAGGCAAACTATCGAGGCTTCTAAAAAGGAACATGCTGCGAATGCTACGATACCTGACAGTAGCCTTGTCGAATCTAGTGTTGAACGTATCAAGAACTGGTTCGAGCAAGGTGGTTCCGTGTTCGCAAGCCACTTCTGGCAGGATCCGACCGAGGAAGTTGATGCAATGAAGACTAGAGTTTTCTTCGACAAAGCAGTAGCACGAATCCGCAAAGGACGTGTGGCCCTGCGACAAGTTGTAGAGGATCTAGAGACTGATTTACCCGCGTCAAAGCCCTTATTGAAGCGTTTGAGACAAGACGAGGAGCTGTTGGACTCTGCTATCCAAGGGCTACGCACGCGTTCAGATGAAGGCAAGGTCCAAACTCTGTCTCCGAAAAAGATTCGCGCGATTCAGACTCTGCGCCTCAAGTTTCAAGACATCGATCGCGAGTTAGAACAAGCATACCTAGTACTTCAGGAGGCCATTACAGCTGATGCTGTGGCTGCTGCTACATCAGCCTTCAAGAGGCGGTTGGTCATTGCATCACGGATAACGCAACAGAGCGCTAAACTGTCACGTTACTTGATCTGGAGTATACAAGCCCGTCTGGAGGATCCAGCAATAAGCAAGAATATCCTTGGCAGTTACAAAGCGGTTGCCAATAGCTTGTTGACCTTGAGAGACACCCAGACGTCCCTAGCTCGGCTCATTGATCGCGCACTGTCGGGGTATAAAGTGGAAGCGCCGAAGGCCTGGGAAGGGGTTTCCATCTCAAAAGGTGTTGGGGGAGAAGTACCTGAGAGCTCAGGCTCTTCGAGAGAATTGCTAGAGAGCAAAGTCAGCAATGCTCAAATCCGCGCAGATGTAGTAGCTGAAGAGCGTCTCGCAAATGAAGTGGACGCACAGAAGACGGCTATGTCGGGGCTCTCAGATGATGGATACGCGCATGCACTAAAGCCCATTGCGAGTAAACCGATCGAAGAATGGCCTGCGTTGGCACACAGTCTATTCCGTCCGTTTGGGTCAGTTCTGGCAAATCTGACTGAGAACACCTCCGCTCAAGCGCTCAAGGTTGAAGAGCAAGCTAAGAATGCATCGCATGATGCAAACCTCGTTGCCGAGGTTCGAGCTGCTTATGAAGATACATACGGCCCAGTCATAGTCGGACACAAACAGTTGACTGATGCAACAGAGGTTATTAAGAAAGAATCGGAAAGTGAGGTCAAGCAGTTTGACAAAGACGACCCTATTTCAGATTTCACACAGCCTGATAATGATCCCAGACTGGAGGAAGCAGAGGTTCCTTCCAACGCGACTGTTCCGACGATTGAGGCTGCATCTGTGACCAAGACTGACCCTGCAGCAGTACACACGGACGAATCTGAGCAGGCGACCAGCATAGCCTCTACGTGCATCGCACCAGTAACTCCGTTCTCTACTGCTACAGAATTGCATCCCTCGCCTCGCGTTCAAACCAATGACAATTCGACCTCTGTCCCTGAACCATCCGATCTCCTGACACATTATACGATCCTTCTCTACAATGCACAAAGCGACAGCGTCATTGTGAGCACATCCACGAGTCCAGCCCCGCGCAACGTTACTCCAATTATCGCCTTGCCTCAAGCGCTTGCTTCCCTTGATACCCCAGCAAAATTCATCCCACACATTCCTGACGGTCTCGAGATAGTCGCCGCAAAGAAAGACATGCTTGTTCTGCGCGACCGGCTCGCCACCTTCAATGGCGCAACACCATATCCTCTCAAACCCACCACTACATCTGTCAGCCGGCCCAAAGAGGCCGAGGCCAAGGCTTCAAGACAGAATGTTAACCCTATCGATGGAACCGCCCGTCTTAGTCCAACGGGTTATGTCGGCCCCGAGGAATCTCAAGAGCAACTTGAAAAGGACTTTCAGGAACGGAGACAGACGGCGAAGAAGCTTACGGGTGCTGAGGCTAAGGCTTTGACCAACCAGCGAATGCTATATCGAGACCGTGAGACATCGAGGGAGAAGCGGAGGGGTGCGGGGAGCGTAGTCAAGACGGCGATATGGGCGGCGGCTACGTGTTATGTGTTTGGTGTTATTGGGGAAATTGTCTCTGGTGCTTAGTAGCGACCAGTCGTGGTATCTACTCTTGTATTTTGTTTTTGGCGTTCAGACTTGGCGTGCAGGTTGTTAATCTTGTGGATTGATACACACGTGGCTAGATTTTGGAGTTCGGGATGGTTGAGCAATTCATGACATGTATCGTATGTCCTTGCAGGTTAGCTTTTTCATCATCGAACGTTCTCATTTGTAGAAGAAGGCCTTCCTGGTCCTTCGCATGATGATTCGGGAATTCGATGCAACAATACCGCAACTCATCAACAGACGATGCGACGATTCTCGACATTGGAAAGTGCGGCCCACAAACAATATGCAGTTGAATGATGTGAGATCGCAACGCCACCCTATGAACTTGCACGGCGGAGTGTTTCGAGTAACCTTTGTACTTTGGCTTGAGCGATTGCCATTAGCATCGCCAATGGTCGTTAAGTCTCAGCTATAGTCAAGACCATGTACTTCCCGGCTGATCGATAGCAAGAGCAATGCTAGGAATTCGGCAATGGAGCTATTGTGGAAACAATAGCTATTATGAAGAACCAAGGCGATTCTGCCTCGAAGTTCGCTCTTGCTATCGAACAGAAACATATCCTGAGAGTTCGGCTACTGTACTGAAGCAAACGTGTTGTCTACCATTTCCTTCAGCGCTGCGATCGCGTCCGTGCTCCTCCACGCACTCCAATCATGGCTCAACAGTCCCCACGTCTCTTCGTAATCCTGTGTTCCGCTGCGGATGTAATAACTTCCGCCCAGTGCCCACACCATCCAGCCCGTCTTCCACCGAGGCATAAGCTTCTTCAAGCATGTTGCATACACTCCGGAGTACGAATTATCGGCCTGCGAAAAGCCAAACTCCGTCAACACCACAGGCATCTGGTTCACAGCATTTGGGCTCGTAGCACGGAAACCGTTATTCCAAAGTCCGCCTTCCATGTCTCCGCAGTTTGTGGCCGAGTTTTGGTAATTGTGGAGCTCAAGTACAACTTTGTCGCTGTACTTGATGTCTTTGAGGACGAACTTTTTGCCGTTGCCCAGGTCGTCGGAGGTGGGGATGGGCTGGAGTGTGGTGTCGTAGTTCAGTCCGGAAAGGAAGATCAGGATGTCTGCATTTGCTGCGTTCACTGAATCAGCGACTCGGACCATGTTGTCGTACCAGATTGACCAGTTGTAGGGGAGAGTGTTGCCGGCATTATCGGGTTCGCGGAGTTCATTGCGTAGACCCAGGGACACCATGTTGGGCCACGCTTTGGACTTCATGAGATGTTAGTACATATTGAAGAAGAGTCATAAGCAATAAGAACTCACATGCTGAGCCATGTATATGAGACCCCTTTCCCACTTCCCAACATCAAAGTCTGTGTCGCCGAACCATGTATTGCCATCATTAGCGCTGCAGCACCATTTTCCCTTGGACATGTGGTTGTCAAGATGAACATAAATATTTTGATTTGCCAACTCAGCAGCAATAGCGTCAAAGACCTGGAGCCTGGTAGTATTGGTCGTGAATTGGGGGTTATTCTTCGTGACCTCGCTCCACACTTTGGTACCATTGTCGTTGCCCAGGGCATTGAAAAAAGCTTGTTGTACCGTCACATCCCCGCCGTTGTCTTTGATAGCGTCGATCATCTCGATTGCGAATGTCAATCGCACTACATTCATCCCGAGCTCCTTGATTTTCGAGACTATGGACTGGATCGATTGATATTGAAGACCTTCGGGAATCATGACTTCACCTGCGCCAGGCCAATTGACGCCAACGTAGGTGAAGTTGGCGCCAGTGGAATCGTGAACCCATTGTGTCGAGGTCTTGAAAGGGGCATTTGGAAAAGCATGAATCAGCCTTGCAAGACCTGCTGCGCAGAAGACTGAGAGGAGACGCATTTTGGGGAGGAGAACGAAGACGATCCCTTGCTCATACTTATAATCCGAGGGGATGAAAACTATTTGTGGCATTATTCAGTGCTTACTATCGGCACTTGAACTAAAATGAAAAAGAGCTCACGGCGGATGCCTTGCTGGATGCAGCTTCTCTTCATCATAGGTAGTTCAACTCCCATTGATGGACATCGAGAAGGTGCCAATGTCAAGTGACAGTCTCGCAAGTGCGGGCCAACAATGGTTGGCGGGCACTCTACTGCACCTCATATATTTTGCTTGCCAGTGTGATGCCCTAATTGGTGCGTGGGCTCGGACAAGTCCCGTACACTACGTATCTACGTGGGTCACACCCGCACTTTGTGGGGAACGCTAGTTCTTCATCTGAAAAATCCCGAACTGATGGTAATTTGAGGTTACATCGCGGCACTTGTGCGGTCATGAGTCTTGTCAAATGTGGAATTTGGCCGTGCTCCGTTGTCTTGCTCGGGTTTCGGGATATCGAGCTGGCGTGCTTACAACGGTGATACTCTCGGTAAGACCGGGCTGCCTGTTTAGGCGGTGATCTGAAGGGCTCCAAGCACCCTTTAGAAGCACGTTAAAGAGTGCAAGTTCACTAAGCGCAGATGAACAATCCTGTGAAAGAGCCACACTGGAACCCCAGTATGATGCTGGCAATACAGCAAGGTAACTTTGAGGTTAGATTGGTAAGGTGGCCTAAGACTAGGTTCCGCTGCCATCGTTGTGCATAATGTACGTATTGCTAGTGCAGATCTTATGAACTTTAGGTTATCTAGAGAGATTTTAGAGTCCTGTAATACACATTAGTCTTTTAGTACCTACAGTTAACCCTACTAATATTCTTATTAAAGTAACTAACTAAATTAGCGTAGGCCTAAACGTATTAGTATAGTTCGAAAACTAATAATAAAATTAAAATTTAGTTAGTTAAATTAGTTAAATTAGTACTATAAATAGCTAGTATTTAATTAAAAATACTAATATACTTTATAGATAAGTAGTCTATATAGATAAGTAGTCTATATAGATAAGTAGTCTATATAGATAAGTAGTCTATATAAATAAGTAGTCTACTTTATTTTATACTTAAAATTAAGAATTTTAAAAGTTTATTAGAATTATTTTTACTAGTAACGTCTATACTTTTTATAATTTATTTCTATATATTTCTTTACTTAGTTTTAATTGTATTGTATTTTAGTATTAGCTAAAAAATTAACTTTATAGAGTTAGATTATCTAGCCTAGTTTTATTTTAAATTAAATAGTCTATTTTAGGTTATAAATTTTTTAGCTAATACTAAAATAAAGGAAATATAAAATTTAGTAAAAAAATATAAAGAAATAGATTATAAAAAGTAAAGAAGTTACTAGTAAAACTAATTCTAATTAGTTTTTAAAATTCTTAACCTTTAGTATATAATAAAGTAGAGTACTAATCTATATAGACTATTTATTATAAAAAATTTCTTAAGTAGCTATAATATAAAGTAGCTAGTATTAAAAAAACTATAATAGATAAGTTATTAGAGATAGATAAGTATATAGGTATTAGAGTTTAAATTACTAAAATAGTAAAAGTATTCTGTTTAAAAAGATAATAAAAATAACTAATTAACTAAATATATTATTAATATATATATATATATATATAAATTAAATATAATTAATTATAAAAGTATTTTAATAGCTATAATTAAAGCTATAATATCTATTAGTAGCTAGTATATATATCTATTAGTAGCTATAAAAGAAGCTATTATATTAATTAGTTATATAATATATAATACTATAAAGCTACCTATTAAACTAGCGTTTTATTATTTATTTACTATTTATAGTTTTTACCTATTATAAAAGAATTATAATACTATTTTTTTTCTAGATAGTTTATTTCTAAATTATATAACTTATTAGCGCTATATTAGTTATTACTAATACTTTTTATTTTTAAACTATAAAGTTATACTATATTATTTAATTTTTATAAATACTTACTATATTTATTATTAGATTTTTTTTTTATAATACTATTACTAAAGTTTTTTTTAATTATTATTTTTTTAAAGAATTTAATTATCTTTATAATAAAGCTATATTCTATTATAATAATAACTTTTAGCTATAGAAGCTTCTTTATAAGCTACCTCTATTTTTCTCTATATAAGCTTATTAAAAATAGAAAACTATACTAATCTCTACCTAAACTACCTCTATACTATACCTAGTCTAGATTCTATAAAAATTTCTACTCTACTATTACCTACGTGCTAATATAGTAGAGGAAAAAAATAAACTTTATAAAGGCCTAGAACTACTACTAAGTTCTACTTTATATAGCTTACTTTTTTAATAAAACTATAAAAATATAATTTTTTTATCTTTTTATATAAAATTTATAAAAATATAATTTATTTAGTTTTTTAATTTACGCGTACTTCTATATACTTTTAAACTAATTTAAATATTTTTTAGTACTTTATATTTTTAAACTATTATATTATAAAAAAATTATTTTTTTACTAGTAATAGCCTATATAATATTACTAATTTATTTAAAAAAATTATTTAAATTTTTTAATTAATTAGACTCTAAAACTTTTTTAGTTCTAGTTTTAATTAATACTAATAGATCTATTAATAATTCTAAAACTAGATTCTAGAGATCCCTAGTTAACTAAAGTTTATAAATTTAAACTTCTATAGTATTACTAGTTTAGATTACTTTTAAAAAAGTTATATTAAATAGCGTTAAAATAGAGATTTAGAAACTACTAATAATTTAGTAGAATTAAAAGTAAAGCTAATACCTATCTCTATTAATAAATAATAAATCTAGTTTTTTAAAAAATAAAAGAAAATAACTAGCTTTTATAGAAAGCTTATAAACTTATTAAATATCTAAAATATAAAAAATAATTAATACTAGCTAATTAGAGAATAATTAGAGTTAGATAGAAACTAGACCTACTTTAGTAGAATCTAGAAATCTACTAACTATAAATTTTAATAATACTATAGAAATAATAGTCTAGCTACACGCTAAATTAGCAGCTCTATAAACTAAAATAAAATTTATAAAAAAAAAAAACTTTATTTAACTTTATTTTTAAACTTACTTTTATTTTTTACTAAAAACTTTTAAATATATTAATATTACTAGTTAACTAGATTATTGTCTAAAGCCTTTTTTTATATTTTTAAAAAGCTATATTTATTAGAGCGTACTTTTTCTATTTTTAAATTATTAAATAGAAAGGACTTTACTTATAGATAATAAAAGGCTTTAATACTAAATTAATTTAAAATTAATAGTAACTACTACTATTTTAAGCATGCTTATATAGTACTAGTTTAAAGTAGTACTTCTAGTCTAGCTAAAAAATATTTTAAGCTCTAATACCTATTTAATAATAAAGCTAACTATTTTTTTTATAGAAGCTATAATAGCTATGTTTAATAGATATTTTATTACTAGTAATAAATAGGCTAAAGTATATAATACTTTTAACTAACTATATATAAAAAAAAAACTTTTTTTACTTTTAAAGCTTATTTTTTAAGCTATACTATAAAAAACGTATATTATATTTAAAATAGATTTATTATATATAAATAAAAATAATTTCTAGCCTATATATTTCTAGTTAAAAGTTTAAGTATACCTAGAATAACTTTTTTCTAGATATAATAAAGTACTTTATTATTTTTAATATAGAAAAAAAAACCTACTTAAAAAATATATATTATTAGAATTCTTTTTATAATAGTACTACTAAGTTTTAAGCTAGAACTATAGTATAACCTAGTTTAGATATTTTTAAAAAAATTTTTTTAAAAAATACTATACTATATACAGCTCTCTAAACTTTTTTATAATTAACTATAGTACTTTTATAGTAAATAATAGCTACTCTAGCTTTTAAAAAAGTACTAGATAACTACTATAACTATAGTAAACTAGAACACTACGCTAATAAATATCTATTACTATAAATAAAAAAAATTATAACTAAAAATTACTCTAACTAATATTATAACGCTGCTAAAGTACTAGACCTAAAAAAAAATTTAATAGAAAATAAGTAGTTTTAAAAGTATTACACTATTTAGAATTAAGTTAAAAGTATGATCTATTAAACTTTAATTTTTTAAAACTATTTTAAAATTTTTATTTTTTTATATCTACTATTTTATATAACCTAGGCGTAGGTATAAAACTACTATTATTTATTAATATTAGTATTTAAAAATTTTTTTTTTAAATTTATATATTAGTTATTTTTTATTTTTTTTATTTTAAACTAAAGTTTAAAAACTACTCTATTTAGTAATAGTTAGAGGGTTTAAAAACTAAATCTCTTTACTAGTTATAGAATATATCTATCTCTATATAATTATAGATAGATAAAAAATTCTAAACTATCTATTTATTATATTTAATTTAGAAGTTTAGAATGTAATTCTTAGAATATAATAGTTAAAAAGGTTTAAAATTCTACTAGATATAAATAGGTTCTAGTTATAGTAGCTAGCCATTTACTTTAAAATTTATATCTCTATTTTTCTAATTTTTATATAACTCTATTAAAAAATATAAAAAAAGCATATTACTTTTAATATTAAAAAATAAAATATTTTATAGAAAAAAAAGTTATATTAGAAAACTAGTAGTCTATATCTTTTAATTAATTATATTTAAAGAATTTTTAAAGCCTTATAATACTAGAATATCTCTCTAGAGATATAAAAACTAGACCTACTTTAAAAACCTTTTAAAACCTGTTCTAGTTTTTAAATTGCTATTATTTCTACTAATACTTTTTATTTTAATATAAAAAAAAAGTTTTTTACTACTAGCCTATATAAAATTAACTAGATCTTTAAAAACTATAATAAAGAAAATATTTAAAAAAATAACTATTTAATCTAAAACTAACTTTTTTTTTATTACTAGTAGTATTAGAACGTATTTAGTTTATTAGCTATAGAAAAACTACTAGAACACTAACTAACGTACTCTATAGGCAAGTAGCTAGTACAGGCAAGTAGCTAGGCTCTGCTAAAACTCTACTAAAATGTACTTTTATAATAGTACTACATAATAAATAATAATAGTACGTAGAAATTATAGTAAGCTAATTTATTTAGAAATACACTTTACTTTTTATTTATATATGCGCGCGTTGTGCCTACCTTTACTATAGCATCTATAGCGCTGTTAGATAGATTTATCTCTTTTAGCGCGCACTCTTTTTAACGCTTTTTTTCTATTACTACGTACTATAAACTCTTTTAGAGTTATTAAACGTAGGCCTTTTTTAACTATAAAAGTACCTTTTTTCTATACCTACTTTTTTTTATATAATTTATATTACGTAGCAGCTTTATTTACTATTTAAAGCTTAATAACTTTATTACGTATTAATACTATCTAATACGCTATTAACGCTGCGCTTTTACTAAACTTTTTAAACGTATTAACTATAGCTGTTAGCAAGCTATCTATATAGCTTTAAATCCTTTTTTTAAAAAGCTTTAATTATAACCTAAATTATAGAGTATTACTTAGAGTCTAGAAGTACTAGGGCTTATTATTAATAGTAGGGGGTAATAGCGTACGTAGCTTAATATTAAAGCTAGATATTATAGCCTCTAGATTAAAAAGAACTAAGCCTACGCTTTAAAAGCCTCTCTAGATATTACTTTAAATAATAGTAGTATTAAAAGTAGTAATAAAATATAGTAAAAATTTAATTTTAGTAATATAGTTAATTTAGTTACGTATTAGATTTTTAGTTTAGTAGCTATACGCCTTTTTTAAAAGTATAAAATAACTAATATTAAGTAGCTATAGAAAGTATAATAAATAAAAAAGTATATAAAAAATTATAATTTTATATTTTTTATAGTACTAGTAGAATTTAAGTAAGTTATAGCTTTTATAACTATTAACTATAAATAAACGTACTATACTAATAGTACGCTTTTTTATATACTTATTAAAGTATTTTAACTAGTCTAGACTAAGCCTATTATCTATCTAGCTATTTTTAGAGACTATAAAAGCCTAGTCCTAAAGCAGGCTAGGCTTTTTATACTAGGTAGAGAGGTAGTGCTTACTAGTAAAAATAATAAAAAAAAAAATAGCCTACTCTATTACATTAATACTCTAGATTACTATAGTCTACTTTTAGTTGCTCTACTATATAAATTTTAGACGTTTTTAATAGTTAGCACCTATAATAACTACTCTAGTTAATATAACGCCTATTATAAAGCCTATCTTGTTAAAGTTATAGATGTTTTTATTCTAGATGCTATACTTAGCTTTAGTATTCTTTATAAACTAGAACTAGTTACTAATAACTACTAGATCTTTATAAAAAGCTTTTTTATAATTATACTTGTAATTAAACTTTACTTTAAGCTTAGAGTAACGCTTAATAAAAGTTACAGCCTAGTTTTTACTAGTAGAGTTATAGTACTAGGCTTTAAATAAAGAATCTACTATATTTTTAACTATAGTAAGCTAGAGTAGGAATTTTTTTATAGTAAAGTTAAGCACATGCTTAATAATTACTTTCTTTTTAGTTTTAAGTAGCTTTATTAAATTAGGCTTGCAGTTACGTTGTAGAGTAGTACTAGCGTGTTATTATTATAAAGTTCTTTCTAGAACTTTATAGACTATAGTAGCCTTTAGAATAGTAAGTGTTGCGTTTTGTTAGATAGCCTATAATATAAGCTATATTTAAAATTTAATTAAAGACTTTTTTACGTTGTTATATTAAAACATTAATAGTAGTATAAAGTTTAGTAGAGTTTTAGTAGAGCCTAGCTACTTGCCTGTACTAGCTACTCGCCTGTAGAGTACGTTATATAACTATAAAATTATTTTAAATAAACCTCTATCTAATAACTTTAGCTTTTTATATAAGTAAAATACTAAAGACTTAAAAGCTATTAAAAAGTACGTTTAGAAAAATTTATAGAAAGAATTTATAGAGACTAGTTATAGCTTTTTTACTTTTTTTATTTTTTATATCTATAAATTTAATAAGTTACTCTATATTTATATTAATAACTATAAATTTAACTAGCTTACCTAAAAAAACGCCTATCTAATTCTAAAAATAGATAATTTACTAATCTACCTAAATAAAGCTAAGATTTTTACTAAGTTTAATATTTAAATAGCTTTTAATAAAATCTATATAGATCTAGAGTCTAAAGAATATACTACTTTCTATACCTGCTATAGATTATATAAATATAAAGTACTTTTTTTTAGCTTTTATAATAGCCTCTCTACCTATTAAAAGTATATAAATAATATATTTATAGATTATTTAAATAATTTCTATATTACCTATTTAAATAATATTTTTATCTACTCTAAAAACGTCTAGAGCTACTAATAACACGTTAAACTTATTTTAAAAAAACTATAAAAAGTAGAACTATAAGTAGTAATTAAAAAAAGTAAATTTTATATTATTTAAACTAAGTATTTAGACTATATTCTAACTAATAAAAGAATAAAGGTAGATTTAGAAAAAATAGAAGTACTTTATAACTAGGTCTAACCTACTATTATAATAGGTATTAAATTTTTTCTAAAGTTTACTAGATTTTATAGATAATTTATCTCTAAATTTATAAATAGCTAAGCTAATAATAGCTCTATAAAGTCCTTTAACTCTATTTATATAGACTAAAAATTACTAAAATAGCTTTAAAAAACTAAAGTTTTTACTTTTAGCAATTCTAGTCCTATACTACTTTAATTCTAATTATAATATAAAACTAGAAACTAATACTTTAAATAGAGTAGTAGCTAGAATTATATTTTAAAAATATCTAAATAGTAAATAGTATTTTATAGCTTTTTATAGTAAAATACTTACTAGAGTAAAGCTTAATTAAAAAATATATAATAAAAAACTATTTACTATTATTACTACTTTAAAAAAATAAAAACCTAAACTAACTTTAGTTTAATACTAAGTCTAAATATATACTAAATATTAATTTTTAGAGTACTTTATAAATATAAAAGTTCTAAATTAATAATAAGCTAACTAGGCTAAGTTTATAGCCTTTTTTAACTTCTAAATTAAATATACTCTAGGTAAAAGTAATAAACACGTAGATATTTTTAGTTAATAAAAATAAAATATAATAATTTTTAAAGTAGCCTAGTAAAATAATTACTTTTTAGTTTTTTTTAACCTAGCTAGGCTATACAGCTATATTAACTCTAAACTAGTAAAATATTATCTAGAGTTCTTTTTATAAATAACTATTACTTTTTTCTAACTAACTCTAATAATATTACTAGATTTTTTAGAACTAATAGAAGCCCTAGTAAAAGAGAACTAATAGTTTTTTAAAAAAAAAATACTTTTTACTACCTTTTTAATATTAAATAGATAATAGACCTCTTTTTTATAGTAATTACTTTTATATTTCTCTAGATTTACTACTCTATATATAACTTATTAAAGAGGTATATAATTAAATATTAATAGCCTATTCTAGTACTATAAAAATTTACTAGTTACTTATATAATAATACTACTAAAAAAAAATAAAAGCTATCTATAAATAGTATATACGTAACTATGTTACTTACTAAAAATTCTATCTAAAATAAATCTAAATATAAAAGTTATTTTATTTTTTATTAATTCTAGAAAAATCTATATAATATTTTATAATAGACTTTAAATTTTTTTTTAAAAACTAATATAGCTATAATTACATTCTAATAATTATTAACAAACTTTCTAAATAAATAATTATAATACTATACTATAAAATAATAGGCGCTTAAAGTTTTATTTAACTATTTATATAATAGGTATACTAGTTAGGATATATTTTTAAAAGTATTATTTCTAACTATAGCGCCTAGTTTATTTTCTAATTCTAGTCTAAATTCTATTAGATTATAAATACTAAAATATAACTTTTTACTATCTATTATAAATAAACTAATAGCTAAACTAAACCTATAAATAAGTATATTAACTAACGTTTATAGCTATTTATAATATACTACTAGAATAACTAAAGTAAACTTTTTCTATTTATAAACTAAATCTAGATAATACTTCTATACGTGTTAATAGAAATAGCTCTATACTAGGTTTTATATAGTTCTAAACTCTAATAGAGCTAGAACTAGTACTATTTAAAAGTAGCTAATTCTATTAAAAAATTTAATTACTAAAAAGCTTATAATCTAGCTATTTAAATATATAATATTTAAAAATAAGCTAAAAAAAATAAAGAAAAAATATAAAACTAAATACGTTCTACTATTAATACCTATTATTATTCTATTAACTAGAGAATTAGAGATAAAGTTTATTTTTTTACTACTAATCTAGTAACTATAAAACCTAGCTAGAAGTTATCTAAACTATAAAAAAAACTTTTTAAAGTTTTTAAATAAATTAGGTATTTTTATAGATTTAAATTTTTCTAGGCTCTAAAATATAGAATATATTTATATTTAATATTCTCTATAAAAGTTCTAATAACTCTCTACTAGAATAAAAGGTTTTAAAGCTGCTAGCTACTTTTATATAAAGTGTAAAAAAATAAAAAGTTAAAAAAGTTTTTACTAGTAAACTTATTTAAAATAAGCTAAAATATAAAGCTAGCTAGATAGAATATAATCTAGACTTAACTTAGTATCTAGCTTTTAATTTTATAAACTTTTTTTATAAACTATAAAATTTTTACTAGAAGTATTCTAATTATCTAGAACCTCTCTAGGCACTATATAGATAGCTTTAAATATAAAAGAAAATAAAAAATATATTATAGTTAGTAGATAATTATATTTTATAAATTTAATAGTTTTTTTATTATTAATATATAAAAATTATAGCTAATATATAAAACTAGTATATAGCTTTTACTAATAAAACTTTTAGCCTAATAAACTAACTATTATAAATAAGTATAAAAACTTTTTAAAACTTATTTATTTATTATTATAATTTTTTAACTTTTATTTTACTATTAAAAGTATTATATATTTTATTTAATTTAGAGTTTTTAGCGCTTTTATACTTTAAAAACTTTCAATTAAATTTATAAATAGGCCTAGGTTTTTTTTACTACTAAAAAAATCTAGAGTTTTTCTAGAAAAAGTAGTAGCTAAAGCTACTATATTTTTTTAAAAAAGCTATATTTTTTAGTATAAGTCTAAAACTTTTTTATATAAACTTTAAAATTTTTTTTATTATATATAGTAGTTTACTAGTATTATATTAGTTATACTAAAGCTAGTAATTTATATAGTTACTATTTATACTATAAAAGCTAATATTTTTTTAGCTAAACTAGCTATAGCTTTTATATCTACTAGTTTAGTTTTAAACTTTTTTATTTTATTTTTATTAGCTAGTATAGCCTGCGTAGTAAAGCTTTTAAAATTATAAAGCGCTGCTATAATTTAGTTATATTCTAGTTCTATATATATAGGTATCTAAAAAAGTTAGAAAAAGCTCTAAACTAGTAGAAAAAAATAGTTATTTACTAGTTTATACTTTTTATTTAGAAGCGTGTAATAAGCACACTTCTTTAAACCTACTAATTTAAATAAATGCGTAAAGTTAAATTTACTATAAAACTAGGTCTAGATAGTATAATAGCTTAAGAATATAAAGTACTAAAAGGTGTCTAAATTAATTTAAAGGCATATAGAAATACGCGTAAAGTAAAAAAACTAAATAAATTATATTTTTATAGGCTTTATATAAAAAAATAAAAAAATTATACTATTATAGTTTTATTAAAAAAGTAAACTATATAGAGTAGAATTTAGTACTAGTTCTAAGTTTTTATAGAGTTTTTTTTTTTTTTTACTATATTAGCACGTAGGTAATAGTAGAGTAGAGATTTTTATAAAATCTAGACTAGGTATAGTATAAAGGTAGT
Organism: Plenodomus lindquistii; assembly: GCA_025504975.1. Classification (NCBI taxonomy): domain Eukaryota; kingdom Fungi; phylum Ascomycota; class Dothideomycetes; order Pleosporales; family Leptosphaeriaceae; genus Plenodomus; species Plenodomus lindquistii. The sequence continues at coordinate 572,838 of JANUWI010000018.1, forward strand.
TTAAATAGAGATTAGTATAGTTTTCTATTTTTAATAAACTTATATAGAGAAAAATAGAGGTAGCTTATAAAAGAGCTTCTATAGCTAAAGGTTATTATTATAATAGAATATAGCTTTATTACAGATAGAGCGTAAATAAAAAACCTAATAGGCTAAAAGGTATATACCTAGAGGTATAGAAATAGGCATTTTTATAAAAGCTATTTAGTATTAGTATTAGAGGCAATAATAAATAGTAATAGAGTATATATAATAAAGGTGTAGAGTATAAAAAGTAAAAAAAAATTATAATATTTAAAAAATTATTATATCCTACTAGAGTAACTACTAGATTTAGTAGTTATTATAATAATTATTAATAAATAGTAAATAGAAATTTATATTTACTTTAATAAAATAATAATTCTAGAATAGACTCTATATAGAGGTTAAATAGAAAATACTTAGATATAGAACTATCTAATTTAAAGTAGGGGGTAATATAATAAAGCTATATTCTATTATAATAATAACCTTTAGCTATAGAAGCTCTTTTATAAGCTACCTCTATTTTTCTCTATATAAGTTTATTAAAAATAGAAAACTATACTAATCTCTATTTAAACTACCTCTATACTATACCTAGTCTAGATTTTATAAAAATCTCTACTCTACTATTACCTACGTACTAATATAGTAGAGAAAAAAAAAACTTTATAAAAGCCTACAACTACTACTAAGTTCTATTTTATATAGTTTACTTTTTTAATAGAACTATAGAGGTATAATTTTTTTATCTTTTTATATAAAGCTTATAATAATATAATTTATTTAGCTTTTTAATCTACGCGCACTTCTATATGCTTTTAAGCTAATTTAAACGCCTTTTAGCACTTTATATTCTTAAGCTATTACAATCTTATTATATCTAATTTAAAACTAATATATACTAAATATATTTATGAAAAAAAAGTATATATAAATATATTTTAGCAGTTATTAAATAAAATTTAGAATAAATACTAAAAAAAAGTAAAGAATAATAAATAGTTAATTATAACTATTATTTTATATTTATAATATAATATTATAGAGTATATACACTAAGTTTATATTTACAGTATAATTATATATAGTACGTTTTATAGAGCATTTATATAAATAGAATAGAATATATTTTTACTAAGATTTTAGCTATAAATAGTATGCTTTTTTAAGTATTTTCTATATAGTAATTTATTTTTTAATTACTTCTAAATCTACTTTTTATAATAGTTATAAGCCTAGCTTTTTTAGACTTCTAGAAATATTTCTTTCTATATATATTCAAAAAAGCTTAAAAAAAAGTAATTTAAAAAAAACTAATTTATCTATTTAGTATTACCTATAAGCTTTATAGCTAAATAATTTATAATTTTTAAAAAAAAGTGTATATTTACTATAAAAAAGTACTAGCTAGTCTAGTATATCTAGCTCTAGTTCTACGTAATAAATAAAGCTCTATTGAAAAATATTTACCTAGATAGTACTATTAATACTTTAAATATTATTAGCTCTAAATTATAAAAACTAATATTTATAAATAATATTATAATTACTATAGAGCTTTATAAAAGCTAAATCTAAAACTACTAAATTAAATTTAGTAACTAGAGCGCTAAAGCTATATATATATAATATATATAATACCTATTAGAATATTACTATAATAGATAATATAGAATAGAATAGATTAATTAGATAAGTAAATAAAAATACTATTTAGAGATTAAAAATAGATAAATTATTACTTTTTTATTTTTCTAACTCTAGTAGGCTTTATACTCTACTTTTTACTTCTTTTCTATATATTTATAGAATTTCTAGTCTAAAGTAGAGAGCTAGAGGCCTTTATACTTTAGTATAGAGTATAATAGCCCTCTCTAGCCTATAATAACCTTTTATAGGCTATTCTAGCTTAAAAAGAAAGGAAGCTACTTAAACGCCTAATATTATCTCTTTTCTAAACCCTAATTAATCTAATTAGATAGTTTTAATACCTGCCTATATTTTATAGATAATATAGTATTATATTTTTAAAATAATAAATAAAAGTAAAGATTTTAACTTTATTTATAACTTTATTTATAAATTATAGTTTATGATTTTATTTTTCTTTTACTACTATTTTATAGCCTATACTAGCTTTTTTTTTTAGCTATAATATAAAAGATTACTTTTTTTCTATTTTAGCCTATTACTTCTATACTATTTTTTTATTTAGTAAGTATTTTTTAAATTTTTTATATAGCTATTAGCTATAGAGGTTAAGCTTTGATATAATTTAATATAGGCTATAATACCCTATTCTAGTATAGTATAAAACTAACTAGTTAAGTAAAACTATTTATATTTTTAACTAACTTTTTTAGCTCTATTTAATCTATTCTAGTTAATAATAGATAATAGCTAGGTTTCTAATAATATTTTTAATACTAGTTAGATAATTTAATATACTTTATAAATAAGTAAACTATATAACTAAGTAGACTATTTATATAAAAACTTTACTAAACTTTATATACCTATATAATACCTCTATAACTATAATAAATAGAACTTTCTAATTAATATTAGATATAGACTATGGTTATAGCTTTTAAATAAAACGTAATACTTTTTTTCTAACGCGCTATAACTATCTATAGAGTTTTCTAGACTATAGTACGTATATAACGCGCTAAATAACCTTTATAAATAGATTATATACCTAATTTAAAAGAATTAGATAAAAATAAAAAAAAGTAATTATTTAATATATATTTAAGCTATTTTTATAAAAATTTCTTCTAAAGTTTATAGCTATAGTAGATATAGCTAATTTTTTATATAATAAACGTAATCTAGACTATATTAGTATCAACTATTTTAGTATATTTATAAAACGCTACTTTAAATTTAAAGTCAAATTTAATTATAAGTATAACTATAAATTTTTTTTATAAAAACTCTAGAGTTATATAAACCTAGTTTTAATTAGTAGCTAATATAAAAAAAAAGTATAGTATTTAAAATAAAAATATATATAATTTTAATAAAATAGACTTAATAATAGACTAGATATTAATAGGCGTAGTTATTATAGTTTTAGAGTATTAGAGATAAGTAAAATTAGTTTAGTAAAGTAACTTAAAGTAAATAATAGTTATATAGAGTATTAACGTAATAGAACAGGCTATTTTACTTTTTATTATTTTTAAAAGTAGTTACTACTTTTTAACCTAGTATAAAAAAAATAGTTTACTCTAGAACTCAGTTATTATAGTCTTTAAAAATAGCTAGATAACTAATAAATTTAGATTTTAGTAGTTAGAGTACTTTAATACTTATACTAAAATATAGACTATTAGAGAGTACTAGCTATTTATTATTAATAGCTATAAAAGCTATAACTTATTTAAATTCTAGTAATACTATAAAAAAAAATTATTACTATATATATACCTTTTTATTTATTATACCTTCTAGAGCCTTTTAATATAAGTTATTATATACTTTTAAAGTAGGTATATAGCTACTAAGCTAAAAAGCTTATATATAACTAGATTATATATATTATAAAGTTTAATTTTTTAATTTACTCTATACGCGCCTATAAAGCTATAATAACTTCTAGTAATATTTAAAAAAAGCTTTAAAATACTAAACTAGTTTTATATAAACTAGAGTTAGTTATATTATATTTTTAAGTCTAGTTACACACTTTATTACTACTCTCTATTAATAATAAACTCTAGTAGGTATAAACTCTAAGTAATACTTTTAAACTAGAGTTATAATTAATATTTATAAAAGTAAAAATTTAGAGGTATATGAATAGTTTACTAACTTCTATAGTTAAAGCTTTTAAAAAAATATTAAAAAGGGCTGTAATTATTATATATAAACTAGTATTAGCGTAGAAAAAGATTACTAAGCTTTAAACTACTAATAAAACTACTATATATTATAAATTATTTAAAAAAAATAGATTTAGTATAAAAGTAACTTTATAGCTAAAAAAAGCCTACATTTAACTATTTTAAAAGATTTTAAAGCGCGTAGTAATAGAAAAAAAGTAAAAAAAAAGTAAACTAGTAAAAGCTATAAATAGGTTTAATACTGTATATACTACTATAAATTAAAGTATAATTTATAAATGTATAAAAGTAAAGTAGAAGTAATTATAAAATAGTATTTAACCTAGTTTTACACTATATAGCGCTATATTATACTACTTTAGACTAGAATAGAGTATAGTTTTAGTAAAGTTTTAGTATAAATAGTCTATTTAGTTATGTAATCTATTTATCTATAAGGTATATTACTACTACTATATCTACTATAATATTACTTTTACTACTAGTAATTTCTATTTTACTAGTATTTATAGCTATATTATACTAGTTATTACTAATAATAATATTATGCTCTATAAAGCCTAAAATACTAGTAAAAAAGATAAAATTACTTAGTACTAGTACTACTTTCTAATGAATAAAAAGTATATAGCTACATATTTTTTTTTTTTAGCTTTAAATAGTCTATACTAATCTATTCTAGTACTATAGCTCTATAAAAATACTACTAGTACCTAGTATAAAGTCTATATAGCTATATAGCTCCTTTAGCCTACTTTCTAGAACTTTAGTACTAGTTTCTATAAAGTAAATAGCTTAGAGGTTTTTTTTACTAAATAGTTAGCTACTCTAAATACTATTTACTAGAAGTATAGTACTTAGTTTAAAAATATTAATAAATAAATTCTTTCTAGCTATTTTAGGCTATTCTAGTTTATACTAATATTTTTTAGTATTTAAATACCTTATTATTACTACCTCTTTCTATATAGTAGTACTCTAGGTAAAAATAAAGATTTTAAATTTAAACTATACTTTATTTTCTATTTTTATACTAAATTAACTATAATTACTTACTTTAATACTACTAAAAATAACTATAAATACTTTAAAACTAAAAATTATAAGTATAGTAAAAACCTATGTAGTATTTTTAAAAAGTATAAAGTATATACTATTAATGTATTCTACTAGTTAACCTAATAACCTAGTAAACCTAATAGTTTTCTTTAGTATTATAAACACTAAGTTTTTAATTATTATTATTATTACTATTAATATCTAACTCTACCGCTATAGAGCTTATATCTAATTTAGAAGTACTTTCTAAACTTTTCTAGCACGTATAAGTGTTATACCTAGTCTCTCTATAATTACTATAGCGTTAGATACCTAGTTAAATAGATACTTAACTACTACTACTACAAGTATATTTTAATAGAGTAGGCGTTATAGTTCAAGCTATAGTAGCCTATAACCTAGTACTATATTTAAAAGTATTTTTTTACTAGAATTTTTTTTTTACACTTTTTTTTTTATTATCTCTACTAATTACTTTTTAACTTTATAAATATAGGTTTAAAAAAGAGTGTTTTAGTATAGTATTAGTTTAGCTTTTTTTATAAACTATAAAAAGCTAGTTTATATAGTAATAGGTAACTAAATAAAAAACTTATATATAAGCTTTAACTAAAACCTAAATTTATAAATATTATTTAGAGTTTTAGATTACTATAAATTTACTAGTAGAGAGAGTTAAAATAAAGTATATATCTAGAAATTAATACAATCTAGCACTACCTATGTGTTAGTAGAGACTAGCTCTAATACTTTAAAAGTTTTTTAATAGTTATTAACTATAAATACGTTAAAAAATGCGTTTTTAAAAGCTAGAAAAAAGCTTTTTTTATTAATATAAAAAATGTGTTAGCGTGCTAAATTTTACACGCGCTAGAAGTATTTACGCTTTAATAGTAAAAAACACACTATATTAAATAGCTAAAAAATATAGAATAAATAGGTAAGTATATAAAGTATTAAAATTTTATTCTTTATATAGTAGTTTTTAAACTTTAAGTTAAAATAGCTTTTATAACTATTTAAAATTAGTAACTAGTATATCTCTACTTTTTACACTTTTATATACGCGTTAAAATACTTTAACTACTCTAGTCTAAACGCGTTATTTATCTAGCTTTTTTATACTATATAGAGATATATATACATTTTTTATAAATAATAAAAAGTAAAGTTATATTTTCTAAAGTATATATACTCTAGATAATAGTAACCTATTTATAATTACCTAGCTAAATAAAGTCTAGCTAATTATATTTTTTAAAGCTTATAATAATTTTTATAGACCTAATTACGCCTATTTAAAAACTAGTTTTATTAAAGTTATAGACGTTATTATGCTAGATACTATACTTAGCTTTTATTTTATCTATAAATTTAAACTACGCGCTTATAATCTCTAGATTTTTCTACTTTATTTTTTACCTATTTTTTATTTAGTTAAAAGCTATTTTAAATTTATCTAAACGCGTTATAAAGCGCTTAGCCTAGTACTTACCTACTAGTATTCTATTATATACCTCTAGTATTTTATTAGCGATATTTTTTACTTTATATAGCTAGAGCGTAAATTTTTATAAATTAAAGTTAAAAATATATTAAATAATTATCTACTTTTTAGTAGTAGTAAATTTCTAGATACTAGGTTAAATTGAGAAGCGTAGTAGAATTTCTCTAATTTATTTAAAAAGTTTATAATAACTAACGCTAAAAGCAGCAGCAGCGCGTTAGTAGCTCTAAAATTAGCTAGCTTTAAAGACTATATAGGTAAGCTTAAATTAATTTTTATTCTAAATTAATATTATATTGCGTTATAAAGGCATTTAATAGAAAGTATAGTATTTATAATACTAAGGAAAACTATTAGGTTTACTAGGTTATTAGGTTAACTAGTAGAATACGTTATACTTTATTATAAACTATTCTAACTTTTTTCTAGTATAAGTTTTTTTAGAATTCTAATCTATTAGAACTAGTTTATTAGACTTTTATTCTAGATATTACTAATTTTAAGTTAGAGCGTAGTAATACTTCTAGTAGTATAAAAAGTAAACTAACTCGAAAAATTACTAAAAAAAAAGCTAATCTAGTAGCTTTTAATACTAGATAATTACTTCTAGGCTGTTCTAGGCTATTCTAGGCTATTTTAAGCCCTTCTAGTTTCTTTTTTATTTCTTTAGTTCTTTTCTAGGTGTTCTAGTTTTAAAAGGCCTATTTTTAGTAGTTCTAGCCTATTATAGCCTATTATAGTGTTTAATAGTATAAGTATTACACGTATATAGTATTTACTTAACGCTGTATCTACCTAATTTTAGAATTTTCTATAAAGCTTTTCTATTTCTATCTATATAATTCTATATTGTAAAGGTATATATAGTATAATCTCTTTCTAGCTAGTAATATAATAATCTATTTTCTACTTATTTCTAAGTATTTATTTCTATAATAGTTATAAGCCTAGAAGCGCTTTTTTATTTTTAATTTATTCTTCTATTTTTTAATAAAGGTATTTTAAAATTAGTACTTAAACGCTTTAATTATTACTAATACTTTAATTTTAATAATTACTACTATAATAGCTACTATATATCTTTTTAATAGTCTAACTAACTAGTTTACCTAGTTTCTATAGTACTAGCTATTTACTATAAATTAAAGCGTCTAGTAATACTATAATTCTAATAAAAAGTTTATTACTACTTTTTATAATAACTAATCTAATTAGCTAAATTTTCTAACTAAAAATACTGTTAAGCTATTTAAAATTAAAGCAGTCTAATATAAAATTTATAAAAGCTAGTAGTTTATTAAAAGTAAAAAGTTTAAAGTTATATAGAAATAAATTAATACTATAGTTAAATCTAATTTTTTTTAACTATATTTTTTTAATATTATTATAACAGAGACTATTACTCTATAGGCTTTTATAAAAATACTTAAAGAAAATTAGCTTTAGGTAAAAATAGTATAAAAAACTAAATATAGGCTAAGTATTAAATTTATCTATAGAAAACTTGCACTACTAATAATATAAGCTACTAGTAGTAAAAATAAATACTTTTCTATAAAAAAGCTAGAGTATATAAATTTAATAAAGTAAAAAAATAAATTACTATTTATAACTATTTAAATATTTTTATACTAAAGCTTTTATTTAACTAGGCAAAATCTATATATTAAAAAATTATTAAAAATAAAGTACTAGAGCGTACTACTAGTATTTTAATATTTAAATAAATTAGCTAAATCTACTTTAAATTACTTTACTAATATACACTATATACTAAAAATAGAGAAAAAAAAATCTTTTTTACTATAAATATAGATAATAGTTTAATAAAAGCTTTAGAATTAGCTACGTGTTTTTATAATAGAGATTATAAATAGAGTTTAAAAAATTACTACTAAGTAAAAACTACGCTTACTAATAAACTATATAAAATAAGAAAAAAAAAAGCTATTAGCCTATTTTAATAAGCTATAATTTAAATTTTTTAAAAAAGTAGTAAAGGCTAAAAGCTCTACTAATAAATAGAATAAAAACGCTAAAAGTAAAGAATTTAGAAGCTTTTCTAGAGTAATTTAGGCTACTTTTATTAATTTATAACTAAATAGCTCTATAATAATATATAGAGTATATAGTACTATAAATTTTAATATTTATCTACTATTTAAAAGTATAATTTGAAATAATAGAGCTGGTTTTAATTTAGTTAATTTAGTTAATTATTTTACGCTAGGTACTTTTAAAAAATACAGAGAGATCTCTATAGTAGAAATAAATATTTAGTTTTTCTAGATTTCTAGAATAGATACCTAAGTAATAAAAAATATTTTTATAAAAGTATATAAAAAGTAGATAGAGGACTTAGTACTATTTAATATAGTAGTAGTAAAAAAGTTCTATATTAATATTATATTAGAAACTTTACTCTAAAGTAAAAAAGTATAGTATTTTAAACTAGACGTAATACTATAATATAGTAGTAATAAAAAAAGTGTTATATTAGCCTAGTTAATATATAAATAAAATTTAACTATTATAGAATATAAACCTATTACTATCTACTTTTTAGCTATAAGTATAATTTTAGGTCTAATAAAAATTTTTTTTACTATTTATCTACGCTTTAATTTAAAAGAGCTTTAGTATACTAGATCTAGCTACTTTAGCCTAGAAGTACTCTAAATATTTATAAAGTATACTAAAAGTATATAAATAAATAGTATTTTATAAAAAAAAGTATAAATACTATACTATAATTTACGCTAGCTAAATAATTTTATAATAGCTTTAAAAATAGCTTACTTAGCTATATTAAAGAGTATTATAGAATCTTTTTAATATACTATAAAAAAGCTCTAGAAAATAGTAAATACTTATTATTAAAAATAATTATAGTAATAAGCTTTATACCTATAGCTTTATAGAAAAAAAAGTAAAAATTCTTTTAGTATTTTTAAAATATTCTAGAGTATAATTTATATTTAGTATAAGCTTAAAATCTATATTATTATATAAAATAATAACGCAGTAACACTTTTCTAGTATAGATTATTAGATTTTAAAATATAAATAGAAAATATAAATATTAAAAGTAAAAGCTTACCTTTTTATACTTATAAACTAAATAGTAAGCTAGAAAAAAAAAGTAAAAAAATTATTATAAAGTAAATTAAAATAAAATTTACTACTAATTTATATAAAAAGTTATAGCTTTATATTATTAAATTAGTAATATAGCTATATAATATAAGCCTATTCTAAATTTAAAATATATAGTTTTTAAATAAAACGCTTTTTTAATAGTTTTAGAGGTAGTTTAAATAATATAAACTAGCGTAAATTAAGCATTAGATAGTTAATTTATAACTAGATTAGAGTAGTATTTACGTCTATAGCTATTAAGCCTATCTTTTTAATAGAGATAAAGTAGCTAGGTGTTATAAATTAAATTTTAAAGTAACTTTATAAAGCTATATTAAATATCTAGTAGAATTTAAATTATTTAATATATATAAAATATAGATTTTTAAGTTTAACTTTATTATTACTATATATAATATTACTTTTAATAAAAATCTTTTCTATAATTCTAAAAAGCTAGCTTTTTAGGTAATAAAAAAGCTATAATAAATAGTATTAGTACTAGAAATACAAAAAAATAAGCCTAAAAATTTTAATTAGTGTAATTTACTTTTTAAAACTATAAATAAGCCTAATAATATAGAAGTTATACTACGTAAATTAAATCTAGTTTATTAGCTAGAAAATAAAAAAAATATAGTAGTAGCTGATAATCTAAATAGCTAATCTAATTATTAAATACTATAGAAGCTTTTTCTACTATTAGTAATACATTTAGCTAGCGCGTTATAAAAAATTAATATAGATTTAAATAGCTTTTCTAGTTTATATACTCTAAAGTCTATATTTAACTCTATTAAGTCTAGCTATTATAGTAGTAGTCTATAGAATAAATTTTATTCTATAAAAGTAGGCCTACTACCTAATATTAATAAAATTTTAGAAAACTTTTATTATAATATTAATAAAGCGCTTTATAAAGCGTTTAAAATTTAATAACTAGCTATTTTTTAAATAACTACTATTTTTATAGTACTGCCTAAAGTAGTATTTATAGCTATATAATAAATACGCTTAACTTTTTTATACTCTATAATAACTAGAGATAGATTATCTATTTATAAAAGTAGAAAAGTCTATAGAAAGAATTCTAATACTTTAGTATTAAAAAGTAATACTACTTTTAAAGTGTACTTTATATATAATTTTTAAATAGAATTAATATAAAAAATTTTCTCTAGAACTTTTTAAACTAAGCTTATATTTATATTTGCTAAAAATATACTACTATTTACGTATTAATTAAAGTAGCTATTAATAGAACTACTAAATTTTAAAATTTAAAAATTAGATAAATTTTTTTAAATAAACTTCTAAAGCTTTTGACTAAATAAAAGAACCTTTATATATACTTTTTTAAACTATTATTTTACTAAATTTATATCTAAAAGATTAACACGCTCTATTCTAAAAGTATCTAGAAAATTATAGAGCGTTTTATAGTTTAAAAGTAGCTACTTTTTTTTAAATAGGTATTTATTTATAAGTTTAATAAAAATAGGTATTTTCTAAAATATACAGCCTAGATTGTAGTATAAAGTAATCTCTAGCTTATTAATACGCTCTATTTAATATACGCTATACTATTTATATTTTATACTTTCTAGCTAACTATAGCTATTATAGTTTACTAGAACTTTAAAATAAACTAGTATAACGTTATTAGAGTATTATTAAATACCTTTATAGATTATTAAAATAATATTATTTATAAGCTACTAGATAGCTATAAACTTATAAATAAGTATATACTACTACTCTAAATTTTATATAGTTTCTATAATTTACTATTTCTATAGTACTAGAAGCTTTCTATAATTTTTAAATAGTTTAGTTTAATTACTTTAAAAAAAACTATATTTTTTCTATACATTTAATTAGAAAATCTATTTATTTTTCTATATTAATAATATTTAAATTATATATTACTAAAGTAATATTATATAAGCTTACTAGGTAGTAATAACCTCTAAAAATAAATATTAAATAAAAAATAAAAAACTAATTAAAGAGTTTCTAGAAATACAAATAATTAGAAATTAAATAAAAAAAATTTTTACTTATCTATAAAAAGTATATTAATAAAATTTTAAGAAAGTTTAGTATAGTAGACTCTGCCTATTTCTCTAACACGCTACTTTTAAACTTTAAACTAGAAAAAAGTACTAGAGAAGCTACTAAATAGTAAATTAAAAAGTATTAGAATATAATTAAATTTATTTTATATACTACTATAATAGTGCGCCTAGACGTTATATCTACTACTTTTTAAATTTTATAATATTTTACTAATTTTTTTTATAGTACTTTAAAGCTATTTACTAGATAATTCTATATTATTACTAAATAAAGTATTTTATAATATAGTATAGCCTAAGTAACTTAAAGCTTATACTATATAGTAATACTTTTTTAATAAGTAATATTAAAATATAATATTTATTTTAAAGCTATATTATTATACTCTATAAAGAAATAATTATATAGCAAGTAGTTTATTAAATAACTATTATAATATTAGTAACTAAAGCTAAGCTACTATTTTTTAAATATATTACTAAAATGTTAATAAAGTTTTAAAAATTTCTCTAGAAGCTTTATATACCTATACCTAAGCTATATAAGATTTTCTATAATAATTAATAAATAATATAGTTTATTATAAATAAAAAAGAATATATTACTATAAAGTTATAACATATTAATATATAAAATATAGAGTTTAGATAAAAATATTAAAAAAAATTTACAATTAGCTATTTCTCTATAAAAGAGATACTAGTAGATAAGCTTACTAAAAATCTTTTTACATAATCTTTTAACACTTTTAAAAATTATTTAAAGCTATAAAATATAAAAGCTAAAATTATAATATTACTAGAGTAAAAATAATAATTATTTAATAATTTTTACTTATATTTATATAATATAATATATAGGCTAAAGCCTTATTTTTTAAAAATTTATAAACTACGCCTAGTAGTAGCGCCTAAAAAAAAAGCTAGATCTACTTTATTACTTTATTAATAAATTTACTAATTAACCTTTTAATGTTTTTATATTATAAAAGAAGACTAGTTTATTTACTAGTAGTAAAAGCCGCGCTAAAAGTAGAAAGCTTATTTTTTTTTTAGTACTTTTAAAAGTAAATAGAGTTTATAGTATAAATATTTTAATTTATCTATACTTACTTTTATAGCTTTAAAAATAATAAATACTTTAAAATAGTAGAAAGTAAAAGTAAAGCTATACTAAAATTAGTAAAGTTTATTTACCTAATAAAATTATTTATTTATATAAATTAGTATAAATATTTAAAAATATAAAGCTAGTAGGTTTTACTATAAACTTTATTATAGTTCTAGTAGCATTTATAATTTTATATAAAAGCACTATATATATAGCCTAAATAGAAATTAGCGCGCTTTTTTATAGAATTACTATAATAAAACTATATACTAGCTAGTATAGTAGTAGTAGTAGTAGCACACTTTACTTTTTTTTTTTCTTTTTTTTAGAGTTGTAGAAGAGGGGAGGTCAGCGTAAAAAAAAAAAAAAAAAAAGTTAAAAAAAATATAAAACTTTTTAGAAAAGAAAGTTTTAGATATCTTTTTATTTAAAAATTTAGATAAAAAAGGTAAAAAAGTACGCTTTTTATATAAATAACTATATAAATATAAAATAGATATAAATATAAATAAAAGAAAAAGTAAAAGTATACTATACTAAACGCGCGCTATAGTAATATAAATATAAATAGTTTTCTAAACTTTAAACTAGAATAAAATAGTATTAGTAGAAAATTTATAAATGTAAAAAAGCTTTACGTAAAAAAATATAAATATATAAATACTAATAAAAGCTATAATATTAATAAATACTAATTAAAATAAAAGTTTAGCTAATAATTAATTTTACTAAATTTAATTTTAGATTAACTACTTTTAATATATATTAAATAATATAATAAAACTTTTATTTATACTAGATTTTATAGTATACGCGTTTTAACGCTTTATTAAGTTTAATACTACTAATATTAAGTAGTTTAATCTACTATAACTAGAGAGTATATTATATATATATAGTATTTAGCTAACGCTATATCTATCTAATTTTAAAATCCTCTATAAAGCTTTTCTACTTCTATTTATATAATTCTACGTAGTAAAGGTATATATAGTATAATCTCTTTCTAGCTAGTAATATAATAATCTATCTTCTAATTATTTCTAAGCATCTATTTCTATAATAGTAGGTATATAGGTATTAGAGTTTAAATTACTAAAATAGTAAAAGTATACTTCTAAAAAAAGAAATAAAAGTAACTAATTAACTATATATATTACTTACTTATTTATATAAATTTAATATAATCTACTATAAAGGTATTTTAATATTTCTATATAGTTATATAATAGCTATAATAGAAGCTATTATATCTATTAGTAGCTAGTATATATATCTATTAGTAGCTATAATAAAAGCTATTATATTTATTAGTTATATAATATATAATACTATAAAGCTATCTATTAGACTAGCGCTTTATTATGTACTTACTATTAATAGTTTTTATTTATTATAGAAAGATTATAATTTATATAAAGTTTATAAAAATATAATTTATTTAGCTTTTTAATTTATATATACTTCTATATACTTTTAAGCTAATTTAAATACTTTTTAGTACTTTATATTTTTAAGCTATTATTAAAATAAGTTATAAAATGTATAGTAGTTACTAGTAAAAATAATTCTAATTAATTTTAAAAACTTTTAATTTTTTAGTATAAAATAAAGTAGACTACTTATCTATAAAGTATATAATATTAATAATAATTAAAAATATACTATCTATAATTCTTAACTTTTTTAGCTTATTAAATTCTATAGTTTACTAATTAATTATATTAGTACTTTTATTAGTAAATGCTTTAGTTTAATGACTATCTATAATATATTTATATTTTAAAATTTTAATATCTTTATAAGTTTATAGCTAATTTAATATTCTATTATAAAAGTATTAAAAGTTTTATAAATTATAAATAGTTTTTATATATCTATTTATAGGTTTATATATTTATATATAAGCCTATATTAGAATAATAAAAATTAATAAACTCTATATTATTTACCTTTTTCTATATTTATATACTTATTAATTTTTTAATACTTTTAAATATAATATACATTTTTATATTATTAGCCTATTAACTAGTATTAAAATTACGTAATCAAAAGATAAGTAATAGAATAGTTTATTATTCTAATATTAATTATAATTTACTACTATTTATACACTTTCTATTATATTATGTATCTAATAGTATTATATAAATGTTAAAGCGGGAGCACTACACGTACAGGAACGTTATCTTTAAGGTTATCGCGAAAGAGTACCCCACTAACGTCAATTAGTAGCAGTAACTCAGCCCTCTCACGTTCCGTACAAAACCAAGTCATTGCGGTGGAAACAAGAACGCATTTTAACCTTCATTGACCACTATGGCGGTTTTGGATGTCTTCCTCGGCAGCCTTGCAGATCATCTATTTACCATTGCATTTTTCATAACTGTGGTCTCAATGCTGATCCGCGCGCTATTTCGCGTTTACTTTCATCCCATCGCCCATGTTCCTGGCCCCCTTGTCCCAAAACTAACGTCCTTATGGCTCCATTATCACGCCTATGTTGGTGACGAAGCAACTAGCGTCCACCTTCTTCACCAGCAGTACGGTCCCTACGTTCGCGTCTCGCCCAATGAGGTCGACATAAGCGATGCCGATGCTATCGCTCCAATCTACGTCTCGCGCGGTGGTTTCCCAAAGGCCGCTTGTTACGGGAACTTTGACATCGACGGTCATAAAACCATCTTCTCAACGACAAGTGCGCACTATAGGGCGCCGCGGGCAAAGGCGGTGGTGCCACTGTTCTCAACAAATGCTCTACGAGAGAATGAACGTGCCATCGTCGCTTGCGTAGACCGCATGGTGGAAAGATTACAAGAAGAAGCGCAGACGAAAAAGCCCGTCAACGTGCTCAATTTGACTAGGAGTCTGGCTGTCGATGCTGTGTCCACGCATTTGTTCAGAGAAAACTATAACAGTGTCAGCGAGCAAGGCCCAACATTAAGCGTAAGTGCTTTCGTCGACGCTTTCGTCGCTGTGGGCCGGTTCTTCTACCTCCCAAACAAGGTGTTCGTTTGGCTTGAGTGGGCGGTTTCCAAGTGGGCTTCCAATCATGAAACTGCAGTTAGCATGATGCTGGTCGACAAGTTTGTTCACACTGTACTCGCCAATAGCACAGCTAAATCGACGACTTATCCGGGCCGTCTGTTAGCGGCAGGCATCCAGGATGAAGAAGTGAAGGCGCAATGTAAAGATCTCCTGTTCGCTGGGACAGATTCCACAGGAATGAACCTTGCGACCATCATGCGGTTCCTGGCGATGGCTCCAGACAAATACGACAGATTACGGGCCGAGGTCAATGACAACATTGCGCTCGGTGAGAATGCTCAAGATGTTCGAGCTCTACCGTACCTAAATGCTATCGTCAAAGAAGCGCTGCGAATCAGCATGGCAAACCCAACTCGCTTACCGCACGTCGTTCCGCCAGGCGGCTGGATGTTCAAAGGCATCTACTTTCCGGCCTCAACAATCGTCGGTTGTTCGGCATACGAACTGCATTTCAATCCAAGTGTCTTCAGCCAGCCACAAGCCTTCGAGCCCGAACGATGGTTACAGGCTACAGAAGAGATGACGAAGTACTGGTTTGCGTTTGGTGCTGGCAGTCGCGCATGCATCGCCAGGAACCTAGCCACAATGGAGCTCCAGATTGCGACCGGCCGCCTCGCGCAAACTAATGTCTTGAAAGGCGCGAAAGCGGTCCCAGATGAGGTGGAGATCTATGAGTGGTTCAATTCGAAGGTAAAAGGCGAGAGAGTTGATCTTATTTGGTCATGATGATTGTTCTGAAACGGTGCCAGTTGTCGACGAATCGAACCAAGATGCTTGGTTCTAATGTCAACACCCAAAGTATTGTTGTTGTGGTTGAGTCAGAGGTCATCATATATTCAGAGTGCGAGTCACCTAAACAGATCACCAAAACCATGTACATAGCTCATCACTGGGCAAACTTCTATAGCACCAGTCTCGCTTTGATTTGTCGACCTTCCCATGACAATCTAGCTGTCATTGCCGTTGCCGACCGCAGTACTGGATGCTGATACAGCGCCTTCACCTTTGATTGCCATTGAGGACCTGGACTCGCTTCGGGAGCACATCGTCCATAGCACCGATATCCGTGGCTGTATTTCCCACCGCAGGGTTTTGGCACACGTCAAGTTTACATTGTTTTCGCACTTGCTTTTGTGCGAGTTCAAATTTTTCTGCAAGTATCCATTCAGAGCCGCTAACCGCGTCGTGGTTGTCGCCCTCGCACCACTTTCGACGACAGAGAGACTTACAGTACTTAGGGCTATCGTGGTGAGTTAGTTAACGTACCTCACAGACAAGCGGTCCACACGGGCGAGCGGTCCAGGCCAATTTGCACCAAAAATCATGAATTTTAAGAATTAATTAGAATTATTTTAGCTGGTTACCCCTATACTTTCTATAATTTATTTCCTAGTATTTCTTTACTAAATTTTAAACTTCTTTTATTCTAGTAGTATCTTTAAAACTTAGTTATAGAGTTATATTATCTACTCTACTTTTATTCTTATAAAAATAATCTATATTAAAATCTAAATTAATTAAATAACTATTATATAAAAAAAGTTTAAGATTTAGTAAAAAAATACTAGGAATTAAAATATAAATAGTATAGAAGTAACTAGCTAAAATAATTCTAATTAATTTTAAAAAATCTTAATTTTTAGTATATATTAGCCTAAACTACTTATCTATATAAATAACTTATTTATAAAGTATATTAGTAGATATTATACTAATTTTAACTAAAAACTAAAAATAATAATAGTTTTTTTTATATTATATTCTACTATATAGGTTTTTTTAAAGCTATAAATATTTTTAAAGTATTAATTAATATTTTAAATAATTATAAATATAATATAACCTTTTAGTTTTATAGCTTTAATAGCTTTTAAAAATTAATTAATAAAAGCTACTACAATTTAATTTTATTTATTAGTATTATAACTTAATAAAAACTAATATAATGTATTCTACTAGTTAACCTAATAACCTAGTAAACCTAATAGTTTTCCTTAGTATTATAAATACTAAGTTTTTAATTATTATTATTATTACTATTAATATCTAACTCTACTACTATAAAGCTTATATCTAATTTAGAAGTACTTTTTAAATTTTTCTAGTACGTATAAGTATTATGCCTAGTCTCTTTATAATTACTATAGTATTAGATATCTAGTTAAATAGATATTTAACTACTACTACTACGCGTATATTTTAATAGAGTAAACGCTATAGTTAAAGCTATAGCAGCTTATAACCTAGTACTATATTTAAAAGTATTTCTATATTAGATTTACTTTTTTTTACGCTTTTTTTTTTTATTATCTCTACTAATTACTTTTTAATTTTATAAATATAGGCTTAAAAAAAAGCGTTTTAGTATAGTATTAGTTTAGCTTATTTTAAAAGCTATAAAAAGCTAGCTTATATAGTAATAGATAACTAAATAAAAAACTTATATATAAACTTTAACTAAAATTTAAATTTATAAATATTATTTAGAGTTTTAAATTACTATAAATTTACTAGTAAAAAAAGTTAAAGTAAAATATATATCTAGAAATTAATATAATCTAGCACTATCTACGTATTAGTAAAAACTAGCTCTAATATTTTAAAAGCCTTTTAATAGTTATTAACTATAAATATATTAAAAAATATATTTTTAAAAGCTAGAAAAAAGCTTTTTTTATTAATATAAAAAATATATTAGTATACTAAATTTTATACGCGCTAGAAATATTTATATTTTAATAGTAAAAAATATACTATATTAAATAGCTAGAGAATATAAAATAAATAGATAGGTATATAAAGTATTAGAATTTTATTCTCTATATAATAGTTTTTAAACTTTTAGTTAAAATAGCTTTTATAGCTATCTAAAATTAGTAACTAGTATATTTCTACTTTTTACGCCTTTATATACGCGTTAAAGTATTTTAACTACTCTAGTCTAAATATATTATTTATCTAGCTATTTTTAAAAAACTAATAGTTTTTAATTATAAAAAATACTAGCTTTTTTATACTATATAGAGATATATACACATTTTTTATAAATAATAAAAAATAAAGTTATATCCTCTAAAATATATATACTCTAGATAATAGTAACTTATATATAATTATCTAGCTAAATAAAGTCTAGCTAATTATATTTTTAAGAATTTATAATAACTTTTATAGATTTAATTACGCCTATTTAGAAGCTAGTTTTATTTAAATTATAGATGTTATTATTTTAGACACTATATTTAGCTTTTATTTTATCTATAAATTTAAACTATATATTAATAATTTCTAAATTTTTCTACTTTATTTTTTATTTATTTTTTATTTAGTTAAAAGCTATTGTTATAGTTTAAACTAATAACCTTTTCTATTAGAGGTTTAGCGCTGCTTTAGCTGCGCTAGGCCTACTCTAGCTAGCGCGCTTTAGTTAGTAGAAATACTAGTATATTTCTATTTATATAAAAGAAACTAGCTCTTTATATAATATTTTACCTCTAGAGTATAATATAATAATTAATTTATATTACTATATTATAACCTTTATACTATATTATATTAACTTTACTAATTCTAGAGCTACTATAGTAAGTAAAAAAGGCTGTACTAAAATATAAATAAATTTATAAAATTAATCTATAGAGCGTATAAAGTATATAGGTCTAGACTTAGTCTATATAATATAACGCGCTAAGTTAGATAACTACTAGATATATAATTTTTTAGTTAAACTAGTCTATTAGCTATATTCTATATTAAGCCTAGAGTTTTATTACTATAGCTATAGAGTAGAACTTACGTGTAATAATAGCACTATTAATAAATAGGTAGTTTAGATTAGCTATACTAGATACCTATACTAGTAGCTTTTATTATAGACTATTAATAAATAATTATAGAAAAAGAGTTAGCTTACTACTATAATAATAAGTAAATAAAAAATAAGTATAAATATTATATTTTTAGTACTTTACTACTTTAACGCAATACCTATAGTAATAATACTAAAAAAAACTATATAATAGCCTATAGGTAATAAAGCGCCTATAGGCACCTAAACTACTAATAGTATATAGCTAGGCTATATAGCTAAAGCTAAAATTTATTACTTTAATAAAAACTAATAATCTATATTTAGATATCTATCTTTACCTAAAATAAAAAGAAATAACCTTTTTTTAAAGTCTAAGCTTATAATAGAGGTATACCTAGATAAAAATATAATTAATCTAGACGTTAGTAGTTAAAAACTCTAAATTATTAAAAAAAATAGTTTCTATATCTACTTAACTTTTATAGATAGTATATATATTAAAATATATACTACTTAAAAATCTACTATTAATTACTTTATCTATATTATCTACTTAGGCTATAATTTCTCTAAATAAATAACTAATCTAATTAAATTAGTTATTACTAATAACTTATAGTTTATATAAGTAGTATAAAACTACGCTGCTATTTACTATAGCTTTATTATTATAATAATATAAACTTTATATAATTATACTTTTATATATAATACCTATTATACTACTAACTATAAATTATAGTTATAGTAGTTATAGAAGTAGCTCTAGTTAGAGCTAGATATTATTATAAAAAAATATAACTAAATAAAAACACGTGCTATTTATAA
Organism: Plenodomus lindquistii; assembly: GCA_025504975.1. Lineage (NCBI taxonomy): Eukaryota > Fungi > Ascomycota > Dothideomycetes > Pleosporales > Leptosphaeriaceae > Plenodomus > Plenodomus lindquistii. Next base: position 593,299 of record JANUWI010000018.1, read on the forward strand.
AAACTTTACTTTTTTTACTATTAAAAAAAACTTAACTAAGCTAAAGTAGATAATACTATATTTTAAACTAACTTTACTACTACTAAACTTACTACTAGTAACTACCTCTATATATATCTTTATAGCTTCTATATAAAAGCTAAATATATTATATTATAAAATAACTTAGATAACTAAACTAAAAAAGCTATTTATTAGAAAAAGAAGTATAAAAAGGAATAGAAGCAAGCTACCTATTACTAGAAATAACGTAATAAAAAGGACGTAGACTATAAAGCTATGTTCGCGTAAGCTAAAATAGTAAAAGTAGCTTTAAAAATAAAAAAAATAAAAGCTAACTAGGCTTAAATTAACTTATTTAAAAAATAGAAAAAAGTCTATTAAATTACTACTCTATTTTAAAAGTATAATTTATTTTTTTACTTCTATATTTTTAATTACGCATCTAGTAGCTTACGTTCTATCTATAGCTTTACTAACTAAATAAAAAACTATACTATATACTACTTCTATTAAAACCTAAGTAGTAGTAATAGTAGTAGTAATAATAAAAGTAGTTATAATAACTAACGCTACTAAAAGCGTAGCTATAGTTATACTTATAGTTATAGCTATTTTTATACTACTTATACACGTAAAGTAACATTAGAGCTAGGTTAATAGTAGATACTAAAAAGAAATATAACTATTATTATAGCTACTAGTATATATTTTAAGCTACCTAACTCTAAAATCTAAATAGGTAAAAATAATAAAAAAAACTTTAATAAGTAGCGCTAACTAGTTATAGCTAAATATAAATCTTTACTAGATAATAGTTAGCTTATATACTTAGAAACTTATATTAATAGCTAAGTATAAATACTAGTAGAAGATTAGCACTTTATATACTACTATAAAATACTTAAAGCTTTAGATTTATTCTATAGATAGAACTATTTAGAGCGTATTTAGAAAGTCTATACTAAGCTAACTAATAGCTCTTTTAATATAAAGCTGTTATAAACATTTACTAACTAGTATAGTAAATTTACTACTATAGTAAAAGTACTTAGTTTTCTAGAGAGTATAATAATTATATACGCCTATTAATTTATATATTCTAGACTTACTACTAGCGCGTCTATTAGATTTAATAAAAACTAGTCTAATATACTTATAAAGTTTTTTAATACTATTTAATAAGTTAACTTTATATAAAAGCAGATTAATATTAAACGTAATAAAAGGAAAATAGTAAAAAATACCTTTAAAAATTATTATAAATAATTTTCTAGTAACTAAAACTATAATTATAAAGCGCACTTTATTTATATATAATAATATAAAGTGTAGTAGACTAGAACTAATATATAGAGTAAAATTTTTAATAAAGTTAAAGCCTATTAGCGCTATAGTAAAAAAAGCTATTAAGTTTATAACTATACTAGATACTAGTTTTTTTTTTAGAATAAAATTAAACGTAAGCTTAGCTTTAACGCTATCTAGCTTAACGCGCTATAAACTAAATATACTTCTATAGAGAAAACTAAAAATAAAAAGTCTCTAGATACTAAACTTAATAATATAGGTAAATCTATTAATAGTAATAAAAAGTATTTTTACTAGCTTCTAAATAAAATTACGCGTAGAAGCTAGTATAGTATAGATTTATTAAAGTAAATAATTGTTTTATAGTATATTATAGGCGTTTAGAGCTAGTAGCTAAGCTAGCTATACTAACTAGTAAAGTAGTTAGCTACCTATATTAAATATTACTAGCTACTATTAGTAAAAACTCTAATATTAACTTTACTAGCTAATTAGAGTTTTTTACGTAAGCTTTAGCTACTACGCTTTAAAAACACATCTAGATACTTATTAATATAGAAGCTAGTACCTACTTTATTAGTTAATAATAGGTAAAAAAAAACTAAGCTATTATAATAAAAATAAATTAACCTATTAAGCTTACTCTAGTAGATAGTAAAATAACTATAATTTTAAATAAAGCTTTTAAATCTACTATTATCTATAGTAAATATATAAGTAAAGTTATATATTACGTAATAGACCTAGGTAAATATAACTTTATTTTAGATACTAATTAGATAAATAAGTACTAGTTTTTAATTTTTTTTAGCACTCTCTATAGTATAAGCTTTTACTCTAGCTACTACATAGAAAAATACTTATATAAAGAATTTATTAATACTATTTATAATAATAGAACTCTAGTAGATAGCTAAACTAGATAGCTTTCTACTACTAGTAAAATCTACTTTATTAGTATAAAAGCTACTTACCTCTCTATAATATATAACTCTAAATAACTTATCTAAATAGAGTTTTATAACTAGAACTAACTTAAACGCCTATTTAATAAGTTTAATAAAGATTACTAATTTAAAGTTTTTTATAATAAAGTCTACTACGCTACTATAATATAGAAAGACTTTAATAAATATATATTAAAATTAGAAAAGCTTTTTATAATAGATTTTAAAATTTATAAGTTAATACCTTTATAGGTATTTAATAATTCTAGCTTTAAAAATATTTTTAATTCTACTATAGTAAAATAACTACCTTTATACTATTTTAGCGTAGATTATACTATTAAAACTAAACTAGATTAAATTTTAAAACCTAAAATATATAGTTTTACGCGTATAGAAGTAGAAGCTATAAAAGTTTATATTTATAATATACTTTAGTAAAGTTATATCTACCTAAATACATTACTATTTACTACTCTAGTATTAGTTATAAAAAAGCCTAGAAAAGGTTTTTATATTTGCGTAGACTACTAAATACTAAATACTATTATAAAAAAAAATTATAACGTACCTCTAGCTATTAAAAAAATACTTATTTAGATAGTAAAAGTAAAATAGATATCTATTATAGATATAGTTACTACCTTTAACACTATTTAACTAAAGCTAGGCTTTAAAAAGAAAAGTGCGTTCTTTATATAATATAAATTATATAAATACTTAGTTATACTATTTAGAATATATAATACACTAGGCACGTTTTAGATATTTATTAATAAAATACTCTATAAATTCTTTAATAATTTCTATATAGTTTATTTAGATAATGTTTTTATTTATATCTATAAAAAAAACCCTATATATATAAAAAACACGTTATATAAATACTAAGTAAATTTAAAAGCGCTAGTATATTTCTAGACTCTATTAAATACTAGTTTAAAGTTAAATATATAAAATACTTTAGCCTAATTCTAACTACTAATAGTATTAAAATAGACTTTATAAAGGTTAAAACTATACTTACGTAGGCTACTTTTTAGAATATAAAAAATATCTAAACTTTTTTTAGATTTATAAATTTCTATAGGCGCTTTATTAAAGAGTTTTTATATATTACTAGAGCTCTAACAGCTTTAACTTATAAAAATAGTATAAAAAAGAACTAATAGTATTAGTTTCTACTAAAGCTAGACTTAGATACTATCTACACTTTTAAAAAGCTTAAATAAGCTTTTAGTATAGCTAGCGTGTTAGTCTATTTTAATACTAATCTAGAAATATAGTTTAAAATAAATGTATTAAACTTTATTATAGCTACTATACTATTATAGAAGGATGCTAATAGTATTTTCTAGCCTATTACTTTTCTATTATATAAAATATCCTCTACTAAATATAACTATAAAATTTATAATAAAAAACTACTTACTATTATTAAAGCGTTTAAAAAATAGAGATTTAAACTCTCTAGAATATTAAACCTAATTTAAGTTCTTTTAGATTACTAAGCTTTCTAGACTTTTATAACTATAAAGTAATTTAATAGATAATAAATATAGTAGTCTAAGTTTCTATTTAAGTTTAACTTCTATATTAAATATTATTCTAGTAAATAGAGTACTAAGCCTAACGTACTTACGCGTTAACTAGGTAATCTACTAGAAAATATTAATAATAAAAAGTAGTAGTATTAAATTTAAATTATTATTAAATCTAACTAGGTAAATCTAAAGGTATATATTATAACTATATAGCTTACTTATAATAAGTTTATTTAGTATACTATCTACTTTATAAATCTTTTTAGCTATAACGCTAGCTTTATAGTTATAAACTACGCCTAAATAATATATTAGCTTAGTAAAAAAAACACTATTTTTAATAGGTATAGTAAAGAATTATTTATACTATTAGCTCTAGTAATTTATAGTAAGCTAGATAGAAAAACTGCTATTTTAATTAAATATACTATACTATAAAAACTTTAGAAAAAAGTCTCTATAGATACTTTAATAAAGGATATTAGAGCTGCGTACCTAGAAAACAGTACTCTATAAACTATTTTAAAAGCTAAATAAAATAATCTATATTATATTTTATACTATTTTTTTTATAGAGATAAATGTATATAATTAGAGTTAAATAACTATATAATTTTTAAAAGTTTACTCTACGTTAATAGTAAGCTATATATACTAGAATCTAATAACTTTTATATTAGAGTAGTTAAGTACTTATATTAAGCTGCCTACTTAGAATATAGTAGAAAGTATAAACTCTACGCTAGATTATCTAGATAGTACTACTAGCCTAGAATAACTACTAATATTACTAATATAGTAAAAAAGTATAAACTTTATATCTACTTTAAATTCTACTATAATAGTAAATATAGGCTTTTATATCTACTACTAATACTATAGTACTACTAGTCCTGTATTTTAATAGATTTTATTACTAATTTACTACTTTATTAATATAATAGGTAGACGTTTACTAATATTTTTATTATTATTAACTATTTAATAAAAAAGATGAAATTTATTACTATAGTAAGTATAATAGTTAATACGCTAGTTTAAGCATTTATTAAATATATTTAATAAAAAAAAAGCTATCTAGAGGAAATTGTTTTAGATTGCAGAGCCTAGTTTATTTTCTATTTCTAGAGAAAACTCTATTAATAACTAGGTACTAACTTCTATTTTTCTACTATATATTATCTAGAGTTAGATAGCTAAACTAAAAATACTAATATATATTTAAAATAGTACCTCTAAGTCTATATTAATTATAAATAAAATAATTAAGCTTTATTTTTATCTATTACTAAATTTTAAGCTAATTTAACTACTAGTACTACTACTAGCATTTTACTATTCTATATAACTAAAAGATATAAACTCTATAGTAGTATTAAACTCTCTACGCCTATTAATAGCACTGCTCTAGTATAATATAATAAGTTAGTAGTAGATAAGTTTATAGATAAAATTATAATATTATATAGAGAACTATAACTAGCTATAAAATAAGTATAAACTAGACAGGCTAAATACGCTAATAATAAAAAAATACTATTCTCTATTTTTAAAGTAGATAATTAAATTATACTAGATACCTATAATCTCTATATAAAACAATCTAATGTATTATTTAACTATAAAAACTATAAACTATTTACTATTATTAGAGCTATTAATAATTACGCCTATAAATTAGAACTACTAAGTTAAATAAGCTATATCTATAACGTTTTCTACTTTTAGCTATTTTACCTCTATTATTCTTTAGTATCTAGTTAAATCTAGAATAATAAAGTGCCTACTAAGTTTAATCTAGAGGTTAAAAATAATATAGAGTATACAGTTAAATTAATTAAAAACTACTATATTAATAAATAAAAAGTTAATCTATTTTTTTATAAAAAGAGCCTTCTATAGTATAAAGTATAATAGTTTAACTATTCTAATAGGCCTAATAACTTTTTATAGAAACTTTGTATAAACTTTATTAAAGCTACTAATATTATTTATAAATACTACTAGCGTAATCTATATAAGCTTTCTATATATAAAAAGTTTATATTACTAGTAAATAAATAAAATATAGTATTTTTATAACTACTTATAATAGTCTAAGCAGACACTAACTAATATATAGTAAGTAATTTAATAAAGTTAAAAAAGCTTTTATCTATTTAATCTTTTATACTAATGCTTTTAACTATTATAAAGCTTATATATATTATTTATAGTAAACTAAAAATCTATATAACTATAATAGAATTTAAAAAAGTATTACTATATTTATAAATATTAAAAACTTTTTAAAGTTATACTTATAGTAAAAGTAATACTATACTCTATTAGTAATAAAATAGTTATATAGGCTTATAGCAAGTCTATAAACTATTAAATAAACTAATTATAACTAGAATAGCTTTTTATAACTATAAGCCTTTACTATTTAGAGTACTTTTAAAAGCTTTTATTTACTAAAGCCTCTACTATAAGCCTCTCTAGAGCTTTATATTAAAAATAACTATAGTAGTAGATATACTTTATTAGTAGAAAATATAGAGTACATAGTAGGTAGCGTACATATATATATATATAAAATATAAAATAGGCTAATAAAGTTTTAATTTCTTTACTATTAAATCTATATATAGTTTTTATAAAACGTAGTAACTACTATAATTAATATTTAAACGTTAGAATTTACTTTTTTTAAAAAGAGGGTAATATTATAGTTTAAACTAATAACCTTTTCTATTAGAGGTTTAGCGCTGCTTTAGCTGCGCTAGGCCTACTCTAGCTAGCGCGCTTTAGTTAGTAGAAATACTAGTATATTTCTATTTATATAAAGAAAACTAGCTCTCTATATAATATTTTACCTCTAGAGTATAATATAATAATTAATCTATATTACTATATTA